>OY728164.1:1235896965-1236596994 GCA_963277665.1 Viscum album
TAAATTTATTTGGACAGATGAATGGGATGTTTGTTTCCTAGAGGTAATGATGATATTGGTGAATGATCTAGTTTTATCCTTGCCATACCGAAATGGTGACTTTTTAATTTAATGTTATGCAACATTGAAGGGACATGGTTGTGTTTTTCCTCAGAATGATCATTTAATTTCTAATGATTCTAGACAACTAAAATCACATGAGATAAATTATCCCACACATGATTTGGAATTGGTAGTTGTGGTTTTTGTTTTGAAAATATAGAGGCATATTTTATAAAGAGCGAAATGTCAAATATATACTGACTATAAAAGTCTGAGATATATATTCACTCAGAAGGAATTAAACAAGAGGTATAGAAGACGGCTTGAACTGATAAAGGATTAGGATTGCACAATCAATTACCATCCCAGAAAAAAAAAACCGGTAGATGCCTTGAGTCCAAAACATCTGGCATCATTAACCCTGTTACATTTGGAGCATGATCCCTTGATTAATGATTTGATGGATTTTGGCTTATAAGTTGTTGGTGCATGAAATACCATGGTTTTGTCCTAGGTTTCATTGTAATAATCTATATCATATAGAATTTAGCACGCGTTTAAGGAAGAAAAGGAGCTACTGGAAAAGTTTTAATTGTATAAAATGTGAATGTTGCCAAATTTTATCATTGGTAATGATTGTGAATTAAGATATGGTAAAAGGTTTTGTATGCCTTGGGATTCCCAGTTGAAGAACGAATTGTTGTGTGATTCTCATAGTTCTCCATTTTATGTTCGTCTTGGATGTATTAAGATGTATAGAGATATTCAGGTGTATTATTGGTGGGATGGAATGAAAATATATACTACTGATTTTACCATTAATTATTGGACTTTTCAACAGGTTAAAGTAGACCAGATGTTACCGAAACAGATGTATCGCCCTTCTCCAGTGCAGGAGTGGATGTGAAAGAATTTGTCCAGGGAATTTTTGGGCGGACAACCTAAGACATCTCGAGGTAATAACGCAACCATTGTAATTATTGATAGGCTTAAAATATCTTCACATTTTTATTCTATTCGGGATATAATTTATTTGGATCAGAATTCACTATTTTACACCTAAAAGATTGTCAGGTTACATAGAGTTCCACATTCCATTGTATCTGACCGGGATCCCATTTTCACTTTTATCATTAGAAAGGGACTTTAAAAGTCATTGGGCAAAAAATTAAATTTCACTATAGATTTTCATTCTCAATCAAATGGGTAGTCAGAGCCAACGATTTATACAATGGAGAATTTTCTTCAAATTTGTTCAACAAACGACCAGGGATGTTGAGATCAATATCTTTCTTTAGTTGATTTTCTTATACTCAAAATTTTCATTCCTGTATACAGATGTAACCTTTTGAGGCCTTGTATGAGAAGAAGTGTCGGACTCTAGTGTTCTCAGATGATGTAGGTGAAAGAATGTTGATGGGGATAGAATGAGATGAAGAAGTTGTTGAAAAGTGAATATGGTCCCATAGAACAAGTGGAATTCTTAGAGAAGGATGAAAATAAATGCAGATAATAGAGGTAATGACTTCTATTTTGAGGTAGGTGACTATGTTTTCCTTAAAATCACTCCTAGGAAAAGTGTGATGCGTTTTGGTATGAAATGAAAGGTAAGTCCATGGTTCATTAGCCCTTTTGAAAACCTAGAGAAGGTTGGAAGAGTTTCATAAAGAGTATCTTTGACTCTGAGTTTATGTAATGTACACACTGTGTTTAATGATTCGATGTTGAGGAAGTATGATCTCGATTTATCACATGTATTGAGCCCAGAAGAAGTTCACGTGGAAGAGAACCTCTCCTATAAAGATAATGGAGTTTAGATTATTAGTAGAGGGGAATAATTGTGATAGAATAGGGAAATCAACTAGGTAATAGTTTTTTTGATAGACCACATGGTTGAATAAGCAACATGGGAGTCTGACAATGCTATTAGATAAAAATAACATCACTTGTTTAATAAGTAATAAAATAGTGAGGACGCAATTTCCAGAAGTTGGGGATTATGTAACACCACATTGTATTATAGAAATAAATATAAATTCATGAAACATGGTTTTAAGTGTATATTTATAACTAGACATTAAAAATAATTTTTCTTCTTCGATGTTTTGAATATCGAAAAACAGTCACCTACAATTGTGTTCAGTATGTTATTTAGAGCCTAATGGAACCAACTTTTTTGGTGAAGAGTAACATGCCCTTAAAAATAGTAAGATGAATATTAATATGACTCAAATGAAATGTAATTTTTATTTTTATTTTATTTTATTAAGGCTTTATGATAATTTCATTTTGGTGAATTTTTAAATGTGATATAAAGGTGGTTATAGTTATAAAATTGTGAATTTTGAATTAAGTATGATTTATATATAATATTATTTAATAATATTTATAAAATTATTTTCATATAATGGAGTTCATTTTTTTCTTATACACATCGAGAAATTGTATGGTTTCATTTTTTGGATTTTTCAGAAATTATTGAATTGTCGATGAATAGTGAAATATAGTAAAATACTGTATATTCTAATTATCAGAAAAATACACTATTTATGGCATCATAAGTGATGTATTTTAACATGGTTTGAACTCACATTCAATTATTACAATTTATGGTCACATTAATTAAGATTATTCAGAGTATTTAGTAAAAATATTTATTAATGATTAAAAAAATTAAAACTACCCCCTCTCCTCCCCTATGAATACCAATGTCATTACCCTTTTCCTCCCAAAACACTCAATTTGTGAGCCTTACCAATGTTCTGATCAACAGTATTCCCAAGGATCTTCCCCACATCCTAGATCTGTTAGTATCACCAAATTTCCAAAACCACAGGCTTTATGAAGGATCTCAAGGAGAAGATATCAAGAGGTCAACATCCTATTTTATTTTCTATCATTTTATGCCATTGTTTTTCATTACCTTTAGATTATGGTGATATATTTAATTTCATATCACCCTTAATTCCCATATTATTTATTAATGATGAGATACACATTTTCTCTCATAAAATTATTTAATAAAAATTTAAGCGACGCCGTTAGGCTGCCGATTTTTCGTAAGTTATTTCTCAAATTTTATTTTATTTTGAGTTCCTTTAATTTCTTCTTTTTCCTCACCTCCTATTATCCAAGAGGCATGAAGGCTCTAGAATCTGGAATATTCTTCATGTTCTCATGTTCTAGTAAAATTCCTCATCAATATTTTTCTCCTCCCCCACTTATTAAAATAATTAAAAATATTTTCAATGATGTGTCAATTACCGACATTGTGGATGATGTGAATTCAATATGCTTTAATTTCTTCAAGGCTAGTCATGGAACCATTTATTTGGTTGAACAGGTTTATAATATAGGTATTATCTCTCATTAATGGTTTTCGAATTATTTTTTAAATATGGTTTTAATTTATAAAACAAAATGATGTCGTTGTTATCAAAGAACCACTAAAATGTTCTAAACAAACATCATTAATGTTTTAACTTTTGAATAATCCTCATGTAAGAATTAAAATTTATAAATGGTATAGATTATGGTTCTGGAAATATATAAATTCCATTCCATTCAAATTCCAATGTTTTACTTCCAATCAACATGAACAATCAATCATTAACTGATGATGAGAATCGTGTAAAGAACTCAACTAAAACAGTGCAAGAAACAAAATACTAAAAATTAAATGATGTAATGATATAATGAAATTAACATAAAAGGTATTATAAAGATCTATATGTTTCTTTAAAATATTAATAATAACTTTTTAATAGTTATATAGGAGGTTTAAATGATTTGGAAGTAAGACAACCCCAAAGTAAGGGAACTCTTAACCCGATTACCGTTCTTTGGGTTGACCTTCTAATTCATCATTTTGGTGGTATTTAAATTTTTTGTGTTATGGGTTATATTTATTTTATTATTAATTATGTGTATTTATAGTTTATAATCATATTACATCCACTCTATTAATTCTTGATTCAATTATATGATTTATGTAAGGGCCTTATCTTCTAAATTCATCTTTTAAATGTTTGTTTTACAACATTCAAAAGAAATGTTCTTATACCATTTTTCATGTTTTATAATTATGTTCTCGTTCTTGGTAGTTTTATATGATTAAGTGTGGGACCTATATATACCTCCAATTTATTGGGTATGTGTATGTTGGATGTTGGCTGTATGGTAACTCCAAGTGTAACTGTGATGGCGACACAAATTGTAAGGTAGTCGTAATGGTTAGAAATTATAAGGTATCTGAGCAGGTTCTAATATTATGTAAGTAATTCCCTAAGATACCTTTATGATTCTCATTATGTTATTATGTTCTGTGTGGATCATTTTTAAATCTCATGTTTCACAATGTAAGTATATATGTGTCACAAGTATTTCTTTTGAAAATTATTTCATATGTTACAAGTGTTCATGGAAAAATGATTTCCTTCATTATTTTTATATCCCTTAATAAGATTTTGGGCTCATCCAATGTTTTTAAATTATTTTCATAGGTTATAAGGATTTGTAAAAAATGTAAGAAAATATAAATCTTTGAATATTAATCAATGAAATCATGTTTTATGTGAAATTTTTTATATTTTATCTTAAATGAATACTGATTTTATATTATCCAATCTATAATAATGTGTAATTTTATGGATGTATTATGTCCCAATTCTATAGATCTATAGACATGAAATGATATTCAATGAAAAAGGAAGTCAATTATTTACTACATTCAAGATTATGTAATGTAATAAGGTTCGGTCCTTATAATAATGGAATATAAATCCACTATCACTAAAATCCAATAGTTTTTTTTACCTAACCAATTCCACTTATGACATTATACGTGGACTTTTATACATAGGCATTTCATTATGAATGAGTTTAGTGTCGAACAAAAAAACACTCCCTGATGAATAACAATGTAATTCTTCAATAAAACATGAATGAATTCTTATTCCACTGGTACATCTTTTATTATTAGGAAATCTACATTATCTATATAAATTTATTAAACATCCTATATTACAAAAATTTCATTGTGAAGAAATACTAGGGTGGTTTGAGAAATTATTAGGTTATTGAAGTATATCTATTAAAATAATAAATCACCATGATGAATTTTTTCATTCCCATAATTCTACACCCGATAATGATTATCTCTAGGCACATGATTTATTGTTCATTAACTAATGGAATTGTACTTACGCTGAATGGTGGAGGTTTTTTCACACGAATTTATCCAAAATAGTATCACGATGTTGTGGATTTATAGAACCCTCTATTTGGGTGTTATTATTTTCCATAACCAGGTTCAAAATTCCTAATATGGATATACATTTATTACCATCACCTATAGATTCAATAAATTATTTAGGGGGATATCTCTTCATCAACTACTAGGGTTTATATAATTCCCCTTTCTCCCATTATTTTCTATCTTTCAATATTGTTATTCACATTACTAAATCAAAGTATCAAATTGTAATATAAAACTCATATTAATCTTTCTGGAGTGTTGAATAAAATTCATGGGGAGTTTTCATAGAACTTTATTTATCTTATAAGGATATACTAAATATATTCCCTAATGTTCTGACAAAAGATCCCTTTATACCAACTATAACATACCAGACTCCAGTTACCCATATCCAATAGTTATTTTAAATTATTGGTAAAAGACACAAGAGTTTCTAAGGGATAAAATAGTTTAATGGTCAAGGACGATTAGATATGTTACTACAATCCATTTACAAACCTAATTTGAATCTTGAACGTATAGAGTGAAAATTATCAAAAATTACACCATATCCCAGAAACATATACATATTACCCCACTAGTATTCTTGGGGAAATAAAAAATTAATAACACGGTCATATTCTCTTTAATAAGTAGAAAATTTTGAAAGATTTTATAACATAAACAAGGACTAAGGGATATGGTATGAATTTATGAAGTAAATGAATACATAATCAACTAAAACCAATGGAATTTTATATCCATGACAATAAATAAAAAACATTGTTAATAGTAATCATTGATGACATACTAATGTAATGCTTAATGTAAAAAATAATCTGTCAAGGCCTTGCACTAAGAGAGTTTCCTATTATTGTAATAGATTTACATTGAATCCCAACCTATCATATCTCATAAGACATGTAGATGAATCATGGTTCTATATAATTTTGGGCATCAATAATCACATGATTACTCCCATTGTAATCATCATATTATTCATTAATACCTTTCACAGTATTCCCTATGTTACATCATTTTGACTAAAACATAGTTATCATCATTGTGATGAAATACCAAAAAAATCCCAATTCAATAAAATAATGTGTGTGTTTATGATAATTTCCCTTAACCTACTTTTAATCCACAAGGTATCATCCAATTAACATGACGTATCCTTATCAAAGAGAAATTGTGGAATGAGTATATAAAATTTGTTGGGTTATATATAGAACAAAATAGTTGGATTGAAAAGATATCATTGGTAGGAGACCAAGGTAATGGTTGGAAAATTCACCCATAAAATATCATAAATAGAAAGGAAATATTTGAAATTATATCCCCTATGAGTGTCTAGTCAGGTGTACAGTCTTTGACCCATGTGTCGTACATCAGAGTATAAATTGACTCAATTCTCAACCGATAATTTGTAGGGTGATTACTCCATAGTAAATCAATGAAACACTAACATCCAAAATTTAATATCTACAAACGCATGTATTTTCTATGAAACTCCACGCAAATTATCTTTAAGAAAACATAGGGTGTCTTTTCACCATGTAGATGATTGGGATTTAAAGTGGGTTTGTAAAAAATTGAATAAGAATAATATGTTGGGGGGATAAAAATATAAAAAAATTATCTAATAAATTTAAATAATATTTTTTAAAAAATATTCTATTTCAATGTAACTCACCAATCAAAAGGAAATGATATGTGTATAAAACATGAGTCCCAAATTGTTAATGTAGAGATGCAATTTCCACTCTTATGGGTTAGGAATCAATTCAATGAAATCATATTGAAATATAGAGATTAAAATTGGCATTTTAATACCATAAAAATTAAATTTCATTATATAAAATATAAAATAGGAAATATATAGTATAAATTAGATTATGTGAATAAAAATGTCTAATAGAAAAGAATTTGATAAGGAAACCCCTCACCACATATCCCAACTCCCACAAAAATACCATAACCTGTAAAATTGAAAAAACATTAATGACTTAGATATTAATCATACTCATATCTATTATCATAAATATGCCTAAAAATATCCATTCTCTATGTGAATTATTATTATGTGGCTCCACACCCCATCAGCCTTACCTGGAGGCAGCGCGTCTGGATATCCCAAGAGGTCAGCACCCCTAGGCGGGGGGCACCGCCGGGTCGATCCAGTGGACCGACCCATCTCTCTATGGGCCTACATGAACTGGTTCAGGTTACACCTGAGTTGGGTCGGGACAACCTAGTTAATTACGGGTTATCCCATGAAAAATTAGGTTGGGCGAGTCTGACCGAGGCAGACTGGACCAGGAACCAGAAACAAAATTTTACACAAGACATGCCCATATATCTAAACCGAGTGTCTATTTGACGAATAATCTGGCATCAGGATCCTTATGATGAGACAAAACATTTTAGGTACTGCTCTTGATTTTTGATTAATGTTTCCATAGGAATGAGTTGGATCGATTACGAATCCAACGGGGCCCTTGGCACTAAAATGCCCATATCATGCAGACCGTGCATCTGATGAACGAGTTGTATGTGACTTTGTGACACCCTTGAGGATACATATATTTAGGCATATATTGTGGTGACTTATTTAAATATCAATATGTGGTGAGTGCCTTGACGAGAAGTTCTCCTAAGTGCACTATGTACGGATCCCTACGACTGGCTCAAATGTGACTATTGCTAACTTTTCGACTCAGAGTTACTCGATGGCCATGGTACGTGATGGGGAGGAGTACATTAGTTGTCCACGGTTAAGAGGGGCCATGGTATGTAATGGAGAGGACTACCTCAGTGGGCCATAGTGGGGGAGGGAGCCTATGTGTGACTCGACAAACCCACGTTACGTGATGGAGAGGAGTACCTCAGTAATTAAATGTTATTGGGAAGTGGCTCGGAGTGACCCAACATGACCACTTTTGTAGATAGAGGAGGAGTTCTCCTGTATCTAAGGAGTTCATTTATGTGATGAAACTTCTAAAATTGACATAAATTGATTCCTTGTTTCATCTGAGACTCTAATTGAGCTATGTCTATTTCTTTGTGCTTTATGATTGAGATTGTGCATTATGGATTTCCTTATGAAATTATAAGTGACATTTGGGGGTCTCATGTTCCTTACTAAGAGTTTTTATACTCACCCCTACATGGAAAATTCCCATACATTGTTTTGTCTTTTGTAGATAATGAGCAAAAGGGATGAGGTTTGAGGGAGCCAGGACAAGGCGTTACACAGAGGAGATAGGTGGACATGGACTGCTGAGGAGGCGATTTGTACCTAACCTTCAAGTAGGATCCTTAGTGGATGACCCAATGGTTGTTATCAATTTTTTAGTTCTATTTTTACATACAATTGCTTCTTTTATTGTTCTTGAACCATGTGTTTGTATAGGTTTAGTAGAAATGCATCCCCATTTTATGGAATATTCGTTTTTTTCTACTCGCCAGTACCTGGCCTATAGAAGGCAGGCTTGGGGTAGTCATGGCAGGGTCCCCGGGGGACAGGTAGTGACAAAGTGGTATTAGAGGGGGTTTGGTTCTTTTAAATAACTATGAATATGATCTTTTCTGTGTTTCAATAGAGTTAAGTGTTATGGTTGTGGATTTTAGTTTGGGGAATCCAGTGATGGTGCGTTAGCAGACATATCCACACAATATGACCCTGAATTCTAATTTCCCACTCAGCGCAATAAAACAATGAATTCATGTGTTTTTGAAAAGTTTTTCTTATGCTTTCATTGAGTCATGTAACCAGGTATATCTTATGGACTTTAGAGAACCACTTTTTTATTAGGATTCCTCTACATAGACAGGCATCTTGGATTCTCAATAGATTACATGTTGACAAATCACTGAGTGATGAGGCTCCGGTGTAGGGCCCTCTTATTGTGTTGGAACCTTCGGGTGGTGTACCAACAGCACCACCACCCATTGGGGGGAAGTTACAACCACTGTCAAATTAAGATGGTCCACACTGACTAAGCATGTTGCACAAGTTCTAGTAATAGTGGCCTTCTTGGTTTTGAAGTGGGACAGATTCCAAGGTTTTAGAGGACTAGCAAGAGGATGTGGCTAGTGTTTTCTTTCTAGTTGGGACACCAGGTGAGTAGATGGTGATCCTAGAATCTGGTATTTTCTTGTATGTAACTATGAGGATGGTCTGTAAGGAAATGAGGCTTCGGTACATGGACCTTTACCAGAGATGGTACCATCAGGTAGTGTTCCAGCTATATCACTACTTAATGCTCAGCAGTTACAACAAGCGGTACCAGTAGAGGACACATGTATTATTACTGTCGTAATTATGTTTCAGTATTAGATGACCCTCAGGTTCCAATGAAATCCTGACTCATAGGCAGATGACTACGAGATTGAGAAAGTGGTTGAGAGTTCCCATGAGCTTATACATCTTTGGCATGACTACTTGTCAGCTGCTCTATATTCATTGAGGTATGATGACTATTCCTCGAAGTTGATGAATACGATATGATCAGTTCTTTAGGGATCAGACATCCGAGCGAGGTATTCTTAAGGAAAACTGAGCCATCACTATGCCTATATGAATTCTTACTTATGTTAGGGTGTTATAGAGAACCTTTGTGGTTGAATGTTATTAGGCTGAGTGGATACAGCCGGTGAATGTTAACAGTGGGAAAGTAGGAAATTGGCTTTAGTCTCAGAGAATTTGGCATGTAAAATATTTTGGGAAGAAGATGTGATTGGGATTGACAAATCTATAGGGCTGCAAACATGGGAGCAGAGCTAGGAGAGAATAATGAGATGGTGTACATTTCTACATGTTACATACAACCCCCAATGTGGTCCACACCAGGCTCAAGGAGCTGGAGGATAGGAGAATGGAGTTGCTGCATGCAGTTAAAGAGTGTTACCCAAGGTCTCTAGAAATGATTCGAGGTATTGTCTGTGTCTACTTTAAGCCACTGTATTAATAGAAATAGGTGAAAAAAAATTCCATCCTTCCACAAATATTGTAAATGAAATAGAGTTTCCCGTAAATTCATTAACTTGACCATCACGTCTGGAGACCCCATTATAAGGAGACTCGATAATCACACGTACCTCAATGGTGTGATCTGACCCATGAGGCAAGAGTTTCAGTTGGAACCTCAGCGTGGATGCATGGAGGCCTTATGATGTTAGATTGGGTATGCACTGGGCATCCATAGTTTATACTCAGATTAGATATATTATGAAAAATGTTATGGTTTATCTAAAATGTTGGAATGAGGGTTTACTTGGTCAGAATAAAAGGAAACTCAGGATAAACTCATGAATAGGAGGGTACGGTCGATCACTCTTGAGTCAGCCAACCATACCCTCGTGGCAGTTGGAGTTTTGAGTTTCAGCAGAAGTGGAAGAGTGTGGGGACATCTTTTCAAAATCTATTTCCAAGATTACCTCCTCAAAGGGAGAGGGACATCAGCTTTGGTTGGGTCCTACCTGAGTTTTGGACCATACTTATCCAGGGAAGAATTACCCTTTTCAGCTTGTAGATGGTGAAGTTTCAGCAGATCTTTTAAGACCATTGATAAATACTGAAAGGATGAACTACGCTACCCATGACCTGGAGTTAACATTAGTAGTAATTGCACTAAATATGTGGAAACACTTCTTAATGGATGAATGGTTTATAGTTTACTCTGATCACAAGAGTCTTAGACGTAACTTCTCACAGAATTACCTGAACCTAAGACAATCACGAAGACTTGAGTTCATCCAGGATGATGAATTTATGATAGTTTATACACCTGGGAAGGGGAACATAGTAGCAGACGCACTCACCAGGTGTTCTAGTCTACAGCTGCTTACTGAGGCATCAGAGTAACTAGTCGTGCTACAGATATCCTACCTGGATAGAGACGGAGTATCCTACCTCAAATCTATGACTATCACTCCCCCACTCTTTCAGCAAGTCAGGGAGGCACATCTTGGTGACATTGACAATGAGGCTGAACGTGCTCAAATTTCTTCAAGAAGGTCTGTTGATGGATTTTATGAAGGAGGGGAGCATATTAACCACTTCAGAGTATGTACCATGGTACTTGTGATGCTTCAGGAGGAGGTGTTTATAGTGATCCATACATCCCCTTTAGTGGTACATCATTGAGTGGTGAAGATGTACCAGGGATTCCAGTGTCAAGAATGGTTTCCAGTGATGAAGGATGTAGTTGAAGAGTTTGTAACATGATTCCTCAGTTTTCAGCAAGTGAAGGTGAAGCATCAGGTTCCAGTAGGCATTGAACAACCATTGGATGTGGCCGAGTGGATGTAGGATGGAATCTCCATTGGCTTTTTGACAGGGATTCCACGTACGTCTATGGGACATGATTTAATTTGGAGACCACAAAATCTATTGTCGAGCTGTTTGCGGCTTTGGGACTCTATTGATGAAACAGATATTTCGGAATAACATGTTGTGAAATATCTATATATTAGGATGCGACATGTGTCTTGAGGAGTAGTTCATACTAGTGCACTACATATGGAAGCCTTCTACTAGCTGGATTCCTAACGACTAATGACTTTTGGACTCGAAGTTACTCGATGACCACAGTTCAGGATGTTGAGGAGTATTTCAGCAAGACATGGTGGGGATCATCCATAGTACGTGATGGGGATGAGTACCTCAGCTTGAAACGACAAGGGATGGATCCTCTGTGTGACCCGAAAGACCCACGATACACGATTCGGAGGAGTACCTCAACTTTCAATGGTGGGAGAGGGAGGCACGGTGTGACCCGACAGACCCACGGTACGTGATGGGTATGTGTGCCTCTGTAGTTCAAAGTTAGTTTGAAGTAGCTCAAGGTCACCCGGCAGGCCCACCGTACTCGATAGAGGAAGAGTTCTTCAACAGTTGAGGATTTTATTGATATTATAACCCTTCTACCCATGACCTAAAGCGATACCTAGTTTGAAAAGACACTACAATTGAGTTGTGTCTATTTCTTTAAGCATTGTGTATGAGATCATGCTTTGTGATTTTCCATGTGAATTTACGAGAGACCATCGTGGATCTTGGGGTACCTACTAAGTATCACTAAACACACCCCTACACAGGCTATGCTCGCACGTTGTTGTGTCTTATGCAGAAAACGAGTAGCTCAGCTGAGGATTGAGGGTGCTAGGACTGGGCAGTAAACAGAGGTGAAGGGAGGATGTGGAGTACTGAGTAGGTGATTTGTACATACCCTTCATGTGGGATTCTTGGAGGATGACACAAAGGTTTTTTTCCATTTTCAGTTGTATAGTTCCTTTTAGTTGTATTATAATTTTTTAGTTGTTCTCTTACTTTCAGTTGGGCTTGTATTTCAGCCCATTTTACATTCAGCACTTCTTTTACTACAACAGTTTACATCACAGTTTCTTTTTTTGTTTTCTCAGACCGTGTGAATGTACAAGTTTTAAATCAATTCCTTCCCATTTTAGGGAACACACCATGCGATTCTTATTGCTAGCCCATAGCTTATGGAAGGCGGGGTTCGGGTAGTCACGCCATGGGTCCCGGGGGAAATGCCGTGACAATAATGATTATTCCATTGATCAAAATTTTATTAACATATGAATAATTGATATATTATTTCATTAAAAAAATAAAATTAAAAATTAATTTAACAATAAAAATTATTTAAAAAAAAGGTTATTTTAACTAAATTACAGAAATTTACATTATTCATCGTAAAATATAGTTTCTCGGAAAAATCCCATATAATTCACTGCATACAAATTTTGAAATTATGAATTCAAAAAATATTTTTATTTTTGAAAATAAAATCCAATAAATTTTGAAATTATTTTGTTATAATTGTTTATCCGTTAAAAGGCTATAAATCACTATCTTGTATGTACCACAATATAATTTAGTGTTTTGTGTAGTGTAATTTTAACTTTGTGTTGGATATGTAGAGAGGAAAATAATATTTATTCTAACATGAAAATATTTAAATGTATTATACTTTTACAATAGTGGTTAAATTATTAATTATTAATAAATGTTAATTATTAATAGGTATTTGATTTAATATTAATAATGATTTATAATAATGATTGATGACACAAATTCATTTCCTGAGTATTTTAGTCTTTAACCATGAAGCTGAAATTGATTCTAAGAATGTTTTATTGATGTGTTATTATACAAATATGATTCCTCAATGGATGAATTATATATTTATATAGCACATCCCAAACCCAAAAAAATTATTTAAAATGTTATATCAAATTATGAAAATAATTATTATTTCATACAGATCAATGATATAATGGTATTGTATTGTTCAAGTGGGTGGTCAGACCAGCCCAATCATTAACATATCCTTGTGTGATGAATTATTATGAAGGGTTTTTGTTTTAATATAAATGAAGCATAAGATAAATGATGTTATTTAAGGATTATTATTGTGATATGTTAAAATATGATGGATATAAAACAAGAAGTAATGGACATTAAAATATTACAAGATTTGAATAAAAGAGTATCCCCTTATGACACTTATTTTAAATTTTTAAAATTAATATGATCATATATTCATAATATCATAAATCGATTCAATATTTTATCATAGGAATCATAATTTCATCATAAAAATAATATTCATGCTTTAATACCTTCCATACATACTACCTTGTATAAAAGTGATGTAAACAAACATGTTGCATCTTGGAGGCAGTATTCCACTCAACTCAAAAACGAAAATTTTGTTTTTCTAAATGGTTATAGTATATGAATAAAAAATGACACTTAATGTAATTTAATAAAAGTAATGTATATAAATGATAATAATGTTAGTATATTAATTTTTATATAATAAATATAAATGAATATAATTAATTAGGAAACCAAATTAGTTGATAATACTCATGCTTAGGAACTTAATTTTATTAGAAAGTGTTCTTAGGACGGAGGGACCTATTCTTACAAGTGGTAACGATATTATTTATAACATAGAATATTTTTATAGTGGGAGAAAAATGGATGATTTTCAGGTAGAAATTAAAATTCTATCTGAGTCTTGAAGAGGTGAAGATGATACCATATTATAAATCAATGTTATGGTATTTTTTAGAGTTACACTTACATTTACAATAATGTAATTTTACTATTGAAGTCAAAATGCACACAAAAATAAAAAAAGTGATAGTAAAATTGGTGTGCATGAAAACTCATCTCATCCAATTATCTTTTATATATCTTTGAGTGTTGTGGGGATTTTTTTATTCTCTCACTTTTACATAAATTTACTTTTACCTTGGAATTTTTTTGAAAAAATGTTAATTAATTAAAATGAAAAAATAGTAATATTGATTTTTTTTTTCAATTAGATAATTTTAATTTAAAATTGTTTAATATATTAATGGAATTATATTTTTAGTGGTGTGATAAAATAGTTTTAAATGAATATATTTACTAACATACAAACAATATTTTAGAGAAGTAATATTTTGAAGATTTAAATTTATATATAAGATGATATTTTTTGGAAGGTTATTCTACTACTATAAATTTATTTATTATAAAAAATATAATCGATATGAGGATTTTAAAATAATAAATTAATGAATATTCCATTTAAAAATTCATCATTCATTATAATGTCTGAAAGTAGTTATTTATTAAGGTAAAAATTTAATTTCTTTTAAAAACATTTCTCATAGAATTTTTATGTTCAACGAATATTTTAAAATTTATAGTATTGTTCCATATATTTATATTTTATTGCTTTATTGTTTTCTAATATTCTTGTTCATTCTTATATAATGACATTCATATAAATTAGATGTATCATAAAAATATTTTTTTAACTAAAAGACATTCTTTTTTTGAAATTGATCAAAAAATCATACCAAGATATGTTTTTATATGTTTAATTCTAAAAATATGTTAGTTTAATCAATTTAAATCTCCAAAATATAAATTTAAAATATTTTCTTTAATATAGAACATTATAGTGTGATTTTTCAATATATACTGTTTACATGATATGGTAGCGTATTGTGTATCACAAAAATCATCTTGAAACCACACCACATGATGTAAAATTAATTTTCTAATAAATACATATCATATTGACAAGATTTTTTTGGAATTGTTGTAATATAATATCCCCCCCTTTGAGGTAACATACCTCAAATAACATACCATTTTCATAAGGAACACAATAACTAAATTAATAACAAATACATATATAATATCACTAATCCCATTTCAAATACATGTTATCCTCATATATGTGGGAAAAATTATATTTCAAAAAATATTTGTGTATCTTCTTCATCCCCTTTGTGAACATAATTCATGTATCATTAGGGGTATTCCAACAGCTTACCAATTATGTTCTATGGAATTAAATTTTGTATTCATCCTCAATGTCACATGTTTTTACATTGGGATAGCGTTGGTGAAAATTTCATCAAATTAGTATTGCATTGAAAAAGATCATAGTTTAATATCACTATTAGACTCCATCTCATTAATGTGTTAACATGAGATTTTAATGTCATAACCCCTTTATGGACTCACTAGATTTTTTGCAAGTTAAATTAAACATTGACTCGGATAGAGAATCATGTGATTTATTATATCTTATAACTTTAGTTTTTAAATATTATACATTATAACCATAATATTTGTACATCAAAAAGTAAAAATAAATTATAAGTCTTTAGAGTAATATGTGTGAATGGATTATATTTCATACATTCCAACTTATGTGTTTATCTAAAAAGTAGAAAAATTATCATAATGTCGACCATCTATCATCGCAATATTTTTACTAGTCAATACTAATAAATTAGAATAGAATTATGTTATTTTCCTGATTTTGTAGAATTTCATAACTCAAAGTCCTTATAGTTTGTGTATTTACTCCTTTAGCTACTATAAAATTATCTATGGATGAGTACATAAATAAAATGATGAAATACTCATAAAACTGATTATGTTAGGTCATGTTGTAATAAGGTAGAGGATGCTCCCAATTTTCTCTCATAACTCCATTTATTTTTCACTTACATCTTAATCATCATTGGAATGTTTAAGCCCCACCTGAATTCGATTAGATATCAGTTTTGAGTCCTTCATCTCAAACATATTTATCAATCCATTGGAATATTTATCTTTGGATAAAAGATAAAAAAATTATTACCTCCCTTATCAATAAATGATGTGTGTCATCTCCCCGAGAGTATAAATATAAAAAATTGTATACATAAATTTGGAAAAATCTTACCATTTTTTTTAATTATCTCTTGAAAAAATAATTTTATGATCTTATAAAATTTCAATAAGTGTAGAATCTTTTTTCTTATAAAAATATTTTTATCTTCATGTCCTTTTGAGAAATTATAACGTTTCATGCAATGGTAGATCCTTAAATACCATGATCTTACTGCCAATTTTAACCCATATTGGGACTTATTTTGTTTTCATGACATTAATTCCAAATGACCAATTATGAATCTTCTACGTTTCTCATAATAAACAACTTTTTTCTATATCATCACTTAATAAATAAGATTTCAAACCCATTTGATGAATTTTATAATGTGTTTGAAATGATACAACTACAAATATCCCAAAATTATATTATCTTGTAATAGGAAGCAAATTATCCTCAAAAAACCCCATTGACATATAAGTATTGTTTGAAAACATATCTTGCTTTATTGACGATTAATTTTCATGGATATTTTAACTATTTCATAAAAACTCACATGGTCCCAAAAAAATTCCATCATTAGGAATTTGTAAAAGATCCAATGTTGAATTATATTCTATCTTTTCTTGCTCCACTGTCATAAATCAAATATTTTTTCATGCTTAATAGATTTATCCCCTATGTGTGGTTATATTTTTAACATTATCTATGATTGGTTATTTTATTTCAACTTCAATCTAGTTTATACAGTTGAATAACTACCCACAATGGTATTTGATTCTTCCAAATGATTCTTCATCCACTAAAACATCTATCATTAATTATAAAATGATTCATATTCATTAGTGGTATATTATAAGTAAATTTAATTGGCATATGTTCATTTCTATTTTATACAACATTACCTTTTTCATAAATCGAACCATTATCTTTTTGAGTATCATCAAAATATATATCTTCAAGAACACATAATTTGAGCTCATTTTCAATGATTTTCATGTAATATAACTAGAAATCATTAATAATAATTCTGTTCAAAAATTTCATCCCATTCAACTTGATAAATATACAATTACATACTGTGTGAGGTGTCCACTAAACATATCACATGAATTGATTTTTAAAAAGGCCTTATGGCGATTCATGATCCACATGGGATGAAAACTACTATTAGGGAATTAAATGATTCTATTTTGGAATGATTTCAACCAAAATTGATATAAATGACAGAATAATAATTTGATTTAAAATCCAAAATAAACAAACATGAAAAAAATTCATAAAAATGTATAATGATCTAACCCATCTGCATGAATATAAAATAGAGAATCATTCAAGGAATGAAAAATAGGTATGGAAGAAACCAAAAATAAAAAATAGAATTCCAAATCGAATAAAGCCTGAACAAACTATAACACCCCACCCCTAATCAATGTATTCAGATAGTGGAAGGTTGTTAAATGGTCTTAAGGGACATCTCCCAGTCACTTAAGTATGGAAATATAGTTTGAAGGGTGTCAATACACACATTGGATGATATTTACATTTAAGAATAAAACAAATAACTAACCAATCCATAACCAAAAAACCACTATATGATGCCTAATATCAGTGAAATAAAACTCAACATTTCATTTATAAAAATAAAACTCAAACCATATATCACAAGGAAAGACTGTAATATCCTTATACATAGTATAATAAAAAACTCAAAAAACTCAATGAAAAACTCCATATATCCAAATATAGTACATGCTCCAACTCAAAAACAATAAAAGTATCATGAAGCACCATTAGAGAAGTGTATTACATTATATATTCACATGAATTGGAAAAATATTTGTTCAAAATAAACAATCTTATATTGAAGGAGTGAGTAATGAAAATCATTATATTTTTTCTAATGACTTCTCTACTCATGCCAATAGAAAAAACTGGTTAGAATTTTTTATTCAGAAATTTATATAAAAAATCTATCTTTTTTTCACAAAACCAAACATAATTCAAAAAAATAGTTCTCTAGTATAAAATAGTTTTACATGAAAGAAACCATCAAATTTATTCTAAACTATTCCATGTACCATTTTTTGCATATCAGATTCTAATCAACATATCAACACATCCAGACATCTATGCATGTATACATCATTATGACAGTTCAATAATCATGATCTATTTCTTTTAGATCAATAATTTCATCATATGGTAATTAAATTCTATGTTCCATTTCATCATTGTAAGAAAAAAAAATCATATTTCAACCAAGACTCATAATAAAATATGAACACTGACAACCAAGTTTTCCCATAAACCATTTCAGGGAAAAAATCATTATAATAAAACAAAATTTTTGTAGAAAACATTTCAATAAAATTTTAAGTTTTATAAAACCATTTCTCAAGAAATTAAAATCAAAAAAGCATTTTTATGACCAAAAATTTAAAACAATTTAATTAATCATCTTTCACAACAATTTATAATTCTATAAAAATACACAACCATCACTAATAATGATTGATACTAGGATTTCCACACAAAAAATTAGAAATAAAATCCAATAAATTAAATCAATTTGAAGCAAATATATCATGTTAAAAATAGAGGAGTCTATATTAAAGCCAAAAACCATGGGTTTTATGAGGAAAAATAATAATGAAATAAAAATTCCCATAAAACCATGTTAAATATAAACGAACCCTCCATAGATCACATACCTTATATGATAATTTTTTTATTAATATTTGGTACAAATATCATAAATATATCTAGAACATACTAAGATCTAAAAAAATGAGAGGGATAAATAAGAAG
The DNA here is from genome assembly GCA_963277665.1 of Viscum album. NCBI lineage: Eukaryota > Viridiplantae > Streptophyta > Magnoliopsida > Santalales > Viscaceae > Viscum > Viscum album. Next base: position 1,235,916,256 of record OY728164.1, read on the forward strand.
ATCTCAAAAAAAGAACCATGAATAATCACTTAACTTGTGAATCGAACTTCAATTCGCCAAGATAAGCCTTTATAACACTTACAATTCAATGGTGAAAGGTTATCTATAATTTGAGAGGGGAGAATCTATATTTTGGTCCATTTTGGGGGAAAATGAGGAACTAAATCACAAATATGACCAAGAAATTCATTTTGGGATATAGTTTTCTTATATTGTAGAGTTTAATCTCATAGTTTGTGAAACCATGTGCTAACCATGTGTCAATGATGAACCTCGAATAGATGGATTGTATGGTTTCCATTATATGAAAAAGCTATGATAAATCCCACTATCTCAAGTTTGAGTTTATTCATAGGCTTCTGCACAGTTTGGGAAACTCGTGTTCCACCTATTTTCCTTCCCTTTTGACCATGTCTCATTGTGAATAGTTTCTTATAGGTTTTTTATAGTTTTTCCAAAATATGAACAAACCCTGTATCTATAGGAAGGACATAAAACCCTTTGAATGTTCTCTGAAGCCTACCAAACATCACCCCTATACATTATATAATTAAAAAATATAAATAAATTATTACATACATGAAACATGTGGGGATACATTCTCCCAACTATTGGCCTTTATGACCCCAAAAATAAGAAAACCACCATATTTCCAAAATATTTATGGTCATTTAACATTCATTTCCTTATCTCATTCCCAATTCTCTTCCTGAATTTGAACATGTTTCTACAAAACCAATACTAGACCGATTATTTTTAAAAGAAAGAATTTCTCTTTCCTATCCATAATCTACATTGGGATATATACCAATGAAGAATTTTTTTCTTCCACATGATCACATTAAATCACATGGTCAGGTTAATGATGATAATTTTTATACTAACATACATGGAACACATTATACACTACACTGAACCATGATGGAAATTCCAACAGATATTCCACCTCACCAACCTATTCTAATATCTCAAAAGGGCATATGAATCGAGGAGATAACTTTCCATGCATCATAAAACGATGATTTCCAAGACTTGGAGATATCAAGATGAATGTATGATCACATAATTAGAAAAAAATTACATTAATAATGATCCATATATTCTATCTGATTAGTATTTACAATCTATATTCATTTCCAGATCAACTGAATCTTCTATGTTGTTTCCTAGATAATGTTCCCCCCAACTAGTGATGTCTCACCTGTTTCCACCAAAACAAGTGAAGAATGAAAATGATTCCCATAAAATTATTTAAAAATATGTTTTTATTGAGGCATGATAGCTATTTCTATATGGAAAATCTACTAATGGTATGTTCTCTTCCCATAAGCCACTAAAATCACTTACATAATCCCACAATATGTCTTAAAATGTTTGTATCTTCATTTTGTATTTCCATTCAACTGAAGATGATACACTGTTCTCATTTTCAACTTAGTCCCTAGGTATTTATATAAAGATTTATAGATATGATATATAAAACTCAGAACTATGTTAGACACTATCAAAATTTGTATGCCATGCGTCTTTACCCCTTATTGGATATATATTTTTGACAAGTCCTCCACCATATAATTTTCACAAATAGGAATAAAATTATTCAACATTGTGACATGGTACAATATTACACATATGGAATAATGTTTCAGAACTATTCTAGGGAGACCTATTAAAAAATACATGGCTATGTGCTCGCACTTCCATATAAGAATAATTAAAGACTACAACATACATACAGGTTGATGATGCCCTTCCTTAACCTACTGACATGTTAATCATATAAAAAACTCATCCACAATACTTTCATTCCATTCAAAAATAACTATTCTTTGAATGCCTTCTAATTTTTTTATTCCATGATGAACATCCCTACATTAATGGTGGTAATAATGAATATGTTTCTCTTGGAAATCCATAATGTTGATCATCTGATTTCGGAACCACAAAAATCAACTCTCATCCAACATCCACACCTAGATGGTCTCCAATCCCTTATGTTTTGAACTCATAACCAATAATTTTGAATCAGATATCTATTCATCTAAAATCATCATTACCAAATCAAGAACTTCAGAAACTAGAAATAAATCAGCAACGTCACCATAATCATAACATTCAAATTTCCTATCTTCCATCACAGACATAAACTACCCATTATCTATGGACTCTTTTTCCAAATTAGAATATGACTTTTTATTAATGTATCTTCCACTGAATTACCTTCTCCCTCTATATACATCAAATATAAAATCAAACATATTGATATTCTCCATCCATTTTGGTAGTCTTTGGTTCTAATACCATTGTGTGAAAATTTTATTCCTACTTTTATGATCTGTAAACAAAGTAAATTTCACACTAATGAGATAATGATACCATGTATTAAGATTTTGGATGATGGTAGATAACCCGAAATCATGTTTTGTTTAGTTCAACTAATGAACCCATAGTTGTATTGATCCATAATAAACTAGATGTTATCTATCTATGAGATAACATCCCAGACCTGATCCCGAAGCATCATAATAAACCAAATACCCTTGTCCTAATTCTGGAAAAATCATGATCAATGATGATGTATGAAAAATGTTTTTCTCTTAAAGAGACATCTAATATTCATTATCCCATTATTCCATAACAATAATCTTTGTAAAAGTAATCCTAGGTCAGGAGAGTCATTGAAAAACATAAATAAAACATCTGTAATAAAAAACCAATCCAAAAAAATATACTTTTCTCAAATTCTTACTTCTTCGGTTTCTAAGAGATACCAGCTTAAATATTTTCTAGATCCACCGAAACTCTTTTTTCAGAGATCACATCACTATGAAAGTGTTCATATTATGTCAAAAAAATCACAGTTAGATAAATTTTCATAAATGCGATGATATAAAAAGATTTCCAACATTTTTACAAACTACTGTTCATGCTCAACCCTTATCATTGTCTAGAATAACATTTCATCCACAAACACCAACATGAAATAGTCTAGATATCACTGAAATATTTGATTCATGAATTCCATAAATACCAATGGAGATTTATATGACCAAAATGAATTACCACATATTTTTAATGGACATATCTACTTATAAAATCTCTTTTTAGAAGATCCTCCATTGGAACTCATAATTAGTGATAGCATATTCAGATGTCAACTTTGGAGAATCATTAAGATCTCTAAAATTGATTTAACTGATCATAAATACGTTGAAGTGGAATCGAATTATTTATTTTGTCTTGGTATAATATTCGAAAATCCACATATAGCCTTAGAGTCCTTTCCATAATTTTTTCACAATCAAGATCAGTGTAGAACAAGGAGAAAAGCTCAAATGAATGAACCCTTTACATTCCAGGTCTCTCTACTACACATTGAGCTCCCTTAGTTTTATTACATTCATTTGATAAGACCTACGAGAAATAGGACTGGTCACTTGAAGTAGATAAATCATAGCTACACTTCTCTCATAAGTGGAAACCCAAATAAATTTTTTGGAACAACATTTTGAAACTAATCGACCACAATTATAAAACTATTCTTCTTGGTATTTCTATTTGTGAAAAATATAATGATACCAATGGTTATGAGATCATTCCATCTACTACATCCAACTAACTAATTTCACCAACCTTTACATTCTGGTCCCCTTGAATGAGACGTTCAATACTGTTTTCTATTGTAAAATAGACCATTCTTATATCAGAGTTAATATGGGCCTTGAAAATTATCAACCAAACCATACCACAAATTATATAAAAATAATTAATATAATGAAAAAGAGAAATCATATCTATTATCAACTCTATTAATAGTTATATAACCTAATCTACTCATAGTGTCTCAATATTCTCTTTATGAAATAATAGTTTTATGTTTTATCACATAAGGAACCCTATAAAGTTTTAAACTTATAAAATCAACAAAATGAGAAGAAATAATGGAATATGATGAATCATTAAAAAAATACACGAATAAGTTTAGATTCAAAAATAAGAATACCTAACATCATAGATGGTCCAATAAAATCATCCACAATAAAACTTTTCAGCTTCGTATAATTACCTCATCTCTACTCATTGTTACTTGTTGTACTGTTGAGATTTCACTTCCCGAGGTCTCAAGGTATTCGTATAATCACTTGTCAAGCACTGTTCTGTTGAAGATATTGATACTACTTCTCTCGTCCAATTTAGGAATATGATTCCTATGACACATAATAAGATTCCCAAACACCTCCCCTCAGATCACTGTGACAATAACATTGAAGTTTCCCCATCACATTGAAATTGTGGAATTCCTCCAGTGGTGTTGTACACACTTGTTTCATGTGGTCGAATGAACCACATAGAAAACATATAACTTGGCTCATTGGCCATGGAGGATGATTTACTAATCCAGAAGTCAGATTCTAATCATCCCTCCAAATTGGAAATATGTGTACTTCTTCTCCTTGCTTTCAACATTATATTTCCCACTATTTTCCTTGGTTATAAACATTATTACTCCACCCATAGCTCCTAAAATGTCCATTTTAGCTACCTTCACATTATTGAATATCTTTGTATACACATTTATACCAAGCATAATAATTTTTGAGTGAATCTCCTACGTCATCCTCGATTCAAAGATTCATGCCTTTAAGGAAACACTAGTAGTTATATCAGGTGAAAATCACACTAAATTCGTGAATTAAGCCGCATACACTTTGAAAAAAATATATTACAACATCAACCAAAATAATTATGTAATTATTTGAATTATCAATGTATGATAATAGACTAATTTTTTAAAACAATTCCTCAAAATCCTCCAATGGATGGTGGAGGTATACATTCTCTTGAACAACTAAATCCCACAATTGGTGTGAAAAATCATAAAACATGTATATTACCAGATTGACATTCATTTCTACTAGTGTGAAAATGAAATTGAATATTAAATTCATCCTATTCAGACACAGCTCCACCTTATCTACTTCCAAATCACCCTAAAATATAGGTGGGTTCATATTTTAAAATTATAATGAACGATCCACATTCTGTGGCTCGTCCCCCCTGGGATACCTATACATTTATCTTGAAATTCGTTGTCTATAATATGAACAAGCTGTGGGATAACCTATGCTCATGATTTACCTCATTTTCTGTATCATCCTCTAGTTGGTTTATATGATCCCCAACAGTTTCTATTTTCTATTCTCATAAGAAGAACCTAAGCCCAACTGTATATCAACAATAGTAATTGAATTTTTTATTCTATCACATCATAATTATCACAACAATGCTTTCCAAAAGTAACACTTTTCACATTCAACCAATTTTGAAAATTTCCCCAACTTTTTTAAAATCAACCGATTTTTAAAACAACATGATAAACCATTTTTCAAATTTTCAAATTTCAAAAAAATTATTACATTTTTGAAAAATCCCCATTTCAAAAATAATAATAAATTATTACTCAAGATGAAATATAAAATCATAGTGGGGTTTAATTCCTATAATCTGTTTCATTCTTGTCTTAATCGAAAAGCCCATGTTAATGGGATTCCAATTACTATAATTGAAGTACTACAAAAGATGCCATTAGCAGCACTAGGATCAACAAAATCACTGAAAACCGGAGTCTGGTAAAAATACCAAATATTTTATCAATGATAAAAAATTTCTATTAAAGGCCACATTTAACAATGATTTCTAGCACTACTAATGTTTTCCTTTAACAAACAAAAATAGAACTAATAATGAAATCCATATTATAGTGGGTAATATTGTATTTTTTTAGACCTCCATGATCCCAACCCCTTTATAATCGCATCTGCGACACCTTTGACCACACTACCCCACTTTTATCAGTGATTTTCACCCCCACCATCACTTTTAGTAGAACTTTTAAAATTTACACCCTCATGCGCTCCCACCTAGATTCTAACCCTACACATATCATTCAATGATGGAATATCTATACCACTACACAATGTTGTTTTTGATCTATTTAATTATTTTTTTGTATATATACATATATATACATATGTTTTTTAATCACATATTCATATAATTTTTTTAAATTCATTTATAATGTATATGTGTGTGATATATATATACTTATTAGTATTTAAATCTATTATATATTATATTATGATACTTATAAAATAATATAATATAAATATATATCTACATATTAATACACACAAACATGTTCATATAAAAATTATATATATTTGTATAATGTATGAAATTGTTAGATATTGTTTTAAAAAAATCAGCATATGTATTTATTTACATGTACTAGAATATACAGTTTTATGTTTATATTTTGATATGTGTATTTATATGAGTGAACATTTACAAAAAAATATAATAAAAAAATCATATATTTCATTATAAATAAAATATCTATTTGAGAAATGATAAAAATTCAAAACCATAATATCAGTATTAATAAAATCCCAATGATTAAATTTAGTATCATCCAATAAATTACATAAGTCCCCCTTAAACAAGGATGAAAAAACATCAAATGATAAAAAAAATTGTACAACGACTAGAAAAACAGTTTTGGTGGTCTGTTGGTCAATTTTAGGCCTCGATGAATGTGGTAGTGGTTTACATGTGTCACTAGGGTGAAGAGATCGTAAAAGGATTATATTTGATATGTGGTAACTCCCAAATAGACACTTGGTACAAAATTTAGTAACACATTAATTTTTAGTTACGTTTTCAAAATAATTTATATCTTTTATGTTTTTTTGTTTATTTTATCATAATATTTATTTTAAATTAATATTACCTAGTAACAGTAAGGAAATTATTAATAAAATTTTTTAAAAATTATTTTATATTACTTTTTCACTATGCATAATATATTATATGGTAAAATTCCTATTTAAAGTATCTAATACTGATTTTAATATGTATATATTATATTTTTATCTGTATAAATATGTTTATATATTAATATATTATTTTTAATGAATATATAATTTTTGGATTATACCATTTTTAGAACAAATATTGGGTGGTCCTTATCTTTGATTATAAAGAAAACTGATACCCACCTTTATTAGCACTCTTTTATAAGCACTAATAAAAGATATCATTTTTCAGCACTTGTACAAAAGAACTTGTGAAGACCCCCCTTTAATTAGTCTTTTTTCAGTTAGGACAAAGTTAGTCATCAATAGTTCTTTTTGCGAGCACTGTTAATTCCAAACCATTGGATAAAACTTGTTTTAGAGATTTGTTGTATTCAATACTTTTATGTACACAACTCTTTGGTAATATGATTTTCATCATAAAAAGGATATATATGTCTTTTTATGGGGAACATTTTATGTTTTTACAATCATAGACCGTTATGTGATCTCCAGTCAAGGAATAGACCAGATTGAATTCATATCCAAGACCAAAAACCAATACCAAGTCATATAAATTGACTACTTACACTTCTTCAACAAATATATTCATAAGAACCAAAAAGATACCACATGTTTCAAACATAATATTGGGCTGACCATAACTGATTCCACATGTAACATGTATCCCCTTTTTATTTTCTTGAGTAGGCATGAGGATATTACTTTTCCTTAAGCAACATCCCTATGATTCCGAAGGATGGTAATAAATTTTGTAGAGATTAAATACACATGATGAATATCTCCCCATTATGAATAAATTAATAACCAAATAATAAATAACCACACAAACCACTGTCTCATGCATTATAAAATTGAATGAAAACTTATCAATTCATTTATAAAAATAAAAAAACTATGTACTATAGAAAGATACAACAATATCAAAGTACAAATCCTAAGACCAAACATTATGTCTTCAATGAAAACCCCCAAATCTCCAAACGTGGTCCATGATCAATCACAACAAAACAACACATGTATCATGAAGCACCACTAGAGAAGTCTAATACTTTACCATTTTCCATTTCATTATAAACCACAACTACAGAAGAACCAATGTACCAAAGAAAGGGTATGAAATGAAAATCAGTATATTTTGTCAAACGAATTATTTACTCACTCCACTAGGTTTGAACTAGTTAGCACATTTTTTAAAAAATTTACATAATTTTTTTTTATAAAATATAATGAAAAAATTTATCACAAAACTAAAAAAAAATCAAAATAGTTGTCCACACTAAAACCATTTTCAATAAAAGAATCCAAGAATGTTATTTAAAACCATTCCATGCTTCCATATATGTCATATCCCATTCCATTACACATATCCACATATCCACACAGAGAGACATCTACCCATTAATGATTTTATATAAAAGTCCAACACTCATGTATAGTTTTTCATTGATCTAATATGTCTTCACAAGGTAATTAAATCTCATATTATATTATACCTTTGGAACTAACCACAATGTCATATTTCAACCATGACTCATAATGAAATTTGAACACACACCATTGACTATGAAAAATAAAAAATTTACAGTAAAAAAATAAATAAAACAATATCTTTATAAGAAATAAAAAAAATTCACTAAAAAAAATATTTTATTTAAAAACATTTTCAGGGAATCAAAACCAAATTTTTTTTACAAATTGACAATTTAAAACCATTAAAAAAAATCATTCACAATAATACACAATTCCAAAAAAAACCATAGACATAACATATTAATGTTTCCATCAAATTTCACATCAAAATTACAATCAATTTCCATAAATTTAATGAATTTGAAACTATGTAATCATGTTCTATGTAGAGGAGATGATAGTGAATTCACTAACCTCTGTTTTTCAGATGAAAATGAAGAATGACATGAAATAACCCCTGGAACTGGATTAAATATCCATGAGACAACATGATAACTATTTTCATATCATCATGAAATAAAAATATATTCATATTTAGAAACAATTATCTTATATCTATCTTTATTGTATAACGATCTAAGAAAACTAGAAGGATAAAGTATATGAAATATTAATAAGATCCCAGAACATTCACATACTACAACAATCAGGATTCAAATCACTATTATAATCCTTTATATAACTTCAAATTTGATGGGGAGAGTTTATTATTCCATTTGGAGGGAAAATACAATGTTATGGATATTTTGGAAAAAAAGACATTTCAACACAAATATGACCTCAATCTACTTTTTTAGTTTCTATTTTGATTACTGCACAAGGTTCAGTGGTATGTTTAGTCGAATCATGCATTTACTGTGTGCTAGAAACATCATCAAGGGTAAACCTCACACAGTTGGCTCGCATAGTTTCTAAATAGTACGTCAGCCATGCAAGAGACCACATTATCAAGTATCAAGGTTTACTAAGGGTTCAACATGGTTTCAAAAAACTATGTACCACCCATATTTCTTCCCAATAGGCCATGTATTATTGTGCATGGTTTCTTGTATTCATTGAATGGTTTTTCCAAACCATCCATAAATTTGGAATATACATGAAATCTACAAAACACTCAAAAATTTCTCCACGCTCTCCGAAATTCACCCATATACCTTACATAATTAAAAATAATAATGAAATGGTTACTTACATAAAAACTGAGGTTGCTACACCAACCCCATGAAACCATTAATTTTTCACCACCACATGAGACAACCCACCTCATCCTCATGGAATAAAGAAGATATCCAACGAGAAACCTAAGACTTAAAATATATAATAATGAGATTAAAAGGAAAAAAGGTCACCACAACCTTCAAAATATATGAAATATGGTTCATAATTAAATTCATAAATTATAGTTTAACAATTTACTATGATTTAATATTTACACATATATGTATGGAAAACCAAAAGAATACAATAGTCTTACTTCAAAACAATTTTCTTCACTTCCCAAAATGACAAATATGTCTTGGGAAAGAATATATACTGATGGAATATATCTGAAAACAACTTATATAAATATAATTTATAAAAAACATATAGTTTGGATTATTTAAATGAAAATGGTCACATAAAATCATATCATTGGAAAAATACATCTTTGAATGAAAAAACTAATTTTGAAATACACATTAATGCACCGACAAAATATTCGTTATCTTCAAAACTAGTTATGTAAACATCATAAAAAACTCATTTGTGAAAGGATACAACCCAAAACACTGACATGTATCACTAATTATAGGTAGGAACTATAAATCACATAAAATATATAAATCTAAACAAGGAAGGATATCATGAAAATAAAATCTGTGGAAATGATAAAAACAAGAACTAGATCAAACTCCCCTCAATCAATAACCGACTAAAAAAATTATTGTGTTTTGGGATCAACCCTAGGATACCTAACTAGTTAATAATATTTACATATAAGTTTATAACAATCCAAAAACATGGTATTAGAATGAAAATTTATTTTCAAACCAAAAGCCCTCAAACAACCCCAAAAAATGAAAATTGTAATTTCAATCACCTTGTAGCTTATTTACTTATCATGACTGGAGGTAAACTAGTGGTGTGCATGCCAAATAGATGAATAAATTAGATTTCCGACTAAATACCTTGTTTCCCATGACCAATATATGGTGAGAGGTGTATGGACATATAATCATAGACTAATACAGAAGGGATAAACAAATCTACACTCACAAATAAAACTCATTAATGAAATAACTCATATATAATGTATGAAAATGAAATAACAAGTACATTCCCACAAAACAAGAGGAGAATACATAAAATAGTTATAAATAAGCCACACAAGGGGTAGACCAAGTAAGTGGAAATGATATAGTGTCCTTCACATCAATAATATTAATACAAATGATTCAACTTGTACATTAATACCAAAACATTTTTCTAGATTCAAATCCTAGTCACATTTCCTAAAACAAACCTTAAAATAATTTATATGTGTAATAAATCCACCCACATTATTAAAAAAATTCAAAGTATCCAGTTAACAAGGGTATTCCTCTTGAAAAAATATTGAACATCCAATGTCAATCAATATCAATCATACAATTTTAATGGATCTGTTAGGTCATTTAACAAATAAGAAAAAGACAGACTCATTTCAATTAAGCATTGCAAATACATTAATGAACCCATTTTATGAACCATTTAGCATTCCAAATCAGAATCAAAACCATATATCATTTAAAAGAGAGTTTCTATATTTAAAATAAAATCCCTTTTAAAAACAAAAGAACAATTTGAAATCCATTTCAAAAAGAATCCATGGTATTTCAAGAAAAGCATAGAACCATTCATCCTTCAACATCAAATATAAAATAATTGAATTTTCTAGGTTAAATTTTTATTAAAAGAGATAAAATAACGAAATGGTTTCAAATTAACAAAATAAAATCACATATATTCATATATTCATAAAAAAAAATATTTAGAAAATAGAAGAACTCCATGAATTCAAAAATGATAATATTCCATATAATCAGTTCCTTGGAAGAAGGAAAAAAGAAATTAAACTCTTGAAAACATGTTTCAATAAGAGTATGTCACACCCAAAGGGGATAAGAACATCATATATTAATCTTATACACAATCCACCAACATTATATCAACCCATAACCATAATATAGGTAGAAAGTGATATAAATTTCATAATAGAAACCAAAATAAATAAACGAGAGGGTGGTAATGGAAGAACAGATAAATAGTGTAAGATATACAACTGAATCTATTGTATACCACCAAAGAAACCATGAATTAATAGTAGAATATATTTTATCCCACCTAATGGCTCCCAAGGGTAGTCAACTTCTATTTGGGGAGATGATGGGTGAGACCCCCTATTATCAAAAAAGGGTATTTTGGAAAATACCACAAAACTAAACACTTGGACACACCTCATGATATGGGAGAAACATTTTTTCAACTAATGCACCAACTGTTCATTGACCACTACCGAGTCACATAGCACCCACAAAAACTAGATTCATGATTTTCCAAACCAGTCACCAACATTTCCCAATACATATTCTAGGACAAATTGGCCATATAGTTATTCATTTGGTATCAAAAGGTTGGATAAACTACGCACCTCACATTACTCACACCCCAAGAACCGTGAGTATTTTTGGGATCTCCATAATGTTTAAAAAACTATATTGAGGCCTTGAAATATGGTTTTATCAAAAAAATATTCCCATCCTTATGTGAAAATTATGATTAGAACTAACTATTATTGAAAACAATTATATTTTTAAAAACCTCAAAAATGCATGAAATTTATTTCTAGTACCAACCAAAACTCTGAATGACTCGAGTTTAGATAAAATAATGTGAAAATAATAAAAATGTCAAACAATGAATGAATCATATATAAAAAATATATCCTAATCCCTCTTTTAATGAATCATTCCTAGCTTGTAACATTTAATGTTTATAAGGAATATATAACCAAACACTGTGATGTAGTCTATAGTGGGCATCCTCTTACACAAAATCGCATTTAAAGATATACAAGGGTGTATTACCAACATGGGTTTGTGTTGAATATTTATAGTTGTGAAAATATCATTCTTCCAATAATATTCTATGAAATGTTTTTGACCAAAATTGTCCTCCCTATATTCACTAAACACTTAATTTCCCTCTCTTATTATCTATTTTATGAATTATTATATATAGTGTTTTACTTAAAATTATTAAATGTTTTTAAATGTAAGATTCAAATGATTATCAAGGGAATTTTGTTTCCTTTTTGAATGTTTTTTATACAAATCATTTACACTATCTCAATTTCTATTATAAAAATATTGATAATATGTGATACTTATTATTAGATTGTGGTATATATCACATTCAGTAATATACTAAATTTATCTGTATATTTAATGAAATAAATGTCACCTTGAGTTTAATATAGTTTCATGGGTCCCAAAAATTTCAATTTATCAACTCAAGAGGTTTAGTGTCATATATTTCAAAAATTATATATATATGGAGTGATAATACCGTTTAATTTTGTCTCTCAAAAATTTATTTCATTTGTTTTTTAATATTAGTAATGTCTCCCAACACATCTCCATTGAATGTATTTTATCAAAATTATTTTGAAATGATTAAATATTCCATTATTCCTCAAATATTTATCATATTTTTAACATAGACAATAGAAATGTTGTGAGAATCCAATATGGAAGAGAATTCCATTGGTCCTATAAATTATGCTAATAATCATTCCAGTTTATATCCTATTAATTAGGGAAGTTTTTCTTTGGAAAATAATATCAATTCTACCCACACACATCAAAATGACATGAAAACAGTTATTTTTATCAAGAAACAAATTTTTTTTCTTCTGATTTTAGGTTTTCAGTTTAATATTACACCATACTAAGACCATTAATATTAAAAGTAGATTAATTGAAAAAATACTACACCACCATAATTGTCTTCAATATTATTTAGAACATCATTATCTAGTATCTTCTATGATGAGTACGAACAATAAAAAAATCCACAGATTTCTTATCTTTCTTGATTTGAGATCGACCTTGGCAATGACTGATGTCTTAGACTATAATTTATATTAAACATATGTTCATTCCCAAATAAAATATTTTTGGCCTAGAATCAGAGTCATGAATTATTCTTCATAGTTCCATATATGATTTAATCTTCCACATATCTATTTATGATATTCGAAACTATTTTGAATATCTAACATAGATGGTTTTTCATTTATAATCATCATCATTAAGTATATATATTTTTTCTATTTCGATTACATTTCCATTTATTATTCCCTTATTTGGTTCCATGGTATTCTACAATATACAAGAAAATATATGATATGAGTCCAAAGACACAATAGCTCCAACATTATCCTTGGAAACCGGATCATCTAGAAAACTACCGAATCTATTTTTGAAATGTTTTTATTGCAAATAATCTATTTTATTACATATATATGACATATTGTGATGGGTTTTTTCCTACCTATGTTTTTTTTATTTTGATCCTACTACATTAAATATAATATATGTTACCATTTCATATTTTTTAGGTACATATTGTTTATAAAATTTGTTGAAAAAATATCATCATATTTTTTTGACTCATCATTCACTAATAAATCGCTTTCATATTCCATTTTTTAATAGTTTTTCCTACCATAAGAAACATTTACATAGGCTCGTTATTCATGTCATCTTGATTATATATCTTCATCTCATATTATAATATTATTATCTCATACTCATCCACTTTCACTATATTAATATTGATCTCATGAATGTGATCATTTTACCTAATACAAATCCCATATCTATATTTTTTAATATATTTAATAGCCTTGTTATATTATTTGACTTCTTTATTGAGTTGATTATATATTTAGAGGCATTAATCTAGTTCATTTTTCATCATCTAAACTAATTTTTTCTCTTGTCCTCTTTATTTTTCATTATTTTGGAGTTGGTTAATTCCATGTAAATATATGAAATGATACTCAAATATATTAAACCACAATATTTTTATGAATCAATACATAGTTAAGTATAGTATTCTTCATCTTTATTCAACATAATACATTTATTTCTTATCTATATTATATTTATTATATCATTTGACATCATACAAACTTTGATGTATTTTTATTTAATTGTCATTTGAGTATTATCTTCTTCATATTCCTCTTCATACTCTATAACCTCTTCTTATATATATATATATAGAAAATATACCAAACCACCAAACTAGTGCATTTAGGTGATATAACCCTTTATTAAATTCGTATTCACAGTCTTATATTTTTTTATACAAAATCTATAAAATTTCTATTATTTCCACCACTTTCACCACCTTCATTTGAATCCAAAAAAGATTCAACTTATTTTTCAAATTATTTATGGATTTGAAATCCATATTTTCTTAATTATTTTAAAAAATGTAGATTTTATCATTTCATATATAATAATTTTTTTTTTGTAATTACTCAATTGAAAAATATTCCCAATATTAAATGGTTCAAAACTAAGAATTGAACTCATTAAAAAACTTTTTAGTTAAATTATAACAAACTATATAATTTTCCTTATTAATACAAGAAAAAAATAAGACCAACTATTTCATTTTCCATGGTGAAATATTCATCAACAATCTAGTCTTCTTCCATCCGAATATCAATAATATTTTCCATCAATATTTTTACTTTTTCTTCCATAATATTAATATTACACCCATATATGTTTTCTATTTTTTCATAGATTTCTTCTGAATCCAATGTACAATAAATTTTCTATTTACATTATTTGATAATGAATATAATATAGAATAATTTAAATACTAATTTACCTCTAGATTATTATTTTTCTAAAGTTTTCTTAAATACATATCTCTATCATAATTTAAAACCCACAATTAAAAAATTAACAACCTCAAGAGTTTTAGTTATTAAATAATGTTGTATTTTTTGACTTATATTCCTATAATTTTTTTAAATGATACTATACTTTTATTCACTGAAAGCTATATTTCTAATCTCTTAGATAATGATAGGTTCTCACAAGGAGCCTTCTTTACTTAAATACAACATGAAGTGCCATAGTTGGTTGAAAACTACTAGGGGTGGTGAATTAGTTTTACATATTTGTACAAATGATTCCCAGATAAAAATTTGTAATAGATTAATGTAATAATATTCATATAATATTCTCTCCCTCACTAGTTTCACATTTGTGAAAAAATAATAATGCACAACACACAAGGATTTTATAAGGTTCATCCATAATGTTAGATCATAATACATTTTTGGTTCATTTTTAATTCTTACATCTATATTCTCAATAAAATATTATTGATTACTAGAGATATGTAGTATAAAATCATAGATATTTCATGGATATTGATTTCTAGTATAATTTAAGGGTAAAATACATCCTTTACCACATAAGGTGTTTAAAATGTATGTTTTTTTATCCTGGTGCAACTAGACATCTTCAATTTAAGGTTTTTTCTATCGTAGTTCTACTAGATTTTAAATTATATCCACAGTCTAAAAGATGAATAAAATCTTCTTTATCTAAGGGATTAAAAAAATGAAATAATAAAGAATAAATTAACATTAGCATGGGATAAAATAATACAACAATCATATTGAATCATCCTCATAGTCCTTCGTTGTGATATTAGTATTCACAGGAGAATGAATGAATGAAAATAATATCTGCCCTCCTCAGTAGAATTCACCATGATTAATGGTAATGGAATGTACTTTCCACAAAATCAATATAACTATTTAATGGAGTTTAGGTATTTTTAATTTTCTCTCTCACTTTTTTAATGAAATTTATGATCTTCTTCTTAAAAAATTTTAAACACCTCAAGCCTATTTACATTTAACATTTATATTTCTATGATAAGTGAAAAAAAATTATTATCAAATAGAAATATATTGACTTTGTTTCATGAAAATTTATTCTTATAAAATATAATTTAAATATAGATTATAAATTCAAATGTTCTCAATTTTATCGAGCAAGATAACATAGAGTTTGAATTCAAATAATATATTTTAATATCAATAAAAAATCAATGTGAAAATGATAGAATCATTTCCTAAGAATAATGATATTATATTAGAATTAAATTCATAGGTAAGGATATTCATACTTCATTATCCCAACTGTCTAATTTTTCACAATTTCTTGTATTTCATGATGTCTTGGTGTTACTCTTTTGAACTCCCTACCTACCTTTTTAATGTTAATGTTTGTCTTTTTAATAACATGTGGCTCAACCAGGTTGGTGTGGACTCGAAAAGTGCATCGATGTGACATGAGATCAAATAGAGGTGGAGGCATACTATAGGGTTGTTGTAGTATTAAATATAATATTTACATTAGTAGGTAATAATTGTTACAATTGCGTCCAAATAAATTCTTCCATCTAGGCCGTTGGGACACCATTTTGTTATTTAGGTCTTGCAAGGTCTTCATGCCACCCAAGGCCTTTGGGATTGATTTCTCTGAACACTTTTGTCCACCACAATGCATTTAAGACAACCCAAGGGCTTAGAGCCACATGAAATTGTATATGGAACAAGTCATATTACATGGGAAAGGCTCCAAATGAAGATTCAGAGCTGGATCATTTACCAATGCAGAGCTAACCAGAATTGAAAGACTATGATGGTATAGAATTGGAATCGAGACAAGGCATGTGAAGCTCTGTACAGGATAGATAGTCGACCATCCTTGCAAATTATAAGTGATGATATCATGACATTTTTGTAGGATTGAAATAATTATGTAGATGCTCAATATACAAGAGGGGGGTGAATTGTACACTTTATAAATTCCTTTGGAACATTTAAAGTTGGTTACAAATAACAATGTTTTCCTTAGACAAGGAATGATCTAAGTTTAATGAATTAAAACTAAGCAGATTCACAACACCTCTAACACAAATTGTAGGATTGGAACTGAGGGTTAAAATATGAGATTATACCTTAATGTGTATAGAATCTAAACTTATCAGAGTACAAGTGTAAGGAAATACAAGAAGGTACTTTCCTTACAATACAGTATGCAGCGGAAAAACAAGTAGTAAAACTACAAGTTACAAGATATAAGTCTTTTAACCCAAAGAGAAGGGTATCCAACAACATTGGATAAAGGTCCCTTGTTTTATACATTCAAGCAATTATGTCTTACCCACACCAGGGTAAGCCCTCGATACGAAGATCAGAATCTCTGGTTTGCTATCCCCGCAAGCCCCCAACTTCAAAGTAGTTGGAACCTCTTTCTTCCTCTGCTGGGAAGCCTCTGAACTTCAAGGTAGTCGACACCTCTGTCTTCCTATCCCAGGATGTCCATGAATGGAATCACCAACATTCGGAGTCACACGAAGCAATCTGAATGAGAGGTTTAGTACTCACAAGGCATGAGAAGATTTTCTCTAGAAATCACCTTAACATCATGTGGTATCTAGATCGATTAACCTCATTCATCAATTGAGATCTTTCAAATGAGCTCCTATTTATAGGAAAATTTCCAACAGTTGGCTGCCTCCTCCAATGGTCATATTTTCCATGAAATTCAGAGGGACCTGTACACTTGTAACTCAACCAACAGTTAGTTTGAAACAGAATAGACGACATCGTTTAATAACTAACCAAGTATAACATAATGCACGACATCGTTTTGAAATGGAACATATGTAAGTAAAAACTATTCAAAAATTCAGTGTGTAATTAAATAAAATTTTTGGAGTCTAACCAAAATGAAATTCCGAGTCTATGTTATGAAATGTCCGGATTCTATTTTATTGGGATTCAGAGTCTGGTTTCACCGGATTTTGGAATCTGAACTTACAGAGTTCGGAGTCGAACTAGTAAAAGTTCTTAGTCGAGCTACTTAATAGTTCGGAGTCGAACTACTTAAGAGGTCAGAGTCGAGCTACATAAGAGTTCGGAGTCAAACTACTTAAGTGTTCGAACTCGACCGACTTAAGAGTTCGGATTCGAACTACTTAAGAGTTCGGAGTCGAACTACTTAAGAGTTCTAAGTCAAACTACTTACGAGTTCGGAGTCGAACTACTTAAGAGTTTGGAGTTGAACTACTTATGTTTTCAGAGTCGAACTACTTAAAAGTTAAGAGTCGAACTCATGAATGTTCGGAGTCCAAAATTCGAATTGGAACTTCATTATAGTTCACATCCAGAATTCGGATCCTAAAAACAGAATACTCCAATACTTGTCAATATATTATTTCGGGATTTTGGTTAACAATTCGTGTTTTTTTACATTAAGAAAAAATATTTCTATGTATAAGAAACTCTAGGTAAGGGTAAATTTCATTAAAGAAGTAAATTTTCCTTATGGGGGTAAAATTTATATTTTCATTAGTATAAGGTGTTTGTGATTTTCAAAAAAAGAAGGAATGGTAAAGCCATAAGGAAAACCTTATTGACTAAAAAATCTCCCCCTTTTTAAAAAGCACAAACAACCTTATGAAAAGCAATATAAGGACTCCGAAAAATTTCCCTAGATTTTGAAATTAAAACATATATCCCATTGTTCATGGATGAAAATGAATACAACTAACTCCCCCTTACGTATTGAAACTCTAAGAATTGTATTCTGACTTTCCGGAGTGGAGTTCAAATTAACATGGTAATGAAAAACATCGATGTGAGAAACTACCCCTTTCTTTAAGAATATTTTACATAGAAATTTTTCATTCTCCTCTTTAGGAGTATTTCTTTTTCCTTCTCCCCATTTGTGATTTTCAAACTGAATTGAAGGGAATTGAAAAACAATGTATGGTACCTGGAACATTTGTATATAACATGACACAACTACCAAATAATCATTTCATTAGAGTTTCAAAAAATTTACAAAGAAAGACAAAATCACAAAATATCGGAGTGGTTTCATTTTTCCTTTTTTCCTTCGGAATGAGCTTCTTTAACAAGGTTTTGAGTTTCTTCAAGTCTCTTTGGTCTTCCTCACATTGCCTCTCCAAGGATTTTACCTTTTCTTCTTGAACTTTTAAAAATTCTGCCTGAGCCTCCAAGGATTCTTTCTGAAACTTTATTGTCTCATCTTTCTTTTCCATCTTCTACTGAAACTCAATCTGGAAATCTCATTCAGTTTTCCAATTCTGAGATACTGAGTTAAGATTCCCATTCTGGTCCCTGACCTATCGATTCTGAGAATTTTTCTCCTGGGTCAGCCTTTCATAAATCTCATTAACATTTTTATCCACCA
Organism: Viscum album; assembly: GCA_963277665.1. Lineage (NCBI taxonomy): Eukaryota > Viridiplantae > Streptophyta > Magnoliopsida > Santalales > Viscaceae > Viscum > Viscum album. The sequence goes on from OY728164.1 coordinate 1,235,935,952, forward strand.
TTTCAAAAGCATTTTGAACGTCATCCTGAAAATTCTCAAAGTGAACTAAATCTTCATCAACACTCTTAGACCACTTGGTTGCCATTCTGCAGGACTTTCTATGCATGTCATAATCGATATAAAAATGTTTCTGTTCATCTTCCAACGTCACAAACTTATCCATGACCATGGATAATGAATCCGATTACTAATTCGTACTTTGTTGCAGCATCTGGAATCTGGAATCTATCGTTGGAAAAATCGGAATGGTGTCCAACAACTTTCTTAGAGATAGAACCACAAAATCATGCCCATGAGATGATGATTCTGAATTAGATACATCACTTTGACATTGCTCCTCTTCAACTTACACTAGCTTCCTTTTTGAGGTACCGCCAACCTCATTCCTCCTGATGAAAGATTTTATAGGTGTCTCCATGAGATTTTTCTTCCCCTTATCATATTTCTGAATAGGGTTTATTAAGGGGTACTTCCTCGGGTTCAGACACTTGGATAATCTGGTCTTCATCAGGTTACTATTTTTCTTGTCCTTACTCAAGGAAATTCCTCTCATAGGATTCTTCCTCATCATATAAGACATTTTCTTCTTCTTCTTCTTAATGTTTCTAATCATCATTCTTACCAGATTCTTGATCTGCCTTTCCTAGGGATACTAACATTGCAAATTCAGACATATCTTTATAGTCATGTACTTGCTTGATCTGGGTATCCAAATCTTCACTTTCCTTCTCTTATTCTTCTTCATCCTCAACTTCTTCCTCTATTTCTACTTCTTCAACAACTTATTTTTCAGCCTCTTCAACTACTTCATTACCCATGGCCTTTTCCGGAGTGACATAATTATTTGATGGAGTTATTGGTAAAGAAGGTTCAAAACCGAATGTTTCTGAAACGGGATGCATTTCGGATTCTAACTCAGTATCTTTCAGCAAACATCACACCACTTTAGCTTCAGACATTTTCTTTTTTCATTTTCTTCTCCTTCTCTTGTTTCTCTATCTCCCCACTAGCATTTTCTTTTAAGGCTTTATCCTCTACAGGGTCCAATCTGAATTGTGGATCCCCTTCCTTCCTCTTTTCTTTATATTCCCTCCATATGGCTGCCACTTCATTTGTATATGTTTTCTGCTTCTTTGGATTGGTGGGAGCAGACTGAGTTTCCTTAACCTGATGATTTTCTTCATTAGTAAGCACTTCATTAACCTTTTTCTTCCCCTTTTTCTTTTTGGATGGTTCTAGATTCTGTGATTCTTTCTGAGCTTCTTCAACCTCTTCCATAGACAGAGGGTGAAATTCTACGGATTCACTGGAAAACCCCATATTCATCCTCTTGAGGGTATCATCACTGACTAGAATAATCTTGCAATTAAGAACTTTTGATTTTCAAGAAACCTTGAAAGATTCTAAGCACCGAAAAATCAGCTTAGATAGTAAGGCATGAAACATGATTATCTGAGCTCTCAAATTGCCTTCTTTGATGTTATTGATCGTAACTAAGACATGCCTCATCAGATTTATCTTTCTTAGATTTACCAAGAAATCTAAGACATAGATATCACTCTTCTTCTAATTATCTTTATCACCTCTTCTTGGAACCAAAAATCCTTTCACCCAAAGCTGAAACTTCCATGCACATCGGGATGTTTGTGAGAGAAGAATTCAGCTTCTCCTTCATTGGATAAACAAACCATGCTCGCGGCCTTGGTGCAAGATAGCTTATAAGTCTTTCCATAAGACTTGAATGAAAACCATTCTCTGCCATCTTCCTTCTGGAAGGAAACAAACTCGTAGAACTCGATCATGAAATAAGTATAAACCGGATCCTATTTATATGACATTGCTACGCAGGCATCTTCCCAGCCATTTAGCTTTATATTCATGGTTATAAGGGAATCATGCTTATAGAAATCCGGATGAACTACCCTTTCCCTAAAGACTACCCACTTAGTGATTGGTTTCGTAGTTGACATATCTTGAGATGTTGCTTCTACAGACATTCAGAGTGAATAAATCTGAAAGATTCGGAACGAATTTGCAAAGTTCGGAACCAGCCTTAAGAAGTGCAGCATGGCATGGAGATGCAAAATCTTGAAATAACGATGTGGGATGAGAATTGGGGTCCCATTTATATAGGCGATGGATGTGACCGTTGGTCTTCCAAAAGCCATCTAACGGTTGAAAAATCTTTGATCTGATCTGATGGTTGAAAACAAACCCACAAGGAAAAATTGACTCCGATCTTTTGAGGTTTTTTTAAAGAAAACATTCGGATTTAGAAAAAAAACTAGAATCTGATCTTTTTTTAAAAAAACAAGGAAAATACCAGCAAGAAAAAATTGATGATGAAACTATTCGTAAGGAAACCATAGCTTTCGGATTGGATAGAAAGATTGTTCATAATTGGTAATATTCTGCTTAAAAAGAAATCTCATTACAAAAGATCTAGTTTGAAAATCTCGTTACAAAAACACCAGTATGAAAATCTCCATTCCGGATGTTCTCAGTACGAGAATCTCGTTACAAAAACATCAGTACAAAAATCTCCATTCTAGGTGTTCTCAGTACGAAAATATCTTATGAAAACATCAGTACCAAAATCTCCATTTCGGATGTTCTCAGTACAAATATCTTAATCCTGAAAATTTTAGATCCAGAATTTTCCATTCTTGAAATTTCAGTTCCGAAAAGTTTGAAGAACTAACTATGGAAAAAATGTCGTTACACTCAGTTTTGTTTTAAAAAACAAATTACAAAAAATTTAATTACACTAACAAAAAAATGTACTCCCCCTATAAAAAGGAGTTTATTACTATTAGGAGAATTTTTTAACAAGAAGTTAATGATGAATGACTACCTTATGGTTATCATTCCTTATTTTTGTTTAACGTATTCAAATATATCGTAGGGTAATGATTTTGTGAAAATATCAGAAAGTTGATCTTGCATTCCGATAAATTGAATAATTATATCTCCTTTTTGTGTTTGATCCCTAAGAAAGTGAAGCCTAATATCTATGTGTTTTGCAGGAGAGTGATGTGAAGGGTTCTTACTTAGGGAAATGGAACTTGTGTTATTACATAATATTTGAGTCTTAGTAAAACTCATGACATAGTCTGTGAGTGTGTGTTGCATCCGCAACACTTGAGCACAACAACTTCCAGCTGCTACATATTCAGCTTCAGCAGTGAAAACTGCTACAAAATGTTGCTTCTTGCAGGACTAAGAAACTAATGAATCTCTTAAAAAATGACAAGTTCTATATGTACTCATTCTATCCATTCTACATCCATCAATGTCTTCATCCGAAAATATTTTTAGAATAAAATCATTTCCAGAAGTATAAAATAATCCTAGATCCATGGTTCCTTACGGTAGTGAAAAATTATTTTTACTTCCTTTAAGTGAAATTACATAGGATTGGATTGATATCTTGCACATAAGAATACTGAGAACATTAAGTCTGGTGGACTACCTGTTAATTAATGTAAACTTCCTATCATACCTCTATAAGATGTTTGATCTACTGGTTTCCCAGCTTCATCAAGATCTAAAGAGTTTGAGGTACCAATGGGAGTACTTATACTCTTAGTATTGTCATAACCATACTTTTTGAGAAGATCTTTAATATAATTTTGTTGATATATATAGGTCCCTTCTGGTCTTTGAGAAATTTGAAATCCATGGAAAAAAGTTAACTCACCCATCATAATCATTTCAAACTCTTATTTCATTAGACTTGCAAAATAGTCAGTTAAAGATTGCTGAGTTGATCCAAATATGATGTCATCAACATAAATTTGAACAATAAAAACATTTTTCCTATATTTCTATATTAAAAGGGTTGGATCTGCATTTCCCTTAACATAATTATTTTGAAGCAGAAATCCTTTGATTCTATCATACGAAGCTCGTGGGGCTTGCTTAAGACCATACAAAGATTTAGTAAGTCTAACAACATGATCAGGGTGTTTTAGATCTTCAATGCTAGGAGGTTTTTCAATAAAAACTTCCTCTTGAACATAACCGTTAAGATAAGAACATTTCACATCCATTTGAAAAAGATTAAAATTTAAGAATGTTTCAAATGCAAGTACAATACGAATAGATTCATGTCTAGCTACTGGAGCATAGGTTTATTCGTAGTCTATTCCATGTTGGTGGTTATAGCCTTTAGCAACGCGTGTAGCTTTATTTCTTACTATGACTCCATTTTCATCACACATGTTTCTAAAGACCCACTTTACTCCAATAACAGAAGTTTCTTTAGGTCTTTCAACCAATGTCCAGACTTCATTCCTTTCAAATTCATTTAGTTCATCTTACATGGCTTTGATCCAGTCATCATCACCCGAAGCTTCATCAGTTCTTTTTTTTTCTAATTGGGATAGAAATTCTAGATGTTCTACTTCATTTCTCAAGTAATTCCTAGTCTATACGGGTTTATTTACATCACCAATGATTCTATCACTGGGATGATTCTTAAGAAACACCTGATTTTGGTTTTGTAAAACCTGTTCATCAACATAGGGTAGAAAGTCTTCTAGGGTAAATGTTTCAGAAGTATCTTCCTGAACATTTTCCATATCAGAAGGATCTTCTATCAAAGGTTGATAGTCAGTTTTTGAAAACACATCCGAGGATGTAGGTTGGGAAGGTTTAAAAACAAAAGGATCTGACTCATCAAATTTTACATGCACTGTTTCTTCAACAGTACAAGTATTTTTATTGAAAACTATATGTGCCTTAGAAGTTGGGGAGTATCCTAAGAAAATTCCTTCAACAGATTTTGGTGCAAATTTATGTAAATTATCTTTACTATTCAGAATGAATAGTTTTCAACAAAAAACCTTGAAGTATGAATGTATTGGTTTTCGACCATTCCATAACTCATAAGGAGTTTTATTAAGAAAAGGTCTAATCAAAACTCGATTTATAGTATAGAAAATAGTACTTACAGCTTCAGCCCAGATATGACTAGCTATAGAATATTCACTCAACATGGTTCTAGTTATATCTTGAAGAATTATACTTCCTCTTTCAACTACACCATTCTATTGGGGAGTTCTAGGTGCTGAAAAATTGTGAGTAATGAATAAGTTTGAGTTGGACCAAAAAGATCCATGTGCACTAACTGTAATGAATAATTTGTTGAGACTTTGCTGATTGATTTAGAACTAGCTTTATGATGCTTGAGATATTGACAAGGATCACAAACATTCGAATAATCAAATCTAAGATGATGTAGATCCTTAACTAGTTTCTTCTTAGAGAGTGTACATATGTTCCTATGGTTACAGTGACCTAGTCTTCTATTCCATAACCAAGAATGATCTTCTGTTGCACTTAGGCAAGGTAGGTCTTGACTCCTGAGGTCTTCTAAGTTCATAGTGTAAACATTCTCTTGCTTATTGGCTGTGAGAATACATTCTTCCTTGGAATTATGTACTAAGAACATGTCATTAATAAAATTCACAAGGTAACCTTCATCACATAACTGACTTATTCTAATGAAGTTGTGCTTAATACCCTTAATAAATAAAACATTTGAAATCAATGTTTTACCAAGAAGAACAATATTACCAATTCCAACAATTTCTCCTTGAGAATTATCTCTGAAGGTTACCTTTCCTCCTTTCATTTTGATAATCTTTTCAAAACAGCTTTTGTTACCAGTCATGTTCTGGGAACATCCACTATCCATGTACCATGTATTTTTGTTGGTACTTCCTCTATTTTCATGAAAATAAGATAGGAATTAGACTTTCGGAATCCAAACTTGCTTGGATCCGAGATTTCCAGACAACAAAATTTTAGGTACCCACATTTTCTTTGAAAAATATTCCTTATGAAAACCTAACAATTGGGTTTTATTTAATGAACAGTTCTTTTCCCAGTGACCACCACATTGAAACATGGTACAAAATGGGGCACTTTGTGGAACAAAATAGTTGTTACTGAAAATTGGTTTTTCATGGTTATAACCAAATCCAAAATTTTTTTCTCAAAGGTCGTATTTCAGAATAGATTTTATCAAAATTTTCCATAGCATGGGTAAAGTTTGATAAACACTTTTTTAAGGAAATGATTTTGGACTTGAGTTGTATTACCATGTTTTTATCTTAAAAATTATTAGATTTAGAACTAGAGCTAGGCTCGAGGATACTTTTCTTAGAAATTACTTTTTCTAACTCTTTAGAAAGTTTGTTTTCTCAGAACTTACTTCCTCATGATTTTTTGAAATATTTACAAATTCAGAATTTTTCCTATAATGATCTTTAGAAAGATCTGATATTTCATTTATAAGAATATAATTCCTAGAATTTTCCTTATCAATCTTTTTGTTGAGTTTTGAATTCTTAATCCCAAGAAGTTCGGCAAACCTTGAAACATCTTCATAGGTAGGTAAAGTATTTTCTTCATCCAAAAGGGATTATTCATTAGAAGAGTTATAATATTCTATATCATTAGAATTTAAAGAAATGTTGGTCAGTTATTCATAATTTCATACCTTATCCATAAAACACTGATTGTTTATAGGTAATCTGGCTATAAAACCACGATTCTTTTGTCCTAATGATTCATAATCAGAGGATTCATCTGAAGAGTCACCACCACTGGCACTCCAGGTGTCATTTTCTATCTGAACATTCATATCTTTGGTTTTGTAGTACTTCATTCTGTTCCTTTCAGAATTCCTTTCTTTCCATTCTCACTTTTTGAGCAAAGAGAAATCCGGTCTAATATGTCCAGCTTTCTTACATTCGTAACAAGTGACATCTCCAACTTTACTATCTTTCCTATCATTTTTCTTATACTAGGACTGGAAATTTCTCTGGATAGCTATCTTGTTCATCCTTCGAGTAAGATTTACTAACTCATTTTCAGAGCTTTCACATTCACTGGAATCTGATTGAGTAACCATCTTCGTAGACTTGGATCTGGTTACTCTCTCTGGAGTCTTAGCTTTCATACGATTTGATGTTATTGTAAAATCAATAGTACCATTCCCATTATTCTTCTTGATGTTGTCAGCATCTCTCTTCATTCTTTTTTCATGTTGTACAAGAGTTACAAATAACTCATCGAGAGAATTTTGAGTGACTTTCCTGTTCTCATCTATAGCTGTTCTCTTTGATTCCCACTCATAGGGCATAATATCAATTATCTTATCCACAAGGGATTCCTAATCTAAATACTTTTCTCCCATAGACTGTATTCTATTGACTATTGTCATAAATCTCTGGTGAACATTGTAGATTGGTTTACCATAAGGAAAATTGAATCCATGGTATTTAGCTCTAACCATATCTCTCCTAGTCTCAATTACTTTAGAAGTTCCAAAGTGTGTAACCTCTGACTTCTTCCAGATACAATTAGCTACTTCACAGGAAGAAATTTGGCTATATATATTTATAGTCATTGAACATAGTAAAGTATTGCGTACCTTATAATTGAGTTGATTCTCTTGCTTTTCTTGGTCAGTTAAAGTTCTAACTTCCTTATCATGAATTTTATAGTCACCAGTAAGCATAACGAAGTTGTCCACTAAAACATTGATAAAAAAAGCATTCATTCGATCTACCAAGTACTCATAGTCATTGCCATCATAGATTGGTGGCCTTGTAGAATTTATATTGTCAATAGAACCAACATTGACTCCTTCCATTCTAATAAAAACTTGGCAACAAAACTAGTTAGAAAAGTTCATAACCACGAAGTTCGGAATGACAATGTTCGGAATGAAAAATTTTGGAATGAAACAGTTCAGAATGACAAATTTCGAAACAACAAAGTGAGCTAGAAAAACATATACGTGAGTATAATTATTTCAGAGACCTCCTCTGATACCAATTGTAGGATCAAAATAATGATGTAGATGATCAATATACAAGAGGAGGGTGAATTGTACACTTTAAAAATTCCTTTGGAACCATTAATTTTGTTATAGTTAACTATATTTTCCTTAGACAAGGAAATATCTAAGTTCAACGAAGATAAACTAAGCAGATTCACAACACCTCTAACACAAATTGTAGGATTGGAACTAAGGTTTACAATATGAGATTCTACCTTAAAGCATATAGAATCTAAACTTATCAGAGTACAAGTGTAATGAAATAAAAGAAGGTACTTTCCTTAAAATACAGTATGAAGCGGAAAAACAAGTAGTAAAACTACAAGTAACATGATATAAGTCTTTTAACCCAAAGAGTAGGGTATCCAACAACCTTGGATAATGGTCCCTTGATTTATACTTTCAAGAAAGTCTGTCTTACCCACACCAGGGTATCCCTCAATACGAAGATCAGAATCTCTGTCTTGTTATCCCCACAAGCCCTCAACTTCAAGGTAGATGGAACCTCTATCTTCCTTAGCAAGGAAGACCTCGAACTTCGGGGTAGTCGGTACCTATGTCTTCCTATCCCCAGAAGTCCTGAAATGTAATCACCAACATTCAGAGCCGCACGAAGGAATCTAAACGAGCGGTTCAGTATGCACAAGGCATGAAAATCTTCTCTTTCTAGAAATCACCTTAACAGAGTGTGGTCTCTAGATCGATTAACCTATTTCATCTCTTGAACTCTTTCAAATTAGATCCTATTTATAGGAAAATTTCCAACGGTCGGCTCTCTCCTCCAACGGTCATATTTTCCATGAAATTCGGAGGGACCTGTACACGTGTAACTCAACCAATAGTTAATTTGAAACAAAATAGATGACATCGTTTAATAACTAACCATGTATAATTCAATGCATGACATTGTTTTGAGATGCAATATATGTAAGTAAAAACTATTCAACATTTCGTAGTATAAGTAAATTAATGCTCAGAGTCTAACCAAAATTAAATTCCGAGTCTATTTTATGAAATGGTCGGATTTTGTTTTATAGGTATTCGGAGTCTGCTTTCACCAGAGATTGGAATCTGAACTTGCAGAGTTCGGAGTCGAACCAATAAAAGTTCGAAGTTGAGCTACTTAAGAGTTTAGAGTCGAACTACTTAAGAGTTCGGAGTCGAGCTTCATAAGAGTTTGGAGTCAACCTACTTAACAGTTCGGAGTCGAACTACTTAAGAGTTCGGAGTCGAGATACTTAAGGGTTTAGAGTCGAACTACCTAAGAGTTCAGAGTCGAACTACTTAAGAGTTCAGAGTCGAACGACTTATGAGTTCGAAGACGAACTACTTATGATTTCGGAGTCAAACTACTTAAGTGTTCAGAGTTGAACAACTTAAGAGTTCGGAGTCGAACTCATGAACGTTCGGAGTCCAAAATTCGGATTGGAACTTCATTATAGTTCACATCCAGAATTTGGATCCTAAAAATAGAATACTCCAATACTTGTCATTATATGATTCCGGGATATTGGTTAACAATCCGGGTTTTGTACTTTATGAAAAAATATTACTTTGTATAAGAAACTCTAGGTAAGGATAAATTTCTTTAAAGAAGTAAATTTTCCTTGTGGGGGTAAAATTTATATTTGCTTTAGTATAAGGTGTTTGTGATTTTCAAAACAAGAAGGAATGGAAAAGGCATATGTAAAACATTATTGACTCAATAATTTTCTTTGGTGGGGTAGTTCTAAATTGTCTTGTCTTGTTGATTCATCTAAGACCTACGAGACTTGTAATTCTCTCTTAATCATTAGGGTGCTGTATGGGTTCCACATCACCCCTTGAAAGGTGGATTATCAAAAATAAATAAATAATGATGTTCATGGGTCCATTCTAGTAGGATGTTACTATTGTGAACATCTCAATTAATTTTACACATTTGGAATTACTCTTTAAAACGTGGTCTTAACCCTTATGAAGTTGATAAAGACTCTTAAAAACTCTACTAAAACAGTTTTTAACTCCCTACATACCCTTTTGATGCTGATATAAACAATTATAATGTATTCTAAAATAATATTCTGATGTAATATTTTATAGATCTAAAGTCACTACTTATCTATTTTCAATATTAGTAAAAATGTTCCTCCTTAAATTCAATTAATTATATAACCAAATCAATCGAATTCATTCCACATCAAATCACATATAAATATTCAAAAATATTCTCAAACATTATATTTTTTTCTATAAAAAATTATGGGAAAAAATATCGTAGACAATAGAAGGTACAATGAGAAAATTAGGTAGGTTGATTATTGATATAAATATCAATGGTTATAGGATATGATTTAAAAAATAGTCTATAAAAATGAAATATTTACAGAAATATATTCTTTTTAATGGGTTATGGAATGGTGAAAGATGAGGTGAATAGATAATGATTATTTTTTCCCTTGTAATTAACCATAGTTAGTTACATTTTTTTCATTGAAATAATTAAATTTCTTGTGATGACATTTAATTTTGATTTTTTTATATTGAAAATTAGTACTGGGTAATCCTCATTTTAAATTTGTTTTTGATTTTTGAGATACATTGTCCCCATTTTTATGAAAAAATGATAGTTTTATATCTTAAATTTCTTTTTCTTTTGATTATAACTATACTTAAACATGGATACGTTTGTTGAAAAAATTTATATCATTTTAATTTTAGGGAAATAATGATATATTCTCTTGAAATGGTTTTGATTAATAGTTTTTAATCAATTAAAAAAATTATTGCAATATTTTTTTTCATTTCTAATTCATTTTTGTGGGCTTACCCCACTGAGTACCCCTCACGGGCTTGTAGTGAATATGAGTCCCACACCTAACGACCACATGCAACTGTCATTGACTGGGATACTATGACCAAGTTTATAAATTATTAAAATAAGACTAATTATCCTCATAAATTCTTGGAACATATCTATAAAAGTAAATGAACAATCAAATGTATATTAGAAAATAAAGTATATATTCTATAATGCATCAATGTCATACGAAAAAAATAGTATTAGAAAATAAATACAAGAAAAAAATTACAATATAATTAAATCAACACACACCTACATGATTCAAGATATTAATGTACAAATCATTGTGAAATATATCCTAAAAATCAAAATAATAGATTTTTATATGTACATGTGTTAATTATGGAATACTCAGTAGGATCTTCCTTGATGAATCTAATAAAAATGTGAATGATGAATAAAAATTATTTAGTAAATAAACCACATAACCAAAATGCACCTATCAGTTCAACTATTAACAATTCTTACTATAGGACACTCCCCCAAGATAACAACCAAGAATCATAACATAATGTAAAAAATTACAGGAGTTACCCCATATAGTCTTCCCCAAATGTTTAAAAATTTATCAAACTAATGGAAAATATTATGGCTCCCAATACTTTTTAAATATATACATTGATACAATATAGATCATTAAAACCCCATATAAAACATATCATATAAAAACAATATCATCATCATCATATTTCCACCAAACCAAACAATATACAATTACATATCTCATTTCATTTAAAGAAATGTATTGTGAACAAGAATGATATAAAAAACATTCCTTCTTCTTAACATGAATGATCCACAATATATATAATCATATTATTCATATAACCAATTCAACAAGTATATCACATATCATATCATTAAACCATTAAATTATTTAATCATATACCTTATATGAGCCATAAAAAAATAAACAACACCTTGAATGAAAATTATGAAAGATTGAGTACTCATGCATCTATGCATCAACCAATATTTTAATGAATTATTTTATTTATAATAAAATCTATTTGATTAATAGATTTCATTACAGGAAACACCGAGTTCTAACAAACTACTATATACTATTAATATTATTATTTAAGAATTAGTATTATAACCTATACATTAAACATGGAAATATAAATATAAAAAACAATATATTAAAAATTATATATAATGGTTTTATATAAATAAATACTATTGATAAAAAGTAATTAATTTTTAGTAGCTTCATTTTTTTATGAAAGTACTCTTTTAAAATATAATGTTTTGATTTCCCTTTGTGAATAGATAATGAATGTATTTTTACAATATTTTATAAAATGTATCTGATAATTTTTTTTTGAAATCTATATTTCAATATAATATATGAGTTAATATTGATAATTTTATGAAATGATTAATTTTTATATTAATAGTAAAGAATAATTTTTTTACATAGAACGTATTTATTTAAAATAATTGAAACATAAATTGAATATTAATATGGTTTCAAAAGTAAAATTAATTAAAATATTTATATATTAATATAATTTCGGACATTTTTATCAATTTAATATATGAATTATTATATTAATTAAAAATATAATTATGATATTTTAGAACCCCTTTTCATCATGTCTGTGGGTTTTATTTTAAATAAAATCACACCACTTATTTGAATTGAATTTAATTAAAAAGATTATATAATTAGAATGAAAATATTTTATACTATAAAATATGTTCCTTTTAATTATTTACATAAATAATATTACAAAGTATTATATAAATAATTACTACGATTAATGTTGAAATGGGGTTTTTAGTTGACATGCACATGTGTTAAAAATAATTTTCAAAATTCATGAGTTGTTTATTTAAAAATATTTGTTTAAAATTTTAATCAAAGGGCCCAAATCATATAATAATAATAATCTCAATAATATTCTTAATAGATAAACTACCATGTGTAATAAAAATATGCTAGTGACCATTGTGAGAAATAAAATGTTAAAACGGAGTAAATTTAGAGATTATGTTACAGAATTTATAAAACACATTTAATTTTTTGTTTTGGGGGTGTGGATCATCCATATAGTCATTAAAATAAATTATTTATCAAATTTGGAGGCACATTCAATGAGTGTGACTTCCTATTATTGAATAAGTTTGGGTATTTACAAATAATGCCACTCCTAAAATATAAATGGGGACCCCCTCCCCTCACTTATTCACGCCACATTGTCCATTTGGATCGAAAAAACATATTTAAATTACTCTAATAATATATATACACTTTATATAGCTTCAATTTATACCAAAAATCTAACCTTATGGCCCTTAATAAGATACCAGAAGAAGGTTGATCCAAGGAAAGGTAATGGCCCTCACTAAGTTATTTCTTTCCACATATTATCTTACCAATTCTATTCATGTCATAATAATTCCAATATAATAACAAAAAAAATTAAATTTATATATCTTTTATTATTACCATGGTATTACCTACATCAATCTACTCTTCCATCAAATTCAATGTGAAACAGCTGATCGTGTGTGTGAAAGGAAACAACCTCTCAACCCATTGTAACTCATTTTCCATCACTGCCTTCTAGGGGTAGTAATAATGATTGATTTATATTATATATATATACTATATTATTAAAATAATTATAATCATTTAATTCAATTATCATATATAATTTCAAACATTCAATTATGTGCAAATATGATAACTTTTCATGTGTGTATGACAGACAACCGCCTCACAAAGTGATGTGATTTGTTTTTCACATACACATTAAATGGAATATAATAATGATAATTTTTATTAATATATGATATATATATATGAAATAATAATCAATATAGTGTATTTTTATATTATTTTCCATTATTTTATTCCTATTACAGAAATCGAAACACTGTTCATGCGTATATACGTCCTACCGTCTCGATGAACAGTGTCATACATTTTCTGTATCTAACCATTATGGATTACTCTAAAATATATATTTTTAAAATATATATGATATTTATATCATTATTAAATTTTTATTTTATTATGGATCTATAATGAATGAAAATTTATGAAAAATTCCATTTCAAAACAAACAAAAAACGAAAATCGCATATTACCCAAAACAAGATTTTCCCATGGAATTGTTAATAAACAGGTACTAAAATGAAATGGTAAATTATATATAGTATGATAAATAAGATTGCTTTTTATTAAAATATTAACAATATTCATATAATTATTAATCATATTGTTTAACATTTATTAAGGAAGTTGATACTTAAGGCAAGAGGTTTTGTATCACTCTTATTTATGTGGGGAATATGCCATATAGACAACATGTTTTCTTGATATGGTGCATATAAATCCCATAAATTTATTTTATTATAATTATCATTAAAATTTGATATATGAAAGGCCATATATGGATATTTATTTCATTGGGTTAATATTCAAATTATACAAAAGTTGTAAAGGTTTAATGTTATAATCTAATTTTTATCAAAATTGTTTATTATTATGTGTATGATGATTAACTATTATAATAAATCACACAAGAAAAAAAAATTAATTTTAATCATATAAAATAATTTCAAAAAAACAAATATTTTCCTTTATCGTTACACTCATTATGAACTTAAGAGTTCAAAATTAAATTTTCATGGAAAACGGACCTTATTTCTCTATTTGATAGAATATAAGTTTTCATTCATGTCCATGCTTTCTAAAATTATTGAATGAATGTTTTTAATATTTAATAATGATTTTTGTTTGTTTATTTATACATTAATAAAATCTTAAAAATGATTTAAAAGAAATATTATTATCATTTTACATGTAAGTATCTATGATCTATTTACTAAAAATGTGAAATGAACTTTTTTTATTGTTTATGGAACGAATGATAATTCATATTGTCATGATCACTAAATTATTTAATGAATAGATTTTTATTTTAAATTTTTTTAGATATATTAATAATTTTATAGTTTTGAAACCATTAAATTTAAATTATGTTTTTAAATACAGAAAGTATATTTTCCTCAATAATGTTTTAATGAACATTTAAGGAATTTATATTCATCAATGAACAAAAACATTAATTATTATTATATTTTTACAGAGATATAATCCAATTGTTCCATCATTATTCACTATTTGGTTTGTTTATGTTTATGATGAAAAGATGTTTATAAATAAGGTTTCTTTTCCTTGATTGATTCTATGATGTAATATATATTAATCTCTTTTATTTTAATTTTTTATGATATGAGGGATGTTTTATGATATTGTGAAAAACATATGTTTGGGTTTCATTACATAAAAGTGGTTATATTATAACCATCGATGGTGGTTATGTTATAACCATGTAATATTATTACATTATAACCAAGGATGGAGTTTATGATATAACAAGGGATTACAGTTATGTTATAAACAATAAAATGTTTTGGTTATATCAATGGATGTTTGTGACATATATGTCTCTCTAATGAATTTGGTAAAGATTGATATATCATGATATAAATTGTATATGAATGGGGAGTGTACCCAATTTAGTAATTAAAAATAATGACTATAATGGTTATTTTAGCAAACCATTAATAATACAATGGTTTTTATAGTGAACCCATACATTTCTCATAACCCTAGAAGATATCCATGACCACTAATGACACAATATTATTTTCTTAGTTATAAAATAAAAATTCATGTCTTAATCCAATTTTATTCTATCATGGATTGTGATCTTGATTCTATAATTATTTATTTCTTATGAACTCTAATTATTTATAACAGGTTCTAGGTTTATGATCAATGATATACACTGTATTGTTTTCAAATGTTAATCTCAGGTTCCCATACGGTAATTTACATGTTATGTGGATGTCTCACATGATTACCTTTACTGAGAATATGACATCGTCATTTTTTTGTATCATTTCAAAATATTGTAATGGAATTTATTATCTATGACATGCCTATTAAGATTGATTATTTTGATGAACATAGTGGTAGATGATATAGTTCACCATTTATCTAGTTATTTATGTTTTAGAGTATTTAAAGGAAATTAACCTAAACAATTATATAATGAATTATCATGTTATATAATGAATAATCATATATTAATATGTAATATTTATGTATAATAAATTTTTCACTATAGTTGGTATTAGATCATGATTTAGTTAACTTTTTGAAACTATAATGGAAATTAATCATTGAGCTCTACAATAGTAAGTCTAAATATGAAAAAATATACTAGTTTTCAAGTGAAGTATAGAGTCAGCGGTTTACCATAAATATCATCCATACTTAGATATGATAAGTGTATGTGGCTATATCAATATTTTACATAAGTGTAAAAAATCAGAAATGGATTCATCGGTATGGACTTGATTACCACCTGGTGCAGGAAAACAGACCATACAACACAATTTCATTTACACTATAGAGGGATAATATATTGAAATTAACAACCATCTTATGAATCATTTTGAATTATTTGAATAATGAACCTGAATAATATAGGTTAAGCAAATTCATTAATATATTTTAAATAAATTTCCATGACATAGAAATAATGTAATTGTATTTTCGAGATCATGTGTTCTTCAATTATAATTATAATTTCTGACATAATGATATTTTGTTTCAGTCAATGTCTTGAACCAGAAATAAATCAAGTAAATTTTAAATGCGTTGGAAAAATAAATTATATTCCTCTTGATGAAACATAATTTATAGGATTTGGAATGGAAAATATCATTTCTATGCTCACAAATATTTGGAAATCTATTATTCATGATGAAAATACAAATGAGAATATTAGAATACAATATTATATTCTGTAATTCATAAGGAAACATCCAAATTCATTTAGTACATCAAATGATCTCTAGTTTTGGATTAATGTATTAATACCATTGAATATATATTTTACATTCTACAATGTGTGAAGAATTATATGTCTTCCTAGATGTATATCATTTTGAAGGAAAATTATATAAGTGTTATAATATAATCAATCAAATAATTCAACACGATGAAAATAATTCCATAGAATGGAATGAGTTTATGAAATTATTTTTAATTAATTACTTTTATTGTGTTCCTCACATTAAAATGGTGAAGGATTTCATTGAGTTAAATACTAAGAATGATGAATTCATTGGCACCTATGAAGAATTTTTTTTAAACATGTGAAATATGATTATTATATTATAATAAATCTGTAATGTACGGTTGATCAATTCTTTAGTATATTAAAATTAAGTCTCTCAATGTAATTATCAGTAATGGGATTTAGTATGCTTGAATAACTATTTAAATGAGATATCACAGTGGAAATATAGATAAGGGAAACCCATAAATCACATGGTTTTGATAAATAGAAAATAAGGAATTAAAATGAATCACTAAAAACCATGGTTAATATAAGGTGACCTTTATTTCATGCTCAATGTATGGAAGAAAAAGTAGAGGACATTTCCTTTATGGGACTGGTAAATTTTCTATTTTTATAATTGAATATAACTATAAAAATGAATTATGAATTGACTAGAAGATATTTTATAATAATAAAAATAGAGGGAAAGGTTTAAATAATGCAACAACCACATTCTAGTGTTTAAAATTGAAATAATTATTTGAATTATGATAACAATTTCCCAAATTAGATTCTTAATGATGTTGATTTTTTTCAACAACCTATTATTATTATATAAAAATTTAAATCTCATGTGATCAATATTTCTGATGTGGGGTGTGATAACGACATGGTGAAACATACAAATACCATCCACTTTATAACAGCTAATATATATTGTTTTACTATGAATATACTGACTATTGAATATCTGAATAATTTTTAAGGGTATAAAAATGTTTCCTCACTTATTTGATGTTTAATTAGTAGTGAAACCACCGGTATTATGATCATATTATAATAATTTTATGATTCAATTCTAGTTGATTTATAAGATGATGTTACTCATGCCGACACATTTTTCATCATCGGATTTAATTTAATGATATATTAGGCCTATGATAGAATTATTTACATAAATTCCAAATGCATTAATTAGGAACCAAATACAAATTATTTACACTAAAATAAACTATTATTATATATTAATATTAATGTATATAAGAACATTTGATGCAAATAACATCCATTAAACTATTTGTGATTCCCAATAAAATGGTGTGTTTCTCAATGATATTTCTGCAAAGATACTCATTTGGACAAGAGTGTCACCAATTGGTGTCTTTATTATTTTTTTTAAGAATAAATATCGATCATTGTGACTCTATATTTATTATAAGAAGCTAGAAATGATCATAATCAACAAAATGTATCATCTACCGCATATTTATAACTAGTTTGATGAAAATCATGAAAATCAATACATTTTCCAAATATAATTTAAATATAGATATCATAAATTGAGGACTAAGAATGTTGAAATTTCAATGATATATTTTTTTACAAGTTACATCCTATAAAACATCGAGATTTTGTGAAATATATATAAATTTTAATTAAGTTAAACATTTTGATATTTTTCATTTCTCACAACACTGAATAAAACATGGGTTATATGAATGCACTTTGTTTGGTTTGTCTTTCACACAACCCCATGTGAATTTTTTGAAACATAAAACACATAGATTATCTTTTGGTACATGAGACACTATTTTTGTCTTGTGTTACATACATTATCATATTTCCTTGATAGCTTTTGTTACACAAAATACCTAGATTTAGTAAAATTCAATATACTATTAATATAGTTATTAAAATTTTATTATAGATGTAACCTAGCTATTGGACCTTATTCTATGAATTATATTAATTATAAAATTATAATACAGTTTACAAATGTATATAAGAATAATAATTTGAGACCAATTAATTATAAATGAAAATAATACCCTTTTGTAAATACCGGAAATCTATTGCAGGAAAACTCAACTTTTGCAATCAATCAAGTTTTACCTCAAGAAAATATTTAAAAAAACTGAAAAATTATTTTAATGAAATATATATATATTTATATATATTGTATTCACTCACATATTTTACATTCATCTTACATGTTTTCTAAAAATAATGAATAATATATCCAATTGTACACAAAATGATATATATTTTTCCAAAATAGGTAATTTTACTACTTTTTAATTGTGTGCCTATTATAAATATAATTATTTTTAAAAAATAAAATTATTTTGGATAAAATATTTTTTTTGATAGGATAATTTTAGAATTATATTATGGTGAAATTTTTTGTATATTTATATGAAGTTTTATTTTTGGATAAATAATGAAAAGTAGTATATTTTAATTGAAAACAATATATTAGTATAATTTATTTATGTGGTAAAATTTATTTTAAATTAGTTTTTGAATAATATTTCAATAATTTATAAAAATATATCTTAAATTTAGGTAATTGAAATCAGTTTCACATTGAAATTTTATACAAAAGCATTTAAATTATTGGAACATTTTCATTTTTAAAAACTCTTTACCTGGTCAAATATGTAGAATTAATTTTAAAATTAATTTGTACTAATTTTGTTTTTAGAATTTTAAAAACTTTATTCAATATTTTAAAGAAAAATAAATTATAATATCCACTAATTTAAACTTAGTTTTTATAATAAATATTAATTAATGTCATTACAATTAATTATAGTGATTAAGGTAAAAACGAGTTTACTTAATGGTTAATCTTGACCGTAACGTGCCATATAACATAGAAAAAAGAAAAAAATACATTTTTATAGACTTTTTTAGTTAATATAATACTTATTATATAATATGTTCCATTATATAATGCACATGATGTATGGTATACCTCTCAATATTGTTTAACGTTGTTCATTTACTAGAATTTCACTCCCTCGCCAGTATAAAAGGGAACAAACTCCACCGTCACTTCTTCGCACTGTTAGATTATTAGAAAACATCAAAAATAAGC
This sequence comes from Viscum album, assembly GCA_963277665.1. NCBI lineage: Eukaryota > Viridiplantae > Streptophyta > Magnoliopsida > Santalales > Viscaceae > Viscum > Viscum album. The sequence continues at coordinate 1,235,955,622 of OY728164.1, forward strand.
ACCCCAAACTCCTCCTCTCATTTTATAATCCTCACTTTGGGATGAAATAAAACCATGTTAGTCATTTAGTGTAAACAAAAAGGAATTAACCAAAGAAGAGGTAACATTATTCAACATGAATATTTTTTTTATTTATTTCTCCAAAAAAAAATTATTCTTATTAAATGATTATAAAATAACCTAATTATCCTAAATATAATTACATATTTATTTTTTAGGGTCACATCGACACCTACAAATAGTTTTATGTAATATGATACAAAATCATTACCCATGTGTATGACTGACTACCACCTCATGATCTACTGTCGTTTGATTATCCATTAATACATTTCATGATTGGTAATAACGATTTAATTAATAATTTTATTTGATATATATATTAATTATAATTTATATATTTTTATGAAATAATTATATATCATATACCATCATGATGCCAATTTTTTGGGAATATAATAACTTTATTTATGGACATGTTGATTACATTCTCCTCAATGAAAAGTGAATTGTTCACACAATATATGGAATTTATTAATGGTATGATTAGTAATATTATATGATATATATGAAATAATAATTCTTCTATAATTATAATATATATATATATATATCTGTGTGTGTTAATTTTTTCTAACAATACGGCTGGATAACTGAATCACTGTTCTTTCATACGTACGGCTGACCGTCACCATGAACAGTGTATTCCATTTCATACTTATATATTTTATTTATAATTATAAATAATTATATAATTAATATATATAAATTTTTTTAATAAAATTATTCTATTAATAATTAATCCAATATATAAGTAATCGGATGATGAATATAAATTCAAAACGCATACAAAAAATAAAAAATTTTATTACTAGAAACATTCCATTAACATGAAATTATTCATAAAATGTTAACATAAAGCCCCTCCCAAATATTATATGGAATTATATATAAAATTATATTTTTTCATAGATGTATAATTAATATCTATTTATTATATAGTTTTTATGGATGTGTATGAAAAAATCCCAACTTATAGTCCATGTTTTCACGTCTCACTTTTACTTATGTGAGAAATAATTTATATTCACCACTTATTATTATTACGTTGTGTATATAATAGCCTATGATTTGTTATATAATTAATTTCTTTTATTAATTATTATTATTATATCACAGGGATCATGATTTTAGGGTTACCCATGTAGTAATGGGATTTTTAGTCTCACATTAATTTATTCGAGACATATATCTTATAAAGATCTCATTTACTTTTTATGGTGTATGTAATTAACATGAAATTATTTTATTATTATTATCAATAAAATTATTAGTATTTACGTATCCATTTTATGATCTCTATTTTATAGGGACTATGGTTCAAAAGATACCCAATCGGTATTGTAATTTTGTCTCAATTTTCCTTCTTTGAGATCCATTCCATGTTATGCACATATATAGTCTAATTATGTGAATATAATAAGTTTTTAAATATTATATTTTCAGTGTAATTATTTTCATGAAACATATCTTTATTTGTTGATATTCATTCATGAATATTTTGATTCAATATATCTGAAGTTGTGAAATTTTATTACTATAATCTCATCATTTATTAAGATTTATTATGATTATGATTCCATTGATGAAATAATTTGATTTATATCTCAAGAACACTCATGAATATTCTCCTACACTATCTATTCATTATATATCCATGTAATTCTAATATTTTTTAATCATTGGTACTTATTTTAATTAAGAATGTGTTTTTAATAGACTATAGATTTTTCTCTCTCTTTGGTCGAAAACCTATGTTATTTAAAAACCATATCTACTAAAAAAATGACTCCTCAAAAGAGTTATACTATTCTCCAATTATCATTAAAATACATTTTTACCCATTTTATTACATTTTAAAAAAATATTTATTAACAATGGTTTTTTTAATTTTTTGATTGGGGAACATTTTTAAACATTTTATAGTTTAAAAGGAATTTTCAGAATGTTCTAAATTATCCAAAATCAGGAAAATCATATATTTGAAGATTATTTTATTTGTTATCATAGTTATTTTAAAAAAATAATTTTATTAATTTTATTTTTATAAAGTATTTTAAATAATATTTAAATATTCTATTAAATTTATTAAAATTTTTATTATAAAATAAACAAATCCCATTGATTTGAAATATTCATTTCTAGGGTTTAAATTTTATTTTCATTTAAAAGAGAATTTAAATATTTTTATATTATAATTTTTTTTCAGAGTGTAAAGGATATCTTTCTCAAGAGATGTTATAAAAGATAATTAAATAGTAAATTATATATTTTTAATGTATATTTAGAATGATGAGATTATGAAAAAAATTTATTTTTAAAAATTTATTTTCCACGTATTCTTATTTCCCTTAAGAAATGCTCGACATGATCTTTAAAATCATCATACATCTAAGATGACATACCTTGATATAATCTATGCATAATTATAGATATGATATAAGAAAACCATTTTTATTAATTCAATGAATTATTTATTTTTATGATGAAAATTTTCTTATGAATCCAATTTATCATCTACAGGTTATACCATGGTAAAAATATTATAAAACTAAATTCATTTCAGTGGTTATTCTATTATTAAATTATTATGAAACCTGTCTTTTTTCCCATAGGTTTTGATAAGGAAAATGTTTATAAAACCCATTTTATATCATGGGTTTTTATATTATGAAAGTTTTTTATATTTTGGTAGTTATATATATGATTTCTTTATATGATGGGTGTGACATATATCCCCCTATAATAAATTGGTTAATGATGGATGCCTCATGAGTATATATGTTATTTATAAAATGTATTATCATATATCAATTTTATGAGTTAACTATAACAACAAAATTCTTTTTATTAAATTTATACCTTATTTAATTACGTAAAATCACACATAATAATACTCAAAAAAATTATACGTATAATTTCATTTGGAATTATGTACATTACTTTATAACTTTAAACGTGAAAAATATATTTTTTAAAAGATTTATTAACAAAGATTGATCGTTAAACTGCATGGGATATCCTAAGGAAAATATATAAGAGATAGGTGATCTATAGAGCCTAGTAATTGATTAAAGAGTATATAACATGTATATAATAATAAATATTAGGAAGGGAATCTAAATGAGGAATAAAGGAACATGAATAACAAATCTTGATATATCCTGATATTCCTAACATGGAAATGCGTAAAAAACATATGACCCTGAATCATAAGTCATAGCAAAATAACCATGAAATCATAGAGGGAAAAGTCATAGAAAGTAATAATGAAATACCCTATAAAAACAAGAAATATCATGATACTAATCATTACCCAATGCATTATAGTTCTATATAATTCCAGTCGCACCGGTAACTATCATTTTATTTTAACTCTTATGTATGCCATATAGATAATAAAACATGGATTCATTCATCATCATAATTTATTCCATGATAAATAGGTGTATAATAATAACTATAATGTCTTAAATAAAATGGTATGTTTTCATAAATGTGAATAACCATAATAGTTAACGGGTTTGGTATGTACTACAAAATTTTTTATGAATAGAAATTCGATGTACAATTTCTGGAGCCTATATTTTTGACATAAAAATTAACCAGAATAGTGGATTGGAGACAAAGAGGACTCTCAAAATATATAAATTAAATTTAATGTAATAGGGTATATTAAAAAATCTCCCAATTTAAGAAATTTGAAAATAGAAGGCGTAACATAATAAACAAACATGAAGAAAGAGGAGGAATGGAATAACTCTTACAATGTTTTGGCATGATTACAACTGTACATGGGTGGGATAAATGTGATATAATGTTTTATAACATCATTAAAACTAAATGTGAGAAGTATGGTGGAGTTTTAAAAACATACCCCCATCGTTTTTAATTGTATATAAATTTTTATACCAATAGGAGGAAACTAGGATAAAAATGATAAAGAAATGGAACATTACTTTTGTGTGTGACTTCCAAAGCTTGAATAGGGGCTTCATGAACGGTTGGGGTGCACTGTGAGGATTTTAGAGAGTGTTGGATTGGGTTTGTATGTTCTCCAAAGAATTTTATTAATGATAATTGAGATATTGGTAGGGTTAATATTGGAATTGAGTGGGAAATTTATTAATATTTCAGAATAATAGGTCTGGGAATCTATATAAATAAAATTTCAAAACCAAAAATATCCCCAAGGTTTTGTCATTGTTTTTGAAAATGTGGGGATATTTTTATTATTTTATTATTAAAAGGGTTTAATATATTAAAATATTATCCTTTCTTATGGGTATGTGAGTCACATTATTACTAAAATGAATTTAAAATCATAAAATATAATATACATTTCGAAGGATTCATAAGAGCAATTTAAAAAGAATAAAACAGTAATAAAATAAAATTATTTTAATTGGAAACATATTTTATTCCAATAATATCCATTATTGTATTTATTACATCATAATTAGGTCTTTATGATGACATGAAACTAAACTTATATTTATACGGTATTTAATTTTTACCCAAAATTTTGGATGCCTTTGAAAAATATGAAAAATTAAGCATTGGATAATTTAAATTTTTAAATTTTAAAAAAATACTAATTCTATCAAATTTTTTTCCAAATACTATCATTTTCACTTTTTAAAAATGATTTGACATTTATTATATACTACAGGGTTTTTGACATTAATTGATTTTGAACACTTGTAAAATGTACATTTCACTTCATAAAAATTACACTACCATTTATAATTAATAATTCATATTCAGTGACTTAATAAAAATATATTTATTTAAAAAATCTATTAATTCATCAAAAAAATCCCCTTAATTAAATTTTAATATTACATGATAATACAATTTCTATTTAAATGAATAAAAACGAAAATCATTCTATAGAAAAAAATTAAAATTAAAATATATTTATTATAATATAATATATTTACATTATTAAGTACTTCATACATTTCCATTAACTACACGAATGTATTCTATAAGAGTATAATATCTGATGGTGAGATTATAATGGGGCCTTTCATTGAACATGGTTTGGGTATTGACATTGATGAGCTTGAACTTATCTTGTAAACTATCTTTCTCAGGATTAGGCCACTACATATCATCATGGGATTTGTCATGGGAAAATTCTAGAGATTTTATCACCCTTGTATGCTCTGATAAATCGAATTCATAGGGAACATTCTATTTGTTGAGGTCATAACTAACTTTGTGTCAGTCTATTGGATTGGTTAAAGCGCAATATTTATACTAATCATGTGATCCCTTATCAACATTAATATTAATAACTATCAACATTCTTAATTTTCTTTAATATCCAAAAACATAAGTCCATGGAAGCACATGTGTTTTATATATCTATTTTAAAAAGTAATAAATTTAAATAAATAAAATGTGAATATTCACCTAAAATAGTTCAGGTAATTATAATCTTCCCCTGATACCAAAATTCATTCTCAAAATATTCATTTTTGGGAATAAAACATAAGGGTAACTCTGTTTCATCACCTCTTCTGGTTCCCAAATTTTAACTTTAAATTTTTGGTTTCTCCATAACACTTTCACTATGTGCGTTATCATATTATTTATGAACATTATCACTATGATCTAATATCTTTACTGGCTTCTCCTCATAAGAGGTATCATTCCCCAATAATACCACCTCTAGATTGAGTACATGGGAAGGGTCTCATAAGTACATTCTCAAGATGGGTACCTGGAGTACATCAGATAGTTGAGATTGGTTAGGTGATAAATCTAGTCCATAGGACACCACTCTGATGTGATCAAGGATATCAATGGGGCGGATGTATCATGAACTAATCATTCCCTTATTCAATAATATGATCAATTTCATCCATGGACATATGAAAATGGATACCATGTCTCCATCATTAAAATATCGGTCTCATCAATGATTTTCATCATATATATTTTATCAACTCTAAGCTAAATTGATGTGATGCATAATGGTGTTAACCTTTTCCTCCATGCATGACTATTTCAGCACAAAGAAGATTTTGTCCCAAACATAATCCAAAGATACAGGTGTTATGCACTTCTTTCCATAATGGTCTTCATATGGATACATTTGAAATCTTGAGTGGAAATTATTGTCTTAAGATTACTCAATAAGAGGAATATATTGATCCCATACTTCTTTAAATTCCATTTAGAATTATCCCAACATGTTCTCATGTGTCTGGGTACTCTACATATATTATCCATCTATTTGGTGGTGATAAGACATACTGAATATCAACTCAATATTTAGAGCATATTGGATACTCTTCTAAATCATATTGGTGAATCATGGTTCTCAATCGTATATAACCGATAGTGGTACAACATGTATCCTCCACACATCTTTGATATATATCCATGAAAAATGATCCCATGATAAATCCTCTTGAATCATATAGAAGTTTTCAAGATTTGTAAGATGATACATCACAACCCAAAAAGAATTATTTCTTCTATATGTCTTAGAAATCCTAGTGACAAAGACCATGGTGATGTTTTTCCATTTTCATGTAGGAATAGATAATGGTTGCATCATACCCTTAGATTTTTTGATTTCCACATTCACTTACCAACATACAAGACATCTTGTTGTATATTCTATGATCACCTTCTTCATATTATCCCCCAATAGTGTTATCAGTGATCTTGGTACATCATTATGCTTCTTGGATGGATAAAGAAGGTTGAATTATGTGCATAATACAACATATATTTCATTAACACGATATTTTATGGTATACATAGTCATGAACCAAATAATACAACACCATTTTTATTAACCTTGAACATTGAGTATTAACCATTTCTTATAGTATCCACATTTTTCTAAATTCTAACATCATCTCATTGATCATTATTTATCCACTCTAGAAGATATGGTTGAGAAATAATTTTTGGCCGATTCATGATTTTCATTTCTTTGTGATTCCCATGTTAATCCTACTCATGTCTAGGAATATTAGATCCTTCTCAATTTTCATCAATGAAAGAGTTGTTAGATCTTTTCTACCTAGACTAACTTCCACATTATCCACATTCCTTGGATGGTTGTGGATATAGCAATCATAGTCCATGATCATCTCTAACCAACTTTTTTGGATCATATTTGACACTTTATATATGAATCTATACATGAGGATTTTTTAATTCATATTTTTTGAATCTTCTCTCTAAAGAGGTGATGTCACCAAGATTTCAAATTGAAGATCATTGCAACCCATGCCATATAATGTGTTAATAGTTCTGCTCAAGAAATTTTAACTACCTTAAAGCATTGGAAATTAATTTTTCATTTTTAATAAACATTTATCATGTGAACTTATTCAAAGGATCACAGAATACCATAGAAATATCTCCAAGAGTGGGTTGTGGGAGAATGGGTGGAGTAAAAAACATCGGTTTCAACTCTATTATTCTCTCACTGTATTCATCATCCGAGAAAAAATTGACTTCCTTTCAAGATATATTGGGTAGATGATTTTAAAATCAAGTGAAATTTATCACAAATAAATGATAATACCCATCTAATCCAGGGAATCAACGATTATCTATCACTGATGTTGGACTCAATCATCCATCCATTGAATTGGTCTTTTTTGTGTCCATATATTTTCCATTATTTGGGAAGATATTACCCAAGAAAGATACTTCCTTCATATAAAAATCAAATTTTTCTACTTGGAATAATGCTTTTCCTTTTTCAAGGTTGTTAGCATAGTACTTAAATTCTCCTCCAAATACTTCTTACTTTTTGAGTATTTTATAATATCATCAAAAAAGACTACGCCAAAATGATCTAGGTAATTACTAAATATCATATATTTCATGTCCATGAATATTTCCAGAGGATATTTGAGTTTGAGAGGCATTACAATGAATTCATAGTTCTCGTAAATTGTACAAAAAGCATCATTGGTGATGTCCTCTTCTTCCTCCCTATCAAGGTAATATCCTGACCATAGATCCATGTTGGAAAATTAATTTTCACCTAGTGACTAATCAAACAATTCATAAATCCATGGCAGGGGATAATATTTCTTTTTCATGATCTTGTTGTGATCGAGATAATAAATTCCATGGTGTATTGACTAATCCTTCATTATAAAAAAGTTAATGGGTGCACCCCACGGTGAAGAACATTTCCATATAATACCTTTAACTAAATTTTTCTATAGTTGTTTCTTTAGCTCTTCATATTCAATAAAATCCATTCTATAAGAAGTCTTTGATAAATTCACCTCCCAAGGAAAATGATCGATAGATAATTCGACCCTCGTCTAGAATGAAGGCCGCAAAATTTATTAGCAAACACATTAGCGTATTACCCCACAAAAAGGATTTCTTAAAGGATGTTTATTTTCACAATCAAAATCATTTTGGATGGATATTCTATCCCATAGGGAAATAATATCTATTATAGAGATAATTGTGCTAAAAAAATTCATCAATGTCCTTACATTTTTACAGAATAAGTAGACCATTCACAATTTAGAGAGTGATTTACTTCTGAGGTAAATTTATATTAGATCAATATAGGTAATGCCAATCTGTGCTTATAATTGCATCAAATTACACCAATTGGAAAATGACAAGGATTTCTGGGTTGTTTTTTCCAAAAATTGCTATATGGGAGGAGTTTTATACTTTGGATTCAATAACTTCCCCATTTTACCTTTTCACTGATTACTTCACATACAAGCATTGTTATGGTGATAGAATATTTCTACTAAAAATTTTTTATATGAATGAATGCATTTAATAATAATAAAAAAGTAGGCTCTCTCATCATCAATGAATAACTATCATACCATTCACCACATCATTTTTAGTATTCACTTATACAGTTGTAATGGAGAACTGTCTCCATCGCTACCTTGGAAGATACATGTTTCCTCTGAAAACCCTTGTTTTAGTGTTTTTTTTGAAATACCCAAGCACCATGAATTTGTTGAAATGAATAGTTCTTTATCGGTCTACAGAAGCATTCCATTACTATATCGTTGTAATGTTTTTTTTTCGAAAATCACTATCTAGGTTCCCTACCTTCCCACACCTAAAGCATTTCATCATACACTTCAGGAAATTTAAATGGTGATTATTTTCCTCACCAATTGAATGTGGGATTTTGAATTTTATTTGAACCATTAGATCTACATATCAGACTTCTAGAATATGACTCCACCTTCCATTTTTTACCCCTGTGTTATCCATGAGATTCTCTTATATCCATTTATACTTCTAGGGAACAATAGAAAATATCCTCATAGATAACAATTTCAGGGATCACCAATGAATGTTGTTGGATAGGTTTTATCATATCAAAGAAGTGGTTCACCATGCCATAGGGGTGAAGAAAAATCCGGTGTAATATCATGAAAGCCATGACAGGTTTTCCTTGGATGCCCAGACTGATTAGATGAATTTTTTATTGAGGTCATTGAATTCTCATTCTATCTTAAGTCAGAGGGTGCAAAAAAGTATTTTTGTAAAAAAAATTACAAAAAACTATACATCCCGTCACATCGACCTCTTTTATAGGCATTTTGTTATTGATCAATTTCCACCATTGCCCAGAATCACCCTACATAAAATAATCATCCATAAGAACCTTTTGTTGTTCAACGCATGGAAATATGGATAAGATATTCTAAACAGTGTTGATCCATTGTTAGTAAACTGAGGGATCTTGTGATCTATTGAATGTAGGAGGCCTATGTCTAATGAATAAATCAATTTCAAATTGTTCATTCCTGGGGGTGGGGGTTGAGGATTCCTCTTGATCAGGTTTCTATTCAACACTTTAGTTAACTTAGAGAGTATCATGAAACATTTTGTGATTCCTTCTCCCATCAAATTGGGAATCTCATTAGTGATGCCATTACATTGATCTTTGCATCGGTTGTTAGCCTGAAAACTCCTATTAAAAACCAATATATAGAAAAAATGGAAAATTAGTGGTATATATTATAAACTATTAAAAAAGGGGAAACTAATTAAATTAATGGGATAACAAATAAATAAAATTTATTACAAAATCTTATGAATTTGTAGTCCTCAATCCATGTTATCCATGTTCTATTTCTTAATGAATATTATTATTGGATTTATTTGTTCCCATAAAAATGGTAATTACCATGATTATGAACTTATCAAAGCATATTCAGAAATAGTGTCAAACTATGTGTTCAGCAAAGCCTATTGTTGTGCCCCGGTTCCTAACAAATTTTTTATATTATTAATCTCATTCATGATTTAATTACTTAATATATTACTTAATACAACCCAAAAGATCTAAAATTCAAGAGTATTTAGGAATCATCTACATTTAATTACAACTTTAAACATGATAAACAACATATTTAATGAATTCATTTTTAGTATGCTCAGGCTTAAAACTGCATGGGATATCCTGGGGATAATACATAAGAAAAGGTGACCTATAAAGCCTAGTAAGGGAGTAAACATGGAATAACCAAAGATAATAATATATTACTTGTATAGAATATGAATTATTTATAATGTAATATGATTCCTAAAGCATGATATAACATGATATTCATAACATGGAAATTTGGTGACAATATAAAACACTACATCATAATTAAAGGTAAAAATGACAAGACATAATAGTGGAAGAAGTTATATAAATCAATTAGAAAAACCTATTTCCCAACATGATGTATCATGATAGTAAACATTACCCAATTCATAAGAGCGTTATACAATTTCGGGCGCACCCGTCACTTTTATTTCATTCACATTCATAAGAGTACCACATAGATCATAAAACACATATTCATTCATTATTTTAATTTATTCCACAATCATGGAGTTTGGAATAAATAAATGTAAGTCCAAAAAAATGATTATGTGAATAAAACTGAACACCCTTGATAGGTAATGGGTATGTTATTCAATATATAATTGTTTTGGAATAGAAATTCTCATTTCATTTTTGGTTGCCTAATGGAATGACAAATGAATTAATAAAAATTGTTTTTGAGAGAGAAAGGGTCATGTCATCATATATAAAAAACATATTTTAAATAATAGAATCATTATAATAAAGGTCCCAATATATGGAATTTGTAAATAGAAGTCGTAACATAATAAATAAACATGAAGAAAGAGGATGAATTGAATTACTCATATGAATTTTCTACATGAAAACAGGTCTGCATGAGAGGAACAATGAGAGATAACGAGGTATCTCATCTTTAAAACATAATATAGGATGTATGGTGGTGGTTGGAAAACATAACCCATATTTTAATTGAAAATAAAATGGGTAATAATATAATAGAACATGGATAAATATGAGAAATGAAGGAACCTTTACATGAGTGCGTGACTTCAAAAGATTGAAGTTGGGCTTTTTCAGAGCATGAGGCAACTTGGGGGGATTCTAGGGTGGATAGGACATAATATTTATGTGATACATATATTTTTAGTGAAGTGATCTGATATATTTGGTGGGTTTATATAATAAATCTGTGTGGAATTCTTTTATATTTCAAAATCATAGTTTTTGAAATTTATATAATTAAATATTAGAAACCACATACTTTACCATTGTTTTTTCTAATGGTTTTGGCCAAAGTCAGTGGAGTTTTATTATTACATTATAAAATGATCTGATCTTGTAAAAATATTATCCTTTTTTATGTGGGGCTGAGTCTATTTATGAAGTGTATTTATAATCATAAAATATATTATACATTTCGGATGATTCATGAGAGAATTATTAAAATAATATAATTTCCCTAAAATCATAATATTTTTAATGGGAAAACATATATCGTGTGTATAATATTTATTACATTATTTTTAGGGCATTATGATGTCATAAAACACACATTATATTTATATTATATTTAATTTTTACCTGAAAATTTTATTGTCTCCAAAAAATTATGAAAAAATCAACATTAGATGACTTTTATATTATGATTCAATAAATAATATTAGTTTTATCTAAATAATTTTCTAAAAAAATATTCATTTTTATTTTAAAATATTATTTCACATTTGTTGTAAAATGATATGTTTTTGACTATAATAGTTTTTGACCCTGTATAAAAAGTACATTTCACATTATAAAAGTCAGAAGACAATTTATAATTAACAATACATACTAAATATTTTATTATAAAACAATTTATTTCTATAATCCAATAATTAATCAAAATAAAATCCTTAATTGAATTTGAATATTACCATAAAATAATGTTTCTATTTAATTGAATCAAAACAAAATACATTGAAAAGAAACAATTAAAATGAAAATATATATTATTATATAACATATTCACATTATTATGGTCTTGATACATAATAATTTTTCACACCAGTGCATTCCATATGAGTATTGTGTGAGACGAGGAGATTATGATGGGGCCATTCGACGAATATATTTTTTGTTATGATCTCGATGATCTTAAACTTCTCTCAAAAATGGTTTTGATCGTGCTTTAATCATTGTATCTCATGATGGGTTTTGACAAGGGAAACTATTATAGACTATATCTCCCTTATATGATCCAATAAATGATATGAATAGGACATGATTCTATTTTTTGAGGTCATCAGTTCCTTTTTCTAAGTCAGTAGGATTTTTTAAGGACCTATATTTATACTAATCATGTGATAACTGATCAATGACTATATTAAAAAATTTCAATATCAATAATGTTCTTTTAAGTACAAAAACATAAATCCAAAGTTGTGCATTTGTTTTATATAACCATTTTACAAAATAAGGCAATTAATTAAATCAAAATGTATATTTCATTTAATAATATATTAGGTTGTTACATGAAACATGTTAAGCATTCAAAATGTTATGTGTTGACGTGATTACATGTTCATAATATTATCCATTAAACTAGTTTCATGTCCATATGTTTATGAGTGAAACTAATAACATGTTCAAAATTTAATTAGTCAACCTAGTTACATGTTCAAAATGTTATGCATGGACCGAGTTTCATATCCATTAGTGAAAGCATGAACCTAATAATGTTTTCACATTATTATGTGTGAACATGATTACATCCTCAGAATAGTATGTTTGGACCTAGTATCATGTCCATAAGTTTATACAGTAACATAATTACATGTTCATAATTTTATGAATGAATCTTATTACATCATCACAATTTTATGCATGGACCTAGTTTCATGTGATAAGTTTATCTATGAACCTAAAAAGATGTTCACAATGATATTCATGAACTAGATTATTGGTTCATGATATTATTTTTGGACCTAGATTCATGTACATATTAATATGTGATGTCTTTATTTCTTGCGTAATCCCATTATTATATTCACATGTTTAAAATTTTATTAGTTGATGTGTGTTCATCAAGTTTATATATTTTCTATGTTATTATCTTATGACTCATGTTCTGTGATTTCTTTTTGATTCAGGTATTATGAATTTCCAATATTTTTTCCATTATTCATTTTTGTGATCTCTGATATGCATGGTATGATCATTTTCTCACACCATTATGGTCATATTATTATTATATATATGTCTTGATTACCATTAATGGGTATCTAATCTCACACCATTATTATGTTTCCTTTCCCTAGGTTATGATGATTGGTTTTATGAATGAGTATTAATTGGAATGATATTTAAGGGTGATATTAATGATCATTCACCATGATAGAAGATTATAATTCCATGTTTCGTAAGACACTAAATTGTTGTGATCATCATGCATGAATTTCGGTAATGTGATAAATATTAATCTAAAATGATTAAAAATAAATGAATGTTTATCCATAGTCTCTATAGTCGGTATTAAAAGAATGTTTTAGGCATCATTTAAAAACTACGATGAGAAAAACATAATGATAGCCTTATAGATTTTTGTAAATATATTTCATTGTATGTATGTGGGAATAAGCCTAGGGTTTCATATATTTAAAATTAAGTGTCGTGATTTAGGCACCATATAAGAATTTTTTTGGATTATTATTTTTTTATAGTTTATTTTAGCACTATACAATCTAGTAATAGTAAATAGTTTGAACTAGATGGAAATGGAATAATACTTAATGTATTAAATATGGAATGAATGTGAATTATAACAATTGATGTCCAAAGTGTAAATCTCAAAAAAAGAATCGGGATGGTGGTTTGAGTATTCATTATAATACATATTAAAAGGAAATCCAAAAATTACATGTGAAAGGTATAGAATGTTATAAGAGTATTGTTAACATTAAATTTTAGAAGCATAATTAAATTGATGCTATGGAACCTTAAGACATGATACTTCTTTCGTATTCTAAAAATGGGAAATTAATGAATGATATGATTAATCCTATGTAATTATTTATGAAATAAATTTTATTATTAAAGTCAACATGTTTTGGAATTCAATGATTCTGTCATAAATATCATGTTATACATATGTATTTTCATAATAATGTTTTCATTAATGATTTAAAGGGATATGTTGAATGGTTTAGATGACATAGAAAAGTTATTCAATAGAAATGAAATATATTTATTAAGGGATGGTTACCCTTAATGTGTTATTAAGGTAGAAAAATTTGTATTTATCATGGGTAAAGTGACAATTAATATGGATTAAGTAAATTGGATTTTTTATTACCCAGAAGATGATTACGGATTTTTTGAAAAATTGATCAATTTTTTAAAGGAATAAGTTTATTACATTAATAGATTTATGTAATATATCCTATAATATTTGGAATAATAAATAATTCATGTGTTCAACAAATATTTTTTGTGATTATGTTTATTACCATGTTTTAAGAGAATAAATAATAATGTTATTTACATCATTGGTTAATGAAAACAAAGAGATACATTATCATTTTGTGTGATCAAAGATAATTTTATTTTTAAAAAAATTAGTTACCAAATAACTAATATTTTGGTTTTTTAGAAGGGTTACAATGTTATAAATTTATGTACTGACTTAAGTTGATATTTGGATAATGGTGGTGTATCACCATATGAGGAATTATGTATATTGGATAACATTTGAAAACTATTTTTAATTGATGTTAAATAAAGTAGATGGAATTACTTATAAATTTCATAATATATCTCATGATTTTCTATTTCATCAAGATAAAAAAAATTCCACATCATTCCCTATAGTAAGGGATGATGTTGGTATGTATGATGGGAAAACCAACGGGTATGATTTTGAATGTATAATGGAACGAAATCATGTAAATATATCTTCTTGGGAAAATTTCTCCACTCTAGGTAAAAGCTATTGAAAAATATTTTTCCTAATACTATCATTTCTATTAATACTAATGTTTTATAAAACACCACAAATTCATGGGTTTTAGGATCATAAATTAAAATTGATCATCCACTAAATTTTGATTTGTTATCATTATCACTATGTATAATTGTTTTCTTTTCTTCCATGTACAATACTTCTTTCCCACCTATTTTATCTTTGGTAATAACCCAGTTTTGAGATAATTTTGGTTACCATTTATGTTCCAAAATCCCACTACTTGAAATTTGATCTATACCCACTGTTTTCCAAAATGTTCGGTAATGGGATTGAATGGGAACATATACCCATGGTTTTGGAAAAACATGGGTATAGGTCCCTTATACCAATGGTTTTGTAAATCTATGTGTATAACTAATAAATAATTTTTTTTTAAAAACCCATGTTTATAGTTCACCTATATATGTATATCTTTTACAGAACTATGGGTATATGATTATTCATCAGGATCTATACCAATGATTAATAAGAAACAATGAGTATTGGTTTTTTCGAGACCTATACCAAGGGTATTTCCAAACCATGTGAATAGATTTTTTTTCAAGACCCATACCCACTAGTTTTGGAAACCATAGGTATAGCTTAAACACATTATGGAGAGAAGATGAAAATTTCCATGAGACACATTTTATTTCATAAGAACACCTATACTCATAGGTTTTCACCTATATACATCGTTAGGAAAAATATATATAAGTAAATAAATATTTTTATATAAATATGAAAATATGCAGTTGTGGTTATGCACTAGAACCATGTAGAGGTGGTCTAGGGATCAAAATAGATATCCATTAATTTATTAAAACCAACATCCACAATTTTAAGACTAGGGTTATGGGGTAAATGAAATACTGGAATTCACCTTATCCAACGATTTAAAGACCGTGCATATAGGTATTTAAAACTATTAGTGTAGCTGAGGGCTATACTAAATCCTCGGTTTCCTATAGTTCCATTAAAAAATGGTTATATCATATACCCATGGTATCAAACCACGGGTATGTTCTAGGTTTATATTAAAAATTCCATGTTAAAGTATGTTTTAGTATTCATTTTACAATGTGGGGTATTATTAATATATTTTTAATCTATTAACCCATTGATAACCAAAATGAATTTCAAGGGTGATATTAATTTTATGGGGGGTAGAATGTAAAACCCAAATATGTATTGAAATATTTTATTTCAAATTAATATAATTTTTTAAATATTTTTCAATACTCACAACACATAATATAGATTTTGATATAAGAAATCACTAATTTTAGTTTGTGTTACATGAAACATCATGTTAGGCTTGTACAAGATTCCAAAATTTTGTTATATTCTGGCACACACACAACATATTTTGCTTCTGTTATAGAAAATACTATGTTACATCAATAGCTTCCATTACACCAAAGATATATTTTCATCAATCTACAACATTTTATTAATGTCACTATTAAAATATATATATAGGTTTCACCCAGCTATTAGAATAAATGATATGAATAGGATAAATTAAATTATTAAAATATGGTCTGTACATGTATATAAGAATAATAATATGGTGGACACATAACTATAAATGAAAATATAACCATTTAAAAAATAGAGAAAATCATTATCTCGAAAACTAAACTTTTAAAATCAATCATGTTTTACAACAAAAAATTAGTTAAATTATTTTGATAATAAATTTAATTAAAAAGATAATTATATTATATTCAATAAACTAAATAACATTAATCCAATTTGTTTTATATTCAAGTGACTATAATAAAGCAAATTTAAGGGATAACGATATATATTTTTTAAAAAGTAGTTTTACAACAATTTAATGGTGTGACTATATTAATTTTTTTTACACATTCATAAAGACTATATTATAAAATAAATATAATTTTTTAATTGATAATTTCATAACTATCTCATGGTTATGTTTTGGTTATTTTTCATAGATGTTTCATTTTGGGATGAATAGTGAAATATAAAAAATTATAAATGAAAAATTAATTTTCAAAATAATTATTTAAACTATATTTTAAATTGTGTTTATAATGTATTTAGATAAAATGTAGTTATATTAATACTATTAATTTCATTTTAGTCAATTTCACATTGATATTAGATATAAGAACAGATCAAAATTCATAAAAATTTCACTTCAAAAACTCATTGTCTCATCCTACCAGTGGGATTAATTAGAAAATATTATCTTCTAATTATGATGATATATTTTGGAAAAATTTATTAAATATATGGAATAGAAAGTATTAATAATTTAATGTATTTTTTTCATTAGTTTTTACCAAAATTATCAGTGAATGTAATTAAACTTAATTATTGTGATTATGGATAAAATGAGATTTATTGGTATTTAAACATCAAATTAAGTGAAAAATAACATTTATACGCATTAAAAAAACATTTGGGACATATTTCTACCATATAATACCTTATAATAATAATTTACCATTATTGGATAGACATGATTTAAGGGATACTTCTTAATGGTGTTTACATTTTATATTAAAAAAAATTTCACTCCCCACTACTATAAAAGGAAACTCAACACCCCTCACTTATGAAAAACAATAAATCTAATTAGATCATCCAAAAATTGAACTAATAAGCTCCCAATATGGCCAATATAATACTAGAACTCCAAATTTGTGAATTAATCCATCAATGATAGTGATTCAGTGAAAACCAAAAAATAATACACAAATAATATGTAACATCCTTCAATAAGAACTTTTTTATTATTTTATTATCTACACCCTAAATTATATTTATTACAAGTTTATATAATTACATGAGTATCCTAAAAATACATATATGTTGTTATATTAAGGGTTTTACCTACACCAACACACACTTCCATTAAATTAGATATGCAATCAACATTCATGTGTGTGGCAGACTACCGCCTCTCGAACTGATATCCTTCGTTATTCTATTTCCATCATTCATGGTTGGAAATAAATTTGGATTAACTATTTATATATGATATATATGACATATATGATTTATATATGATTTTTTTAATGATTATAAGACACATAAATTATTTATTTAAATTTTTTTGGAATACGACAAGATCGTTTGTGGATGTGTGGACTACCGCCTCCTCAAACCGATGTGATTCTTTCACATTTTACATGGAATATATGAAGGGTGGGTTCATTGAAATTATATCCTCTACATGAACTAATATATCTACTTAAATTATAGAACACAAACAAACACAAAAAAACACACACACACACACTGAAATATATATATATATATATATATATATATATATATCTTTTACACCCTTTAGATCAGTACGGAATGAAAAAAGAAACAACATTGATGCTTACGTACTACCTAATATCTCCCGGAAATGAATTTTTAATGTGATATTTATATATTCTATACATTATTATAAATAAATATATAATGAATATATATTATATTTCAATAATATGTTTCATTATTTAAATAGGTAAATCATTATCTTATTAATAGTATCAAGAATAAAACATATAAACATATATAAAAAAGTAGTTATTTCTTGAATTATAACTTTATGAAGAAATTATTAACAAATGGTTAATATAATGTAATAATAAAATAATATATGGAATTATATATTTAATAATATGGTTCTATGGTGTATGTATAATAAAATATTATTTATTAAATAAGGGGATTGATCATAGATAATGAAATTTAATAGTTAATTAAAGTGCTTTCTCATCTCACATTTATTTATTTTTATACATATGATATATTCACAACATATTAATTTTTGGTTGTGTATAAAATTAAATTTGTGATGCTATATCATGAAAATAATACATTTCACTATTGAATTGGTTTTAATTTATGTTATTATTTCACAGGGATCACGATTCAAGTGTTACAATAGTAATAAGGGGATTTCTAGTCACACATTAATTTCCGAGAGACTTTTTCATTACTCAACTCTCATTTATTTTGGGTGGTATATTTAATAACCATAAATATATTATATGATTATTATACATAAATATTTGGTTATTTACATATCCATTTTACGGTGTAACTTTTAAAATGATTATGGTTCAAAATTTTCTATTAGTAATGTATTTTTGTCTCGATTTAACTTCATAGAGATGCCATCGATGTTTTGAACCTCTATTCTTCTATGAGTTTTACAAATTTAAATTTAAATTTTTATATAATGAGTATCCTTATATTGATGATATTTTAATATTCAATTATTTTTATTCTTTCATGGTGAGTATGATTTACTGTTTCCTAATTTGAAATAGTTTAGTGCTATAATCTCATTTTTTATCATGATTGTTTATGATTATACTTCCATTAATGAAATATTATGACCAATATCTTAGTAAATTACATTAATTTTCTTTTGATATATCATTCCTAACATATCATCATGTAATGGTATCATTTTCACACTCATTGGAAATTTTTTTAATTTTGAATTTGTTTTTATGAAAACATGATTTTTTCCCTCTCTTTGGTCAGAAATTATTTTCTATAAAAACCAGGTTTTATAAAATAATATTTGTTCTGGACACTTTTTTTCTATTATACTATATTAATTAAAATTTATTTTTCCCAATTTTTCAAATTTTTAAAAAAATTTATTTGAATCATAAATCATCTTTTAGATTTCTAATTATGGATTTTTTCTAATATTTTTACGGCAGTGAATGAATGTTTGACATGATGGATTTATCCTCTATAAAGACAATAATTTATTTGATAGATTTTTTTAAAAATTTTACATTTTTTTTTTCAAATAAATAGGTTTTTAATTTTTTTATGTTTTATTATTTATTTTTATGATTTCGAAATCTTTGGTTATATGATTTCTAAAAGTTAATTTCAATGAAAATTATTTCAATGATTTTAAATATTTATTTATAGGCTTTAAATAAATTTTTCCATGAAAATGGTATTCAAATTTTTCATGTTTAAAAAAGATTTTTTAAGAGAAATGTATATTTCCTCAGGAAAAATATTTAATTATATTTTAAAGAATTATTTAAAGGATTTAAATATGGTTTTTAAAGGAAATGGTTTCCAAAATATTTTATGTTTTAAAAATTGATTTTCAAATAAAGTTTATTTCCATTAAAAAATGATTTCAGTGATCATTTATAATCTGCATCCATCTAAGTTGAAATCCAATAAAATAATTTTTTTTATTTATTATATGATCATGGGAAAATATTATTACCCATTAATTGAATTAGTTTAGTTTATCGTGCAATGTTTCATATGATAACTATTTTTATTCCCCAGGATAGACCATGAAAAAATGCTTATGAAACACACATCATTTTATCAGTTATTATATGATTAAATAATTATGAAACTTCTCTATTTTCTGGTGGTCATGATCATATGATGTGTATATAATACCCATTTCATTTCATGGGTAATTGTATAATGAATATATATGATTGTTTGTCCTACATATGTATGAAATAATTTGGTGATTGGTGGGACCTATATATCCTACCAAGGAATTGGGTAATTATGGTTGTATAATGAGTATATTTTTTATGAATTAAACTGATTAAATTTTAACAGTGTTATGTTTTATCCCTATTACCTATTTTCAATGTTATATATTAATTTGATTTCATGTTCACATTGTTATGCATGGACTTGGTGACTAGTCCATTTGTCTATTAATGAACATGATTACATATTCCCAATAATATGTTCGAAGCTGAGTACATATTCACAATATTAGTCATGGACCATGTTTTATGTCCATGAGATTATGCATGACCCTGAGGATGAATGTGTGATGTGTAATCCTGATTACATTTTCAAAATGTTATGCATAGACACTGTTACATGTCCATATGTTTATACATGGACACTATTACAAGCTGACAATGTTATGAGTGAAAATGATTACACGTTCACAATGTAATGCATGTACGTAGTGTCTTGTCCATAAGTTTATTTATGAACCTGAATACTTGTTCTCAAGGTTATGAATGAACAATATTACATGTTCACACAATTATGTGTGGACTCAATTTTTTGTCCATATGTATGGTGGTGTGTCTGATTTCATGAATAAACTAATTTTATATACAAAAGTTCAAAATTTTATAAGTTGATGGATATTCCACAATTATATATCTTTTTCCAATGCTATTCTCTTACTGCTCATGTTTATTTATTTCATTATGATTTATGTCTTATGAACTGCCAATATTTAATCCATGATTCAAGTTTATGATCTTTGATATGAAGGGTATGATCATCCAATGACACAGTAATGTTCTAATACCCTTATTATAATTTCATGCAAATATATCTCCCTTTTTTACCCTTATATAGAATATATTCTATACCATTTCTTATGTTTTGTTCCACTAGTTCATGAATAGTTTTTTATGTAGGTGAAATAATGTGTATGTTTTAAGGGATTTTTTGATGACATTTCATTAGGATGGATTATTATGTTTCAATGATTCTTGAAGATAGTAAACTATTATGGTCACAAGGCTTGTATTAGTTTACCGTGCTAAATATTCATATAAAATATTTAAAGATATGTGTTTTTTAAAGGTGATGTCTCTATAAAAACACAATGAATATCTATCCTTTTCATTTGGTTTTAATAATTACCTTGTTATGTTCATAAATTTAATCAACATAGTATTTAGAGACCACCTTGACCAGTTTGTGGTAGTCTTCAGAGATAATATTATCATCTATTCAAAGGAAAAAATTAGATAGTAAATAAAACCTAACGATTGTACTAAACACCCTCAAGAAGCATATTCTATAGGAAAAATATTCTATGTGAAAAGTTTGGATAAGGAAAATATCATTTTTATGTTATATAATTTCATCCATGGGTTTATAAATGGAACCATAAAAGGTAGAGGCTATTTAATATTTCTTAGACCTTAAACTATGACTAGGATCTATATTTTTATTTGTTAGGTTGGATATTATTTATTCGTCTGGGAGAAATTGTAATAGCAACACAATATACACACTATTTTAACATGGAAGGGAGGAATGTTCTTTTAGATCTATGAATGTGAGGAAAATTTCAATGAACTAAACAAATGATTAGTAAGTAGACCTATGATTATGTCTTCCTATAGTGGAGTGGGGTTTGTAATTTATAGTGATGTGTCCATAAAATAATTGGAATGTGTTCTCATAATGAATTGTAACGATATATATTATGCCCCATGATAATTGAAGGTTCAAGAGAAAAATTACCCAACTCATGGTTTGGAGTCAGCAAATGAATTTTTCGAATTAAATAGATTGAGTCATTATCATTATTTTGAAATGTATGATATAAATATATTGATTATTGATGTTTGACGTATATATTAATAGAGTTGGAGTTGAATATACACCAAATAAGTTGGTTAGAGATGAATAATGATCATGATTTCTCAATACATTACCTCTATAAGAGATAAAATAAAAAGTTCAATGCTTTGAGATGAAATGATCATGCATCATTATCAATTATGAGGATCAATAAAGATATCGCATTAATGGAATATCAATGGACAGATCTATAAATCATAGAGGATGGGGAAAATCTTATCATTATCACATAAGTGTTCAACCATCTATTAATGTGAAGATAATAGAGGTCAATAAAATTGATGTGGAGATTGAAAATAATGAGATAAATATTTTGGAGTTCATCATTGATTGTGATGGAATTATATTGTTTAGAAATAGTGAATGTTCTTTATCAAAAATGGATTTAATGATTTATCTGTTATATGAAGCACCTATTTATTCATTCTCAGTTTATATAATAATTAAAAATATTAATAGTTATATGAAGGATTATTTCTAGTGAGATGGAATGAAAAAATAAATTTTATATTTTTAGTCTTGGGGATTTGTATCGTAACAATTTAAGGCTTAGAGGAAATAGTAATAGGGGATTGTACAACCACTAACCATATCACAATGGAAATGAAAAAACATCACCATAGACATTGTCATACGAATGCCAAAAATTTCTAAAGAGAATAATGATATATTGGTTGTATTAAATAATATTATAATGTCAAAATTCATTTAATCTATTAGAGAATAATATTCTTAGGATCAAATTTCGAGGATATATATTTAGTAAGTGGTGCAGTTTTATAGAGTAGCACATTATATTATAACTGATCGAGATCTGAGGGTTACTAAAAAGATATATATAATCCTTCTAAAATCCAATGAAAAAAATTGAGATTTGTAACTATGTATAATAATAATAATGATATTGTACTTCAGATAAAAATTAAAACCCTAGAGGTTATGATGGGATATTGTTACATGAATTTCAGTGGTTGTTGGGATCAACGCCTTCTTGTAGTTGAGTTTTCATACAACAATAGATTTCAATAAATAATTTAGATGGATCATTATGAATAACTATATGAAAACAAGTTTAAAACTCCAACATGTTATAATTAAGGTGGATAAAAATTGATATTGGGACCATAACAATCTTATGGAATAGTGGAGAATGTTAGTTCCATTCAACAACGCATAAGAGTATCACCAAGTTGATTGACAATTTATGTTGATATTTATCAACATGATCTGGAATTTGGAGATGGTTTCATTGGGTTTATGTGAATTTTTCCATGGAATATTGTGATGATATTGGAAATGAAATGATAGTTAATCACTATGTATATTGTCACTTTGTAGATTCTTGATAGAGTATGGATGGTTGCTTATCATTTGGCATTTCCATGGAACGTCTATTATGTTCACAATGTCTTCTATCTATCTCTCCCAAGGAAGAACATACATGATACGTCAAATATACAAATATATGAAGTCATACCATTAGAGGAGGATCATTATTTTGAGGATGCACAAGTATATATATTCTATTATAGATGAAATGTCATATGAAACAAGACCACTAACCAAGTCAATTTTTGTGGTGAAAACAAAAAATTGACAATGATATATAAGAACGTAAAGATATTATTATGTAAAAGTGCCGTAATTATTTTGTATAATTGTAATGAAATTATATGTAGAGACTTTTTTAATTGGTGTATAATATAAAACCCTGATTATTTATGAAATATTTTATAGTAAATTAAATTTCATTTCTTGCATGTGTTACACACAACACTGTGTTTCAATTAACCAGAATATAAAATGAATATTAATATTTAAAAAATACCATTATTAACAAGAAACTAAACATAATCCCATGATGGGTTTTAACATCATTATAGAGATTAATTATAATATATATATATATACAACATACTAATGAATATTACATATTTTTTAGTAAATTTATTCTATGTTTTGATGAAAATATTATATAAAAATGATGTTTTTATTTATTTTTTTGAAGAACATAAATGTAATTTTTTTAAACATTCATAGAATACATTTTCAATAATAAAATTAAATTTTTATATTTACATGTCAGCATTATCATTGACTACATTCTTTAAACTTTCTACATTGATTAATTTTTCAATAAAGAGTGTAAAATACTGATATTTTTTAAAAATAGCCATTTGTTTAAGAATTAACAAGATCCATTTTATTTTTGGTGTGTGTTAAAAGTCATATTTGTTCAGTTAAAATTTTATTAAACCAATTTAGTTCATTTAAATAAGTTAAATATTTAATTTTTACATTAAAACATTTTATACCTATGAAAATGTTTTCTTTGGAAAAAACATTTTAATCGCATCTATGGGTTTTATTTTAAATTATATCCAGCTAGTAATGTGAATTTCCATTTATGAAATAGATTATATATTTGGATTCAAAATAATTTATATTATATAATAACATAAAATAATTTTTTTCTTACA
Organism: Viscum album; assembly: GCA_963277665.1. Taxonomy (NCBI): domain Eukaryota; kingdom Viridiplantae; phylum Streptophyta; class Magnoliopsida; order Santalales; family Viscaceae; genus Viscum; species Viscum album. The sequence goes on from OY728164.1 coordinate 1,235,980,871, forward strand.
AATAGTTGTAATGAATAAAAATAAGTTTTGCCGTAAAGGTTAAAACTGGGTTTTGGTCATTTAAATCACTTTTCATTAAAATAATTTTAAATAGAAATAAGATGTTTATTTTAAAATTTTATTTTATTATTTATATTCAGAGGGTCCATATTATCCAATAATTATAATATTAATTTTATTATTAATGGATAAATTACATAGGTTGTAAAATGGGACTAGTTGCCATGTGGAAAATGGTAAAGGTGGATAAATTTATGTATTATGGGAAATCATCATTAAAATATGTGTATTTTATTTTTTATGTGTTGATAAACCATATAATACATTAATTTATTTGTTTTATAATATTTTTAGGCACATGAAATTATATTAACTTCCCATTATCGAATAGTTTTTTGTATATTGAAAAATGTAACCCCTCTCAATCGTAAAATTGGACCTCCTCACATTACTTCTTTACACCTCTTGAGAAAATTATTTTGACTAGAAATAAAACTACATCTCAAAAATTCTTATCATTTATATATATATTACTTTATTCCTAATTGACTAACCCTAGGGTCATTATTTGGACATCCCCCTGAGGTTGTTATACTAAAAGGTAATTCTCTTCACTAGGCTGTTTCATTTCACTTTTCACTGATCAATTATAATCATGTAATAATAATTGAAATATGATAAAAAAATTATATAAAATATTATTGTATTTTATTGTTTTAATTGAATACCTTACATATATATACTCTACCATCAAATGAGAAATAAAACCATCTACCGTGAGTATAATTGACTACTCTCTTGAGAGACAATTTAATTTGATTTCCATCACTACTTGTCATAGGGGAATATAATGATAGATTTATATTATATATATATATATATAATATTAATAAAACAGATAAAATTATGTAATTATAAATATATTAAGAAACTCATGAAATACAAAATGAACAAATTTTGGTATATTAATTTCATTTTTCAAAATTTTATAATTTTGATATTAAGAAATTAATTAAATTATTCTTTTCAAAAATATTAATCATAGAAATAATTTTTCACAATTTAAGAAAATATTGATTGTTCTATGAATAATTAAAAATCCTAATTTCTTTCTTAAAACTGAATTATATTTTCAATTTAAAATTATGTTTTCAAATTGATCAGAATTTTAATTTGTTAAATTAAAACTATAATTACATTATTTTAGATTTTTAAATGTATTTTATTCATGAATTTAGTATAAATAACAAATTATATTTTAAAAGTGTTTATTTAGAATAAATATTATTCGTTTCATTTTTTGGATATAATTTTACATTAGATTCCAGTTAATATTATTTTTTATTTAGATATAATAAATTAAATATTTATAATTATGTTGTTCATATTTGGTAGTTGGAACCCTTTTTTTTATAGATTAAATAGTAATTATTGTGAAATTTATGACATCAATAAAGATTAAAACATATTAACATAGATGATAAATAATTCATGAGTATATAATTTTTCATCGAATATCCAGGAATGAAATTTATATATTATTTAAATCAATTATTGTCACAAAAATGTGATTTTCTTTGACATAAATAACTATTATGCCTTCACTTGGGAAAAAGTAGGTTATTAAGAAATATAAATATCCATTTTTAACACAATTAGTTTATTTTAATGATATATTTTTATTAATGAGTTGTTGGGAGAACTATTATTAGATTATGATATTTATAAAATTTTATTATATGATTATCCAGACATTCCACACTCCTATTTAAATAGGATTAATGTGATTAATATGGCGTTTTCTAGATGATATGATCATCTATAAATAGTATTTGGAAATATAAATGATTTTTATTCATAAATACAATTTATTAATAATATTTGAAAAATAAATAATTAAAATAAATTCTTACACAATAGTGATTCTATATTTATTATGTTAAATGAAAAATAAGAAATGATATTAAAAATATTAAGGAAATATAATTTTAATTAATTAAGTTGTTAAAAGAATATTATTTAATATTATTATGTATTAGGGTGTATAAAATTATTTGGTTCGATGATATCTTGTTGTATTGATTTTCTAACAGTCAGTGTATTGAATACTATCAAAATTGACACTAATGTTATTTTATGAAAATAATAATTTATTAAATTATTTAAAAGTTATAAAAATATTAAATATTGATATATTGGATAAGTTATAGTATAAAATATTAATAATTTCCATGTATTATCCAATTTACACAAAATATTAAAAAAGTATGACCATTTAATACTCAAAATTTGTTTATCATATTTCAAATTATAATTGGTTAACTATGGTATAATATAAATGATAATTTATTATAGAATATTATAAATTATCTAAATTTTATAGGACGATGAGATTAAATCATTTTATTATATTATATTTGTTTACATAACAATTTGGTTGTATTTAGATATAAAATAAATTTATTATGAATTAACCTTTTTATAAATTATGGGAGTTATCCCCCCTCTCCAATAATATTGAACCTATTATTCTCATTTCATCACACATAACAACCCATTAATATTAGACAAGATCTATCAAAATAATTTCATATAATCTCTCCCATCATTAAGGATTCCTTATTTTTGACATAACAACAACCACGGTGGTCTTAATGAGTTATGGAAAGATGGTTCTCTAAAGAAGTGGTATCATATTTAATCAGGTGTTTCTATTTTATATTTTCTTTTACTTATTCAAAATATATTTCAATGATGATAAATCAATAATGATATTATCCCAAAATACTTATATTTTATCTTGTAAGTGTAATGACCCATATCCATCTCTACATCAATCAAATGAGAAATGAAATCATCATTTGTGTGTACGACTAAGTATCACCTCACGAACAAATTTCATTCATATTTTCATCACAATCTCTAAATAATACTTATAATTATAAAATTAAATTTTATTAATTATATTAATGAATTATTTATTATTATTAGAAAATAATATTTCATTTAAATTCTTACCATTCCATGTGTGTAAAAATGATAGTGTCGTTCGTGCATATGTGTGGACTATCACATCCATGAAGCGATGTGATTTTTTTCACCACCAATTCACATGGATAATATATATAAGTTAATTAAATAAATAATTTGATATTTATGACATTTAAATAATTATTTAAAGACAAAATGATACATTACTTATTTCATTAAAGAATATTGAAAGATGAAAATGTTACTCATGCATACGTACGACCTAATGTCTCCATGATTATAACATTTTCATTTTTCAAAGACATATTTAATGAAAAAAATAAAAGCATAATTGATGTATAAAAATGATGTTAAACAATTTATTATTACCCTATATAAGTTGTATTAATGACCCCATTAACTAATGTCATCCTAAAAAATTCATTTTGGACTTATAAAACAAATATCCATAATACACTCAATGAAAACTTAATTAATTATTTACTTGTACATAACATGGTTATAAAGGAAATAGATGATATAAAAAACATGAAAAAAAAATTATTTGTAAATTAAAAAATTAATAAATGCATATTATTAATGAAGATAATGACTGTACAAGGAAGATCAGACTCATGGTAAGGGACATTAATTTACAAGTCCTTTTTTAACAAACTCATTCATTATATAATAGTAAAATTGTAAAATTTTATAACTTCTATGGAATGAAAATATTTAACACATTCATGAATAAATAATTATTTGAAGATACAATTAAATTTTTACATAATTATTCTCAATGATAATTTTTTCCTTTGTATGTGTAAATATTTTAAAAAAAATATGTGCTTAAAAAATAAAAATGTTATTTTCCATAAGAAAATTCAATGATTGAGGAATTCATGTTTTAGGAATATAATATAGTTTTTGGGATTTTATTATGAAGATATGTGGTTCCATTATAATATAATAATAGGTGGTTTTGTTAAAGGCCATGGACAGGTGGTTATCTTATTAACTAATAATGGTTGGATCTACGATAATCCCTAAAAATGTGGTTTCGTTTTAACCTACAGTGCATCTGGTAATCCATATTTGTAGGTTGGATATATTGGTTAAACAATTTTTATGAGTGATATTTAAAATGATGTCCCAATTTACCTGTTATACTTTTTTGTTCATCCTAATGAGTTTTCATGGAGTTGTTTTATTTTTATAACATTATAAAATCATCATTTTTTAAAACACGACTTATATTTATAGGTAAATTGGTATATTTTTAATGTTATTTTTTTGTGGGACTAATGTTTTTCTTTGGATTATTTCCGTTAATGATATCTTTATGATCATAACATGATTTAAAATGTTTTCAACTAATTTAAGAAAGGGTAGGTACAATGATGAGTTAAAGGAGAAAATTTTGATGATTTGATATGGATAGATATATAATTTTTTCGAAATGAAACATATTATAAACCAATTAATATAAATTCTATGTGTCTTATTTTTAATATTTGATTTTTATATATGATTTAGGTCTAAATACTCTAAATCCATTAACCAAAAAGAGCACTGATCTTCTAAATACATTATATCTAGTTTAGAGTCAATAAAATATGTAATTTATTTTAATACCAGGTCCTAAGAGATAGTATCATAAGATGGATTAGGTTACATTGCGAGATAGTATAATGATACAAAACATTTTTAAAATATATTACCTAATGATAAATTTGAAATGATATATGATTTGATGATTACTATTTTTCATTGACAAAAATAATTTTCATCATAATGTTTTACTGCAATTGAAATATTGATTCTTTAAGGGGATAGAACTTAGAAGATGATATCCTTCGATAATAGTTCCACGACTGATTGAAATATGAATTTAATATTTCTATGTAGTAATGGATCAGTTATCGCTTTCAATAAATTATGGTGGAATCCATGATACAGATAATCCAGATCTAAAATAGAGGAACACAATTATAGTATAGTGTTTTATGTGACAATATCCTCTAACATTCAATGGAACCTCAAATCTAGTGTTTGTCGAAGGATGGATCAATTCATTGGAAAATATATTTGAATTCATGGGGTGTTCAGAATGAAAATGTTCAACCCTTTTTATTTTGTTATTTAATAGAGAAGCTAGAAAATGGTGTTATCTGGTTACGAACATCTAATAGAATGATTAAATTGATTCAATTTAATGCAATTTTATTCAAAAAAAATTCTTCTAAAATATTTACATTATAAATTTTGACTCAGAATGAATAAAATGTTATTATACCATGTGTAGATGAATAAATACTATGTGGAAGTGTATGAATCTATGTTCACAAGACTATCTAGGTATATTATAGATTTTGGGGACATAGATTGTATAATTAATATACTTTACACTATTTTTAAATCTATTTTATGAATATATTTTTCTCCAAATGTATTTAAACCCAATGAGAAACATGTTTTTTATAGGAGAAGTTATGATGGAGTTTAATAGAACATTTTTTCCTTGTGATGAAAAGAGTAATAACCAAACTTTTTGATAGGAATTAAAGAAGAATTAATCAATTGAAATTTAAAAGTATGAAAATTAAATTCCATTGTTGTGAAATATGTGGTATAATGACACAATGGGAGTGTCCCAAAAAAATATATAATTCATTAAATATGGAATTGTTTTCACATAGATCATGAATACAAGGAAAATGAGTATAATAATATTAAAATTTCAATTGTAAGATAGTTTAAGTTAAATTTTTTTATACATTATGATAACATGTCCATAATTAATAACTCAGTCTGGAAATCACAATGTTTTATAGAAAAAAGGTGTGAGAAAATTATTTCCCCTAATATAGTTGATTTCAGTCAACAAAATTAATTAGTGATATGTATCTTACAAGTGTATTATTATTATTCCATAACATTGGTTGACTCTGGATATCGTATTCATTCATTTCCAAAAAAATTCATGACTACTGTGAATATTACAACATAAAAGTATGATTGGTCTTTTTTGTGAAAACAGTGAGTGTGAATATGAATGAAACCAATATATATTGGAATATTCTTATTATTCACTGGTAAGTCGTATTTCCTATAAATCATGTCGAACTACCCATTTTTGAGTGAGATATTATTTTTGTCATTGATTGGATTTCATTTTATCAAGAAAAGATGAATTGAATATACCAGAATGTTTTGTTCAATGATTTCATGCAATTAATAACCTATTAAGAATTATAGATATTGATTAGGTATAGTAGTGAGGGATACATATAACTTACCATTGAAAATAATGAAACTATTTACATTAAGGAAGTGCTAAAATTAAATGATTACATAGATCATTTTTTTGAGGAATTTATAAGGATCATTCTTGATGGGGAGGTTGAGTTTAATAATGAATTAGTACCTGATGATAAAAATATTTCCCAAAAACCTCATTAAATTGATCAAGTATAACATTTTGATCTGAAAACAATATTTTAGGAATTTTTAGAAAAATGATTTATTCGACCACGCTCATCACCATGGAGTTCTCCTATATTTTTTAGAAAAATAAATTTGTCTCAATAAGGATTTCAATTGATTATAGGTCATTGAATAACATCAATATTATAAAAAATCATGCTATGCATGTAGATCAGTTTTTAAATCATCTAAAACGATTAAAATATTTCCAATGATTGATCTTAGGTTGGGGTACCATCAAGAATAGGTGAATGAGGGTTCCATTTTGAAATATTGTGTTGACTAGATATGCTTATTATATTTTTGAATTTATTCCCATTAGCGTTAAAACATATAATGTAATATTTAAATATCTTATGAATATTTAATTCTATGAATATTAATATATGTTTTTTGTTGTTTTTATTGATGATATATTATATTATTCAAAAAATTATAAGCATCATGAATCATATATGAGTATTTTTTTACATATCATTAAAGGTGAAAATTTAAATCGAAAATTTAGAAAATCTGATTATTGGTTAAAACAAATTTATTTCCATTATAACACTATAATCATATATGTCTTAATAGTTGATAAAAAACAATAGTGGTTGATGGATTTCCATGACCAAAAAATGATACAGAGATTTAATGTTTTCTTGGATTAACTGACTATTACGATTGGTTTGACTAAATAATTTCAGGGTAATCTCACCCATAAAATATTTTAACATGGAAGGGAATAAATTTATCCTGAAAAAATAATGTGATTTTTATATTCAATAATTTAAAAAGAGATTTTTTAATGATCCAATTTTGTCCCCATCCTCAAGAAATGGGGATTCTATCATATAAAATGATTCTTCCAAGATGGGAATTGGATATGTTTTAATCATGAATGATTATGTAATTACATATGACTCTACATAACATAATCCGTATGTGTTAAATTATGTAACAAGAGACTCGTAATTATCTAATGGGGGGATTGATTTAAAATTTTAGAGACATCATATATATGGAGAAAATTATGAAATATATACCAATACATAATGTTTAATGTAAATATTCTAAGAAGGAACTAAACATGTGTAAGATTAGATGGATGTAATTGATAAAGGAATTTGATTTAAATATCAATTTATATCATAGAAATAAATCATTTGGAAGATTCATTGAGTTAAAAACATCATAAATCATTAAACATGTTATGATTAGAACATTTCTCAATAATTATTTATTTTATGAATTATGGATTTGAAGGTGTGGGTGAATAAAATACTCCATTATGTTTTAGGTGTTAGAACAATCATATCTATCATAAATAATCAGGAATAAAAATAATTAATTCGATGTGATATAGAAAAAGTTTGAATTTTATAATATTTCTAAAGGGGAATTTTTTATACGATGCTCATAGACCGTTGTTTTCCACTAATTGTTGTATTAGTAATATATAAATATTTCATTGGGAGTATTATTGGAGGGATGGAATGGAAATAGATATTTATGAATTATAAATTAATTTTTTGACTTCTTAATAGATTAAATCATTTTGGAAATTACTAAATGGGATGTTGTATTATTTACTAGTTTTGAATTTGAAATGGGAAAATATATCCATGGATTTTTGGTTGGGACAACCAATGCTTTATTAAGGTAATAATTTGATTCATTTATTGAATATTAGTTGAATAAATATACACATTTCATTCCTATTTGATACAAATTATATTGACAATATCATTATATAATTTACCTCAAATGGTTTTATAGGTTACCCGGAGTTCCTCATTCCATTCTTTAAGACTATTATCCCATGTTTACTTATATTTTTTTGGAATGGATTTTTTATATTATAGGGTACTAAATTAAATTTTAGTTACACTTTTCATCATCAATATAACAGATAGAATTAATGAAAAATTCATACATTAAGGCTACTATTTATTCTTTTTCAATGGATTACTAGGGAATTTGGGATCAACTTATTTATTTATTTAATTTTTCTTATAATAATAATTTTAATTCTAGTATACTGATAGAACCTATTAAAGAATCAAACCAATAAAGGTGTCAAAATATTTATGGTTCGGATGAATTAGGAGAAATGATTTTTATGTGAAAAGAGTTATTATAGGAAATGGATACGGATGTGCTGATTATCTAGTAATATATGTGGATATCTCAGAGATGGTATAAATAATAACTAAATAACTCTAGGAACGACCATTCATTCAATCTATGTGATCATGTTTTTAAAATATATATTTAGAAAAGTGTTTAGTGTTTTGTAAAGAAGTGAACACTATGTCCATGGTTCATTAGACTATATGAAATCCTATAAAAAGATGGATCATTTTCTACAGAGTGTTTTCCCTTAGAATATTTCCATGGAATATAATTTTTTCCATGACATAATTTTAATAAATAATGTTATAGATTAATCTAATGTTTTGATCTATAATGTAGATAATATATAATATAATCATTCAAAAATATTTATTTTTTTAGATTATTGACCATAGTGATAAAGTGTTTCGGAACAAGGTAATTTCCCATGTTATGAATTTGTTGTGAAACCCGAAAGATGAGGTAGCAATATGGGAATATGAAAATAATTTGTGGCAAAATGTATCACAATTTTTTTAATAAGTTAACACAATTTTGAGTACACATTCTCTAAATGTGGGGGATGTAAAATCCCAGCCTCATATAGAATAATTTTTTAATTCTGAAATTTAAAAGAAAAATTCATTATATATATGTTAAGTAATTATTAAATAAAATGCAACTGGTTTTATTAAACTAATTGTTTATTGTAAAATATTAGTATTTTAATTTGATAAATTTAAGAACAATTCTAAATACATAATGTAAAAATAATCCTAAAATAAATTTCTGATAATTTTATGAAAATATTAAATATTCTGTAATAAATAAAAAATATTGATTTTTAAAAGATTTATAATATTTTAAAGGTAAAAATAAATTTTTTTAATATTCAATAGTTAATTTTCTATTATGATAATGAAATTATGTAATCTGAACATGATTACATTCTTGAATTTAGTATAAAAACATTTGATATCTAAAATATGGATTGTTTTTTAAAAATATTTTTTCATTATATTTTGAAGTAAAATTTTTAATTAAATTCTTAAATTTGTGTGTTTTGAATTAGATAAAATAAATTTAATATTTATTATCAGGTAGTTTAATTTTTTTAATTATTTTCATTTTATGTCTATTTGATATGAATAGAAACTATTTTAAAATTTATAACCTCGGAAAATGTTTTAATACGTAAATATGGATTAAAAATTTTGATAAAGGATTAATTTTTCATATTTTTTCTTGTTCGATGATGTTAAATTTATACGTATTATGTATGGTTTAAAATTTTATTTTTTAGTGGACAGATGTCCAAGGAAATGACTTATATTTTATTTAAATCATATAATGTCCCAAAATGTCACATTTTAGGTCTTAAAAATATTTTATGTGTACACATGGGAACAAAATACATTTCTGAAAGAATATAATTATCCATTTATAAATTAATAAAATTATTTTATTAATATAAATTTATTTATGACTTTATGGGAACACTGGGAAATGATTATGATCTTTATAGTATTATATCTAATGAATAGACAAACATGTCACACTCTTGTTTTAATAATTATATCATTTCTAATATGGGTTTTTCATATGAATATGTCCTAATATAATTTTTTTATATAAAAAATATTTATCTTCACAAATTTAATTTATTTATAATTTTTAAAATTAAATAGTTACACTATATTCTTACACAAAATTAATGCAATAATTATTCAATTAAATGAAAAATAAATTATATTAAATTAAAAATATAAAAAAATATATTATTAATGTGACTCAATAATTTCATAAATTATTATATCATATTATGGCTGTTTTATATTATTTTTTTATAGGTTATTTTATTTCTTGATTTTATTAAATTCAATGTAATGAATAGTGTCAAAATTGACAGTATTGATTTTTCATCGAAATAATATTCTATTAAATAATATAAATATCATAAAAATATTAAATATGTACAAATTTGATATGTTATTTTCTGTTATATCCTAACGTTTCCTTTTGTGGTCTAATTTAAAATTTATATTTAACACTATAACCTTTTATAATTGAAATAATAATTATCATTGCTAATATTTAAATAGGTTAACATAGGGTTTATCATAATGATTAGGTTTAATATAATAGAACAACATGTCAATGATCGATTGAGTGATTATATTAAATACTTATATTACCTAATATTCAAATCTACTTCCATTTGTCCACAATTTGATTGAGAATATATTTATTATAATGTAGTCTTTTTATAAATTCAGTGATCACCACTCCCCTCTCCAATAAAATGGAACCTCTTATTCCCATTTATTCACACATCAAACCACTTATTTTAATTCCAGTATTTTCCCAAATAACATCTTTTAATCCCAAACATATTACTATATTCCTTATTTTAGGTATAACACCATCTTTTGTGGTTTACTGTGTTATGATAAAGAGGTTATGCCAAGAAGTATCATTTTTAAACCAGTGTTTATGTGTAATTTCATATTAAACTTCTTCCAAATCAAATTATACACTAATAAAATAAAAAATACAGTATCATATATAAATATATTTTTTGTTATGTAATTTTATTGAAATATATCTAAATTCACTATTGCGAAACTCAAAAATAATTCATCATTCATGTTATGGAAAATGACAACCTCATGAACGGATGTAATTCATTTTCACTCAAAACATCAAAAGACTAGGTATAATGAAAGAATTAAATTTTAATATGATATTCATAGTATATTTATCATTATTATGTGAAAATTTATTATTTACATTTTCAAATTTCCATGCACATAAAAATAATAACCTCGTTCTTGGGTACTTGTGGACTACCACTTCCACAAAGTACTTTGATAAGTTTTTCATCACCACTTCACATGGATTAAATATATAATTCTATTTAATTTTATATATGTATTATATTTTCATATTTATATAAATATAAAACTATATATACGTTCTTTCCATAATGACTGCGGAAAAATGAAATCATTTCTCATGCATACGTACGATTTACTATCTCCAAGATTACATAATAGATCGTTTTTAGAAAAATATTTAAGGGAAGTATTTAAAAGTATTATTTTTTTATAAAAATTGATATTTATGATATCATTATTATTCTGTTGAAGATTTATTAATGACCTATTGACCATAGTAATCATACAAAAATAATTATGGACTTATGAGATATATATCCTCAAAACAACAAACGATAAAATAAATAAGTATATAATTATATATAACAATGTAATAGGGTTATAAAAGTAAAAAAAACATAGAAAAAATATAGATCAGTTAAATAATTAATTCAATATTATTATTTAGGAATACAATGAAATTAGATGGAAAATCATACTCAAGGAAAGAGACTTTCATTTATAAATCCTCTTTGAACGTTCATCTTTCATTTTACGATAGATAAAAAGTAATATTTTATTAAATTATTTTGAATGAGTGTATTATCTTATTTCATGAAGGCTTAATCATTTTAGGTTTCCTTTTTAAAATTACATATTTATTTTTGAATAGAATGCGCATTTATAAAAAATGGGATTTAAAAATGAAAATGTTATTTTCCTTAAATATTTCTGATCAAAGAATTCATGTTTTTTATTGTGATATGGTTTTTAAAAATTTTATATTGTGAATGTTTTTACCATTATAATACAACTAAGGGTGGTTTCATGATCAACCATATAGGGGTTGTTACATTATTATACAATGACAATTTGTTCCATGATAAACAATTGTGAGGTGGTTAAATTATAACATCCAATACAACAGGCACTCAAAAGGTAGAGGTCAACCATATTGTTTACTATATTTTTATGATTTATATGTTAAATTATGTCACATATATTATTCATATTTTTTGAACTTTAGAATGTTTTTCAGGTTAATTGATTAATTTTAAAAAGTTAAGATAAATATTCATTTGAAAAGACGATTTCATTAGGGTAAAATCATATGTTTTAAAGAATTCTTTTATGGGACTAATGTTTTTCATTCATTATGAACCTTATTATACTTATTATCCTCATCCAATGTTTTAAAATCTGTTTCACAGAGTTTAATGTGTCCTAGGGAAAATGAGAATGTCACGAAACAAATTGTGATCATTTATGAAGGAAATAAATCATGTTTTGTTTTAAAAAATTTACAAATTGTATAAAATGGTTTATGATAATTTAGTAAATTATAATATTCTAGTTGTTATGCATAATTTATGACCCAATTCTATAAAATACATAACCAAAAATATCTTAGAGTTGGTAAGAATTATATTTACAGTTTAGAGACACTATAATATTTATTGTTTTAAGAATGGTTCCTTATAGGTACTATCCTTATTCCTCTATTAGATAATTGATATTTATGATGATAAAATTTTTATGAAAATAGATATCATTACACCAGTTATTATATGATTAAATCTTTATGTAAACCATTCCTTTTCATGGTTTTTGATTAAATAAATGTTTTATGATATTGTGTCACACTTTTATATGGTTTTCATTTTGTGATGGTTGTTATGTTATAACAAGGAATGGGGTATCTCTTATAACTATGGATGTTGGTTACAATATAATTAAGGGTGGTATTTATGTTATATCCTAGGATGCTAGTTACATTATAACCAAGGACTAGTGAGAGTTATATCTCCCTAAAATGCATTGGGTAAAGATTGATATCTCGTGAGATAAAAAAAGTCTATAATGGGGGATTAACTCGTTAAGGGACTTTTTCCACTCTATAGTTTTGTGATTGAACCTTTACAATAATTATGGGTTGGGTAGTTAACCCACTCCACTATTATATTCTTGTAATTAATCCTTGAATACCATGTAAATTATATTCTATGATTATAATCAATCCATTAATCCTTAACTTTTCCCTATGTTATTCAATCATAGTTCATTTCCATTAATAAATTTTTGATTAATTTCTCATAATATTATAATATTTATCCCACGACTCACATTTATGTTATATGATATACACGTTTTGATTTTAAAATGTTATTTTCATGTTCTCATTCCTTTATGGTCATTATATGTTGATATCTTCCTTGTATAGAAATATTAATCATCTGAGCACACCGTTGATAATTTTTTTATTTGACCATGTTATTAAGAAAGTTATTATGTATGAAATCTCTATGAATAGTTATAATCATGGAAAAAATAGTGGGAGACCATATAGTTTTCTTATGAAGTAATTGTTTATGTTTATGAGTTTCCAAATGAATTATACTGAAATGATTTTGGAATGGAATGTTACGATATGAAATGACTATTCAACTTTTGAGATGAAATATTTATTTATGAGAAGTTTAGGTCACTACAATATATTACCTCAATAACCACTATGTATAGGAAAACAACACAATCCCCTACACATTAGGGTGTTGGTAAGGTGATGTGAGTTGGGTGGGGGAATATAAAATAACAAGGAAAATGTATCATATCTATCAAAAAAAATATACTCATAACCTAAGGCTAAAGGGAAAATCAAATTCCATTCCTATCACAAACACTATTGTTCTTCTCTGTCATGTTAACTATCATTTTCAGTTATAAAAACAAAAAACATCCCCATAATCCCATAAAAATAGCTACAAAACCATTCACAAGTTCCCATTTAATAAAATCATTAACCTTTTATCAATTTACTATTTATTAGCCATATTACATCAATTATGGAATTAAATTACATATTTAATAAAAATTTATTCTTTATTCATCACCCATGGTTAACTATGTTCTTATACATTTAATTTAATCATATGAAATTCATTTAAATCCCATAGTTCATTAAATTTATTCCCTCAATCATTAGCATAATCATTTTAACTATTCATATTCCATAGCCACTGAGAAACATAATACCATCCCAAGAACAAGAAACCAACCACCACATCAAAATTTTCACATATTATTTTTCGACAGACTATAATAATTTATTCCCACATAACAACCACATATACCACTTTATGTAAAATATATACATGAAACTATACCAACACACACACACACACCTACATATCCTAATCCAATCATGGAAATTAGCCACCATAAACACTACCCAACAACCAAATCAATCAATAAACATCCACTACTATGAATAACATATCACAAAAATATAATAGAATGAATAAGGAAATATATATGAGTTATTTTTATTAATAAGAACATCAAAATTCTACATTTTAAATCATTATTTTATATTAATACACTATCTATTTCACAGTATATGTTACTTTTATTTCATATTCAAAATTATTTATCATTTACAACAATTATATGATTAAACTTTTATTAATAGTGATTAAAGAAATTAAATTACAATAAAAACACTCACAGAAACACAAAAACACACTGACCCACAATGATATATATAAATATACATATCACAAGAAAAATTATATTTTCATAAAAATACATTGAAAAAATACCAAATCTTACAAAACATCAATAATCATGTAAAACACACACAGATAAAAATATCTCATTAATTTAACTTTTTTCATATTAATTATCATTGTCAATTTTATTTTTCACCATCAATGCAATTAAAAAACATCATAAAACATCCAAAATTCACTGAAAAGAAGTGTATATTTATTAATCACATACATTAATTGAATATTTATTCACTATTTATAGGAAAAAAATGATGGTGATATGATAATAAAGTAGAAATCCAAATGAATTCCAAAAAAACATAGATCACAACAACCCCCATCAATCAATCATCCCAAAATTACCAAATTATGACCACTAACACTTACATGGTCTGCCCAGATGGAATAATGAAAGAAGATAGAGCAGGGGGAATATATCTCACCTTCCATTTAAAAATTATTTATCACATGAAGAAAATGAATAAAAAAATCTAAAGGATGGTTAATGTCTTCCAATGGTCCAACTACAGTTACCTATGGTTTAGAAATATATATATGGAATATAAATTAATATTGAGAGACCAATTATTGTGTACATGTGTTAAAAATTAAATGTTTCATGAATTGAATAGCAACAATAATCTCATGATGAGGCCATAAATATTGAATATCCAAAATCCATGTTGAAATATAATATATATCTCCACATTTAAAGATAAAGAAATATTTTAATCTAATTTAGTGATGTTTGGCGCATTTTTCAATCATTGTGTTTATGTCATGTACAAGATTTTTCATAACCAGTGCTAATATAACCGAAGCATCATGCCATGTTATTACCCAAAAATAATAAAACTAAAAACATGACCAACATGTCTTCATGGCAAGGATTTCATGTCCTTTTCATTAATTACATTCAATTAATTAAAATAACTCACCATAACCCACACAACAACATGGAAATGAACCTTCATTCTATCACTGGAAAAATGAAAAAGGGAATTTATATAATTTAAATTATTATGTCAGGATTTTCTTTTAATAAATATGTTTTGACCATCATAATATTATCTTCAAACTCATTTATTATATAAAAAATACCAAAATTTCCTAGATCAAACATCCTAATTAAAATATTATGGTACCTAATTATTATATTTTATATATCACATCTTGACTCAAAAGACCATAAAACTCCCTTATCATCCAACCATCCCTTCACACAGTGTCTATGTAGGCCACACCACAGCACACTCTTAAAAAATAATACCATATATCTAGATCCACCTATATTCCTATAACCTTATCCCAACACCTCTAACACACAAAACATCATTTTAAATGTCAAAAAAATCCACTTCATAAAAGTAGATACCCCGCATTCATTTCTTATCCTCAAAAATAAAAATCCTGATTAGAAAATAGAAATTTCAAACTCATACACACCCCTAAGAGATACGTATCAAATAGAACACAATTATAACCAATATAAATTATGTTATGTACAATTTTCAATATAAAATAATTAGTATAAATAAAATAATTATTCTTCATAGAAGAACATGGTTCAAAAATGGTCGTGATAATCAGAAATCATTTTTGACAGATGTTCCCACATATATTCAACTCTATCAGTATGAGTCTACAGAACATGAACTAATGAAATAAATAAACAATAAAAAAATGTTACATGATGATAATAAATCTCAATCGGTCACCCAAAAACATTTAATCATCCTCAACATCTACCCTTCATCAGTTAATAAAATGAATTTTTTAGGGTAGATATCAATGATGCTGTGAAAATGGACAATTTCAAGTATATAGACTACATATGGGGGAATTAATAACTAATATTCCACCTTAATTATGTTTCCTAACACCTTAAATGGTGGTATATATCATATATAAATACTTCTCCCTCATTCAAACAATTTATTTCAATGATGACGGGAAAACCATTAGAACATATGGCCTTCCATATAAAACTCTAATGTTCACCTCATCTAATCAGTAAAATAATTTGTATAGTATTGTGGGAACTTTATCTTATCATAAATCATCTAAACCATCTTAGCAGTGTTCTATGAAAAATTTGGTCTAATGACCCAAAATCCCTAATCTCAATCATGTATAATGATGACTAAAATAGTAAAAAAATAAAACTCTTAAAATGATTTATTTCCAATAGAATATATAATCTTTTATGTGGAGTTAAGTGATTCACCCATGATCTACCAAAAACAAAAAATATGAACCTTAAATATATTCATGATTTTTAATTTAATTCTCCTTCTTCTAGTTATATTTAGAATTAATGTATGTTCTAAGGTGTAACTAACCGCCAAAAGTAGGATAATACCTCCCAAAAATTGTGAGATAAAATGAGGACACTCACCAAATATGATGGCCAATATAAAACTATAAATCCTCAATAGATCATCCACGTAATACTTCATGAAAACATCTAAAACCCATAAAACTATAATAAATATAAATTGAAACAAATTTATCATTTGGTACATTTTTTCCAAAATATCATCACATACCCCATGATATTAAGATAAAATACTGATAAAATCCTTTCATATTTCCTCTAATTTATTATGCGGAACATCCAATGGTTGTAACAATAGACTATATACCTGATAATATTCCATCACCTACTAAATAAATAAACCTCTTGAAAAAAATTCTAACAGAAACTGCTTCAACCCAATCCAAATGATATGAATCCCAAAGAAAATAAAAATCTTTGTAATATTTGAATACACATCCAAGAAAATGATATGAAAATAATTACATCATAGTTCCTCATTTGTAATGAAATATACAACCATCCTTGAAACAAAATTTGATTCCAATCATCCGAAAAAAATATCTAATGAGCATCCAAAAACAATATGTGATCTTACCTCATACCCACCTTAGAGTCTCTCTACTAAAACTCCTCCACCAAGATCAATAAAATTTAATTCAAATCTATATATTACATATTACCCCAACCAAAATCCTCCTCTATATCAAGGAGGATAACTAAAATACCCTACATCACTCTATATGCATCCCAGTACATTACATCAAAACATCTATGTGACTTATTGGTCAAAACATCATCAATTACATTACCATTATCCAGATTATAGGAGTATCAAAATTCTTAGTACAAAAATAATATAATCAACCTAATTTGATTGTTATTTTAATCTCACTAATAGAATATATAACTCAATATGTTTTGATATATGAATACTGTAATGTTTTTTCCAATGATTAGTTTCACCACATTTTTTTAGAAAACACTACTTCTTCCATATCAAGGTCATGGGTGGAAAAGTTAAACTCTTAGTGATAAACCTTCAGACTCACATGAGGTAAATTCCAAATGACACATTAGGAGAAAACAAATACTAATTGATACATATTCATATAATTCCGTGACCATCATCTCATACTCTGATAACAAAATAATGTGATTAATTCTCAACATCCCATTTTGGTTATCAAAATATCCTTGATAAAGAAAAGTCTATATGATGGAATAGTACATACTAGTTGAGGGATTCGACAGGGATATATTCTAATATAACTTATAAAAAACCAATAATAATATTCCATTAGAAAATAAAAAATATGGAACCCAAAAACATTATTTGTTTATAAAAATGAAGTGAATTCTTTGATTATTGAGGAATTGGCTACCACTCCATATTGAGGCACCACATGACATTGAAAATACATCATGTGAATATAAGAAATTCACATGGACATCATTACACAATGATGGTTGAGGTGAGTGGATTACAAAATATAATTAAGATGCACAACATGATCCTCCACTAATTTCAAGTACACAAGTATGTCATTGATGAACATTATCATAACATTATCAAAGAACTCATTAAGCATGAAATATATGGGTACTTTTTAAAAAAATGGGGTCTTCAGGATGTCAAAAATCATTACAAATAACTCAATGTGACCATTATAACACATGAATGTGTTTATTAGAATATCCTTCTCTTTCATCCTAATGAACTCATACCCATACTATAGATAAATATTAAAAAATGATATCATCCTTCATATAATAAAAAACTTATTCCAAAAAGGGTATAATGTTTCTTTTCCTAATATAATTCAAACACTCATATTCTCTTTATAACTCAAACCCACATTTCATATTCTTGGACAACAACACTAGTGAAACACTTAGTGAAGCACTAGGCCAGATGAAACCCGAATGCATCAGATAATAGACATGAATCCTAAAATTACACATCTTATAAGGTGTCATATGATAATGATCCACCATATCTAGTCATTAACCCAGATGTAATAGTATCTAAAACATGATATCAGGTCAACAAGGTAGATTAAAAACTTCCTTTGGAATATATATATATATATAATACATTATGAATCTATGGAACTCCACCACCTACCTTTGGACTGAACATATCAATAACTCTTATATATGAGGAATAAGGGGATTCAAGATCCGATGACCCATATAATGGGATTTATTTTTCTAAAAATACGACATAATAACCATCCACATCATAAAAAACCATTTTATAGAGTAAATTGATGACCATACTCATTCTACAACCAATTAATTCAATGGATAACATCGTACAACCCTATTAGTAGTAATAATAAATAATTTAATGAATATAGTTTTCATATAATCATCACACAAACCTATATAATATCAATAAAATTTAACTAGAGTCCAATAGGAATAACCAACATGAGGGGAATTGAAATTCTCTCCACCTTGATCCACAGGGCATAAACCATTGGGGTGAAATGAAATAATTTAATTATGTATCATTATATAGAGAAATAGATTGAGGTATAAAATAGAAAATAAATTCCCAAAATAATATATGGCCATTCTATAATTTATATATATATGGGGTAAAGTTCTCCAGACCCAGATCATCTACCTATGTATTGATAACCACCAACATGGACACAATAATCCCTATTTTCATAAAGATAAGGATTTTCATTGTGGTTTCATTTACCTAAACTCATACCCTATTCTGATAAAATATCTTTATTTTCCATTCTCTTGATAAGGTGTTTGAGAAATCAATTGTTATGGCTAAAATAGAAAGTAGCCACCAACTTCATACCGGACTCTAGGATTCTTCAATCACTAGAACTGTTACTGTCCGCAACCTCAAAATGTGATGAATATATAGAAATAATCCATAGGGGATGATTTAGTACATCCATATCAAAAAAAATATATGGATGAAAACTACTATAGAGGAATCCCCAATAATTAAAACCCCAATAGTCCCAATTTTTAAGACCCTAAGATTATAGCTTTTATAGTTGAGGTGCATGGATGAATCACTTCTTGAGATGATCATAGTTACACATATATATCATATAAACCACCCATAACTTCTTGTTCACCTATGTATAAATATTAAATGTAAATGGGCGTAACCACCTATGAAGTAGAGGGATGAAGTGAATAATCTATAAAAAATTCTATTCACTCCACATATATAAATACAAGAGAAATTTCAAAAAAAATCTTTAAAACTTATATTAATCTGCAACACACTCCACATCCCCTAATAGAGATAAAGAGTAATTTTACACTTCCCCTCCCTCATCATTATATTATATAACACTACTTAAAAATAACATAAAAATCATCCATTATAATTTTTTAATTTTTTCACTGTTTAATGAATTGAATAAAATATTTGAAGAGAACCCCACTTATCCAGCTGATGGATAGTGGGACCAAATACTCTACTATGGATTAGATCAAACTGTAGTACATCTTGATCTCTTCAAACTATTACTCCCTTAATAATGCGGAGACACTTCCCTCATAATTATCTAATTTTTTATACAATTACTCATATAGTATCATCCTTTGAAACTCAACTTTGATAGTTGGGTCAACCATTTAGAGGTTATAGTATTCATATTATTACACCTTAGTAGATTAAGAGACAATTAAATGATAGATAAGATCCTTTCCATAAGAAAGAAAAGATACTATAACCATGTAATTAATTCAGAATAATCAATATAATTTACATTAAATTTTGAAATAATAACAAAAATTTGCTTATGGTTTGGTCATTACATAAAATCACTGGAGGTATAGTCATTTCTATCCAAGACAGTCTCCCCTGATACAATACAAACTATGTTAAATGAACATAGTTTCCTTACCAATAAAATTAAAACTATTACATTTCTTAAATACAAGCCACATCATAACTCTCATCCATATTTTGGATCCAAATTTTCACCACCCATCATGAATTGGAACCCCTCTAGGGCCTACAATGAAGATGAGAGTGACCTCAGGGATATCATACAATGGGCCCCTGGATAGTGATTATCCTTGAAGATATAAGGTATGAATGTGGGAGGAATTTCCTTATAAAATCATTGGATAATATATATATATATAAGGAATCCAACTATAAAATTTGTAATTGTAAATTAAAATTATATAACATTGTACATGAATTTCGTATTGAGAAAATAGTCTTTAAAATGAAATAGAAACATGAAATTATTATGGAAATAACTCTGAACATGTCTCCAACATTTGAGAAAATACTAGATTTCCCCTTCCATGTGGTCTTATTTAAACACATTAAAACATATTTATTCATATATATATGAATGGTTATAAATTTATACCTAGTATAAATCTCTTCAATACCTATCATAAAAATTTGGATGAATCATGCTAATTCTTCAATGAAAAACAACATAACCAATGGGCACCATAGAAGTCAAATATCACCCATCATCAACAAGAAACACTCACCCAATATTTTTTCTCTGTATAGAAACATAATATCATAAAAATATATCATATGGTACCCTGAAACAAGTTTACTAGTGGGATTTCCCTCTCAACACCCAATAAGAAAATTTCATACACTCAATGACTTCAAAATAATTTCCCTAGAACAGAAAATTTTATTTAAAACTAATATGATAAATATCAAATACAAGACACATAATCATTATCAAATTTCTACCACCACATTATATATATCTTAATTTTATATCACATTTCTATTATAGTATAGTATATTGATCAAAAAGGATAACAACCTCATGGCCACCCCTACCACGTAAGGCCCCAACCATATATCATTATCCCATTATAATAGTCGTGTACCAAAATATATCGCATAAAATAAAAATATAATATTAAAACATGAATTAATATACTTAATATTATTTATCATATCACATATTATACGTGTAAGGAAGAATGAAAGAGTGTTTTTTGTCATCCATTTGATCACTCACCAAACTATATGTTTTGTGAAAACACTAAATACCCCAAAATACTTATGTTTTACTAAGGTGGTATAAAGTGTGCTGAGTCTGTATCATATCACAAGGAAAATATGTCATATATATATAGCCATACACAATTCTGTATATGGATTGATTCCAAATAGATACTTTGAAACCCATTAAAATCACCACACATTCAACACCACACACTAACCAATTATTTCATTTATGAAACCACACACTATCAAATATTTACCCCAAAAAATAATAAAAATCATTAACTTATTTATATATAATCTCAGAATTTTTTCATTTCCAAATTTAAATTTTCACATGAAATATTGAAATCACTATTATATTTAATTACATATTTAATCACAAATCATTATTTTTCCTCCATACATGTTTAATATAGTTAATATACATTCATTTAAATCATTAACAATTATTTTATATCTTATATTTTACTCCATTTTAACACAAACAAATTACCATATTTATAATTACAACACACATTCCATACCCACCAAGATATGATATTTTTATCCTTGCAACCTGAAACCAACCAATAAGTCAACATATAAACATCCCTTTCCAGTAGCCATCATAATAAGTTTTCAATAATTTTTTCCAGTCCATTTATTCCCAAATCATCCATTCCATTATACCATCCCCAAAAATAACAATATATCACATGCCGATCCTGGAAACCAACCACAACATTGACTACCCAACACATGCTATCACCAAAAACAATTTATAACAATCCACTACCATGACCACACAAATCAGTGAAATATAAATGTAAGTATAATTGGAACATATAGTATACAAATTGAGTGTAAATAACATCCACATGATGATTTTAATTAATATTATTACATTAATTAAATCTATCTTACAGATGAAACACCACTTATAATATATGTTCCACACAATTTGTTTATTACCATAATTACATAACTATAATTTTAAGAACGGTGAATACATAATTTAATTCACATATATATATATATATACGTAATATATATTATTAGAAACAACAATTGACACCCACCAAATCCTAAGAAACATCAAAATTTAATCTTCATCATCCCCAAATTTTCTTCGTTTTCATGTTAAATTTCTTCATCTTAATGAACACCATGTGTGAACAAAGTGAGAATATATCATCAAATTGTATAAATACTAAATTAATCTACAAAAAATAAAAAATAATGTCCCCCAGGAAAAATTCAACCCAATGTTTACCAAATAGAATCCCGACCACTACCATAAAATCCCAAAAAGGAAGAATGAAATGTAAGGGTTAATAGGAAGAATAAATATCACCTCAAATATAAAAATTCAATATATAAATAAGATGAGAATAAAAATATATTACAATGGTATATAAGGTATAAAATTATGGTCCTCTATTCATATGAGGTTTTTGAATAGTAAATATAATATTAAAGTATTTAGAGACACAACTTTATTTATACAGATTGTAGAAATTTAAGGCATCACATAGTGGTGATAATTGGTCATTATATGAAGGGTAAATTGATAGAGAATATAAAATATAATCATAATGAACTCATATATTTCAACCATTAAATGTTTATTTACTATCATAAAAATATGTAGCTAATGAAGATACATCCCTTAAAAAATGTGGTAATTCTAGATATATTCTACATATGAACAAATTATAAAGCAATAATAGAACAATTTCTTCATTTTTCCCCAAAATTATTTCATCTAAACATGACATCAATGATTCAATGATATGGAATTCTTGGACACACCATCATGAAAATTCCAAGAATGGAAAAAAATTCCAAATCTAATAACATTTCATGACATTGTCCCCTTATTCTATGATTCGAAACACCGAAAATGAAATATATAGGATTTTTAATACATGGATAAGGTTTTACTTCAAAGAATTTGATTCAACAATTTCTAAATTCTCTCCAATGTATTTCATTCATAAATGAGAAAATCTTATGACATTTTAAAAATTCCTCCATGAAATAGTGTGTCGTCTAATTCTAATGGATTTCACCTCATGCTGTAACACTCTTGATAAATCCTTATTCTATTATATCCAAATTTTCACACCACAAATCACAAGGTCACACTGTTAAATAAAATTTGGATTTGAAATAATCGATCCCATATCATCTCTCTTCCACTATACTTCTATCAACATATTATGTTCTAAAAACCTACAATGTATTTGGAATTATAATTCTTGGTTTCTATATGAATGATTGAATATTTGAGTAATTTTTGATATCCTATTGAGTATAAACATACCACGTACTTGTATAATTTATTATACTGAGAATAATATTACACATGATGCATGAGATATAAACCATTATTTATTTATTAAAGGCTGGTAGGTTTTCCATGTTAGGTAATTGGTAAATGGATTTTGGTGGATTTCTGATTTTGAGTCACCTTATTATTTTTTTCATAGGAAATTTTGTTTCCATCTAGATTGGTTTTTTAAAATTAAATATTTCCACTATATGTTTGTTTATACCTAGTTAATAATAAAAATAAATTTCTATCTACATTTATTTATAATAATTTGGTATATATATTAAGAGTGAAAATCACTCAATATGGTTTATTTAATCCCTCGATACTAATTTCAATCCTCTAGTGAAAAGTTAACACTCTTTTGACCATATAGTGATCCAATTTATGTGTTAAAAATCAATTAATTTGGTGGGGTAATTACATAGTGTTTTATTATACCAATTATTTTATGATTTGGGTTATTCATATGTAATTTTATTCGGTTTACCCATGATATGTGTGATTGGATACGATTTGGGGTATATTAGTGGTTTCGTTATTTATTATTATTAAAAGTGATGGGAGTATTTATCACTACACTACCACCACCAAAGGTTAATTTTTCTTCGGTGTGTCTCAACACACATTAAGTGGGTAGATATTTTGATTTAAAACTAGATTCTTGAGTTCTATTCCCACCTATGGATATTGATATAACAATGATGTAGTAATTATGATGGGTACAAGAAGATAATGCACTTTTTAATTTCATATTAGGTGATTGAATTTTCTATTGAGGTTGTTGGACATAATATGTTATATTTTATTATTATTAGTGAAGTAAAATTTGTATACCATATTATATTCTATATTTAGAATCATATTATCTAATATACATTCAATTCATATTATATATTTTTATATCATGATATCATATATGGTTTTATATGCCTCCAATTTATCATATTATAGGATTATTATATGAGTATGTGGATACTTTAACATATCCTGCAAGGTTTAAATAAGTTATAAATCAATTGGTTGATTAATTTATGGAATAATAACTTATTTGAATTATTTAAATGATATTATTGTCAATAAGTGTGATTTATGGGTAACCCATGATAGTTTTTATATAATATAATTCGACCCTAAAATCCCTTACCTAAATAATATTTTAAATTGTTCCCCAATTATATTTTTTAACAAGGTGATAGAACAACATTGTTGATTAGGGGTCCTTTAATAATGTATGAGGTTTCAACTATCTAGTGTTATCCTTATTGAGGATAGACTGTAAATACTTTCACATATTATCATAAATCTAGAAAAACTATATCTTTTTGACTGAGATAGATCTTTTAGTGTTTCAAGATTTTCATTTTGTATTTTATATTCTTTGTATTATATGTTCACTCATGATGATTTTTTGGGAACATTAAATGGGTTTCTTTTTTTGATTTTATCATTCAACGATCCACCAAAACACATTAGTCATCACTATTTGTTAATTGGTTTGATGGGGTTTTTTTTCACGTGATCTTATTAATTCAATAATTATGTAAATGTAGTGTCTACAAATATATATTATTCTTATGTTTTGGATTATTGTGATTGATGGTGTGTTCAGAATTATCTATACAAGTGTATCAACTATTGGGTTGTATAAAAACATATAATATGACCTCAATAATCCAATGTATACAATTATAATCCATTAATATATAATGAAATCCTTGGATATTTCTACCAGTTCATTATCACACGTACAACGTTTTGAGGGAGTTTTATGAACATTTTGTGGATGAAGTATTAAATATATAGTCATAATCACTCCTACATTAATATATTGGTCTTAAATAATTTTAGTGAATTTTTTAGATGAATATATTCAGTGGTCATAGAAGATAGTGGGTGATTATTTTGTTGGGGCTGTTTCAATTTCTACTGAGGTGTATGGGTGGTTTTGTTTTTTAGAATCTCATACGATTTAGCATATTTTTACTGAAAATATTACTCATTTTCATTTTATATATATATAGGATAATATTTTATTGTATTATTATATAATATTATTCTACCATGAATTTTATATTTCCCTCAGTTTAAATTATTGAATTTATGTTTTAGTATTAAATTCTATTTGGTAGTGGGTAGTGTGAACCATTTATAAAATTTATACCTCATGTGATAATATCTACTTCAAGGACCAATAGAGGTGAAAATTGAGGGTATAACCTAGTGTTATTTTGAATTAGTAATGGTTTTAAATTTAATATGGCCATGAAAATGGATTACAAAGATGGTTAATAGAATAAAACAAATGGAAAATGATAATAATAATAAAGAGACCGTAACATTGGTGGATTCAATCATATGAGAGATAAATCATAGATATCCAAAAAATTGAAATTAATACAACTTATAAGACAATATCATTTTTCCAATATTGTGAATCAATAATAAGAAATAATTGATTAGGAAGAAAATCATTCAAATGTAATAATAATATTATATGGAACCAACCATGACGCCTTTAGACAATGTCATTTTTTAGTTCAGTGAACATATATTCAAAAAATTACAGTTCCTAATTCCATATTTCCCTATTATTTCACTTTATGTTTCCATTTTAATTTACAAAATATTTAAGAAACCCTGATGTTGTTTAATAAACCATAATACAATTTTGAAACATCTCAAAAAAGTGATATGAGTGTTTTTAACCTTATATATAAACCATATAGTTACAAAAAATCAGGACAACGAAATTTATGATAAATAATTTAAAATATAAATATAATTTATTAAAAAATATAATACAAATAGTTAATATATAAATTTTATCTAACAACACTAAATCACTATAATTTAATGACTACATTTTTTTTCTTACCCTTCATAAATTATTACATGGATGTAAATTATTTTTTACACACGAAATTTTTTTATTTATAATAAATTTGTCACTTCAATATAACTATTACATTAAATTATGTTCTATTTTTGAAAACATTAATATAGTCAATTTCTGTATGTATTAGAAAATAACATTTATACTCAATGACTATATAATTTATAAATAACCCTTTTATATTCCAATATAGATCCCTTCATAATCATATAAAATCATTCATTATATTCCTTTATTTCATCATCCAAATATTTATCATATTCTCATATTTTTTTCAATATTTTTTTCTATATTATAGGCTGAATTCTATTTATATGATAATATGAACCACTAAATTTCAACCCTATAGACATAAGTTATATTTACACTTATTATTCTTTATATTTTATTTCATTAATAGTTAGTATATAATTTTATTAATATTAATTTTATAAATATTCTATTCATCATTCATTCTCAATATTATATTATTAAGAAATAAAATATTGTATATATTTATATATGGATAACACATTTTATATATGATATACTAATGTTCCAAAATTCAGATATTATAAAGAAACAATTAAATAATATCACAGATAATAGTTAATGGAAAACATTGTATATAAATTCAAAAGTGAAACTATTAATTTTTGTTTAATTTTAAACAAATATAAGTAAAATATAAATATTTATAAGAAAATAATATAGGATGATACATTCTTCCCTCCTTATAAAAATTATGTTCTTATCATTTTTTAACGTTTAACACGTATTAATTTTTATTATTTGTTTCATTAAAAAAAAATTTTCACTGATTTCATCTTAAAAATTATCATACGTAAGTAAATAATGTAACTCAACATAAATAATGCTAAAGTATTTAACCTATTTTTTAATAAGTGATACAATAAATTTTTTTCTATAACTAAAGTCCAACTAGCTTATGTTTTTCATACTAACGTTTATATAACCTAATTATGAAAATATAACCACATATTAATCTAATACTAACTATGGTTCCCCATACATAAAATAAATGATGCAGTTCATCAAATATAATATCTCATACCTAACTTATACACTTATTATATTAACCCACACCTATAATCATAATATTTGAATCACTAGAAACAATATCCATAATTAAAAAAATTATATACAATAATATTTTGTCAATTTTTCTTCTATAAGTACTCAAGACTTATGGATGATCCTTACATCTTTTACTGTTCATAATACACATGTGTCCTTAGTAAATTTTCTCGAACAAAAAGGGTAATGTGATTTTCCATTAAGGATAAAACTGATGATAAATTAATTGGGTATATAAGTTATATTACATGGCAAATTTTTATGTGATGATCGAACAAGGAATACATAATATATAAGAATAATCATGAATGATTGAATATAAATATGAAAACATAATTTATTGATCTCGAATGATAGAAAATAAAAGAAAATTTATTAGATGGGAATGTGTCATTAAATAAGAATGTCTAACATAGACATTCCACAAATAATATTAAATATAATTCTATCCTCTATTCAATGTATTTATAATATTATCTACATGATTAACTACCCATGTCCCATAACATTGTATATCAATCTCATTTCCTTGGTACAATACCTAAAATCGTTGTGATATAATATTTCCCAAATGATTTTTAGGCCTATATAATTTCAAACCCAACAGTAACAACATAATATATATATATATACATGTTCTAACACAAAATTATATCATTAAACATTGGATACATAAATAATAAATCAAAACATGATCAACCAGTGAAAATTAAATTGGTTAGATAATAAATTCCTTAAAACCACATTATTTTCAGTCACAATGTGTGTATGAATTATTCAAAGTATTAAATACAAAATAATGAAATTGGAGAATAAAATATATATCTCATGGGTGAGATATTGATAATAAAACAAGACATAAAAGAATAATATTTAAGGTTAATATAACAAAAATTATAATATAAAGATTAAATTTACAAATTTATGTGGCGATGATTATCAAATCCATAGTCAATAAATGTATTAGGGTGTCTAAGTATTCAACCTTAATAATAATAAAGAAAAAAAGTTATATTTTCATATCATAGTAAATGAAAGAGAAAATATTTAAAGGCCCTGAATTAACAAAAAAATATACATGGAATTGAAGAAAATTAATGGTTGATAAATATATTATATAATAGATTATAATCAAATAAGTGTAATGTTAGATAGGAATATTTGAAATTATGAATAATGGGGAATGTTTTTAGTAATTTTTTAATGTTTTTGACATAATATAGAATAATATAATGAATTATCACATTAATAAAAAAATATAATAAGTGAAAATTAATATATTATGTAAATATTATATGTCAAAAATTATAAATTAGCTTCATAATTATTAATGAAATATAAAATGAAGTCAGATTATAAAAACAATAAAGAGATATGATTTCAATTTTATAGTAAAAGAAATATATATTTATATACATATCCCATAAAATTTTATTAGAATTAAATAAATAATGTTAATGGGATATAATATATATTATATATATGGTGATAGTCAAAGAAGAAGTAACATCAATAAAAATAGTGAAGATTGAGGGATAATGTGACATTACAAGTAAATAAAGAATAATATATTTTCATATTTGTTAATATTTATTAATTAAATATTAATTTTTGTTTAAAGGGGTTGTTATGTCCGATGGAATAGATGATATGGAACAACGAATTTATTTGAAATTTTACGTTAAACAATAATAATATAATATTATAAATTTAAATGGCAGTTAACGCCTCATCGATGGTATGATATTGGTGTCCAAAATTATAAATACCCTAACAAGTATATCACCCAAATGGGGTCGATACACAGAGAATATGATGTTTTTATTATCTAGTTTAACATAGATTTTATTTTTTTTAATGATGTTTGTTGAATTTAATGTCGATTTTTGTTGTTTGGATACATATAATGATTGGTTTTAAGCCTATCTTAACAAATTGCCTAATGGAATACAAGTAAATACTGGAAAATTGATTTTGATATAGGTAAAGAGAAATGTGTGGTGGAATTATGGATTTAGGAGAGGTTGATTATTAAATCAAATTGTATATAAGGTTTTTTTGTTAATAATAACCCAACACTCTGGATTTTAATCTGTAAATAAGTTTCCATGGACAGATTAACATAATATTTATAGGTGAGGTAAGTTAACTCCTTGTCTGGTAGGTAGTGTTTAAAAGATATGTATTTGGATTATTCAATTTTATTGATTCAATGAATACTTACAATTATGATAAAAAGTTTCGATGTTATTGTGCTTTTCAATCCATGGAAATTCTTCCCTTGGTCTGGTTCATAATTTTTAGTGATAAAATGAAGTCATTTAAGATGAATTAGAAGCGATTAAAAGGAACGAACACATTCATAGAAACTTATTTAAATTACAACGCATCCTCTACCATAACCCCAACACACTGGGTATTTAGTTTCACATATAGAAGGAGATAATCACAAAGCTCTAGATACCTTATGTGATCATTCTTGGAACATCGAGGTGGAAGTGATTCTTCAGTGGATGGTAGAATGGCGGTAGTACCGTGGCAGAGCCTCTCTTCTTTGGTCCATCAACCTTTTCTCCACCCTTTCTCTCCACACACCAATCTATTAAACAAGATTCCAAGGCCTACTTTTATGGATAAAATAACTACAGGACTTGTACTTTTCCCAACACGGTTTTTGATTTGTTTTCATCGTCGTTAGGTGGCCTAACACACCATAGTATACTAGGATCACAGCGCCGCCTGGTATGTAGCTATACAAGGCGGGTAGCATCATCATACACGACATGTAGTCTCATTATACAGCCACCAACCACTTCTAGATTGTCCTACATGGTATGTATACGTTAAACATGGTGTATTCCCTCAGCAGACTACATGGGCATGTAGACTTCTTCACATCCTCCAAATTCTTCTAGAAGGTTGTACATGACGTTTATTGTGTGAACACGGCATGTACTAGATTTGATTACATGGGAATGTACTTGTCCTGGTCAATCCTTGTTTGAGTCTACAAGTACACGGCGTGTATATAGGTACATGCTGTGTAGTTCTTAAATTGTTTCCAATCTAACCCATTGTCGGTATTTGTCCAGAAATCTTATCAAAATAAACAATATCTCCCAAATCAAAGTATTTGTTCCCTAAGCAGAAGGTAATTGCGGAAAAAAATATTATTATTTGAAATAAACAATATGAAAATGTATACACAAATTGGGTGCATCAAACTCCCCCATACATTGGCATTTTCTTGCCCTCTAGAAGATATCAACATCTAATTAATAGTGTCTATATTTTAAAAGGATGGATTTCAGTTAATCATAAAACTAAAGAATATGTTACATGAGATAATTCAAAAAAGATAAAAAAAATGTTTCAATTTAGGAGAAATTCTAATCATGCCTCATATATAATTTACTTAACTACATTCATCATCTTTTAACACATGTTTCATCCTTTCAACAACAAGAAATCCACTTGATGATCTTCATGACCAATGATATACTCAACACTCAATAAATATTAAATAAAAGTTTTGATCAATAAATGATATACACACTTTATCAATAGGTTTTTAATAAATCTAATTCTCTACTTTAGAAAATTGATTTCCAGAAATCATGAGGGATTTTGAAGAAGGATTGGATGTTTCTCTGGCTAATATTTTTTTGGTAATAATATGAAAAATAACTCTGAGGCTAGAAAAATGAGTATAATTTCTTTAAATAATAGTGCATGATATTCATAATTAAGCTCAATGTAAAAACTACCCCAACATTCTTTATCAAATAATCTCATCACCATCATCTCCTTATGTTTGGTAGGTAGGGTTTACAAACCAACAAGTGAGTATAAAGTCCCTTTGTGAGTAAATTTTTTTAATGAAAAAAGGGAGCCTTTCAGAATTTCCACAAATAGAGGTTTGGAAAAAAATTTCCCAAAATGATCATGAGGCTCTCCCCCATACTTAATTTCATGAAAATTCATGAAATTATGTAATGTGTTTCTAATCTGTTCTTTTGAGATGAAATGAATAATCATGAAAAATCAAAAAAGAATTAGGGTAGGATGGGAAATAGGCGTGTAATAGGGCTTCCAATTAAGGTTATTCATTGTTCATAGGGGCTTCACGAAGATAATATGTTGGTTAGGTCTAAAAAATTGGTTGAAACAATCTAATGCCTCATTCATTTTAATTTAATTCAAAAATTTCTCATGTTCCGAAAAGAAAACTTGCAAATTATGGTTTTTATGTATATCCTATGAATCTTCCAAGAAAGGGGGTATTAGAAATAATATGATAAGTGGTTTAGAATACCTATATAGAGTGGGAAAACGAATAAAGAGACAATCATGTTGTGACTTGCATATAATTTATTAGTCTAATCAATGTAATTTTTCAAGGATTATAAGTTGTTATTTAAAAAATATTACCAATAATTTAAAAATACTTATGAACCAAAATAAGCATGAAACATTTTTATAAATTTCCCACTTTTATCATTATTATTTAAAAATATGGTAAAGAAATATTTATTTATCTTTATTATTTAAAAATATATGTAACCAAAATTTGTTAACATTTTAATATATATCTTCTAATAATTATGTCTCCTTGAATGATAGTAAGGGAAATGACTAAGGTGGTCAAGAGAAGCTCCCCCACACTTAACACCGTACTTGGTCCACCAAGTGCCTGAATGTAAATGAGGGAAGATGGGGACAAAATAGTGGACCAGAATGAGGGGAAATAATGAATGAAAATAATAATAAAAAATAACAGGAATGAGAAAAAATAAAAAAACAATACATACCTTGTATCTAAGAAAATATAGACATTAAGTGGTGGAAAAGTGCAGTAAAAAACGTTCCAGAGTACATGTGATGTAGGTGGAGAGAAAAAAATGAAAGTATACACAACATACACAGGTATAAGATATAACAAAAATATATATAAAATTAAAAACATGTGTCCAAAAACTTGTCTGGGTGTAACCTAAGAAAATACATAATCCGACATAGAAACATCTGGTAGAAAAGGCTGAGGATCCATGGAAACTGGTGGGGCAGAATCAGCACTTGGAAGAGAAGTCATAGAATCAGGTGGCGTAGGAACTAAACTAGGAATATGAATCTCAGAATCACTCCCTAGACTGGTAGTTGCGGGGGCATTAGTTGTAGTAGCATTTGGGCCTACAGTAGAGAGGAGAATAGGATCTGTGGCCAGCGTTGTAAAGGGCGGTAGATCCATGGAAGAAGGCCCAAGAACCGAAGAAGGGTCATGTGGTGGGGGCTGTGGAATACCATGATACTGAAGAATAAGCCCCAACATCTGCTCTAGGAAGTTCTGATACCGATCGAGATGAACCATGTGATGCTCCATCACAGCTAGGCGGAGGGAAAAGGAGACATCGACCGAGGGTGTAAGAGTAGGGTTTAGTAGGAGGAATAGAAGAAGGAATGTCAGAAGTTGGGAGTGGGGCGGGAAGATGGAGGGGTGGGGAAGGAGGATTATATGCATCGGCATGGATTTGATGTTCTATAGGTGGTCGGGGTGGAGCCTGGGAAAGGATATGAGAACCCCCTTATTCTGGAAGAACCCCATATGTATAAGCATGAGATAGTCAATCCATTTGGTGTAACCTAACAGGTCATGGGGAAGAGAATGCACAAAAACCCTGAGGTGATGGGAAAGCTGAGTGGTGTTAAACCCAGTGTTTTGGTTTCCCTGACGACCGGTAAATATGGCATAGATATTTGAGGCTGCAAGGTAAGGGAGGTCTAGGTAGTGTTGCCGAATGACACAGGTATGAAGATACATGTCATGAACTGTCACGACCACCATATCCTCATGGTAGGGAAAAAGAATGGAACTGAAACATCGGTGGGTGATGATAAGGATAGAGTCCGCTATAAGGGTAATCTTCTGGGAGGTAGGGGTATAACAGTGGTTAGGCCCAACAATCTCCCTCCACATAGAAATGATGTCAGAGAGCTTGGGGCAGGTCTTGGAGGAGACATGGGGTGGAGTGACAGGATGAGGATAGAATCCACTCCCTCAGCCGAAATCAGTTATGGTAAGGGAAAAGTGATAACTACCTAGCCAGAACCAGACCACTGGTACTGCATCATCAGGCGTCTCCCAGTAATCGGCCCCGTCGAACTCGAATGATGTAGAAAACTCCAAAATTAAATCCCAAAAAGGAGTACATACTTAGATGATCGAGAGTTAGGGAGTGTGCCTAAGAAGATCTTCCAACTCTCCCAAGATGCCTAGCTGTTATGGGATGTTGTTATCGAGATAGTGACTAATAATTGAAATTGGTTGGTGAGAGAAGCACCAGCCCCTTTTGTGTTCCAAATTGGTTACAGGGAACACCATTCAGGGGTAGGAAAAATATGCATGTCCCGGCCCAGGTGGAGGTGCTGCAGCGGGAGCTAGCTCTATGGGTGTATCAGTTAGAGTATACGGAGGCTCACTGGATGGGGAAGTCGATATGGGACCAACTATGGATGAGGAGAGCATTGGTGGAGTGGAAGCTAGTGGGGAAGGAATGATTGTGCTCTAGGGATTAGTGCGAGAGGTGGAGGTGCAGTCCAACTAGGACTAGCCTCAGATAAGGGAGTGAGGGGTGGATGGATGGCCAATGGAGGGAGATGATATACCAGAGATTCTAGATCTGATAGTGTTCTAGGTCGGAGTCAGATCTGCTGATAAATGGGGCTCTCTCCCTCATTGGCAAAGGTGGGATGCTACCCATGTGAAGGATCTCTATCTGTCATACCCTGAAAGAGAATATAAAAACCAAACAAAAAAATAGAAGAAAATATAAAAGAAGAAAATGTGAGAGATAAAATGGAAAAATAAAAAGTATACAGTGTGTAGTTTTAATGTACATGGCGTTTCGTAAAATCGGGTTACCATCCAGTGTTCTCTGGATAGACATTCTAAGGGAGTAGAGCATAGACCAGAAAAAGATAAAGGGCATGTACTAAACATACACTTCGTGTTCATGTAATGTGGTCCTGGTCATGTATTGGAAAAGACACGACCACTCTTTCAGTAGTTATAACAACACAAGATATGTTGTGTGCAAGTACCACAGGACGTGTGCAAGAAAAAATTGTAAATGGCTGTGTGAAGTGCTACACACAGGATGGACAAAAGAAAAGTTCTACACAATGTGTGCTGAAAAGACACATCATATACATGAAAATTGTGTGTGAGGCCATGTGTAAAAGATACCCAATCACAATGGGAGATGGTACATGGTGTGTACCGAACATACACACCGTGTATTTTCTAATCGTGAAGCATTCAATGTGTGGCCATGTACAAATGTACAAAGTGTGGGTTATTCATACCATGGTCATGTATCATAGAAGCTGAACAGTCGGATGCTCCATAAATCATCCTAAACGCGTATAATTATGTGAAATATAGGGTTTAGAAGGGAATACCTAGACCGATGATGAAAATGCATCAGGAATTAAGTGTATAAACACCCAAAATCAACGAATTTTATAAAAGGGGTTTGGGTGTCATTCGAGGGAAGAAACGAGAATACGGGCAGGGCTACGTGACATGGGTTATAGTCAGGTGGTCTGTGGCGTATATAGACAAGGTACACAGCATGTACCATAGACTACATGCCCTGTATTCCATTTTTTAACTATAAATATATATGTAAATATAAAAAAATTATAGTAAACTATATAATAATTAAAAATAATATATATATACATATTTTAATAATAAATCTATACATGTAATGTATCCAGAAATACAAGTCGTGTGTTTTAAAATTGGAAAAAGAGAAGTACAACCTTTGGTCTGGTGCTTGGGGCGTGGCTTGAACCGGCGATCGGTCGTTCGGAATGGAAACATTCAACCTTTAGAGAAAATTTTTAATTTTTCTCTTATTTATTATTTATATATATTTAATATATATGTACTATACTACATGGGTATAAGGAAATACATGGGTTTTGGTTTTTAATTGTACAAAAAAGTGATGAAGTAGTGAGATTAGCCAAGATCGAACTTGAGTCTTTTGGATCCTGGGCTGAGGCACTACCAATATAGCAACTTCACCCGCATGAATTTCCTTATGTAAAAAATATTTTCAGTTTTAAAAGGAAAACATGGTGCAGATGATGTATATCTAAATAAACATTGTGTGGTTTTATTAAATGAACAATTGATGGAAATGGGGTGGTTTTCAGGATTCAAACCCGGGTCCTTTGGAGCAGGGTTACGATGTTGGCCAACCGACCCATCCCTACCATGGGTTTTCATATAAGAATATATATATGTGAAAAATACTACACATGCTATGTAAAAAAATATGAAGAGAAAAGGGAGGAACCAATGAAAAATGTTGGTCCTGAGGATTCGAACCCGTGATGGCTCAGATAAACTATACTGACATTACCATCAACATCAGAACCATAAATATTTCTTTTATAGTTAAACTATATATTTATAATATTTTGAAAATAAAAAAGTAAAAAAGTACACTTCGTTTATATAGGTGGTACACGGAATGTATCCACTAGGTTTCCTCCCAGTAAGAACATTTTTTTAGGTTCTTGGATTGATATAAATTCCTTATTTTACCTACGAAGTATGGTGGAAAATGTTCCTACGGTGTCACCATGGACTTCTTTGAATTGTTGGTCCTCTGAATCTTCTACAACTAGAATATATGGAATGATAAAGTCATCAAAAAATAAAAGAACATACCAAATAATCCACTGAGAGATCATCCACGGTAGTTATCACATGACATCTCTCAGTATCAAACAATGATGTATGCCAGATGGCCTTGAGAAAATTGTTGGAGACTCTCTCATCTTCTACAAAGAAAATTACCTCTCCCTAGTTCTTGTCGATGAGTGCCTTCCCAGTTTCCAAGAAACTCATTCCCAAAATGATAGGTACCTCGTGGTTATCTTCCATGTTACGGATGATGAAATATACAGGGATGATGATCCTTCTATCCTTGACTTGCACATCCACTAGTAGCCCCTTCAAGTGTTTTACGAAAAAATCATCATGTAGAATGGCTACTCAGGTAGGCTTCAAATCATTGAGCCCATGATTTTTGAAAACTCTAAGGGGTATGAGGTCCATACTGGCCCCAAATTCATAGAGCGACTTCCCAAAATCACATGGTCCAATGGTACAAGGAATAGTGAAACTACCTGGATACCAGATTTTGGGAGGAATTAAATGCTGGATAAATCCAGGACACTCCTTAGTTAGGGAAATGGTGCCTAGATCCCCCATATTTCTTCTGTTAGAGAGTATTTCCTTCATTAATTTGGCATACGTGGGCATCAACTTCAGTGCCTCTTCAAATGGAATATTTATGTTTATATTCTAGAACACATCCATGAATTTTCCAAACTGGTGGTCCAGCTTTCCCTACTTCAATCTCCCTTGGCAGGGTAAGGTAGGTTCAATGGGTTTGACAACCTATTTTCCTTTATATTTAGAAGCCTCCTATTTTGGAATTTTGGATTTATAAGTGTTTGTAGCTATACCCTTTTCATCAATACTGGGTGTGGATGCACCAGACTATGCTAGTTGGTTCTATTAGAGGTCATTTCCAATATGGAGAATGACAGCATGGGATTCCTCCCTCGGGTTCTTCTCAGTTTTCCCCAGTAGTGTACCAGGTTGCTGTACAGAGAGTTGGTTTTCCAACGGACCAATTTTTTTTCCCTGACACAAATTGATGCCTCCTGATTTTGGAACCTAGTCTTAGCAGTAGATATAAATTTATCCATGAGATCCTCTAACCTAGAGGGGCTCTCCTTGTGAGGTTGCAGTAGAGTTGGTGGAGGTGGTGGCTGTCGCGGTTGTTGTGGTTGAGGGTTCTGATATGCTGGATGCTAATAATGGCCCTATTGGGACTGTTGCGGCTCTAGTACTAATTATTATAAGAAGGTGGGTTGTAGTCGGGCCCTCGTTAGGGTGAAGGATTCTGCTGTTGTTGGGCCCATCCTGTGTTTTGTTGATCATGCCATGATGTGATTTGGTACTGCTGGTACCGTTTTGTCCTTCGGTTTTTGAAAACATGACTCAGCACGCTTATCAACGGGCCACCATTAAAACCACATCATTCTCCCATGGTGTTTTTTTAACTACATTCAATACACCCTAGATGTTTTGTCGCATGTACTTGGGACGTGCCCTTCAGATTGAGCACATCGATCTTTTTGGACGTAGCGTCCAACTGGGCAGCTAGCATGGTAGTGGAATCAATGTTATGCATACAATATATCTGTGTGCCCCACATAGAATTCCACTATAAGCTGTTGGCAGAAATGTCTTTCTGTAGTTTTAAGATTTCTTCAGGGGACTTCCTCATTACCATACTTCTGGCAGCAGCATCCACCAAAAACATGGTATTCATTTTCATCCATCCATAAAATGTTTATACATGTAACAAACGTGGAAGTCTATGGTGTGGTCATTTTCTCAACATCTCATTAAAGAGCTCCCATGATTAATATGTTTAATTTGATTGAAGTTGTTGGAAGTTGTGGATTTCTTTTTGCGACATCAACCTCTTCGAGGGTGGGAAGTATATAGACAGGAATGCATGGGCTATCCCTTCCCAGGTGAGGATGGATCATTGCAGCAGTCCATTAATCCATTATTTCTGCTAATCCCTTAGTGAAAAGGGGAAGAGGCGAAGACAGATGGAGTCTATAGACACTTCATGGTAGCGGAACGCGTCGCAGACCTCCAAAAATTTGGGGAGACGGGCAATGAGATCCTCAAAGGGAATACCACCGAATTGAATGGTGTTTTAGATCAGCTTCATGATAGAAGGCTTCATCTCTTTGTGTTGATCCTACATCGGTTGACCGACTATTCCTGTATCAGCTCTGTGAATGGATGGAAAGAAGTACATCATGAGTGTACGACGTGGAGGTGTATACATAAGAATGGGAACCGACAAGTATTTTAGGTCTTGAGGGGTGTATTACGACCCATGACCTGGGTGTAAAAATAGCATCTTCTCTGGTTGGAATTGTTGGAGCTGTTGTGGGCCATATCCTAGAGCAGGTGGAGCTTGCTGGTTCCAGTTTTCATTCGAACCTAACTATTGTCCAGCTCCTTAGACAAAAGCTGAATTGACTTCCTTGTTCTACACTATAGGAGTGGTTTGGTTGTTTTTGTCCATAAGTTCTCATGGATGCTTCAAAAATTTCTCTTTGATCTCTTGGTCAGTTTGAAAAAACCCAGATGAATCAAATTCTTGGAACGTGTGAGGTAGCTTCTCATGCACCTAAAAACAAGGATAATGTGAAACACACCAAGCCTAAATGTGGAAAAATAATGATAAATAGAAGTGATAGTATAGAAAATATTTTTTTTGAATTGTTGATTTTTATTTTCACAAAAATTTGATACAAACATAATTAAAACAAGAAAACAATTAACTATTCTGGGTTCCCTGGAAAAGGGTCCAAAATTTGGTGAGTCATTTCACTGATGGAATGTTATTATTTCCCCAAATTATTTTTACCCTAACACGTATATCACCTGTAAGGGGTAGATCCACAAGAAATAAGAAGTTATTTTTATCTTTTTAAAATTAGTTTTTATTTTTTGCTTTAATGATATTTGAAAATTTTAATGTAGATTTTTGTTTTTTGGATAAAAATAATGATTGATTTTATGTTTCATTTAATAAATAACTTATTTGAATAAAATTAAATATTGAGAATTGATTTTGATATAGGTAAAGAGAGGCATGCATTGGGTTGTGGATTTAGGAGTGGATTATTATTAAATTAAATTTTATATGAGGTTGTGTTGTTCATAATAACCCAACACACTAGATTTCTATCTGTAATTAAGTTTCCTTGGTCTAATAAAAATAATATTTAGAGCTAAAGTAACTAACTCCTTAGTCCGAAAGTTAGTGTTTAACAGATTTTTATTTGGCTTAGTCCATTTTATTGAGTCAGCGAATACTTACAATGATCATGAAAATATTTGATGTTATTCTTCTTTGGAATCCCTGAATATTCTGCCCTTGGTCTAGTTTAGAATATTCAGGGATTAAATGATGATATTTTAAAAGAGTAATACGGGGCTAAATGGAATTAACACATTCATTACAACTAATTTAAATTACAACTCATCATCTCCCAGAACCCCAATATAATAGGTATTTAGTTACAAATTGAAGAAGATAAACACAAAGCTCTTGATACCTGATGTGATCAAGCTTGGAACATCGAGGTGGATTTGAATCTCTGGTAGATGGTAAAATGATGGTAGTATGGTGGAGGAGCTTCTTTCCTTTGGTCCTTCATCAATTTCGAAACACATTATCTCCACACACCACTCTCTTAAACCGAAGGCCAATGCCTCCTTTTAGAGAAAAAATAACTACACTAAATTTCGAAAATGTACACGGAATGTACTTTTATCAACACGCTTTGTCCTTTTTCCCCCACCGGTAGGCGGCCTATCATGCCATATTTGAATTGGTTCATGGTGCCACCTAATAGATTGATATACATGGCATGTAACACCACTATACATGTAATGAAGCCTAATTTTTTGGCCACCAACCACTTCTAGAATGTCTGCCACGACATGTATACGTTAAACAGTGTGTGTTCCCTTCATCCTTCCACATGGGTGTGTAGAATTCTTCTCATACACCAACAACTTCTATAAGGATGTACACGGCGTGTAAAGTGTGATCATGGAATGTACCAGATTCTGATTACATGTGAATTTACTTTTCATGGTCAATCCTTGTTTGAGGATGGATGTACACGGCATGTAAATAGGTACACGCTGTGTAGTTTGTAAATTTTTCACAGTCTTTCCCATTTTGTGTATTTGGTCATAAATCATCTGAAAATGAACTAGATCACCAAAATCAAAGTACTCGTTCCATAATTAGTAGGTAATTTCTGAAAACTTGTTACTATATTCAATAAAGTATATGAAAATGTATACACAAATCGGGTGCATCAACGCCAAGTCGTTGTATTTGGGGGAATGAACAAAACTAACTAAAATATGATTATAAATGTTTGTTAAATGTTTTTTCATTAATTTAATAGATTTTAGTTGCTTAAAATTTTAATGAATCCAATTTTAAGCAAAATTACTCTAATATTATTTAAAATGACGATTTGCCGCCTTTTGATAGAGAACCCTTTTTAAATATAGTTTTTGACACATTTATATAATTTTTATGACAAAAAATATTATTATTTAGAATCAGGACCTCAAGATATAATTTGGATGAAATTTTGGTATTTTTCTAATGAAGTTTATTTTTAATGAATAGTGAAAAATACAATATTTTAATTAAAAACTGCCTTTTAATATAATTTATATATGTTTAGATTATCTTTTTAATTGTTTTTAATGTATAATCAGATTATAATTTTATCATTTAATCCAATTTTGGTCATTATATGTAATTTCACATTAAAATTGGACATAAAAAAGTCAATCTTTTGATAGTAATTATTTTATAAAAACACACCTTTTGTTTTGATAGCGGGAATTAATATTAAATTAATTTCATCCCCTTCTTTGTTTTTAATTTTGAAAAGTGGATTCCATATTTGGAATCAGGAAGGTCCAATTTCTGTAAATAGGTTATTTTTTAGAAATTATGAATATTTACTTCAGTAAATATTTTATTTACCATGATTTAAAGGTAAATATTGTAATTATGTGTAAATAATATTATAATAATATTAAATTATAAAAACATGTGTCATAATCATATTGGTTGATAAGTATTCTACCATGTCCATCCTTGGGTCGATTTTGGGACACCATGGATCCACATGGGAGTGATAATGACACTTTAAATTAATTAATTTAATGTAATGGAAAAAATGTCATAAAAATATCTTTTTGTAAATAATTTTTTACATTGGGTTATATAAGTTATTATTTCAACTATAAATATTCTATGGTAGGATAAAACGATATCCTACATCAAGGTATTTTTTTATTTTATACAAAAATAAGTAAAATTAGTTATGACACAATAATGATGTAGTGTTTACCTATTTAATAAATGATTTAAATAAATAAGATTATAATGATTAAAATAATATCCATTGTTATCAAATTCCTATTGGATGATTTTATATGGACCATGAGTCATCTTATCATCGACTGTAAAATGTTTTGGACCATTAGAATCCGAAAACCATTATAAAATAAAATAAGAGTTTAACACTTTCATAAAGAGCCCCTCCCCCCTATAAAAATCCCTCACCTGTAACCCATTAATCACACCTATCATGCTCCTTGGCTCGACCAAAATCATCCCATGTAATCTATAATGATCCCTCTATTACACCTACAAGCCATAACATAGGATGAAGACACATTAAGAAGTACATTTGGTTCAAATAAAATGGAGTTACATGAAATAAAGGTAATAATTTCTGTTAAATTGTTTTCTTTTATTTTATTTCTCCAAACCCTAAACACTTTTTATTACTTTATTTTATAACTACCCCAAGATAATAAATATACTAGGTTTTTTTATGAGAAGGATTCAAACTACACTCTCACACATCACCATCTAATGTGTAACGAACATATTGTTTATATAGATGGCAAACTAACGCCTCACGAAATGATGATTGCTCAACTTTCTCCTACCACCTCCCATAGTGGCCCTTATGATAGAACTGTAATTATATTTGATATATATTATTTTTATGTTTTTTTATGAATCAATATTTTCCATTTATAGCATACCATTATGGGTAAACACGATAATTTCTTTTGTAGAAGTGCGTACTACCACCCCATCAAAGTTATATGACTCGTTAATACCATATGTGGGATGTATAAAGTATGGATTTAATGATATTATATATGATAGTATACTAGAATTATAATATACCTATGTATCATTATGTTTAATTCCAATTAAAATATGAAATAGAAATGGAAGTAGCGTTCATGCGTACGTACAACTTACCGTCTCCATGAGCATTGAATTTCATTTCTTAACTATAAATGTTATGTACTATTATAAATACAAGTATATGATTGATATATATGATATATATGATATCAATATCATGAATATCATTCTGGATATAATGGAATTTTGACCACATAGAAAACATATAAATACAAGATGTTTATTTTTGACTGAAGTACCAAATATCGACAAAATGACTATAATTAACATAAATGATTAAATAATGTATATAACATGATATTAATTGATATATAAAGAAAAATAAATTTCAAAAAGGATCTTCGAAATGTATAAATTAACATTATTTTATTCTTCAAAAGATTAAAGAATGAATGGGTCACGTCGGACACGAGTTAAGGGGCTTTGTCTTAGTCTCCTTTCATTGAGACATATATTATATTATACACAAAAATATTTTATATTCTATATAAACACATTTCAAATTTCATTTCATTCATAGAGAATCATTTTATATGAGGCGTTTTACTAAATGAAAAAAAGAATGATGCTTTTTAACATAAGCGGTGACAATGACCTTTCCGCCACCACATGTATTATTTGATCTTTGGCTTCCGTAAAAATCCATAATGTTTTTAAAAGGAAAATAAATACCATATCATATTTTCTGAATTTTGGAATTGAAAATTGTTTTTGGATTTATTATTTCAATATCTTGTTCAATATCTTGAATAGATATATTTTTATTTCAATTTGGGAATGTTATATTTACTTTATGCTTATTTTATGTGTTATTATTATATAATGGTCCTTGGGAATTGTTTATGTATACAGGTAGTTCCATGATAATATTATGGTGGGTGAGCCTGAGATAGATCTTCAATGCATTGGGTAATGTGATAGAGGTAAACATGAATTATTATCCTAAGATATTTTGGAAATATATTAT
The DNA here is from genome assembly GCA_963277665.1 of Viscum album. Lineage (NCBI taxonomy): Eukaryota > Viridiplantae > Streptophyta > Magnoliopsida > Santalales > Viscaceae > Viscum > Viscum album. The sequence continues at coordinate 1,236,025,357 of OY728164.1, forward strand.
AATGGGTATTCCAAATGCAACTCCTTACATATCTATGAAAGCTACAACATATGTATGTTATGGATGCAACAAGATACCCTTCTGAGTTGTTTTTAGTATGTAAATATTATGATTTCCTTATGTATGATAATGTTCTTATGTTATGTATGTATTGATAAACTAATGTTTTATTTCTTTGTTTTATAAACCTTACTGTGCTTTTTATGCACATACCATGTTTTGAAATGTATTACACAAGACATCAAGATGAATATGGTCAAGGATGGGATCAAGTAAAAGTCATGCTATCTAAAACATGGGTGTACAAATGAACTTTTTTTCAAGAGTTCATAATTAATAAAAAAATAAAAACTAAATAGAACTGTCTACCTTATAATTTTTGAGATTTAATATATTAGTTCTAGGATAATTCTATAAAACTCTAATGGTGAAAAGATCCTCAATGTCAATTATTCTTTTAATTCATGAGTATGTGATCTTTAAGGCCGAGTCCTTATAGATGGAAACAGAGGCCATCTTAGAAAAATGTAAGAGTTAGTTTATTTTTACATTAATGTCCATAAAATACCTAAAGTTAATATTGAAATGATAGAATTGACATATTACCATGTTTGCTTCGTTTAAGATATCCCTATGGTCAGAATAGTTTCCACATAGGAAACATGGAAGCTATGTTGGAAGGATATTAGGAGGAAGACAACCTTCCAAATAAACAAACAAAGATGGTCAGAATTGTAACTGAATAGTTTGTTTCCGTGATGGAATAGTTGAATCAGACTATAAATGGTTGTGGTATACTTGCTCGACAATAGCCAGATCAACCGTAGTGGAACATGTCAAGAGTTGATCATTTCATGAGGCAACACACCCACCATTCAGAAGATCATCTGACCATGTGCTAGCAGAAGGGTGGAATAAAGAACTGGAGAAATTTTTCGATGTTATGCGGTGTTCATAACATCAAATGTTTAGTCTCACTATTTACTTTTTTGATGGTGAAGTTGATCAGTGGTGGTCGATGGTGAAAAATAACATGGATAGTAAGGAGATTTAAGATGTTGATTGGGACGAATTCAATAGTATGTTACTCGAGAAATATTTTCTGAAGGTGGTTCATCTTAGGATGGAAAAAAAATTCCTAGAATTGAGTTATTAGGATGAATCAGTCGATTCTTATGAGAAAAAATTCCCTCCACTAGCAAGGTATTCTCCAAATTACATATCATATCTTGATAGTAAAATCACCCATTATTATTCTGGATTATTGCCAAAGTATTTATGGGCTCTAGCTTCTCATGAGTTAAAAAGTTATGAAAAACTTGTTCGATGTAAGTAGAAGGTGGGGATGTATTTTTCCAATGATCTATAATTCTTTGATAAACAATAGAATAAGGGGTTGAGGTGTCATACGAAAGGGAATAACTCTTCAAAAAAGTCTTATGGTCATAAATATATGTTTACATTTTTTGAAAATTGTGCTAAAAAGAAAGTTGGGGAATGACTTTTTAATTCTCATATGTGCTATTGATGTGAACAAATGGGATAGAAAGCTCTTAATTTCACTAAATAAGATCCGGGTAATGGTAAGAGAAAATATGATTTACAGTCATTAAAATGTTTTAATTGTAATGAAATGGGTCATTATGAAAACGACTGTCCAACGAAGAACTCAACTATGGGAATGCAGCCAGAATACAAGTAGAATGGGGTGGTGATATCCTTTGCATCTACATTAGTAGATGTCAGGCTATAAATGGTGTAGTATCAGGTACACTATTTGTTTGTTCAGATTATGCCAATGTTTTTTTGATTCGGGGTCTACACATTCGTTTATTTCTAATTTGTTTTCTAGTAAATTTGCAATTCCATGTCATGATATGAATCCTAAACAAATGGAAACAATTCCTAGAGGGAATATTGAGACAAAAATAAATTATAAGAACCTTTTGGTCCTTGTGTGTAGAAAGAATCTACCTACAATCCTTATTGTTTTGCCTCTAGTAGAGTAAGATGTTACTTTGGGTATGCATTGTCTTTCTATTCATCATTCTAAGATTGACTACAGAGATAAAGAGGTTTCCTTTTAGAATGATTTTCAGTTTTTTTACATGAATGAACAATTAATTTTGATAAAATATCAGGATGTTGATAATCTTTTAAATGATGGAAATGAATGTTACGGTGAATATATTATTGACAATAATGGAACTATTCAGATTAATGATGTACCAGTAGTAAATGAGTATATTGATGTTTTTCTTGATGAGTTTCCTGGTATTATACCTGATCAAGATGTCGAATTTACTTTTGACATAGTTCCCGATTCCATGACTATTTCAAAATCCATTTATTGAATGGCAAGAAATTAATATTTAGAGTTAATGATAAAATTAAAGGAGTTATTAGATAAAGGTTTCATTCGACCTAGAACAACACTATGTGGTGCTACTATATTATTTTTTAATAATAATGATGGTTCAATGAGACTTTTCATTGATTATAGTGAATTGAATGACATCACTATTAAGAACAAGTATCCTTTGCCTCATATCTATGATTTTATTGATCAGCTCTAGGGAGTACAATATTTTTCAATGATTGACTTGAGGTTGGTGTACCATCAGTTGAAAGTAATTCAAGAAGACATTCTGAAGACCACATTCCATACTATAAATGTGAATTATGAATTTTTGGTTAGGCCTTTTGGTTTAACCTAATCACCTGCTGTATTAATGGATCTAATGAATAGAATTTTCATTGAGTTCTTGGATAAGATTATGGTTGTTTTCATTGATGATATTTCGGATTAATATAAAAGTAAATAGATGTATGAGATTCATTTAATTGTTGTCTAGAAATCCTTAAAATAAAAGAATCTATTTTGGAAATTCAGCAGGTGTGAGTTTTGGTTACATAAAATTACTTTCTATGGTCACATTGTTTCAAAAATAGGAATAAATATTGATCAAGCTAAAAGAAAAATTGTTGAAGAATGGCCAAGACCCAATAATATAATCGAGATTCGTAGTTTTTTTGGTTTGGAAAATTATTACTGGAGGTTTGTTGAAGATTTTTCACAGTTATCTAGTCTAATGACTAAGCTAACTTGAAAAGGGGTTAATTTTTCTCTAACATAAAAATGTGACGATTGTTTTCAGGAATTGAAATTAATATTGGTGAATGCTCCAGTTTTGGCAGTCCCTTCTAGAAATGGTGTGTTTTTTATCTATAGTTATTCTTAGTCGAAAGGATTGGATGTTTCCATATGCATAATGATCATGTAATTGCTTATGATTCAGGTTAGTTGAATCTCATGAGTTAAATTAGCATATACATGTTTTGGAGTTAGATTCTATTGTTTTTTCTTATAAAATTCAGAGACATCATTTGTATGGAGTAAAGTGTGAAATACATACTGACCACAAAATTATGAGGTATATATTAAATCAAAAGTAATTGAACATGAGAGAGAAGAGATAGTTGTAATTAATCAAGGATTATGATAGGATGATCCATTACCATCCCGAAAAAGTAAATAAAGTGGATGATGATTTGAGTCAAAAAAAATTAATGCTTCATTAGTCATGAAACTTTTGGAATGAGATGCATTGGTTTTTAATTTTATGAACATTGGAATAGAAGTGTTTGGTGCAAGAAATTATTCTGTTTCATTTTAGGTGTGAATGAGATCATCTCTATTAGACAGAATTAAGCAACTGCGGAAGGAAGTCAGTGAGTTGAAGAAAAAATAATAGTTGGTTTAGAAGGGTAATTTGCCTAAATTTAACATTGGTAATGATTGTGTTTAAAGATTTGGAAAGAGATTATGTGTGCCTTGTGATTCACTATTGAAGAATCAGTTGTTATGTGAAGCTCGTAGATCTTCATTTTCAGTTCTTCCTTACATTACTGAGATGTACATAGATCTTTTGGAGTATTACTTGTGGGATGGAATCAAAAAAGATATTGCTAATTATATTGTGAAGTGTTTGATTTCTCCCTAGGTTAAAGCCGAGTGGAAGTTTCCGAAAGTTATTTTTCATTATTTACCGGAACTACTGTATAAATTAGAAAATATAATCATGGACTTTATTGTGTGATTACTGAATACATCTCGAGATAATAATGCAATCTGAGTTATTGTCGATCGGTTGACTAAATCTGCTCGTTTTCGTCCTATTTGAGGCACTTTGTCTCTATATCAACATTCCCAATTGTTTATTAATGTGATAGTTAGGTTTCATGGTGCTCCCCTCTCCATTGTATCTGATAATGATCCCAAGTTTACTTCTTACTTTTTGAAAGGCCTTTAGAAGTCGTTGGGTACTAAATTAAATTCTAGTACAACTTTTCATCCACAATCAAATAGACAACCAGAACTAACAATTCAAACCATGGAGGATATTCTACATTATTTTTCACTTGATTACCATGGAATATAGGACCATCATCATTCATTGGTTGAATTTACATATAATAATAGTTTTCATTCCATTATACAGATGGCTCAATTGGAGGCATTGTATTGAAATCGTTGGAAAACTCCAGCTTTTGGGTATGAAGTAGGTGAAGGGAAGTTTATGGGTTCATAATTGGTAGAATAGATGGTAGAGAAGATTTATTTAATTCATAATCATGTGATAACAGCTTAGAGAAGGTAGAAAAGTTATGCAAATAACCGTAGGAATGATCTCTATTTTGAGGTATGTGATCATGTCTTTGTCAAGGTTTCTCCCTGGAAAAGTGTGACTTGTTTTTATAAGAAAGGAAACATGATTCTATGTTTCATTGGACCTTATAAAATATTTTAGAATGTTGGATTATTTGAATATAGAATGTATTTACCTCCATTTCAATCCTATGTACACAATTTTTTTCATGTTTCATTATTGAGAAAGTATATGCCAGATCCATTTCATGTTTTAAGACAAGAGGTGGTTTAGTTGGTAGAGAATCTCAATTACAAGGAAAAATAAGTCCAGATTCTTGACTGAAGAGAGAAAGTGTTGTGGAAAAATTTAATTCTGCAGGTAAAGGATTTTTGGAAAAACCATATGGGTGAAGTGGCAACGTGGTAATCTGAAATTGCATTGAGGGATAAATAACCCTTATTATTTGATATGTGAATAAAATTGTGAGGACAAAATTTATAAATGGGGGGAAGGATGTAACATCCCAAGTAAATAATGAATAATATAGTTTTATATTTATTAATATATGGGAATTTAACATAAATTTTACATTAAAGGGGATGGTATGTTCGATGTCGTACCTGATACACAACAACGAGTTTCTTTGAAATATTACTTTCCACAATGATAATATAATATTATTATTTTAAATGGTAGTTAATGTCTAGTTATTGTATTGGTGGGAATGAACTGAACATACAACAATATGATTATACATGTTTCATAAATGTTTTTACAAGTATCTAAAAAAATATAGAAGCATAAATTATTAATTAATCCTATTTTAAACAAAAGAACTTTAATATTCTTTAAAAGGTTGATTTACCTCCATTTGATGGAGAACCCCTTTTAAATATAGTTTTTCTCAGTTATATATGTTATATTTGAAAAACATATATTATTCTATAGAATCAGGACATCAAAATATAATTTGGATGAAATTTTGGTATTTTTCTAATAACATTCATTTCTTAATGAATTGTGAAAAATACTATATTTTCATTCAAAACATCCATTTATTAAAATTTATTTACATGTTTAAATTATCTCTTTTATTGATTTTAAAGTGTAACTAAAATATATTTTTTACTATTTAATACAATTTAGGGTGATTGGAAATAATTTCAAATTTAAATTGGACATAAAAAAGATTCAATCATTTGATAATTATTATATCTTAAAATCACGCCTTTTGTTTTGACAACAAGAATTAATTTTATATTAATTTTTGAAACTTATATGTTTCAAATTTGGAAAAATGGATTCCATTTTTGAATCAGGGATCTAATTTTGTAAATATTTACCTTTTATTTTTCGACATTATGAATATTTATATCAGCAAATATTTTATTTACCATTATTAAAAGATAAATCTGGCAATTATGGGTAATCAACAAATATTATAATAATATTAGATTATTCTAAAATGTGTCCTAATATTTTTGGTTGATTCATATCCGGCCATGGGCATACTTGAGTCAATATTGGAAAAACAAAGAGCCACTTGGGAGTGATAATGACACATTATATTAATTAATTTATATTGAAGACAAAAATGACATATTCAAAAATATTTTAGTAAATTTATTTTTTACATAGGGTTATATAAGTTATATATTTCGATAACAAATTTTCTTTGAAATTTAAAAAATAATTCCTACATCATGTTATTTTTTATTAATTTTTAGACAACAAATAAATAAAATTATTTATTACACAATAATGATGCAGTGTTTACCCCATTAATAAATGAATTTAATAAATAAGATTATAATGATTAAAGTAATATCCAAAACATGTCAGATTCCTATGGAATAATTTTATTGCAACCATGACTCATCTTATAATCGACATTAATAATTTTTCGACCTTTAAAAACTGAAAATAAATATATAATAAAATAATACTTTCACACTTTCCTAAAGAGACCCTCCACCCATTAATAAAAAGCTCTCACCTCTAACCCATTACATACACATCTAAAGCCCCTTGTCTTATCCAAACTCTTCCCATATAAGCTCTCAGGATCCCTATCTTCCACCTATAATCATTAACTTATCCTAAAGACAATTCAAGTAGTCCTTTTGGTTCAATCCATCGAGAGTTACCTGAATTAAAGTTAATAATTTCTCTTAAATTCTTTTCTTTTCAATTTAATTCTCCAACACCTAAAATATTTTTATTAGAATATTTTATAATTAAACCAGTATACGCAATATACTACGTGGTTTTTATAGGAAGGATTATAACTACACTTTCACACACCTCCATCTAATGGGTAAAAAAATACTATTTCTGTGGATGGAGAACTAAGGCCTCATGAAATGATGGTTGTTCAATTATCCCCTACATCCTCTCATGGTGGCAATTATGATGGAACTATATTTATATATGATATATATTATGTTTTTTTATTTGTATGTATTTTCTATTTATAGAATACCTTTATGGTTTCCATTAGGGGTAAACGTTATAATTTCATTTGAGGAAGTACAGACTACCTACCCCTCAAAGTGATATGACTCGTTAATTCCATATGTGGGACATATAAAGTATGGATTTAATGCTATTATATATGATATTATACAGGAATTATAATATACCTATGTAACATTATGTTTTAATTCCATTGATATATGAAATAAAAATTGAAGTATCCTTAATGCGTATGTATGCCTTATCGTCTTCATTAATGGTGAATTTCGTTTCCTACCTCTAAATGTTATGTACTACTCAAAATAATAATATATAACAAATATATATGATATATTTGATATCTAAACCATTAATATCATTTTGGATATAATGGAATTTTGACCACATAGAATACATGCAAATATAAGATCATTTTTGACTCAAGTACCAAATATTAACAAAATGACCGCTATTAAGTTAAATGATTACATAATGTTTATAACATTGTAAAAATTTATAATAAAGGAATAACAAACTAGAAAAGGTTCCTAAGAATGTTTAAATTTACTTTAGTTTATTATTCAAAAGATTAAAGAATGAACAGGTCATGTCGGGCACAAGGTAATTGGATTTTTCTCAATATCCTTTCATTCAGTAATATATTGTTTTATACCCGACTTTCTTTAGTAAACTGTTTAAAAAAACATTAACATTTCATTTCATTCAAGGAAAATATTTTCCTATGAAGCATTTTACTAAATAAAAAAATAATGTTTGTTTTTAATGTACTCGATGACAACGTCCTTTCTGCTGCCGCGAGTATTATCTGATCATTGGTAATTTTTAAAACCTATAATGTTTTTGAAAGTAAAATAAATACCATATACTCTTTTACGTATTTTTGTATTGAATACTGTTTTTGGATTTATTATTTCAATATCTTATTCAATATATTTAAATTATATATTGTGATTTCAATTTTAGAATGTTATCTTCCCTTAATTCTTATGTTATTTGTTGAGATTATATTATGGTCCTTGAGGATTGTTTACGTATATGGGTGGTTCTGTGATAAACCTAGGGTGAGTGATATGGAGATAGCTCTCCAATGAATTAGGTAACGTGATGGAGGTAAACGTGAATGTTTCTCCTAATATATTTAGGGAATATACAGTGATGGGTATTCTAAATGTAACTCCCTACGTAGCGGTGAAAGCTACAACGTAAGTATGTTATGGATGCCTCATGTTACACTTATGATATGTGTTTACAATGTAAATCATATGATTTTATGGGGAATGGTAAACAGCTTATGTTGTGTATGTATTGATGAAATAATGTTTTAATTATTTGTATTATAACCCTTACTATGCTCTTTATGCTCATCCAAGTTTTGAAATCATTTTCACAAGATATAATAATGAATAGGGTCAAAGGTGGGATCCACGAAACGTCATGCTATCTAAAACGTGGGAGAAGGCAAGACCCTTTTTTCAAGAGTTTTTAATTTATCAATACAATGGAAACTGCGTAATGAAGTGTCTGCCAAGTAATTTTTGAGATGTAATATAATTCTTATGGCCTAATTATCTAAAACTCTAAACCTAAAAAAGGTCCTCTATGTGAATTATTATTTTAATTCACGATTATGTAATGTTTAAGGTTGGGTACTTATAGAGAAAACCCAATATGGAGTTAAAATTCATAATTTAGGAATTGAGAATTACAAATATAGAAATAATACAGAAGAATTAATATCACCCAATAAAATTAAAATAAAATATATCCCGATATAATGATATATTAATCATAAAATAACCTAGATATGAAAGACAATATTGTTTTCAAAAAGGTAGTTGAGGCGAGATCCCCATTATAAACATTCAAATGTATGAATTAAATGTAAATAAATAATTTAATAAATATTTATAAATCCACATAAATGATTAAAATAAAATGAATTTTCTTGGTTAAAAATTAATTATTGAAGAATAATTTACTGAAATTTTTTACATGGAGAATATTAAATAGTAGAGTGATCATGAAAAGTTTCCCTTACATTAACATCAGACTTGCTAGAATGTGATATTACTCATTTTTTAATAAATATTGACTAATTATTAATCTATTTAATAACCATAATTGTATTCGTTAAAATTTTAAAATTTTATTATATTTATTACTTTTTCTATACATTTTCAATGTTTATATTGGTCATAATATTATTGTATTTCCAAATGTTATATGGTTTCCTCTATTTTGAGGTTTTAGTCATTGTTCCATGATCATTATATAATCATATCCAAATTATTCATGGTACGAACATAATAATTGTATAATCTCTTCTAATATTATATTTTTTCCATGGTAGGTGATATTTCGGTTTATAGATAATATTTATATTTTTTTAACCCTTCATGGTTTTATTTATAAAAATATAGTTACATCATTCTTGTAGGTGGTTGTATTGATATAAACATGAACATAAAACACGGAATGAATGATTTTAAATAAATTAATATTACAATATTATATCTATATTAAATAAATATATTATAATTAATAACATTTTGAATGAATATATTAATCATTTTAAAAAATTTATTTGTATAATAGAATAGAAATATAAAATAAATAGTTTATTGCCTATTGTGAAGAAGTCAAATATTTACATATAATCCTTCTTCATAATAAAGGCATTGAGACTCCATTTTACTACCATAGGCTCCAAATCATAAAAAATTACTGTAGTGAATATAATTAGGATATATTGTCACTATAAAAATGAGCTTTAGTTATGTTTTGAATTGACTGTGTGATGTTTCCTTTTATAGATGTGATTGAGTGTCATTTTTGTAAATAATCTTTTATTAATGTTTATGGAATCAAATTTTCTGTGGTACGTGAGCTAAACATGAAAAATTATAGAGGGTAATTAATTTCAAATGTAAAAAATATCATCTGATATTTTAAGATTTTTTATTTTTTTTATATATTTTTTTATAACTATATCATATTATCTAATTTTATTTGTGTATTTTTACTACTCCCTATAGTAACTTAATGTTAAAAAAATTCATATTTACAATTTAACCAAATTTTTAATTCCGGATTATATATATTTAATATATTTTATTAAATTTAAAATATAAATATGATAATTTTAATAGTTTAATTATAACACACAACGTATAGAAAAGCATTTGTTTTTTTGAAAAACCACATCATTTTGAAAATTAATTATGATGATTTTATTTATTATCATTATTTAGTTATACCTTATTTTTTAAATGTTTAAGAAAAACAAAAATATATTATTTTTAAATCACTAATAAATTCCACATTTGGATTACCTCTTATTTATTGATAATTTAGTATAATCAATAACTATATATAAGCATAATTATTATATATACCCAATGAATAGATAATGACAACTGTACCCTTTTCTATTTATATATATATCCTAAAAAAACTCTATTAATTATTTTATCCTATTATATCAATCATGTATATTTTTTTCATTTTTCATTATTTATAAATTAATTCTAGATGGTATGGTATCTTCAGGTTACTATAGACCTATGGCTTTATACCACATAGCTGTAATATTTATATATGAATGTATATATATATTAATTTCATCATATTATTCATTATAATAATTTTAATATTTCCCATTTATTAACATTATAGATATGGAATATATCTTCTGATCATTTTTAATGTTATATTATATAGAATTAATGTAATGTACATACTATGGGGTTGTTACTGAAATTTAATTAGAATATACCTCTATACTCAAATTACCATTACATAAAAAATATGTATTCATGATATAATATTTTAAGGTTATATATTAATATATTCATATTTATTTCCTTCAAAAAATTAATTCAATCCTATACAATAAAATGATATGGGTAAATGAGTATTTAAAAAAATCATGGGTGTTACACTGTTTTCTCCTTAGGTCTTCATGACTTTTCTCATACTCTCTCTATCTCTAAAACTATGAGAATCACATTTATAAATCATTAAGTAACATTATCATTCTCAATATAATATGGGTAATTGATCCATTTAAAACCATTCAAAAATAATTCATCCATATTTTTATTATTGACTTCTCCTTTGATATCCTGATTGTTGAGTTATTTGACATATCACCCATTTAGAGAAATTGATTTTATGATGTACTATATAATATGATTAAATTTTACTGAATTTAATTAATATAGATCATCTAGTTAACTAGACTATCCAATTTGGTTGGTGTAAGCATAAAAATTCCACATATCCATTCGTTTGAAAAATTTTAAACATAATAAATTGTTCAATATTTGGTATTAAGATATGTATTCGTTTGACATTCATTATTTTAGATTATGAAAACTACTTAATATAAAATTTTATATTATTATATAATCCAATGGAATAGATAATTGATAGGTGGAACCCATAACAATACATCACATAGATTCATCAATTGATCTCATCAGATAAACAATAGAAGGCAATGGGACCACATTCATCCTATAAAATATCTTCAGGGAAAAATACATTGATTATCATACATTATATACACCATAATTATTTTTCATAATATATTTTTTTCTATAATTAACACCCATGATTAATTATTATTTCTATTTTATATTTTCCAAGATCACACCTTATAGTTTTTGAGGAGTATATTGTATTCTATACTTTACTGATTGTTTAAAATGACCCTATTCTTTCCATTTCTTCATTTATTAATGGGAAAAAGAAGATTATTATTAATAGAAATAATGATAATATGAAAATTGTGATATATATATATATATATTTATGAATGTGTCACCATTTTTCGGTTATAAGTATGTTTTGTCCATTATAAAGACAATAAACTATAATTATTCATGATATATAATATGTAATTCATTTATAAGTAATCAAAAAACACTAAATATGTGTGTCTGGAGTTAGGTTCATCACCATTGGTATTAGAGAGAGTTTAAATAAAAATCTTCCTAAATTTAGAAGAAATTAATAAAATGATAATGAATTTATGATAACCTATTCTGAAATTGTTGAAACATTTCATGAATTGTTTTAAATATGTCACATATGTGAAATTTATTGAATATAATTTACTGAATGCATAAAATATACATAATGGATATATTCATTATGTAATTAATAATTGTATTCTATTACAAATTATGTGATGACATTTTGAAGAAAATTATTTCAACATAAAAATCAAAATCATTATAATTGTGACGCCCCAAAATTAAAAGTGTTGTTTGTTGGTGTGTTTTGATCTTTCCTTGAGAGGAAATGTGATTTGGATATTTTTTTAACTGAATTTAAACACTCACGGTGGCCTTTTGAGATGAGAACCTTTTACCCCCATGGTTAGTACTAACTGTGTGGTGTCCCTTCTAGTGGAACTATGATTTTGATAGAGTATTTTTTTCATGGATTATGCATGGGTTTGCAAACCATACGGTGCAGCCATGAGATAATGATGGGTATTGGGTATATCTGGGGTGATTTGTTGGTTTTTTAAACCATGAAGCATCGTGGTGTAATTGTTCAGGGGGTAACTTAACTAGTAAGTGGATAACACATTTTTCCCTTGGATTGTCAATGTGTGCATCCAACAATTTCACCCATTATAATTTTTTAATTTCTATGTTTTTTCCCAAATTTATATATTTTTTTATGGGGTTTCACAACTATTTTCGCCTTTTACATCGACATACCCTCATTTGAGATCTTAGAGGAATTCTGCCTCATCCACCATGGATTATTATTCATACATTAGCATTTTTCAAGATATTTTGAGTTGATTATTTATGTCTTTTACTCTTATTCATTATCCCTCTTATATATTCTATTTGGAATCCCCCATGAACCCTAGTTACCTTGTGAAGGGATTTTATTATTCTAGTATGATCTAATGATAATTATTTTTGTGTTTAGGGGGTGGACGTTCCATTTCAAGACCAGTGGAAGTGTCTATCATAAAAAATAATGGGGTTTGAGATTTTTTATATTGAATATCCTATATCTGAGGTAAATTTAGCAATACAATTTTTTCTTTATTGAAATTATAAGAATGATTATAATTTATATATTCCAATTTTAAGAATTAATGACTATATTTGATACTATTTTCATGATTGGAAATAATGTTTAATGTACCATATTTTCTAAGATGTATAGACACTTACGATACTATTAAAACACACTTGTTTTATGTGAATAATGTGCTAAAAAGGATAAAAAGTAGATCATGATAGTCTATAGATCTTCTTATTCTCATGGTTCCATATTTAGAAAGGATGATTTAGCCGTACTATTATCTCATGGTATGTGATACCTATCTGAGTCAACCATACAATGTACATGGTGCACAGTTGGGTTCACATGGTATAACTAAACCATGAGACCCATGACGTAGGAATGTCTATTCTTTTTCTTAAAATTTAAAGATTTATTTGGATTAAGATATTTGTGGTTTGTCAAATTGTGATCCTATAACAAGAAAGGTGTTCCTTATGTAGTATCTTTAGCGTGGTTGGCATACTACATGACTCTCCTTGAGGCTAATTTTTTAGACCCTCTAATAAACCCCCAAACATTTATTTTCACCACCAGTAGATAGCCCCTATTCCACACTATGCACTCTCATAAGCCTAAACTATGATTGAATTTTGAACATTGTTCAATAATGGTATCAATATGCACTATTATCATAGGATTTCTCTAGGTAATCACTCCACCCTTCTCCATGCTTATGTAGTTTATATTATCTTTTTTCAAATTTTTTTGAGCTAATATGCCCTATTTTCTATGTGTTTTTAATCATTTATGATTTCATCTGTGCAAGACCAAATGAATATACGGAAATGGAAAGGGGGTCATCTAATAACAAAAGTTATGAGTTATAGTTCATTTACCTTAAACACTAGTTGTATTTGTCATGTTCTATGTATTATAATATTTAGAAACACCAATTTAAATTATATTAAATTAAATGAAATGTTATCATTTTGTTTAATGGGGTATTTTATTCCCATGAATAAATTACTTGAGGCATTTACCTCGACACAATAGACCCCTATGGGTGAACCCCTCTTAAATGGTTTTATATTGTAATACATTGGTGATTAGTTGTTTGTTATTAACAAGGTGTAATAAATTCCTTGTAAAAATGATATTGAATGATAATTTCATAATATACTTGATAGGACATGTTTCTAGGCCCCTATTCTTTATTCCATAGTTGGAATTTATTGAATTAAACTAATTGATTGAATTAAATTAATTGGATATGTTTTTTGAAATTCTTTGGGGAATGATATGAGTTAGTGCTTATTGTGAAATTCCATTCACATTATGATAAGGGTGAATAAAAGGCTCCTGAATTAAGGATGAAATTTGAGGGATCATCATGGATTGTAATTGGAAACGTGAACGATTATCTTTACATTGGGAGTGATACTTGGGTTATTAATTGAATCCCTTGGATGAGCTAATTATGATGATTACATACATTGTTGTATGGGATACCAGTTCCCAAGGGGATTCACTATGGATGAGATTATATGGACATATGGTTATTAAATTCCATGAGAATTAGTCATTCCTTTATATAAGACACCAAGAACTGGTTCAATGTGTAATTATTTACACCATGCTAATAGTGATACTTAGGATGCCTTATGGGTCTCATTTGATACAATCTTATGGAGTTTTGTATTTATAGATGTACTTGTAGGATAGATGGGGTTATATATATCGTTCACCATAAATTGAAATAGGATTCCACTAATTTAAATTATATAGATTCATTTTATATAATTCAAATTGTTCTAATTTACTAATTTAAAGGATGTTCCCACCAAGAGAAATAACATGCAATAGTTTTGTCCATACATGATACATTCCATGTTGACAGACATAGATATTATTCCATTATTATTTATAAAATAACATCGAGACTACCATGTTATATTTATATAGATTTAATTTGGATCATACCAAATAGGCATAGGATGAGGCATGTAGTGTCGGTCGAATATCCTTGAGGATCTCAGTCTAACATGAGTTAATTATTTGATAGTTTGTTTACTCACTTATATTATTATCATCAAAATACTCATTTTATATTCATAGCATGGAAAGTAATAGACATAATTTTTTGTGGCCTCTTATGTATATATCACACCCTATTCCGGAAACCTGTGGTAGATAAATAGACATCATTACTCAAGTGTAGATAAAGGGATACTTACAGCTTTTGTGGTTTGATCTTTTATTGTAGGATGGAGTACAGGAACAAATGACCAATCCTATCACTATATAACTCGGGAAATTGATGTGGGATATCACATTTTTCTTAGTGATTCTCGTAGATTATGTCATATAAGGATTTATAGATACTGAAATATATCGCCTCATTATGAAGGGCCTTTTCTGAGCTAATATGCCCTATTTTCTAAGTGTTTTTAAACATTTACTATTTTATATGTGCAAGCCTAAATCAATATATGGAAATGTAAAGGGGTCATCTAATAACAAAAGATGTGAGTTATAGTTCATTTATCTTATAAACTAATTGTATTTATCATGTTCTATGTATTAAAATTTTTAGAATCACCAATTTAATGTATATTAAATTAAATTAAATGTTATTATTTTGTTTAATGGGGTATTTTATTCCCATGAATAAATTACTTGATGCATTTACCTAGACACAATAGACCCCTATGGGTTAACCCCTCTTAAATGGTTTTATATTTTAATACATTGGTGATTAGTTGTTTGTTATTAACTAGGTGTAACAAATTCCTTGTAAAAAAGATATTGAATGAGAATTTCATAATATACTTGATAGGACATGTTTCTAGGCCCTTATTCTTTATTCCATAGTTGGAATTAATTGAATTAAATAAATTGATTGAATTAAATTAATTGGCTATGTTTTTTGAAATTCTTCGGGGAATGATATGAGTTAGTGCTTAATGTGAAATTCCATTCACATTATGATAAGGGTGAATAAAAGGCTCCTGAATTAAGGATGAAATTTGAGGGATCATCATGGATTGTAATTGGAAATGTGAACGATTATATTTACATTGGGAGTGATACTTGGGTTCTTAATTAAATCGCTTGGATGAGCTAATTATGATGATTACATACATTGTTGTAAGGGATACCAGTTCCCAAGGGGATTCACTATGGATGAGATTAGTTGGACATATGGTTATTAAATTCCATGAGAATTACTCATTCCTTTATATAAGACACCAAGAACAGGTCCATTGTGTAATTATTTACTCCATGATAATAGGGATACTTAGGATGCCTTATGGGTCTCATTTGATAGAAACTTATGGAGTTTTGTATTTATAGATGTACTTGTAGGATACATGAGGTTATATATATCATTCCCCTTAAATTGGAATAGGATTAAACTAATTTAAATTATATGGATTCATTTTATATAATTCAAATTGTTCTAATTTACTAATTTAAAGGATGTGTCCACCAAGAAAAATAACATGCAACAGTTTTGTCCATACATGATACATTCCATGTTGACAGACATAGATATTATTCCATTATTATTTATAAAATAACATCGAGTCTACCATGCTATATTTATATCGATTTAATTTGTTTCATACCAAATAGTCATAGGATGAGGCATTTAGTGTCAGTCGGATATCCTTGGGGATCTCAGTCTGACATGAGTTATTTATTTGATAGTTTGTTTAGTCACTTATATTATTATCATCAAAATACTCATTTTATATTTTTAGCATAGAATTTAATAGACATAATTTTGTGTGGCCTCTTATGTATATATCACATCCTATTCCGGAAACCTGTGGTAGAGAAGAAGACATCATTACTCAAGTGTAGATAAAGGGATACTTACACCTTTTGTGGTTTGATTTTTTATTGTAGGATGGAGTACAGGAACCAAGGACCAAAACTATCACCATATAACTCTGGAAATTGATATGGGATATCACATTTCTCTTAGTGATTCTCATATATTATTTCATATTAGGATTTATAGATACTGAAATATATCGCCTCATTAAGAAGGGCCTTTTATGATCGTGGAGAGATTTAGGCATGTTGTTTATTGGTTGGATTTACCCCTAAGATATTATCCCATGCATGATCACTTCCATGTATCAGGTATTATACATTATCATTCTAAAAAATCTCATTAATTTGACCTTATAAATATTTAGCTGGAGGAGGATGCATCTTTAAAGGGGCATCCCATGCATGTATATGATCAGAGAATGAAGGATATTTTAGATATGTCTGTTCGTCTAGTCTATGTACTCTTGAAGAAATAAAATTTAAAAGATGTGACCTTAGTGAAATAGGCTGACGTACATACCCAGTTTCTATAATTATTCTTAAATGATGATTTACCACACATAAAAGGGAATCTCATAGTTGAATTCTTCAAAGGGGGAGATATTTTACTATTTTGACTTTTATAAGATGTACATGGATTTTTCTTTCTATTTAAAACATTTTGTATGTTGTAAATAACATTCATAAATGTAATATGATTGGTTTTGGAGAGTCCGTGACTTGTTATGATAACATAGATGTAGATTTTGGAGAGGTATTTTTAGCCACACAGTTAGCACATAGTTAGTGCTGACTGTGAGAGTCATCCTTGTGAGGTACTCATTTTATGGATTTGGGGGACCATGGTTTAAATATAATATGCAACAAGTGATGAATGGAAAATCTGTTTGTCTCAGGTAAGTGGTAGTGTCATTTTCAACCACTGTGCATGGTTAGTCAAACTGTGCACCCAGTTTGTGTGATATGGTTCAATTGTTAGTGTTGGTGAAAAGTTTTTCTAACCATTCAACCAAACCATAAGACACTCTATTAAAGGGTAAATTAATTTTACAAAAAAATTATAAAATAACAAAAATTTCATTTATGATCCTACATATAACACCTATCTCCAATGAATATCTCTCCAAAGACTCTGTTAGTATTTTTATATTATCCTCCATCTGATCTTGAAAAAACCATACATTGTCTTATTGAATTACTCTAAGTAATTTCACTTCCCTCATACATTTATTCATAGATTATGTACCCATATTTTGAGCTATTTTGTTGTGAGATAATATTCCCTATATTAAATAAATCATCCATTTTTTAGTATTTCATCTTTTTTAGATTGAAACGATGGATGATAAGTGATGAGGCGACATTTACCAACCTATGTTATGTGTTATTTTTTCATTTCTAACATAGTATGTTTTTATTTTATTTTGTGTTAAATTTCTGCATGTATGAAATTTTTTAACACCTTATTATTGATTAATGAATAAAATTAATGGATTTTATTATATGTAATGGGACCATACCTACCCATGAATCAACAATATAAGGCATTTACCTCGACATGATCCACCCTTTTTGGTATGCCCTATATTAAAGGTGAAAGAACCATATACTTTGGTGATGAGTTTATTATTATTATATTTGGTGTAAAAATTAAATAGTAATAAATGAAACAGATTTATAATTTCATAATTTCAATGATTTTCTATATAGTTAGGCCCCTCTAAATTATGAATTAGTTTTATTTTCCAAAATTGAATGAATTTACCAACATGTTAATAATTATTGGAGGATATTGTATGAGTTAGTGCAAGCCATGACCATCCCATTTCATTAGGACAAGGGAAGTATGGTGCTATCAAGTTAATGACATGTTGGATGGGAAAATCATAATTCATTATTTTAAATTAGAATGATTATATTTATGATGGTATAGTTATTTGAATAATTAATAAAATTTTTGGATGTAACATTGTGTGGATTACATACTGAATCATGAGCGATAACAGTTCCATAGGGAAGTCATTATAGAAGGTCATAGTGGAATGATGGGTTTTATACGCCATGAGAGATACTTCGTTCCATATAGAGAAAATATTTTCAATACTTTTTATATGAATTTAAATGATTTTAACCCTCCCAATTTGTCAACATGAGTTAAATTGAAACAAATTTAGATTTTTGGTGTATGTTGGGCTTAAATTTTAAAATTACATAATTATAAAATATTAATAGATTTTTATCTCTTAGTAATTTAGGGCATAATTTATAAAATATTGATCCAATTTTTGTCATTATTTTTTAGTATTCTATTATGAATGGGATTCAACAACATCTTTTAGAAATTAGATAATTAAAACATCCATGGACCATAAAAAATCAATCGAGTTGAATAATAGATCTAGACATCAGTGTGGTACCAAAAATAGTAAATGAGTCATAAGATGGGATACAGATCTCCAATTTATGTAATTCTAGTGTAATTTTAAATATAAATCAATGAAATGTTTGACCATTAATTATTCTGTAGGTTATACCTCATTAATGCGGCTAGTGCATGCTAAAAATTAATGATGGTTTTGAAAACATTCGTAAAAAAAGAGTGTGACTCATTAATATTTTAATAAATTCTTTTTTACATATAAAACATCATTTATATTTGGAGGGTATAAATAAAAATCAATTTCCCACAACTTATAAGAAGATACTAAGGATAATTTCATCCAAACAGTGGGTATAAAATGATATAACATTTGGAGGATTGATTCTGGAGTAGAAGATGCTGCACCAATCTATATTTCTCATTAATTTTTTAATTATTATTTATATTTTTTTATCTAAAATTTAATTTGAATTTATTTTCATTGAAAAAAAAAATTTATTCATGGATTTTATTTTTTTTCTTATTCCAGACAACCTCCTTATACTTTTACATCTAATTATAATTATATTTATCTTTGTAATTTTTTTCATGTGTTTGTTTTCTTCTTATTCATATTCACATTATATTTTTTTTATTTATTTTATTATTCTCTTATTTATCACCCTAACATACTGACCATTTACCTAACAAATGTGGGGTTAAACAAAGTCATGGCCTAAAGGAGTTAAGAGGTATTATTATTTTTTTGCACTTATATTCTAATGTTTTATTACATTTTTTGATGAGAAAGAGTGATGTTCAGGGGTGTAATGATCACACCCCCTGAAACTAATATCAAAATCATTTATATCCTTTTGTTGAAAATTTCCTACCCATTATACTATATTCTGAATCTTCATTTGATGGATTTGGGAGACATAGTTAATTAAATGACATATGGTGAAGCTAGGTCCTGGATGATTTCACACTCTCAATTGAGGTGCACCATAACCATGAATATAAAGGAAGTGGGAATTGATATTGGTAATGGAATTAAAAATTTCATATAACTAAATAAATGAATAGTAATTCATTATTGAGTTCATAGAATTGAGTTATCAAACATAATCTAAACACCAAAAAGTATAATGATGGAACACATAAACAGAACCACAAAGGCCTAGTTATTTATTTACTAATATCATTTCTTAATTTCATCTCAGTATATATTTCTGAATTTAATTCTTGGTCTATATTTCATGTCATTAAAATAATAAATAAAACAATATTATTTAGTTTTGGAAATAATGAATATGTTGGTGAAGAACTGAGAGAGCTCCCCAAGTGAGATGGCTCCTATCAAACTCTTTAATACATTAGTAGAATAAGTATTCTTTTTTCCATTCCCTATGAAAGGCATGAATCCATTCCCTACGTGATATACCTAGTACATGCACATATGGTTATACTTTGCACCATGTTGTGAGTAATATTTTGGATTCCCTATGGGTCACCTTGGATAAAATATTATGGTGTTTTCTACATGTAGTGATCGAAGTATGATACTTGGGTTCCTATTTAAAGTTCACCATAGATGGAATAATAATTTTTATGATTTAAAATTTATAAATTCCTTCTATATAATTTTATAATTTTTATTTATTTAAATACTGAACATTTTACTTAATAAAAATTACATTCTGGGCAGTGGTCTATACTCGAAATGTGCATTGTTGATAGTCTCAGTTACTCACCCTTCAATCCATTATAGAGAACATTGATACACCCCTATTATATATGTAAATGTTGATTATATTTCATAGCTAACTAGCATTGTATGAAGTAGGTAGTTTCATTTGGGTATCCTTAATGATCTAGGTCTATCGTTGGTTATTTAATTACTTATTTATTGCTTCACATATAATATTGTTGGCACAATGCCCATTTTATATGTACATACTCTATAGTTATAGACAATTTTTAGTATATTAATAGTTATATATTACACACAATATGGTCCACCTATGGTTCCCTAACAGAATTCATGACTGGATGTGTAAAGAAAAGGAAGGGTCTGGCTTTCGATTTTGATTTTCAGTGATTGGACGAAGTATGGGGGAAGAGGAAATATCCTACTCCCATGATATTATATAAATATGTATGCATTTTTCTATCATTTTATATCATGTTTAATATTAAATATTCATTGGTATCCTATGTACTTCATTTTATAATTTCTATTATACATGATTATAGTCAATTTTATATCAATAAATGATTTAACAATGGCGTGATAAATTATATTAATGATTTATTACTCCATTATTGGATATTAATTGTTACTTATTTTGTTTTAATTATTATTATAGAAATTTATTAATATGGGAATGAGGATATAGTCTCCCTAATTTACTATCATAGATATTCACTTATAGTTATAGCCCTCTAGCATACAGTGATGCATTATTGAGGTCTTGTGGCCTACCATCCTGAAGAATTGTTGAATGTCTTATTGGGTGGGACAGTAAACATATTATTTATATTTTGTTACTTTTATAACAATTTTTAATCCTATTTATGTGGGTTTTAAATGTATTTTAAATGATTCAATGAACATTTGATATTCCTGTATGGATTCTGAAATTGGATTTAAATTGTTCTATGGGTTCTTCCCTATTATGATATTCACTGGGTGAAAAAATGTTTTTTAATGGAAGTAGTTATTAAATTAATGTGTTAGCCTATAAAAGTTATTTAAAAGTGGTTATCATGTCTATTAAAGTGGTGTTTTGAAATTTTAGTGTGGTTTTATGTAAAGACCCGTAAAATTCAAGGGAAATTTTTTCTTAATTTTCTTTGGAATTTTACATGAGCGCGGTTTCTGACGGCACCTGATTCCGAGGCCCGGAGTGCCCGGAATTAATTTCCGAAGTTTGGCTCAGGTACGTTCAGTGAACGAACGAGCGGGATTTCCTAACTTTTGATCTGGTGCTCGGAATTGAAATCTGAGGACACCGATGAACTCGAAGCGCCGATATTCGCTTAAGGAGATCTTTCCCGAAGTTGCGTTTGCCTAGGAGGAGATGTTTATTTTTCTGGATGAAATGAAGAGTAAAATAAATTTGTTATACAATATTTATTTTATTTATCTTCTTAAGTGGTTATATCCTAAGTGTGGAAGTTGGGGTGGAATCACAAGTTCCTAACTAACCAAGTGAGGATTAAGGTGAGGTGGGGCCCACACGAGCCCCCACCTTTTCAAATTCCCTAACCCCTCTAAACCCCCTCTTAATTATGTGAATCTCCCCTACTTTAATTCTTGCCAACTTATCTCTTCTTTTAATTTTTGAAAACTCTAGAATTAATTAATGTAATGAGTTAATGAGGTGAGTTGTGTGTGGTTATTGAATTTCAAACCTTTGAAATTCAAAGAGGTTGGGTTGTGTGAATAAAATAAGAAAGAGTCTTATTTTATTTTGTTAGAATTTTATCTCCTTGAGAGAGTAGGGAAGTCTTCTTCATCTTCTTCAAACTCAACGAAGAACGCAAAGAACGCCGTTCTTCAACGAAGAACTTCTCCGCCGAAGAACACGGTCCATCCGCGACGCCGTATCCGCGACACGACGTACTTCTTCTGCGTCATCTCTTCCGCGACTACGTCAATGTGCGACTATCGATGTAGGGGTTCTTGTGTTCGTTTTTTTCTTTTTATTTGACTTTCCTCAAGACTTGACGAAGAACGCTCAAGTTCCGACGAAGAACGCCACTCCGCTCTTCTTTGTCTTCCGTGTCAACGAGAGAGAACACTGCTTCTTCCTCGGACAACCTTCGTCGGCGTAGGAGGTTTCGCCAACGACGTGCCTCTCACGGTGAACCTACGTCCGTCTACCGCGACGCCATAACCACGATGCCGACGACGTCTACCTCCGTGACGTCCGACCTCCGCGACGCTCGTCCTTCGCGGATCGTTGACGAGCTTCGCGAGCTACCTTCGAGGTAGGGGTTGTACCTTATTTCCTAATTTAATTTACGCCTTCGTAAATAAATTATTGGACCTCTTGTTATCTTTAACATGGGAGGGGATCGGACCGCACAAACACGGTCGATCCTCCTCCCAAACCTTGTTGTTGGATTTTTACTCGTGGTTCGAAGAAGAGGCGGAGCGGTGCCGTGACACCGCGCTTGGACGCAAGGGGTTCATGGGAGTGCAAGAGATTGACACGCCACTCCGGACGACGTGGGCCGTAGTAGTCTCCCACGGCCGGATTGACCATGCCGCCGGAGCAATGAGGCGCGGCCCGTTGGCTGCGGCGGAGTAAAGGAAGTGCGACCGTTGGATGCAACGCCGCCGCGCCACATCGGAGAAGAAAACAAAGGCGCCGCGGCCGGAGCGGGGCGCGGCGAAGGCGCGCGGTGCCGTCGCACCGCGCCGGACGACGAAGGCCGCGGCCGGTTCCGGGCCGCGGCGGTTTGAGAAGACCGGCGGCCAACCGGGCCGCCGGTGTCGGAAGACGAAAGGGAACCGGCCGGCCAGGTCGGGCTGGCCGGAAGGAAGTCAAACCGGGGAAATTTATTTTCCCCGGTTAGCCGTTAATGGCCCCCAATTAAATTGGGGGCCGGTTAATTTTTTAGAAGGGGGGGGGCAGCGCCCCCCGTGTCGTCCAGCAGGCCCCCTCATGTGAGGGGGCAGTTTATTTTGAAACCGGCGCGAAACGTGCCGCGCCGCCAAGGGGAAAAACGGGGGGGCGGGGGTCTCGCCCGCGCGCCGCCTGCACGCCCAGCGCGCCGCCGCGCCGCCTCAGCTCACCGTCGCACCGCCCCAGCGCACCGCCGCACGCCCCGCGCGCCGCCGGCCGAACCGGCCGGGCCGGTTCGGGCCGGGTCGGCCCGAACCCCTTCCTTCTCGAACCAGAACGGTTATTTGCCCGTAACTTGAGCCACAGACCTCCGAATGACGAACCGTCTACGGAAACGCGATCCTGGGATCGAGACGGTCGTTTTGGTACATCGCACTCAGGGTTTCGGAATACTTTGAGTTCGACCGGGTTGGTTCGTTCACGAAACCAACCGGGCCTTCGGAGCAGAAACGCTCATATCTTAAGCTACGAACGTCCGATTGACGTGTCGTCAGCTTTGTTGTGTTCCTCTCAGTGAGACGGTTCTTTTGGCATACTCCGCCCGAGGTTTGGATGCAGGTGGAGTACGGCCGGGTTGGTTCGTTCACGAAACCAACCTGGCCCTCGGAGCGGAAACGCTCATATCTTGAGCTCCGGACGTCCGATTGACGTGCTGTCGACTTTGATGGAATCCTCTAAGTGGGACGGATCTTTTCGCTTACTCCGCTCGAGGTTTGGGTGCCGACGGAGTACGGTCGGGTTGTTTCGTACATGAAACCAACCGGACCCCTAGAACGAAAAAGCCAATAACCCACAGACCGGGCGTCCGATTGACGCGCCGTCTGTCGCGATAACTTCCTCTTGATGAGACTGAACTTTTGACATACTCCGCCCGAGTTTTGGATACAGTTGGAGTATGGCCGGGTTGGATCGTATCCGAAATCCCACCGGCCCCTAGAACGGAAAAGCTGATATCTTTCAGACAGGACGTCCGTTTGACGAACCGTCAGCGGCGTTGGTGATTACGTTGAGTATCGGTCCCTTTGAGAATTCCCTACGGAAGTTCAGGGTACAGTTGTGATATGGCCGGGTTGGGTTCGCTCACGAAACCAACCGGGCCCTCGGGACGAAAAGGCTAATAACTCACAGACCGGGCGTCTGATTGACGCGCCATCTGTTGCGTTGAGACTCCTTTGACGAAGCGGACGTTTGTGGCACTTCTTTGCGGGACTTGTGGTACTTGGAGTATCGACCAGTAGCTCGTGGAGCGGACCCTCCCGGAGACGAGCGTGCAGAGTACGGAGACCGTGCAGCCGGCTGAGACCTGACGACTGCTTGACCGACTCGACTTGGAGTGAGTCGACTAGCCCAGTGGACGGAGCGCCCGGTATTTGGAGGCAGACCCACGGCGGACGGAGCGCCTGGTAGTTGGCAGCAAACCCGCGGTACTCGACAGGAGGAGTACCTCATTAGGCTATTTGGGTGAGCGCCCAGTAGTTGGCAGCAGACCCTCAGTGGACGGAGCGCCCAATAGTTGGCAGCAGACCCGCAGTACTCGACAGGAGGAGTACCTCAGCAGTCATAGGTTAGTGAGCAGTACCTCGGAGTCGTGACAGGACTACTGCACACTTCAGAGACGGGGCTCTTCAGCAGCTACGGTTTCGATAATGAAAATCCTGGTTTGAGCTGAGTCAATGATCTTTGTGTTTCCTCATGATTGAGATGGGTCGCTTGATAACTTAGGTATATGTATGGGCATATACCTGGGTAATGGTTATCCGTTGATTTCATAAACTTGTTATAAACCGTGTGGACTTGTACTGTTATCCTATGTGGATTTTACTGTTTACTCTTCTTTGTGGATTGGGTTGTTCTTGGGCACGGTGTTGGAGCCAAACGGAAATTGGTGACATAGGTATATGTATGGGCATATACCTAATCAATACTGGATGTTACTTCGTGATTGTATCCTTCTTGTGGTTTATCCTTGTGGATTTCGGGAGACCTTCGAGGGTCTCGGGGTCCCTACTGAGTATCTTATACTCACCCCTGCACGGGCTATGCCCGCACTTCGTTGTGTTGGTTGCAGACGATGGACAACACTGACTGTGGTTGAGGCTTTCAGAGTAGGTCGGTACCCGGAGGAGGACCACTGAGCGGGACGTGCTCGGAGCGGACAGTTGGACCCGAGGAGTTGTGAGCTATCTGTACCTACCCTTTAGGTTGGATCCGTGGTGGACGATCCAGGAGCTGCGCCATCTGTACCTACCCTTCAGGTAGGAATCGAGGAGGACGTCCCAGGAGCCGCTTGTACTTTCAGTTGCTGTTTTCCCTTTCGAGTTGTACTTTACTTTCAGTTGGGCTTGTATTCCGGCCCCCTTTACTTTTATGCACTTGTAGTTACTTTCCGCTTGCTGACTCTGTGGTGGTTGTTACTTATAAAGGCAATGCCTTCCCTGTTTACCGGGATTATACGCCTTGGTGCTAGTCGCCAGCCCCTGGCCTATGGAAGGCCGGCTTGGGGTAGTCACGGCACGGGCCCCGAGGTCGGGTCGTGACAAATT
The DNA here is from genome assembly GCA_963277665.1 of Viscum album. Taxonomy (NCBI): domain Eukaryota; kingdom Viridiplantae; phylum Streptophyta; class Magnoliopsida; order Santalales; family Viscaceae; genus Viscum; species Viscum album. The sequence goes on from OY728164.1 coordinate 1,236,051,905, forward strand.
GGTATCAGAGGGTCGGTTCTACCGCAGACTCTGATCTTTTTTTTTCTATGTGAAGCAATAGTGTTTAGTGTATTGAGTGTGGTTATCAGTCCAGGGAGTCCAGTGTTGGTGCGGCGGCCGACGTATCCGTACATCAGGACCCTGACTTCTGATTTCCAACTTAATGCACGAAAACACTGATTGCGTGTGTGTTTCCCAAAAGGTTTAAATTCAGCTCAAACCAGGTCAGCTCACCAGGTATAAATCGTTGACCGTGACACAACTGTTCAGGATGTCACCATGCAGATAGTTAGCTGGAGTTCCGAGAGAATTCTCGATGATGGCCCACCGAGCAGCGAGACTCCGGTGCAGGGCCCTTTTTCAGTATTGGCACCTTCGGGTGGTGTACCAGCAGCACCACCACCCGTTAGGCAGCAGATGCCACTAGCTGACGGTGCACGCTAGCAGAGCGCGATGCACGAGTTCCAGCAGTAGAGGCCTCTGAGGATACGAGGCGAGACAGATTTCCCAGGAAGTAGTGGACTGGATGGAGGCGGTTGCTAGAGTTCTACGCCTATCTTGGATACTAGTAATGAGGCTTCGGTACGCGAACCGATACCTGGGATAGTACCTACGGGTAGTACGCCAGCTATGTCACTACCTGTTGGTCAGCAGACACTACCGGCGGTACCGATAGCAGAGACTCACAGGCTTAGTGCCTTACTTATGTTTTAGCACCAGATATCCGTCAAGTTTTGAGGTGAGCCTGACTCGTAGGCGGCTGAGGACTGGCTTGAGGAGGTGGTTGTGAGTTTTCTGGAGCTAATACAGCTTCGACAGTACGACATGTCAGAAGCAGAGCACTCAACATGGCTTACCAATCAATCTTGGTACTCGTTGGTTACGTTGTGATCAGTTCTTTAGACTCGAACTTCTGAGCGAAGTGTGTCTAAATGACATCCGAACCATTACTTTTCCTCTATGCATTCCTACCTATGCTAGGATGCTAGAGAGAACCTTTGTGGTTGTGAACGTTAGCAGTGAAAGGCAGGAAACTAGCGCCAGTCTCAGAGACTCAGGCGTGTAAAATGTTTCAGGAGGAGGAAGTGCTAAGGACAGATGAATCTGCAGGGTAGCAGACGTGGAAGCGGAGCATGGAGATCAGCATGTGGTGGTGTACATTTCGACATGTTACGACCACCCGACTTAGTAGTCCCCGCCAGGCTCAGGGAGCAGGAGGGCTGGGGAGGAGAGTAGCTGCATTGCGGTCAAGGAGTGTGACCCAGGAGCTCTAAGAATGATTCGGGGTACGAATTATGTCTACTACGAGCTGCCATATCTATAGAAATAGGAACCAATCATTCTACCCTTCCACGAATCATGTCCCAGACCTAGAGGTTCCGGGTAAGCCGTAGACTTGACCCTCACGTCTGGAGATACCTTTGGGAGGAGACTCGATAATCACGCTTACGCCAACGGTGTGATTTGACCTCGAGGCGAGAGTTTCGGTTGGAATCTCTTGGTGGCAGCGTAGAGGCCTTACGACGTTGATCTGGGTATGGTTTTGATTCACCAATCATACCCCGGTTGACTGTTTTAGGCAAACGTCGGAATGGGTTTTCCTTGGTCGGCGAAAAGGAAACCCTGGGCAGCACATGTTAAACTCAGGCATAAGAGGGTGTGACCGATCACTCTTGAGTTGGACAACCCTACCCTTGTGGCAGCAGGAGTTTTGAGTTTTGGTTCAAACCTAAAAAAGGGAAACCTCTTGAGTTCGAGGGTGACGAACACGTTCTTATACGGTCTCAACCCGATGAGGTTTAGGAGATGTGGCCGAGGTGGCATGTTATCTCCGAAGTTCGATGGACCCTTTTTAATCTTCAGCAGGGTAGGCGAGGAGGTTTACCGCTTGACCCTACCACCTCAGTCGCACCGGGTGCATAATGTCCACCACGTTTCTCAGCTGTGGAGATACGTGTATGTTTCTTCACACGTCATCGACCTCGGGGAGTTGGACGTCGATGACAGGGCGACAAGCACAGAGGTTCTAGTAGAGAACGAGGATCGACAGGAGCAGGTTCTACGTGAACGGTTGCTTCCTCTGGGGTGCTTCACGGGTAGCACGAGATCTTCAGGTGAGCATATGGGAGCGTAAAGCTCAGTTGCGTGCTCAGTGCTACTTTGTTTCCCTTAAGTGTGAGTTGAAGCTTTACGGGGACGTAAAGTCCTGAGGTGGGAGTAATGTAAAGACCCGTAAAATTAAAGGGAAATTTTTTCTTAATTTTCTTTGGAATTTTACATGAGCGCGGTTTCTGACGGCACCTGATTCCGAGGCCCGGAGTGCCCGGAATTAATTTCTGAAGTTTGGCTCGGGTACGTTCAGTGAACGAACGAGCGGGGTTTCCTAACTTTTGATCCGGTGCTCGGAATTGAAATCCGAGGACACCGAGGAACTCGAAGCGCCGATATTCGCTTAAGGAGATCTTTCCCGAAGTTGCGTTTTCCTAGGAGGAGATGTTTAATTTTCTGGATGAAATGAAGAGTAAAATAAATTTGTTATACAATATTTATTTTATTTATCTTCTTAAGTGGTTATATCCTAAGTGTGGAAGTTGGGGTGGAATCACAAGTTCCTAACTAACCAAGTGAGGATTAAGGTGAGGTGGGGCCCACACGAGCCCCCACCTTTTCAAATTCCCTAACCCCTCTAAACCCCCTCTTAATTATGTGACTCTCCCCTACTTTAATTCTTGCCAACTTATCTCTTCTTTTAATTTTTGACAACTCTAGAATTAATTAATGTAATGAGTTAATGAGGTGAGTTGTGTGTGGTTATTGAATTTCAAACCTTTGAAATTCAAAGAGGTTGGGTGGTGTGAATAAAATAAGAAAGAGTCTTATTTTATTTTGTTAGAATTTTAACTCCTTGAGAGAGTAGGGAAGTCTTCTTCATCTTCTTCAAACTCAACGAAGAACGCAAAGAACGCCGTTCTTCAACGAAGAACTTCTCCGCCGAAGAACACGGTCCATCTGCGACGTCGTATCCGCGACGCGACGTACTTCTTCTGCGTCATCTCTTCCGCGACTACGTCAACGTGCGACTATCGATGTAGGGGTTCTTGAGTTCTTTGTTTTCTTTTTATTTGACTTTCCCCAAGACTTGACGAAGAACGCTCAAGTTCCGACGAAGAACGCCGCTCTGCTCTTCTTCGTCTTCCGTGTCAACGAGAGAGAACACCGCTTCTTCCTCGGACAACCTTCGTCGGCGTACGAGGTTTCGCCAACGACGTGCCTCTCGCGGTGAACCTACGTCCGTCTACCGCGACGCCATAATCGCGATGCCGACGACGTCTACCTCCGTGACGTCCGACCTCCGCGACGCTCGTCCTTCGCGGATCGTTGACGAGCTTCGCGAGCTTCCTTCGAGGTAGGGGTGGTACCTTATTTCCTAATTTAATTTACGCCTTCGTAAATAAATTATTGGACCGCTTGTTATCTTTAACATGGGAGGGGATCGGACCGCACAAACACGGTCGATCCTCCTCCCAAACCTTGTTGTTGGATTTTTACTCATTGTTCGAAGAAGAGGCGGAGCGGTGCCGTGACACCGCGCTTGGACGCAAGGGGTTCATGGGAGTGCAAGAGATTGACACGCCACTCCGGACGACGTGGGCCGTAGTGGTCTCCCACGGCCGGATTGACCAAGCCGCCGGAGCAATGAGGTGCGGCCCGTTGGCCGCGGCGGAGTAAAGGAAGTGCGACCGTTGGATGCAACGCCGCCGCGCCGCATCGGGGAAGAAAACAAAGGCGCCGCGGCCGGAGCGGGGCGCGGCGGAGGTGCGCGGTGCCGTCGCACCGCGCCGGACGACGAAGGCCGCGGCCGGTTCCGGGCCGCGGCGGTTTGAGAAGACCGGCGGCCAACCGGGCCACCGGTGTCGGAAGACGAAAGGGAACCGGCCGGCCAGGTCGGGCCGGCCGGAAGGAAGTCAAACCGGGGAAATTTATTTTCCCCGGTTAGCCGTTAATGGCCCCCAATTAAATTGGGGGCCGGTTATTTTTTTAGAAGGGGGGGGGGGGCAGCGCCCCCCGTGTCGTCCAGCAGGCCCCCTCATGTGAGGGGGCAGTTTATTTTGAAACCGGCGCGGCCCGTGCCGCGCCGCCAAGGGGAAAAACGGCGGGGCGGGGGTCTCGCCCGCGCGCCGCCTGCACGCCCAGCGCGCCGCCGCGCCGCCTCAGCTCACCGCCGCGCCGCCCCAGCGCACCGCCGCGCGCCCCGCGCGCCGCCGGCCGAACCGGCCGAGCCGGTTCGGGCCGGGTCGGCCCGAACCCCTTCCTTCTCGAACCAGAACGGTTATTTGCCCGTAACATGAGCCACAGACCTCCGAATGACGAACCGTCTGCGGCAACGCGATCCTGGGATCGAGACGGTCGTTTTGGTATATCGCACTCAGGGTTTCGGAATACTTTGAGTTCGGCCGGGTAGGTTCGTTCACGAAACCAACCGGGCCTTCGGAGCGGAAACGCTCATATCTTAAGCTACGAACGTCCGATTGACGTGCCGTCAGCTTTGTTGTGTTCCTCTCAGTGAGACGGTTCTTTTGGCATACTCCGCCCGAGGTTTGGATGCAGGTGGAGTACGGCCGGGTTGGTTCGTTCACGAAACCAACCTGGCCCTTGGAGCGGAAACGCTCATATCTTGAGCTCCGGACGTCCGATTGACGTGCCGTCGACTTTGATGGAATCCTCTAAGTGGGACGGATCTTTTGGCTTACTCCTCTCGAGGTTTGGGTGCCGACGGAGTACGGTCGGGTTGGTTCGTACACGAAACCAACCGGACCCCTGGAACGAAAAAGCCAATAACCCACAGACCGGGCGTCCGATTGACGCGTCGTCTGTCGCGATAACTTCCTCTTGATGATACTGAACTTTTGACATACTTCGCCCGAGTTTTGGATACAGTTGGAGTATGGCCGGGTTGGATCGTATCTGAAATCCCTCCGGCCCCTGGAACGGAAAAGCTGATATCTTTCAGACAGGACGTCCGTTTGACGAACCGTCAGCGGCGTTGGTGATTACGTTGAGTATCGGTCCCTTTGAGAATGCCCTACGGAAGTTCAGGGTACAGTTGTGATATGGCCGGGTTGGGTTCTCTCATGAAACCAACCGGGCCCTTGGGACGAAAAGGCTAATAACTCACAGACCGGGCGTCCGATTGACGCGCCATCTGTTGCGTTGAGACTCCTTTGACAAAGCGGACGTTTGTGGCACTTCTTTGCGGGACTTGTGATACTTGGAGTATCGACCAGTAGCTCGTGGAGCGGACCCTCCCGGAGACGAGCGTGCAGAGTACGGAGACCGTGCAGCCGGCTGAGACCTGACGACTGCTTGACTGACTCGACTTGGAGTGAGTCGACTAGCCCAGTGGACGGAGCGCCCGGTATTTGGCGGCAGACCCACGGCGGACGGAGCGCCTGGTAGTTGGCAGCAAACCCGCGGTACTCGACAGGAGAAGTACCTCAGTAGGCTATTTGGGTGAGCGCCCAGTAGTTGGCAGCAGACCCTCAGCGGACGGAGCGCCCAATAGTTGGCAGCAGACCCGCAGTACTCGACAGGAGGAGTACCTCAGCAGTCATAGGTTAGTGAGCAGTACCTCGGAGTCGTGACAGGACTACTGCACACTTCAGAGACGGGGCTCTTCAGCAGCTACGGTTTCGATAATGAAAATCCTGGTTTGAGCTGAGTCAATGATCTTTGTGTTTCCTCATGATTGAGATGGGTCGCTTGATAACTTAGGTATATGTATGGGCATATACCTGGGTAATGGTTATCCGTTGATTTCATAAACTTGTTATAAACCGTGTGGACTTGTACTGTTATCCTATGTGGATTTTACTGTTTACTCTTCTTTGTGGATTGGGTTGTTCTTGGGCTCGGTGTTGGAGCCGAACGGAAATTCGTGACATAGGTATATGTATGGGCATATACCTAATCAATACTGGATGTTACTTCGTGATTGTATCCTTCTTGTGGTTTATCCTTGTGGATTTCGGGAGACCTTCGAGGGTCTCGGGGTCCCTACTGAGTATCTTATACTCACCCCTGCACGGGCTATGCCCGCACTTCGTTGTGTTGGTTGCAGACGACGGACATCGCTGACTGTGGTTGAGGCTTTCGGAGTAGGTCGGTACCCGGAGGAGGACCACTGAGCGGGACGTGCTCGGAGCGGACAGTTGGACCCGAGGAGTTGTGAGCTATCTGTACCTACCCTTCAGGTAGTATCTGTGGTGGACGATCCAGGAGCTGAGCCATCTGTACCTACCCTTCAGGTAGGAATCGAGGAGGACGTCCCAGGAGCCGCTTGTACTTTCAGTTGCTGTTTTCCCTTTCGAGTTGTACTTTACTTTCAGTTGGGCTTGTATTCCGGCCCCCTTTACTTTTCTGCACTTGTAGTTACTTTCCGCTTGCTGACTCTGTGGTGGTTGTTACTTATAAAGGCAATGCCTTCCCTGTTTACCGGGATTATACACCTTGGTGCTAGTCGCCAGCCCCTGGCCTATGGAAGGCGGGCTTGGGGTAGTCACGGCACGGGCCCCGAGGTCGGGTCGTGACATTTTACCTTTGTGAATTTCCACTGTATTTTTTTAAAAGGTTTAATCGAAATGGGTTATCATTTTGAACATTGGTTGGTTTTCATAGTCGATGAACCTTGATGAGGTGTACTATTTAAATGTTTTTAAAGAAAATTTATGGTTTTCTCGAAGCCTTATAGTGTTTTAGTGGTTTTTTTAAAAATTAAAATATAATTTAATGCCCTTGGAAATGTTTTTTATTATCAAAGAACAGATCCCTTGTGTAAGGGTTTCATTGATATTTTTTTAATTATTGGGCATTTTACATATTTTTTAAAATGGTGTTTGAGTTTCATTTAATGGAAATAAAAAGTTAATAAAATCATATAAAATAAATTTATGTTAATGAACCATTTGGTAACTTGTTTTTATTTTTTATTTGATGATGAAAGCTCTTGATTTTATCTTTTTGGTTTACACCTACTGTGGGATTAGGGTCACAATGTGATGCCTGTTTTCTCACAATGTGTGGGAATGATATTTTTAAGAAGTATATGAATGCTAAGAGTCAATATGGGTATTCACATCATGGTTATTTAGGGGGGATGGATTTTATAGTTATTCACTTTATGTAGACTTGAATTGTCAATGTTATGCCCCATGTAATTATTTTTCATGGGATGTTGTGTACTATATTGAATATTTATCTTATTCCTATAATTGGTTTTCAAGTCACTACATTGAAAATAGTCATGATAGTAAAAAGGGTTTGGTGTTTCTTCATCAAAACTAATATTATTAAAATGATAAAGGGAATTAATGTTTGGACATAAAACTTGTCAATAGATAAAATGGGTTTTTATACCCTTATATGGTTCGATGGATTTTATGATTGAATTACTAGAGTTTGATCCCATTATGATTTCATTTGATTTGATGGTGGGAGATTGAGGGAATATTGATGTAGTGATTTTTTGTATTATTCCACAAATATCATTAGTGATGAATCTTTAATATTTACTATTCATTTTTTTATATGTATGATTTACTGTATTTGATTTCATTATTTTATCAATATGTGTGGGTTGGGTAATTTTCTTCTGAAAAATAATTTTCAAGGTGGTGTTTGTGGAAGCCCGCTTCTTGTATTAAAGGATGTTGTATATGAACTCCTTATAAAATATATCAAAATTGGTATTTGGATTTATAGAAGTCTTCAACAAGTTTCATGATCTAAAATAGTATTCATTTATTTGTAACGAATAATGGTTTTTATTTTTAATGAATCATAATGGGTTTACATAGATGTGAAATGGATTAGGATGGTGTCTCTTATTCCAAATATTGTGAGTATTTTTTTGGAATAAATGTTACATTTTGTTAGTAGTGACTACATATTTTTTTTAATTTCATGTATATTTTGTTCAAAAAGACTAGATTTTAGTTTATTTTTAAAACTATAATATTTTAATTGCCTTATGAGACATGTTTCATAATTCTGGTGTGTTGTTGTGAACTATATGTATTTTTAGTTCATTCCTATATGTTTCATGTTCCATGTTCCCAATTGGATCATTCTTTTTTTATGAAGGATGTTGGGAGATTTGGGTAGTGGTGTGGACATGGAGGTTTCATGGGGATGTTTTTTTCTTGTCTCTAGTAGGTTGAAAGTGATTTTATTTTTTAGTTTCTTTTGTACCTATCATTCATAAATATATTTTTTTATATGCAAATAGGTTTTATTATTTTAGTTTTCATGACTTGTATTACTTTTTATTTATTTGTCCTTGTTTTTATATTACCTCATAATTGATTATCTATATAATGAGAGAATTTATTCCTAGATGGATTCATATGAGGACAATACACATGTTTTCATCCCATGTGGATTAAGAATTCCCTTTAGAACATGTAGATGACTAGGTTGGGTGTATGGTGGGATGGAGACCAGAGTCAATTAGTTCTATAATATAAGGATATCCTAGGTTATCTTTAGGGAATATATTTTGTTGTTTCCCATTTTATTTGAACATTAACTTGGAGAAATTAAAATAATTTTATAAAATCATGATAGGTAAGGCTGTGGAGCATATATACTGTTATTTATTTCCTTGAACCTCAACATTCTAGTCGATGATGGGTTTAGAATCAAATATTTGAGTTGTTTTTGTATCTTCCTATGGAATTGAATATGAATTTTGGATTTAGTTACCTATTATTATATACATTATAATGGGGATTCCAAATTGGTTTCAGGGTGTAAAGGGGAGATGAACATTGTAGGCATGGTTGGAATGTAAGTAACGGAAAATCTAGTAGTGCTTATGGATTTGAGTTTTCTTCTTTAGCTAAGTATGTTCCTGATTGGAATAGGAGTTCCCTATCTTGATGGTCAAAGAATTCAAAACACTATTTCTTCATTAGTTACCAATTTGGACTCCTCTCAAATATGTTTACTCAAAATAGTATTTTTAGTTATAATTGGTATAATGAGGAGTGTTTTTATTCCCTTTTTAAATTCGGTAATTTTGAGTCTTGTTTAAACTATTGTGCAATTCCATCTCTGTGGTTTGTTATTTAAACCATGTATTAAAAAATGATTGGATTTTTAGAATTTTTTTAATGAAAACATAGTTTTATGAAATTTTTTCCAAGTGGTGGTTTCCCTTATAGAGGAAAAATAAAATGTTTTTTCATAGGGAAATTATTTTTGATGAGTGTTCTTCATGCACATGGTTTTATATGTAAAGGGGGGATTATAAGGTATTTTGTTTGATTATCAGGTTTGTGTCAATGTTTTGGTAATAAGATAAGGTTCTTTTATTTTTGGAGTTGGTAATTTATTTTTGATATGACTAAATATTGGTATTGGATAATTTACAAAATCCATGTTTAAAATATTGTTTTTCATATTAAAAAATTAATTCATTTTGTGTTATTATTTTATGATTCGTTGTGGATTTTTTTATTTTTTTCATAGGGGTACTAGAATAATTATTTTCTTCAATACATGGATATTCAATATTCATGTCATGTTATGTTCTAGTTTTCCACCCAAAATCTTGAAATAGTTTCCTTAGATCTGGTTCATGCCTAGAGTTTAGGTGGAGTGGTTGATGTGGAAGCATTGTTGAGATTAGATGAAAATCATATATTGGAAGGTATTAATGAGAGACATAATTTTCCTGATAAATTAAAATATATTTGGTTGAATTATGTTTAGGAGTTTCTAGATGAGTAGGTGGCGGGGTTGTTCTTCTTTTGATTCCTGAGGGCTATCATGAGAAATTTTAAAGAGGTGATCATCCGATAATTATTTCCTAAGGTGCAAAGAAATAGAATGTTCTATAGTTTCCATTATTTATCTTCATTTTGGCAGTTTATTTATCTTAATATGTTTTATTAGTAATTTCTTATGGAAAAGTTATCAGGTTTTTCCATTGATAAAGGCTTGTTTGGTTTGTATTAGAGATCTCTTTCCATGATGGTTGTGGTATTTGTATTAGAGGTTCGACTATTGTGGTTGGTTTTCCAGGGAGTATATTACTTATTGGTATGGTAAATGTGGATTATTACATTTATGATTAATGATTAAAAGTTTAAATTATGGGATGTGGTATGTTTATAATGTCCCTCATCCACCCAATAGGATGTTTAGTGGTTCATCTGTGACTGTCTCTTAGTTGAGCAACATTTATTGGAGAAATATTATTTGTGATAGTAGGTTGTGCCAATTCATTTGGAGAGGCCAAGTTTTTATCATTTCTTGGAGATGATAGAGGTATTGGTTAAACAAATTGGTAACTACACAATGTTATAATGTAGATGACTATTGTATACTAAATTCATTGTAGTTATGGGAATTTTTCATGACACTCCCTAAAAGGGTTATCTAATATTGACTATAGGTTATCCATGAATTTCATTTCCCATGGTAAATATTTTTGGATATTTTTCTAAGTCTCTCGGTGGTTATTTTTCCTTTAATTCTGTTTAGAACCATTTATAGTTGAGATCATGTTCCTATCATGGGTTCCCAATTGTTCAAGGATGTGTTATCGATTGTTTTTATTTTAATCCACCATATTATATGAATTATAAATGATTTGGGGATCATGTTAAAGGTATTTGAAATAGCGTTGATTCCATATTAGGTAAACCATGATTTTTTTATTTTTTTCATTTTTTAGGTTCCTATTCCGATGTGTTTTGATATTTTTGGGACCTTGTGGTCAATTGGTTGATCATTTGGAGAATAATAATGGTTATATTTGAGGTGGTCTGATTGTGAGATGTTATTTTGGGTTAGGTACTCTTATTACATTTCATTTTCAATCTCCTCTCATTTATATAAAATTTTCTCAGGGGAATAATGATTCATGGTGCCATAGTTTGTGATGCCCCACCTTTCCTGATATTTTTTATTTTGGGGTGTTTTATCTACCCATTATTGTAATTGAGTTTTCATTGGATGAGGGATTAAATTTAATGTTTTTTTAAGATTTTAGGAGGTCCATGGATATCTTGAATAGTTTATAATAATTTCATTGTTCCCATGAATATGGCTTTGTCATTTTTACAGAGGATTTTTTCACAACTTTTTCATAGTTTTTTAAACCCTTTAGAGATCCCTAGACACTATGTGGTTAATTATTGGTGTTTGCGGTGAGATTAATGGTTTTTCAATACAATGTGGAACCCATGAGTTTCCTTGTGTGGGGTACCTATCCTAAAAAGTGACCATCACAATATATTGAAAACCATTTACCCAAACCATGTTGCCTAAGCATTTGTTTAAATTTGGTGGTTTTCTCTAAATGAACCTTTTAATTTATTTAGGATTTCGCCCCTTCTTCTTACCTATTTATGTTAGAAAACTATACAATGAGTTATTTGAGTATTTCCCCTCCCACTCTAGGGATTAATTAACTTCCTTTGAAAGATTTCAATATATTTTGATTCTATGCTCCCTCTCCTTCCAAATTCATGCTTCTCATTCCAATATATTTTGGATATGGCTTCCCCAAAGAACCCTATTTATCTTGTGTATTTATTTTTAATTTATATTTTTATCTAATTATGTTCATATTGATATATTGGGGTTGGAGACACTGTTTCTTGTCATGTAGATGTGGTCGTTGTTGAAGGAAATGAGTTTGGAGGTGTTGTAGCTCAATTTTCCTCTCTTTGAGGTAGTGTTTACAGTTAAATCATATCATTTTGTAATTATATTCATGTTTTCACTTTCTAAATATCCATTTTACTAATTTAGGACTACATGTGATATACATGTGGTGATTTTAAACTATTTAATTACATCTAGATATTGTCATAAATGTTTTTTCATGTTAAATTGATTTTTCTGTATTTTAAATGGAATTTGTAATGATATTATGATCTTGTGATGTTCCTTTATATAATTTAAAATGGTTTTTATGGTTTTAAATGGGTTCTAGAGTAGTAATTATTTTCAATGAGTTCATTTAATGATATAAAGGGAATATTGTTTTGAATTGTGGTGTTGATCTCAAAAGGGTTTGTAAAAGTGGTTCCCCTTTTTATTATTATTTTTTGAAATGTCTGTGTGATTTAACCCATTAGTAATTCTATGGGGGGTTGTTTTTAATGGTTTGATTGAAATGGTCTGAATGTTTTCCTTTTATATATTTTCATAGTATAATAACACTATTTAATGTATGATTTGAATCATTTTTAATTGAAACTGGTAGTTTAAAAAATTCATTTTATATGTTTTCTTCCATGTTTTTTCAAATGTGATATGGAAATAAATTTACATTTCCATCGTTTAGAATTTTAAGAAAAGAGTCATTCTTAAGGGTGATTTTTAATTATTTTAATTGCTTATATATTTTCTATCATTTTAATAATGTAGAATGGAATGATTTTTATGGGAGGAGAGATTACATGGAATTACAATACTTGTTTTTATATTAAGGAACCATTTCAAACATTATTATAAAATGGTTAATGTGGATGGAACCACTCTATTAACCATTAATGTTTTTCCTCTTCAATGGGCTTGTGATCACTATGTGTTGTATTTTAAACTCGTGTGAGAATGTTATTGTTATTCATTATGTTACTATTATACAAGGGTATGTATATTCTCTTCATTAGGTGCTCTAGGTTAGGGTAGCTAGGGGTTTTCCATGCGAGTTGAGTTTCCTTGTTTATTCTATGATGCACTTAGTAATTGGTCTTATTATGTATGGTTCTAATTGAAAGTAATAGTTTGTTCCTCTAGATAGTTCACATTTCAATAGATTCCAACCTATCAAGATCTGATCAAGGTCTAGGTGGGGGTTACAGCTTTTTGTGATGCATGTATGGGATAGTGGGATGTGAGTGTTGACCTTTCTTATATCGGTAGACAGTTTGGTTGGTTAAAACAATATACAGTTAAACCCATTGCCTATTAGGATTATCAGGGTAGATCCCATGAATCATTATTATTCTTGTATAGTTGTTGATTAAGGGAGATTGATCATGTTTTTATATGTATCATTTCTTCTACATTTATTGACATGGAACCTTTAATTTTTATCGTTCCTTATTATATGTAAGTGATTCATGGTTCTTGATTTTTTAATTGATCAATGAGAGAATATTTTGTTATGATCCATTTGGAGTGAGATTTCAAAGTTGTCTATATTGATAAATATTTTTGGTTTTAAGAGAAATTATCAGTGATCTCTTTAAACAATATTTTAAAGTGGTTGTTTATATTTGTAATGGTATTTTGTAGTTTTATCTTCTAAATTTGTATCAAATTAATTTTAATAAAGAATATAATTTTAATGAAATGGGAAAATTTGTTCATGGTATTGAAATAGATTAGGATAGAATCTTTGTTTTCCAAATGTGTGTGTTTATTTTTCGAAAACAAAGTTAAATGTTTTGTGTGGTAATTAATTACATGCTTAAATTTTAGTAATTATTATTATTGAAAAAACAATTTTTTGTTTAATTATAAACATAAATTTATAAAATACTTTCTGGAATATAATTCATATTATTTTGGGTTTTGGTGACCTATTTTGATTTTTATATGATGCATATATTTTTAGGTTCCATGTTCTCAAATGGATCCTTATTTAATTAATCATGTCTAATGTTATAATTGATTTCTGGTAGTGATATGATTGATAATGAAATGAGATAGTGTGGGATCAGACCTAAATGGTTCATAAATATTTTATTATTTAGTTTATGTTGTACATTTTTCTTTCTAGTTATATTATTTTCTCTTTTATTGGAAAATAGATTGGATCATTACAGGTAATTATAACCTATCAAGAATGTGTTTTTATTTTCACTTGATATTATATTATTCAACATTCTTTTATCATTTTCCTGGGTGAAATCATTCCCAAAGTGACTCATATGATTTCATCGAACTAGATTCCAACCAATGGAGATTGGGAAAATAATATGGGTGATGTGGTGGAGAAGGTCAGGTGTTGAGTGTGAAGAAAAAGTAGGCCAGTTCATTACACTAATCCAATAAAATAATTTTCAAACTATATTAATATAAATAATATTGAATATGATGTTTTTTGATAAATTGTCACTATTATATTTAATTTAAACCAAGTAATAAACAGTATTATTTATCATATGATGAAACTAGTTGCATAATAATCAGTATTATGTATATTTTTTATTAATGACACAAAAACCTTTACATGTTTTTTTATGATTGTTCAATGGTTATTGAAGTGATGGATTCTTTCTATATAAAAATCATTCAATGAAATTTTATATAAAAATATAAATATGTTTATATTATTTGTGAAATTAGAATCACTTTTTAATAGAATATGAAATTTTAAATTAATGTATCATTTATTATTTTGGTAGATACAATACCGTTAAGGACCATAAGTAGTCTAAATTCGTCACATAACCAAATTTATCATAAATAAAAAATTTTGGATGCAGAAAAGGCTCCCCAAAATCCAAGTGGGGGATCATCATGAACATGATTTTCCTAAAAGTATTTTATCCATGAACTTTTTCCACTAGATCCCCAATGGTGAACCACTATGATATTGGTATCCACTAACATTTTATTGATTCCCTAATAAGAGTCCATTGGTAGTCCTAATTTTTTAATATATATTTTTGTTGTTATTTTTTCACAACCAAATAAAAAACATATTTCCCCTCTTTCCCATGATGTCAAGTCAACCATCGCATTATCCCTTCAAATAATCTAATTTTATTTATCTGTTATCCCAATTTAATAATACCTCTCTCTTATATTTGGATGTATATAAATTATGTTTTTATATAGTCTTCTAAAATATTTTTCTCCATAATTGTTGATTTCATATCTCTTCTATTTAAAATATATCAGGATACATTTCATTTCTTATATATAATTTATTTAGATTTTTAGCTTATTAACCTAGAATATAATTTAAAAGAAATCTCCTATGTGATTTTTTATATAAGCATATATATATATGATATAGGTTTGTTTAATTAATTATAGTGGGTGTGTGTTTGTTTATTATGGTTGGTAGTTAATACATGTCCTGAAAAAACCAAACAACCTACTAACTATTTACCAGAATTCGTCTTTTTAAGGAAAAAAGGGAAATTAATGATCGACATATGTTGCTGACTAGTACCTCGGAATCAAACAACATCACTGGGGAATGATATCTCTAGAAGAGTAGCTGATGAATATAAAACTAGTAGAGGAATTTAAAACCAAGGAGTAATCCCAAACACTCAAGAAGCGAAAAATAAAAACTATATAGACAATTACAATACCCACAATGTGATATGAAACCCAAAAATCACAACAAACCAGATATACTTATAAAACATAGATCACATACTTCTTTTTCCGCTACTAACTCCTACAGTCCCACTATATTGAACACCCAAAACCTCCAAGTGGTTCTATCCATTTATTAAGGAAATATATAAATAATGTATATAAATTACCAAAATTTAATGTATGGTGTTAGAAACAGTATCCTAAGAGGATCCCTCTAAGTATTTTCTAAAAAAATCTCATATAAATAAAAAATATTCTCAATTTTAAATAAAAACTTTCATGGTAATTTTTTATAGTTCATAATAAAATATTGTTTTCAAATCATTTATATAGAAACTATAAAAACATTCCAAATTGATTTTTGATCAAATCAATAATGAATAATTATTTTCTACTAATAATTTCATGAATAATAATTTTATTCATAATGGCTGGTATAAATAATTTTCAATCATATAACCACTGTAAGAATCTCAAGGGTTAGTGAGATCAGGGGTCAAGATTTATCACACTATCCATGAAATACCACACTTAGTGTTATCACAACCATTTATCCTAAGATTTGAGGGAAAAAAATCCAACCCTAAAATGATCCTCTTTTACCCATCAATATTATCTTTTTCTATCACGAATCAAATTGTAGTTAGATCTAATACATGCTTAGCATGCATATGCATCTACCCAACTACCCAGAATCCATTATGAATTAAAAAATTAGTAAATTAAATCTATTATAAAGTGGGATATCATTCATTTTAATAACTCTCAAATCATTTCAATTAAACTGTTCACGAATCCCCGTATTTATTATTCAAAACACTCCATTTCATTTCAAAACAAAAATTAATATTTTTTATGAAAACTAAAGACATAAAAAATTTATTTCATTTAAAATACTTAAAAAATTCATGACTTTACACCAAACTACAGAAATCATCAAACTATTTATAAATCAATTATGATATATATTTAACCATATAAACAAGATGAAATTTCAAATAAATTATTAAAATACTAATATCATGGTTTAGAAATAAATTGTAAATCCATATTAAATAATGAAATAAATGATGGATTCAATTTATTGGATTATCATTAGGAAAACAGCAATCAGAAACAAAATATCATTAAAAAATATCACAAGATACACACAAGAAGGGAGAAAAAAGGATATATTTGATAATGGAATAATCCTGTAACCACAATTAAAAAAATCAATATCCAGATCCATCAATGAAATCAATATATAAAGCCATTTATAAAGGATAAATATGAGGAAGAGATAATTCACACGATGTTTCAGATCACACATACTAAATGTGATTCCACACATCAATCAACACATTGAATCCTTAATTTTCAAGGTTATAATGTACCAAAAAAATCTAGAAACCATATGATATCTATGTATATGAATTAGGATAACAGAGGGGATATTTGAGTAAAAATATGGTTATTGGGAAATAAAATATGAAAATTATAAAAAATAAATCTTTTCTATTTGTTTGGATTCAATGGTTTTCAAACATTTAACAAATTGTTATCTACTTTTATGTTATCTAGAATATCCACATAGTTGGAAAAATATGTTCCAAATTTTATAAATGACACTATCTTGGTTCACAAGGTTTGATGGTATGGGTTAATGAGTTTCAGAAATTATTATCTTAACCATTTTACCCCCTTTGGAAATATAATCCAAGGTGTACAGTTTCTTGGGAAGACCCATGTAGTTTTCTATATGTGTGAACCAAAACTAAAAGGAACAAAAAATTGTTTTCCAAAAATTCACCTAAACCAACACATTGAAATTCCAAAAAAATATATTTTCAGAAAAATTGAATGTATGTTCTTGACATCATGTGTTGTTTTTCTATAATTCTCCCCACTATAAAAGCTATATTACCACATAAATCATGTTTAAAATAATGGTTTTACAAAATATGATGTCGGTGCTAACAAATAAAAAATGAGAAATCTAAATACATTGGGTAATAATAACCATCCATAATTTCACCAAAACTAAGGTTATGGGATTCCTGTTAATAACCTTAATATGTGGATCAAAAATTTAATTGGTTTTCGAGTCATGATCTTATTAGGATCCACATCAACGTCTTCCCAATTTAAAAACATAGATGATTATTCAAGATACATCGTGATTTATGACCTGTGAAATTATTCATTACTCAAATTAATTAGATATAGAAAAGATTAATGGAAATACAATATTGTAATCCACTTAATAACCTCAAATGATCCCATATCACTCTATTTCAACTTCCCCAATTTTCCATGATGTTAGTTTCCAAACTGAGGAAAGACACTAAAAACCCATTAATCTCCAACCAAGAATTACATATGATATTGAAAATTATCCTTGTCAGATTTATTCCATATATGAACCATAAAAAATTAATAACTAATAATATATGTCATTATAATCATAACCATAGTAAAACTACATCCTATAAGAGAAGATTTATGAATCTTAAACCAATAGTGTATAGATTTGAAAGGCATCCTATAAATGGAATAAAAGGTTGTAATAGATTTCTGGTAGTGATACGATTGATGACGCAAGGAGATGGTGGGAGATCCAACCTAAATGGTTCATAACTATTTTATTATTTATTTTATGTTGTACATTTTCCTTTCTAGTTGTATTATTGTTTCTTTTATTGAAAAATAGATTGGATCATTATAGGTAATTATGACATGCCAAGCAAGTGTTTTTATTTTGACTTGATAGTATATTATTCTACTACCTTTTATCTTTTTCCTAGGTCAAATCATTCCCAAGGTGACTCCTATGATTTCTTAGAACTAGTTTCCAACCAATGGAGATTGGGAAAATAAGATGGGTGATGTGGTGGACACTGTTAGGTGCTGAGTGTGAAGAAAAACTACGCAGTTCATTACACTAATCCAATAAAATATTTTTCATTCTATATTAATATAAATACTAAGGAATATGATGTTTTTTGATAAATTATCACTATTATATTTTATTTAACCCACGTAATAACTTTTATTATTTATCATATAAAGAAACTAGTTTAACAATAATAAGTATTATGTATATGTTTTTATTTACGAAACAAAAACCTTTACATTTTTTTTAATGATTTTTCCATGATTAGTGAATTGATTGATTATTTCTATATAAAAATCATTCAATTTAATTGTATATACAAATACAAATATGGTTATATTATTTGTGTTATTAGAATCACTTTTTAATAGAATATGAAATTTTAAATTAATGTCTCATTTATTATTGAGGAAGATACTATACAGTAAAATACCATAAATAGTCTAAATTCGTCACATAATCAAATTTTTCAGAAATCATATTATTTGGATCCAGAAAAGCCTCACCAAAATTCTAGTGGGGGATCATCAAGAACATGCTGATCCTAAAAGTATTTTATCCAAGAACATTTTCCACTAGATCCCCAATGGAGACCCACTTTTGATTTTGGCATCCACTTACATTTTAATGATTCCCTAATAAGTGTCCATTGGTAGTCCTAATTTTTTAATATATATTTTTGTTGTTATTTTTTACCAACGAAATAAAAAACATATTTCCCCTCTTTCCCATGATGTCAAGTCAACCATCCCATTATCCTTTTAAATAATCAAATTTTATTTATCTATTATACAAATTTAATACTACATCTCTATATATTTGGATGTATATAAATTATGTTTCCATATAGTTTTCTAAAAGAGTTTTCTCCTTAATTTTTGATTTCCTATCTCTTCTATTTAAAATATATCAGGATACATTTCATTTATTATATATAATTTATTTAGATTTTTAACTTATTAACCTAGAATATAATTTAAAAGTAATCCCTTAACTGATTTTTTTATATAAGCATATATATATGATCTAGGCTATTTTAATTAATTTTGTGGGTGTGTGTATGTTTGTTATGGTTGTAAGTGGATACATGTCATGAAAAAACCGAACAACCTACTAACTATTTTCTAGAATAAGTCTTTCAATGGAAAAAAAGGAAATTAATGATCGACATATGTTGCTGAACAGCACCTCGGAATCAAAAAACATCATGAAGGAATGATTTCTCCAGAACAGTAGCTGATGAATATATAACTAGTAGTGGAATTCTAAACAAAGAAGTAATCCCAAACCCTCAAGAAGGGAAAAATTAAAAATATATAGACAATTACAATGCCCAAAATGGGATATGAAACTAAAAAATCCCAACAAACAAGATATACTTGTAAAAGATAGATCGCATACTTCTTTTTCCGCTACTGACTCCTTTTCTCCCACTATATTGAACACCCAAAACATCCAAGTGGTTCATTCCATTTTTAATGAAATATATAAATAATGTATATAAATTACCTAAATAAAAGGTATGGTGTCAGAAACAGTGTCCTTGTAAGATCCCTCTATGGATTTTATAAAAAAATCTCATATAAATAAAAAATATTCTCAATTTTAAATAAAAACTAGCATGGTAATTTTTTATAGTTCATAATAATATATTATTTTCATCTCATTTATATAGAAACTATAAAAACATTCCAAATTAATTTTCAATCAAATCAATAATGAATAATTAATTTCTATTAATATTATCATGAAAAATAATTTTATTAAAAATGGCCGGTATAATTAATTTTCAATCATAGAACCATTATAAGAATCCCAAGATTTAGTGAGATCATGTGTCAAGAAATATCACACTATCCATGAAATACCACACTTAGTTTTATCACAACCCTTTATCCTATGATTTGAGGGAATAAAATTCCTTCCCTAAAAATGATCCTCTTTCACCCATCAATATTATCTTTTTCTATCACGAATAAAATTCTAGTTAGATCTAATACATGCCTAGCATGCATATCCATCTACCCAACTACCCAGAATCCATTATGATTAAAAAATAATTAAATTAAAACTATTATAAAGTGGGATATCATTCATTTTAATAACTCTCAAATCAATTCAATTAAACTGTTCAAGAATCCTCATAATCATGTTTCAAAACACTCCATTTCATTTCAAAATAAAAATTAATATCTTTTTATAAAAACTAAAGACATTAAATAAATATTTCATTTATATGACGTAAAAAATTTCAGGAATTTACCATAAAAAATTACATCATAAAAAATCCTTCATGGTAAAATCAAGTAAAGTTTTCAGAAAGCAACAAACTATTTCTAAATAAATTATGAAATATATTTCACCATATAAACATGATGCAATTTCAAAAAAAATTATTAAGAGAATAATATCGTGGTTCAGAAATAAATTGTAAATCCACATTAAATATAGAAATAAATGATGGATTCAATTTATTAGAATATCATTAGGAAACCACCAATCAGAAACAAAATGTCATTAATAACTATCACAAGAAACACACACGAAGGGAGACAAAAGAATATATTTGATAATGGAATAATCTTGTAACCACAATTAAAAAAATAAATATCTATATCCCTCAAAGAAATAAATATATAACTCCCTTAAAGAAGGATAAATATGAGGAAGAGATAATTCACATGATGTTTCATATCACACTTTCTAAATGTGATTCCACACATCAATCAACACATTGAATCCTGAATTTTCAAGGTTACAATGTACAAAAAAAATCAAGAAACCCTTTGATATCTATATATATGAATTAGAATAACAGAGGGGATATTAGTGTAAAAAATGGTTATTGGTAATTAAAATATGAAAATTATAAAAAATAAATCATGTCGATTGGTTTGGATTCAATGGTTTTCAAACATTTGACAAATTGTTATATTCTTTTAGGGTATCTAGAATATCCACATGGTTGGAAAAATATGTTCTAACTTTTAAAAATGACACTATCATGGTTCACAAGGTTTGATGGGATGGGTTAATGAGTTTCAAAAAAAATCTAACCTGTTTCCCCCCTATGGAAATATAATCCAAGGTTTGCAGTTTCCTGGGAAGACCCATGTAGTTTTCCCTATGTGTGAACCAACAATAAAAAAACTAGAAATTGTTTTCCTAAAATTCACCTAAACAAACACATTGAAATACTAGAATAAAATATTTTCAGTAAAATTGAATGTATTTTCATGAAATCATTTATTGTTTTTCTATAATTATCCCCACTATAAAAGATATATTTACACATGAAGCATTTTTAGAAGAATGTTTTTCCAAAATATGATGTCGGTGCTAACATATAAAAAACGAAAAATTCAAATCCTTGGGGTATTAATAACCATTCAATAATTTCACCAAATCTATGGTTATGGGATTCCCATTGATAAGATACATATGTTGATCAAAAATAAAACTTGGTTTCGAAGTCACGATTATATTAGGATCCACATCAATGTCTTCCCAATTCAAAATAACAGATGATTATTAAAGATACATCATGATCTATGACCTGTGAAATTTTTCATTACTCAAATTAATTAGATATAGAAAAGATTAATGGAAATAAAATATTGTAATCCACTTAATAACCTCAAACTATCCCATATTACTCAATTTCAACATCCCGAATTTTCCAAGATGTTAGTTTTCAAACTGAGGAAAGACTCTAAAAATACCATAATCACCAACCATGAATTCTATATGATATTGAAAATTATCCTCGTTAGATTTATTCCATATATGTACCATCAAAAATCAATAATGAATAATCGATATCATCATAATCATAACCATGGTAAAACTACTTCCTATGAGAGATTATTTCTGAATCTTCTACCAGTAGAGTATAGATTTGAAAGGATTCCTATAAAGGCCATAAAAGGATGTCATTTTAATGTATTAATGAAAACTATTATTTTAGAAAAATATGATTATACCCATATGTAAATGACATGATCATAAAAATTAATCGAACATTAATGAATGATATACTTCATAATATGTAATTCTCATTTTATAAGAGGATGGTTTGCTGAGAATATAATTATATAAGATCCCATTACATTATAGATGTCCCTCAAAAAATAGGATTTGAAATTGGTATCCATGTTGAAATAAATTTTAAGTATTTCTATGTGAAATACTATAGTCTTCTTCACAAGAAAACAACATATTCCCTCAACATTTGTGGTATCATGAATGGTAATAAAGTGAGAATATTTGGATAATCAGTATATCACAAAAAAAAAATTTATTTTTTCGTCATCAATTACATGGAAAATCCACATAAATTAATATAAATACATCATTTCACTTCTAAATAATCTTGGTAATGATTTGATGAAAAAATAAAGCCTTTATATGTTCATCCTAGTTCTTTTTACAAGAATAATAATGTGAAACAATATCAACAACATCATGTTCTAAAACTAACAACTTGAATCATCACCTCATTCCATGAATCCACTTTATATTTGTTGGGTTCCTACCAAATAGAATTCCGAAAAATCCATCATTATATCCATTATCATACATGATACGAAAACAGTATGGTTCCTAATGAAAAGTATACATTCTATAGATAGAGAGAATTATCTTATGGTATCCCCACCCTATATTAAATCCACAATACCTAGAAAGTCATAATAAGAATACTACTATGAGCGGATCATATAAAGAAAAGTTGATTTTACTAAAATCTTTCTATAAGTATCTTGGCCTCACCCTCTCAATCATCGAAATTCATGCGATCAAAGGGATCCATGAAATTCCACTCTTTTCATGATTCCTTAATAACCTAGGATGATAATTTCTTGTCAATGATTCCACTATAATATTCCCCCTTCTATGATTGTTGGTGATATCAATTCCAAAATATTATAGTTTCTCTACCCATTTATTATGATAGACAATAAAATATTTTTTCATGAAGATCTACACTATGATTATTAAATTACTATAAATGGAAACCCGTTATATGAAATGGTAGTCCTACAAAATATAAATATCTGGCATCATATATATTTGTTATATATCATATGTGAGATATATATTGTTAGGGGTAAGATTATAAGTATCCCCATAAGTCATAAATTGATCCCACTATTTGAGAACATTTCCCAAACAATAACTTTATTCATTAAAAATGACTACATATCCTTTTTTATCATCTAAAAGAGTCAACACCAGGGATCAAGTCAATGTTTTCTACAACTCATCAAAAATAAGTTTGATATTTTATGTAAAAAAATTATATTCCATCCCTTTAAAGCAAGATTGGTAATTTGAAAAGCCAGTATGAGAAAGCTATTATATGTTTAAGATAACATCATACCGAACCAAAGAAGATATGATTCTAAAAAAAATATGGTTACTCCAATTATATGAAAAAATTAGCATTTTCGATTAATTAAGAAAAGGTTTTCTGATACCATGTTCCCTAATAACATGACCACTAAAATGAAGAATTCATAATTTGATTTATTGTAAAAAAGTCATCCATTATTTATGATTTCAGTATGATCTTTAAAATGAATCCCATGATTACAGTTATTTATAGAGTAAACAATGATGTAATCCATGACTTCCATTATAAAATAATAGTGATACTGGAGGTATATCATATACATAAATTCTACAAACATCAAATTTTCATTTGGTAGACCAAATTTCATAAGAATATACTCATAATGGAAATACATGACCCTAAAAGTTATCTTAGGAATATTATATTAATAGATACTAAGATTGTGATAACAAATCCGAAGGTTAATTTTAGAGAACCACTTCAACCCAACTAGCTGAACAAAAAAATATCAATATGAGGAATGATATACATTTTTTTAATTGTAACACAATTTAGATTAAAATATTCAAAAAACATGTGAAGGGTTCCATCATCTTTCTAGGAAAAATGAAATAGTGTTTTGAGAGGTGACCCACTAGGTCGAATGAAGACTTTGGTTATAAATAAATAAAAATAATCTATTAACTATAAAAAATCAATGTGATTCATATGGTACGAGGGGATGTGTGATGGTTTATTATCCAAAACCAAGTCAATAAAGAACCATATCACTATTTCTAGATGTACGTCATAAATGTATAATGAGAAAACATATTGAAACTTAATAGCTACCAGAGGGAGAAAAAAATATGAATATTACTCCATTATTTTAAAATCGTACATGAATATCATCCGACACATGTCCAAAATAGGAATTCTATATCATCTAGACCTAAATAATTATTTTCCTTAAAAATATACATGAATCCCCTTTGGGGGAATAATAGGATATTCGCTAATGATAACATTCAAAAATTGCTTTGTGAGCCACCAAATATAATATTCTAATAATTAAATTTACTGGATTCACATCAAAAAAGTTTCTATAATATCTCGGTCTATGATAATGATAATGAAAAAGTGGGATAACATTAACCCAACTACCACTTTTTCATAAGAGGTCTTATAATTTCCATCACATAAGGAGTGATCTTAGTAGGAATATTGAAAATTTTCATAATTTGAATTCATCAAAAGGAATGAGAGGCCCAAGTATCCAAACAATTATTCACTAAAGGTGATGAAATAATAATGATAACTTTCATTGATGTAGGACCACCATTATATCCCACCAGATCATTTTATACTACATGAAGGGATTCATTATATATGAATTTATCATAAAACACATTTTATTCAAATGTTTAATTGTGATACAGATCCTCCCAATACAAATGAGATATTTCAACTACACATAGATTTAATACAGGGAAGACCCTATTCATGTTTCTTGAATGACTACATGAGAAACATATATTTAGTTCCTTTTTGAATGAATACAACATTTTCCCAACTATTCCACATTATAAACATGTTCGGGGCCCTTTAATTGATATTGTAGATTATTTTAATGAATAAAATTATGAAAGGAAGAAAAAAAATATTTCAAAAATGAGGCTCATTATACATATCATTTTCATTAATGGAATCTCAAAAGATTAAAATTTGAGATGGAGGTACTCTAATCAATCTTACATAGCATCCATGTCATTATTTTTATTCGCAGATCTATTAGATAATTAACAAATGAGGCAACATTCTTCATATAATCAATAGATCAGATAACATATCTATGAACCATATCAAAACATTGGGCCTTTTGGTTCTTGTTTTACACTATATAAGGTTATAATTGATCATTTTCAACAAAACAATTGTCTTCTAGAGGCTATATCCAAGCACCATAGTGAATGTTTAGTAACACAATAAACATAGAAAATATTATCTACATAAGAAAAAATTTAATTTTTATAAAATAAAATAAATGCTTTCCAATAAAATCCATCAATATTATTTCCCATAGCTATAATATCCATCCATATCATGATATATCAATCACAATAAGGATCACTCACACCCTAGAAAGATAGTGGTTTCTAATGATGAAACTTCTTGGAACGATCTCTACCATCATCCCTCTATGTGATAACCTATATATCATGAATGGGGATAGGATCAACCCATTTCGTGAGTGAATAGACCACAATGAACAATACCTCTATATTTGTCTAGTAAACAATAGGGTTTACATTATGTGGCCTATCAAAAATTATATCCTAATGTCAAAAAGGGGATATTTTTAAGGGAATGATACTCTAAATGTAATAGCCTGAAATTTTATTAAATACATTATATTTAATTTCAATGATGTATTGTGTTGTCTGCCACATGAAAATTAACTTGCACTATATGCTATGCCGTATTAGATTGTAGTATGTGAAACACAATTCTCAGCTTGTGTTGCACATCATTTCTATCATTTTTGATAGAATTGATTTCATGAAACACTAAGTATAAATATTTCTTAATTTATAAATTAAATATGTTTTTATATTTTATACAAAACAACAAATGAATCCTTCAATAAAAGTAACATTTGCATGAGATGCGTTACACGCAACAGTGACCTTCCTCGATAGCTTGCATTGTACACGACACCGAGTTTCACTAAACAACAATATATTATTAAAATATTATTATTTAATGGGATATAAACAAAATTATATTAATATTATTAACCATATTATGAATTTTTTATAACATTAACATTCATCTTACACATGATATGCGAACAAAATCAATTTCTTCAGAAAAAAGAAGCATTTTTCAAAAAAAATACAGTTTTAACACCTTTTGATGGAACACCCATTTTAAATATAGTTATTATACTTTAATAAGTTATATTTAACAATATAAACTTCTTAATTGAAATTGGGACATAAAATATTTCTTTCGATAAATTTTTGATAATTCTCCGATGACTTTCATATTTTAATGAATAGTAAAGATATTCAAAATTGTAATTGAAAGCATATTTTTTATACAAAATAATGTATATAGTTAAAATATATTATTGAATGGTTAAAAAGTATAAAGAGAATTTATTATTATTTTTTAAGCCAATTTAAGTCATTTTTTTTAATTTTACTTTTAATTCATATGCAAAAACATTACAATCTGTTTATTAATGCTTTAAAAAAACCCATTTTTTGACAATGAGATAAATTTTAAATTAATCACTACAACATCTATGTATTTAATTTGGAAAATAATATAACATATTTGGAATCATATGGTTCAAATTTTTTAAATAGGTACTTTTTATTTTTGGACATTATGAATAGTAACTTCTGTAATTATTTTCATTACCTTGGTTAAAGGGTAAATAATGTAAATATGGGTAAATAAATAATATTATAATAATATTAAACTACCCTAAAACAAGACCTAATCCTATTTTATGAGATTTTTTCTACCACTGGCATTCTTGGGTCGATTTTGGGACCCCATTGATTCAATTGGATGTGAAAATGACAATTTCTAAAAATTAATTTAATGTAAACATAATTATAAACTAAAAATATATATTTTTATAAATAAATTAATATATGTGGTCATATAATAGATATCTTTGTCTATAAATAGTCCTTTAAAATATAAAAATATTTCCTATAGCATGGTATTTTATTTATAATTTTTGGAAATCAGATAAGTATATTTATTTACGACACAATTATGATGTAGTGATTAACTCATTAATTGAAGATTCAAATAAATGAATTTATAAATATTAAAATAAATCTAGTTTGAATATTTAGATTCCATAAAAGAATTTTATGGATAAAATTAACATATTTTGGATGATATAATTCATTTGGTTCTGAGTAATAAGGTTGATATGAATTTTTAAAAAATTCAAGTATGAATAGTATCCAAAATTGACATAATTCATAACTTAAAACATAAAATAGTTTATTAAATGATATTAAATTCCTAAAAATATATGATTCCTCAGAATTGTTAATATATGTCCTAATATTTCTTAAATTACTTTTTTTGATCGTTTGACATTATATGGTAATTACATTAACCCCCAATGTGTAAATAACTTAATATCATGGTATGATTAAAAAGGGTAAAATAACGGTAAAAGAAGATAAGGATAAAAAATATTAAAAACATGTAAAAAAAACTATTGGATTATGGGTATTCAAACGAAAATCATCTTATATTTTAATTAATTATGTTTTGGACTAATTAAAATATAAATTCAATTTATCAGAAATTAATTTTTTGGAACTTTCCTAATGTTCCCCTCTCCACTCTAATAAAAGAGAACAAACTCCCTCACATCATCACTCCATTTTAAGTCTTCATGGTCAGCCAAGACATACCAATTTTTCTTTTAAACATCCCTAGTAACATTTTATATGTTCTTTTATTCTCAAAATACCAACTCCACATCCCTAATATGAAATTTAAAGGAGGCACATCAAGGAAAAGATAGACTCTTCTACAGATTCATTCAAATTTATTTCTTCATATACATCTTCATCTTTAGTTTTTTCAATATAAAGTCATAAAATTAGTATCTCCCATATATTTATTTGTTACTAAAAATTTTAAACATCCATATTTCACCTTCAATCCATCTTATAAAAAACAAAATCATTTCACGTGCGCACATACGGATTACCGTCTCCACAATATGGTGTAATTTGTTTTTCCCCACCACCTTTAATGTATTGGTATAATGGTTGAAATTATCACTATATATGATTAATATAAAAATGAAACTAATTCAGAGATATTATAAAAAATAAAATTCAATACCATTCAACAATTATAGTAATAATATCATTGTTGTGTGTATGCATGACTTTCTGTTTCCATGACGAGATGAGATTCATTCTCATTGTTAACCATTAAAAAATAATTATAAAGTATTTATAATAAATAATCATGAAATATATGAGATAATAATCATATTTTATTTATTTATATATATGTATATGTCATTTACTTGCTACCATGTAATTTAGTAAGGAATAGAAAACAACATTGATGTGTACGTACGGCCTACCATCACCCTAAGCGATGTATTCCATTCCATTTATCTATCTATTATATATATATAATGAGTATATAAGATGTAAATAAATAATTTTTTATATTCTATATTTATTTAAATCATGAGATTGGTAATCACATGAAGAATAACATGTCCAAACACATAAGATAAATGAAACATTTATTACAAGAAATGTTTCTTTAACATGAAACTGACAAATGAATGGGTATTATAAAGATTTATATGAATGTTATTTGATATAAAAAATATTAATATAGTAATTTTAGAAGTTAATAATTTGTTTAAACCCAATATACAGGACTTTCAGACACATACAGAAGAAATCAGACCTAGGGTGAGGGATAATTTTGCAATCTCATTTTTATCTGATATTGTTTATACATAAATATTTTCTGGGGATATATTCAGCATCCTTGTCTATTATTTTTAAAAATGATTTCATAAAATGTTAACTATTCAAATATGTTTTTTTAATTTAATTTATACCCATTTTATTTACATTTACTACATGGTATTGATGAAATCATTCTTTCATTTAACATACGTTGTAATTTTATAATTTTCTGGTAAATGTTTTGAGGAGAATGATTTTTTAACTTCTATGATGTGAATATGTTTTTACATCTTCATATTTCCTTACTTCCATGAATAATATTCTATACTATTTCATGTTTATATTCAAAAAAAATTAATTTTTTTTAAAATTGCACGCCATTTTGAGAATAGAAACCATTTTAAAGAAGAAAATATTTTTTCCTCAAGAAAAATGTTCAAGTGGTTTATCAAAACAGTTTTCGATCTATGTTGATACTCTATAAATATGGTCATTTTTCTTTCCTAACTGTTACTATTATTTGATTATGTTAAGGACATAATGATATTTTATATAAGTTATGTTACGTTGGAATAATGTTTATGATACCCATTTTATTTATTGAGTAATGCTATGATTAATGGTTTATGTTTTGGTGGAAAATGTAAGAATGATTTCATTATGAGATGGTTTGGAAAATATATCATCCTCCAACACATTGGGTAAATATTTATATGTCGTGAGATATACATGACTCGAATGGCAAGTAAATTTGTTTCAGTATTACTTGGCTGGAACGACAAGTCAAACCGATTGAGTACTGGACATTATCCAATATGATTATCATGGAAACAATAATTTTTCTACTAGAGAAATCATATTATGTGCTTAATGTTTTTCCAAAATTCCATAATTTATTAGCATGCTATTTTATCATTATAAATCTTCACCTATGATCTATTCCTTACGTAATGTCTAGATTTATTTCATTACTCATGATTTTTATGTTTGTATTTTTTTTTCATGTTTTATGTTCAAAATTGTATTGTTTGTTTTATTTTCCCCATGTTTACCGTTATTGAGAATTTTATCTCACTCTTTTTATGTTTACTTTTCCCCAAGATATTTAGAAATGTTTAAGTAGAAAATAAAATTGAGAAGATATTTATGGTAGATGTTGAAGATATTAGTCCAAGGTAAATGATTATGTTATGAGATTCCAAAGACAGTAAAATAATACGGCCATTGGGCGTATATTTTTGTCATGTATTAAGTATTCTGAAAATGTAATGTAAATTCCATGTATGTCAATCTTGGGTCTCTACTGTTGTAATCAGATATAAGTTTTAGTCAACCATTGGAAACAAGGATGTGAAAACATTACTGAGATCGGTAGAGATATTTCCAAGGATATTTATAGGGATGTTATAAGGATAAGTAAAGTATATGTTACAATCCAAGGTTATTTTTTTATAATGATCACTAACATATGGTTAAAGAGAAATTATCATATATTGAAATATTATATGTAATTTTCCTTAATTATGTTTTTATAATCTCTGATATGTATTTCTCAAACATTGATTTCTAATCTTATTAAATATACAAAACTGCATAGAACATTGTTATCCATTGAATGTTTTATATGTGTAAATTATGGGAATAATGAATATTGATTTCCTAAGAGAAAATATCATGAATATATTCATAAAGATTTTATGATTATTGGGCATACTACTGAGGATAAAATGATTGTATGCCGCTTGTGAAAGGTATGTAATGTTCTTCCAGTTTTGTTTATATTAAACCAAATAATATTGAGGGTGTGATAACTTATGTCATGGTTCATATTTTAGGAATGATTATGATAATGGATCCTAAGGATTGGTTTAAGAATAATGTTTAATTATTTTGTTTTATACATTTCATAATTCAATGATTATGTTATATGTATCATGAAATATATAAGTGTTTCCACTATAAGTTTTTCATCAAAGATTATAATGGATATGTTTAATAGTTCTAAGGATCCAAAAAGTGATTTTAGGATAAGGTGATATACTTGGAGAAGACATGATTAAGGGAAAAATAACCCTAAATACGTCCCTTATCTTCCTATAATGATTTTTGGATAATGATATGATGGATTTGAATTAGTAAATTGGATGATTCTAGTTTCTTTGGAGCTAATTATTGAGTTAATGGAAAGTGGGGTATGATATCATGGATTAAGTATAAAACATTTTTGGACCTAAGTAATATATCCAATAAGATCTGGAATAAGGAAATATGTATATATTCAATAAGGATATATGGTAATTTATGTTATTACCTTGAATCAAGAGAATGGGTGATGAAGTCATTCAAATTTTTGGAATGTTACCATCAAAATATATTGTAGGATATATTGGGGATAAATGATGGTATTCATATGCTTTTTATATGAAATTTCTTGTAATTGTTTTTTTACAATGAAATTGGACCAAATAATTTTGGATAATCCTAAATTTTGGAATGAAGTAATTTGGACATTGAATAACATTATGGATAAAATCATTTGATATTATTTTTGGAATGTTATAATAATTTATTTTTATAAAAAGTATATCCCGAACGACGGGTGAAAACCCGTCGCTTCAGACAAGGAACCGACATTTAAACACAAAACAGAAGTCCAATAAGCCTTTATCGCCTACCATAACCAACAGGAAGTCCCTGATTAGTAAAAATTTGTTTTATTCTATTAAGATGTATCCTAGATGATGTATAAGTCCATTTTTGGAACCATATATGATAAATATTTCTATATATGTAATTATGTATATTTAATAACTTCTTCTAACCATTCTGTGATAGAGACAGATGGAATGACATATCATTCTATCACATAATCTACTAACACTCCATGAATGAAAATTTTTACTTCATTTCTTTAAATAAGTGATGAATTGGAAAGTGTTCAAAGCACGAAAAACAATGATATTATACCAAAATCATGTATGTATTTTATTCTCATGAAAAATAATTCAATATTTGGGAAAGGATCCTGAAAACCAAAAATGTTATATGAGAACATTATTATCTTATGAATCAGATAGTGACATAATTCATCATATATTGTTGTCTTTCTGTTATTAAACATTCTTTAAAGCTTATTCTCTATCAACATCCATTATAACATGATGATTTGATTTATCTTCCACATCCATGTTTTGAATTCCCAAATATTTTTTACCCTATATGGAAACCCCATGATTATGTAATTTGGGTAACCATTATATTTCTTACATTCCATTCTAAAATGATGTTTTAGAATTCCTTTTTACAATGTGGGCTTCCATGAAAGATACATTCAAGGAGAAAACCATTTATAACCCCGATGAATTTTTCGGGAGAAAATCATTTTAAGGGGGGAATAATTTAACACAATTATATTTATTTTTGATATATTATTTTTAATTTAATTTATTTCACATGTTTTATGAAACACTAATATTATATTTCTATATACTCAACACCATTTTAGCAGGTAATATATGCAACACTATTCTTGTCTAGTGTTGCACACATTTTCAATTCATTTTGATATAATTAATTTCACACAATACTGAGTATTGATTTTTTAAAATTTATATATGAATTAGGTTTTATTTATGTTATTCACAACAACATATGAAGATTTCAGTACAAAAAACACTGGTATGGCTTGCGTTACACGGATGTGTGACCTTCCTCAATAGCATTCATTGTACGTGAAAATAAGTTTCACTAAATAATGATATTTAATTAAAATATAATTATTTAATGGGATATAAACTAGACATTATGAATATTTTTAACAAAATTAAAAAATTTATATAACATTATAATTTATATTACACATAAGAAGAGAACAACATCAATTTTTTATATAAAGAATGTATTCTTTTTTAAAATGATATTTTACCACCTTTTGATGGCAAACCAATTTTAAATTTAGTTTTGACACATTAATAAGTTATATATGACAATATAAACATATTCTATTGAAGTGGGACATAAAATTTTACATTGGATAAATTTTTGATATTTTTCTGAAAACTTTCATATTTTGATGAATATTGAAAATATACTAAATTTTAATAGAAAACAACATTTTTCTTCAAAATAATTTATTCGGATAAAATATATTATTGACTGGTTTTAAATTATCAAAATAATAAATGTTTATATTTTAACACATTTTATGTAACATTCCTAAATTTTACACTGAATTCATATGTAAAAACATTTCAATCATTTGCAATGTTTTCAATAAAATTAAACTTTTTCAAGAACAGAATTACTTTTAAATTAATTACTGAAAATTATGTGTTATGAATTTGGAGAAAAGGACTCCATATTTTTAATAATAAGGTTTAAATTTTAAAATTAGGTACATGTTTTTGGACATTATGAATATTAACTTCACTAATTATTTTATTTACCAATGATAAAAGGTAAATCTGGTAAATAAGTGTAAAAAAATAATATTATAATAATGTTGAACTACCCTAACACATGCCCTATTCCTATTGTATGAGATATGTCCGAAAATTGGAATACTTGGGTCTATTTAGGGACCTCTTGGATTAACTATGATGGGAAAATGATAATTTATAAGAATTAATTTAAAGTAAAGATAATTATAACCTAAAAATATATCATTTACTAAAAAAATTTAATATTGGGTTATATAATAGATATATATGTATTTAA
This sequence comes from Viscum album, assembly GCA_963277665.1. Lineage (NCBI taxonomy): Eukaryota > Viridiplantae > Streptophyta > Magnoliopsida > Santalales > Viscaceae > Viscum > Viscum album. The sequence continues at coordinate 1,236,085,674 of OY728164.1, forward strand.
ATAGTCATTAGAAAGATTAAAATATTTCCTATATAATATTATTTTATTTATAATTTATATATATTAGATAAATATATTTACTTATTACACAATTATGTTATAGTGATTACCTCATTAATGAAAGTTTCAAATAAATGAATTTATAAATATTAAAATAAGTTTAGTTTGAATATATCGATTCCATACATGAATTTTATGGATGAGATTGACATATTATGAATTTTCTCATTCCTTTGTATCGATGTCATAATTTTTTTATGAATTTTTAAAAATGTCATGTATGAAAAATATCCAAAATGGACATAATTAAAAACTTATAACACAAAATAGTTTATTAAATAATATTAACTTCTTAAAAAGTTAATGTTCTGCGAAATAGTTAATATAAGTCCAAATATGTCATAAATAAATTTTTTTTGGGTCTTTTTACAAGATATGATAAGAAATTAATGCACAATATGTAAATAACATAATATCACGACATGATTTAAAATGGTAAAATAAGGGTAAACCCAAAAAGATAAGGAAAAAATATTCAAAACATGTCAAAAAGTTAATGTATGATGTTTATTCAAACTAGAGTCATCTTATATTAGAATTAAATATGTTTTGGATTATTTTAAATTGTAATTTAATTTATAATAATTAAATATTTTGTAACATTTCTAAAGTGACCCCCTCCTCTCTTATAAAAGGGAACCTCCTCTATCTCTTCTTAACTACATTTTTAGCCTTCATGCTCACCCAACCCCTGTTCATTTCTATTATATAATTTCCAAGTTACATTCTATATGTTCTTTTATTCTCAAAAGGACAACTCTACTTCCCTAATATGAAATTTAAAGGAGGTAAATATAGGAAGAGGTGATCTCTTTTACCGATTCGTTCCAATTTATTTATTCTTCTACATAATCTTATTTAGTTGTTTAAATATAAATTAATAGAATAATTGTCACAGATAAACTGATATGTTATTATAAATATTATACATCCCTATTTCACCTTCTATACATCCTATAGAAAACAGAATCAATGATTGTGGGAATGTATGGATTACCATCTCCATGCTGTGGTGTAATCAGTTTTTCACCACCACCTTACATTGATGGGTGTAATGGTGGAAATAATAAATATATAGGTTTACTATAAAATTATAATAATTATGAGATATAATACACCATCTATATCAATGCCATTCAATAATTATCGGAACAATATCATCGCTCTTGCGTACGTATGACTTTCCTTTTCCACGATGCGATGAGATTCATTCTCCATGTGAACCATTCAAAAATAATTATAAAGTATATATAATAACAAATAATGATATATATGGCATGAAAATAGTACTTTTTTATGTATATATATATATATATTTCATTTAAATACTTCTATCAAATTCAATAAGGAAACAAAAACAACATTCATGCGTACATACGTCCTACCGTCTCTATGAATGGTGTATTCCATTTCATTTATCTATCTATTATAAATATATTTATATAATGAATATACAAGATATATATAAAATATTTTTTACATTATGTATGTATGTAAATAATGATTTATGTAATAATACGATGAATAAAAAGTCCAAACACGTATGATAACTGAAATTATTATTACCCAAAACAGTTCTTTAACATTGAATGTTAAAATAAAAGGATATTATAATGTTATAAGTGAATATTATATGATATCATAAATATTATTATGTTTTTGTTTCATGTTAATAATATGTTTATATTCACTATATAGAAGTTTCTCAAACATGTGGAACAAATATGTCATAAGGTAAGGGATAATTTTGCAATCTCATTTTTATCCAAGATTGTTTATACGTAAGTATTTTCGAAGGATATATTCATCACCTATCTCTATGTTTTATAAAAATGATTTCATATGTTTTTCAATATTCTCTAATGTATGATTAAAGTCATTTTTACCCATTTTTAACATTTAATATTTGATTTGGATGAAATCATTCTTTTGATTAATATATGAGGTAATTTTTTACTTTTCTAGTAAAAGTACGAGGAGAATGTTTTTTATCTTATATTTTGTGAATGGGTTTTTTACATATTCATGTATCCTTATTTCCAAAAAACATCCATTACAATATTTAAATTTTATTTTCAACTAAATTATTTTCTTTTAATATAGAATTTCATTTTGATAAAAGAAATCATTTTAAAGAAGAAATGATTTTTTCCTCAAGAACACATTTCTTGTGTTTTATCAAAAATATTTTCCATATAGGATGATAATATTTATATAAAGTTCTGTTTCTATACCAATTTTTACTATGATTTGATTATTTTAATGATGTTATATTAAATTATACGGGTTATGTTATGATGGAATGATGTTTAAGAAACCCATTTTATTTCTTGGGTAATGTTATGATGAATGGTTTATGTTTTTATAGAAATGTAAGAATTATTTAATTATGAGATTGGTGTGACCTATATCTCCCTCCAATGCATTAATTAATTATTTATATATCATTTTCTACACATGACATGAATGGCAGGAAAATCCTATTATGTGATACAAGGCTATAACAACCAGTAATCCTAGTTCAGTACTGGACTTTGTCCACTGATGGTCTTAGAAACATGTAATTGGATACTATGGAAAAAATATGTTGTACCTAATGATTTTAAAAAATTCCATGTTTTATTATAATGATATTTTATCATGATAAATGTACCATTATGATCTATCTTTCATACTACCATGATTTATTTCATAACTCAATATTTTTATGGTTACACTTTTTGTTCATGTTTTTATGTTCAAAAGTATATGTTTTTTCTATTTTCTCAATCTTTACCTTTAATTAGCATTTTCGATAACACATTCATTGTTTTCTTTTCCACATGATACAAAGAGATGTATTATCTATGAAAAAAGGAGTTGAACTGTAAGGGAGATAATTAAGATCTATCACCAAGATAAAAGACTATGTTCTGAGTTTCTATAGACTGTAAACTAATATGGTCTTTGGGTGTATGTTCTTTGTCATGTATTAATTATTACACAAAAGTAATGTAATATACATGAACTACAAGATTGGGTATCTACAATAGAATACCAAATAGACAATTGAAAAAATAATTCAAGTGAAAAAAGTACATGAAATAAATCAATTATAATGCATCATGGGTACGAATATCTCCAATAATGTTTTGGAGAAACAAGGATTTTATTTATCAAAGAATTTTATAAAATACATTATTTCCCAAATTCCCATGGTAAATTAAGTCTCATTTCATTGACTGTTATCCAAAAACGTATTCATAAAATACCAATTTTGTCATGAAAATACCTTATTATATATACCTAGACTTTTAAAACAATATATCAACATCCAATAAGTTATTTTTCTTTCTATAATAAATAACTTCATTGAAACCACCATTATAACCAGCTAAACTGAATCAGGAATTAATTTTATAATGTCCCAAAGGGCATTCCAAATACCAATGGAATAGTGAATAATTTACAAGTATAAAAATTCATAAGGGAATGATTTTTATATAATAATACATCATGATGAAAAAAGAAGTAGAAAAATATCATAAAATATTAATGTTCCCAAATAATGATTAAGTTAAATTTAAAATATTGTAGACATGAAAAATGGAAAAAATGGATATAAATCCAAAAAATCAAAAATAATAATATATCTTTAGAAAAAGGGATAAAATACTTTATTTGTCCCCACCAACTCTCATTATCCCACTCTCATGAACACCAACTATATCTTAGAGTAGATTTCGCTATTTTTAGGCATGTTATAAGAATTTCTACAAAATCCAAATGGAAAATTTTGGGTGAGGGAAACATAATCCCTATAGTATCCCACCATGATTTCCATAAATAATTCATATCATTTAAAAAATATATTATAAATCTGAAATAAAATGTTCATGTTAAAATTTTTAAAATCATTAAAGAAAAATTATTTTTAAATAATTTATATTGAATATATTTAATAGGTATAATATTTTTTATATTCAATAGAGACATGGAATTAAAATATCATGAGGACATGACCCCACAACCACTACACAATTCCCCAAATAGCCCATCCACAACATCTACCAATATGGGGGATATAATAGGTATAATGTTGTCTATAAATAAAATAACTCATGAAAAAATTTCGTTCATAACATCATTGAATAAATAATTTCATTAAACTTTTCATGGATAAATATTTTCCAATCATAATACCATGTTTGTATAGACCATATTTAGTGAAATAATTTAAGAGTTTTTCAAACAATATTGTTGAAATATTATTAAATTTTTATAGATATCCATTCATCGCATGCCTAGGGTGAGTAATAATCTATCCAGAATAATGAACACCTTACCTTTATCATGATTCAGATTGTGTTTCCATCACTAATCCGTTATTAGTTAATGCGGATAAAATCCCTACATTTTAATCCATCCACCTTATTTGACAACGTATCACTTGATTCATTGAAATTAATCTAGAAAAAAATAGTATGGGTGATATAATTCCATTAATTTTATCTTACATGATTTCAGTCAATCATTTTAAACTACCACATGTTGATTATTCAAAACATTCCATTTTATTTCAAAAAAATTAAAAGGTCTTCATAAAAAATGATATATTTTTTATCAATAATTATTATTTATAATTAATAAATCATTTCAATCATTATCTTATCAGTTTTCAACATCAAAACCGTCATTTAAATCATTCATTTCAAATCAATATTATTTTTGGAAAATCCACAGATTATTTCAAAATCCATTGTCAAATAGATTTTCTTACAAACTAAACATTTCATTTCATGAAAAATTTTCAAGAAACTATAATAATTATTTTTAACTAATAATAAATCTGTTTTAAATCAATAATGATATAATAGTTTCAATTGAAAGGAATTACATTACCAAAAGACCTACCATAATCACAATATGATTTATCAGAAACACATGATACATACTCTAAAAGATAAAAATGTAATAATTTATTAATTATGAATCATATAAGCAAAATTTCATATATAAAGATAAAATTCCATCAGTTACATGGGGATCAGTATCCCTTATATTTGTAGAAAGACAATGAATGTAGAATTAATAATATAATCATAATGACACTTACTAAAACAGTTTCAATTCATTATTTGGAAATTAAAAATATGATTTTTAATGTTAAGAATGTCCAATATACCTAAAGGGGGTCTCCAATGTTGAATAATTAATTTAATGTAATGATATATGAGAGTTATAATGATGGTTTTGGGAATTAAAATATCAAAATTAGAAAAAAAAAATCATTTTCCAATGTTTGGCCTCATGTGTTTTCAAAACCTTTACTATATTTGAACCCATTTAATTTATTCTAGAAGAGAAACACAATTTTTTCACATGGTTTAACAAATCATTAGACAAGAATGAAAAAAATATAGGTCCTTAAATTCATGGTTTTAGGGGAAGGAGATACATTTTTTACAATCACTATGCCAAACCATGTTCCATTTTCTAGAATTTTAATCGATGGTGCTTCATTTTTTGGGAATAACCATCTTTTAGTAACAATGTTCATACTATATAAAGGTGTAAAAACTAGTAAAATATTCCCATAGAAAACTAATAAACCAATTAAAACCCAAAAAAATGAAATTTAAAAAATTCATATATGTACCTGGAAAAAAGTGTAGAGAAAGTATAGTACATGTGTCCTAATTAAAAGCTAAAAACCCTATAAAAATATTATAAAGCCTCAAACTGGTCTAATATAGAGATTAATTTCATCATGTATGAGGAGATTATGTTTATTTCACATATTTATTTTACAATATATCGAATTTGGATAAATAATAAAATATTTTATTTTAAGAATTTTATTATAAGATCAATAGAGAAAAGTTTATTTTTAAATTAAATTTAATAATTTTGTTAAAGAAAAATGGGATAGGATCCTATTTTATTAAAAAAAATTAATAAAAAAAGGGAAACAAGATTGGATCTGTTATAATGTGAATAACTACCCTCACCAAAGTTCCATATTCCAAAAAAGGAATGAATAATATAAAAAATATGAAATTCATAATCAGTATCACAATCATCACCTTCATCACCCCATTAATAGACTTCAATTTATGATATAAACCTATAAGAGTTCCAAACATATAATATCCAATGGAGTGGAACTTATATTAATCAGGGGTCAAAAATTTATGTAGTCATTTCTAGGACCTCAATTCATCATAGCTATTAAATTCCCAATATCATCTATCATTATTTATTGAATAAAAATATTCATATTGTCATTAAATCATTTATACCATTTCATCCCCTTGAATGTGTTTTGTGTCCACCTATTAACTAGAAGTTTGTGAAGTGATTTTTTCATCCTTAATGTTCTATTGAATATCATTTTTACCATTCACATCATAGAATTACACCTTTTTAGGTTTAGAACCGGTCCCCTATGTTGTATCACTAGTATGAACACCTTCATTTTGATACATTATAGATCTGTCATGTACATTGAAAAACTCCCTAGAAAAGTACACATAATAATTATGTTTAGTTTTTCAATATATATAGATTAAAACCCCACTTCCTAAATAAATTATCCAATAGAATCCAGATACACTAAATTATACATGTACGTATTTTTTCATTATATATATATATATATTGAAACAGGAATTCCATTCTTGATTTCAAAGAGATCTTTTATTTAGAGATATTGTTGCAAATATCCATGCATTCATATTTAATAACAAAATGGGGAATATGTTTCGTAATAATCCATACCCTACAAGATTTCATATATTATTGGGGAAACACCTGATCATGGATAACTTGTTTACCATAACATCTTGATTTCAGTATTTCATTAGGAACGCATGATTTTCATACATTGATATTACATTATTTTAGATTAATATTCAATACATTACAAAAACACATTCTTGAGTACCATAATAGTCCTGTTTATTTTGATACATGGTATATAATATTATATTTGGTGAATGACCATCAATATATATCAAAAATTTCATCCCCTTTACTACACTTCACAAATATACCCAACATAATGTCTTTATTCATATCCTGGGTAAATTAAAGATAAGAAAGGGTTAGCTTAGATTATTAGTAAGGGTCAAAAAGTGAGATATGTTAGCATAACATTAAATTAAGTGTATGGGAATACAAACCTTATATATTTGAACCATATCCTGCATATCAATGATTGTAAGCCTAAGTTGTGGAATAAATATTTGGTGTTCGTAAGACATGAATCATATGAATATCAAATAAAAATATCAGAAAGTGTATTATATAGAAATAATACCCATAATTGTGGCATGTACATAATAATAGAAAATATTATGTAAAGGATAACCACCATGACATTCATAACATGTCATATTTGGGATAACAATTAATGTACCTAATTCGGGATCGAGATAACCTCATACATACAATATTTTCGGCTTGGGATAACATCCATTGTATCCTTTGAGCTTACTAAACATTAGTGAATTCCCGATACATTGGAGAGATATATAGACCCAAAACTATATAATGATGATAATCTTAAATACATGTTCCATAAGATCATATTAAGATAATCAAGTCATAAAACTTGAAAATAATTGGGTTTCATGACCACTTCAACATTTTTAAAGCATAAGCCATATAACAAACATCGATTTTCATAAGAATTTTAACAGGGAATAACCCATGGATACGGAATAAGATTAATAAAAATATTTTCATCACACACATTAAAAAATATTTTATGTATTAATAGTGTAATTATGATATCATAACCACTGTAAATAATATTTAACATCAATGGATGACATCTTAGATGAATAGTGATTTTGAAATATAACATGCAGTATTTATTAAAGGGAAATTCTTTTCATTAAATCCCACATTTGAATAAGAATATATAAATAATTTCAAAAAAATATAGATGATTCTATCCATGAAATAATATAAAGTAAGATTAAATGAAATTAATATTCATGTTGGAGGGAATTTCCATTATCTTAGCACACATTAAAAAATGATTCCTTTTACATTTTAAGTAAGCACCAAATAATGATTTTATGTAAAATGACATAAAGATTACATGAAAATATTTAATTGAAAATAATGTGTGAAAAATATTTTAATAATTTTTATCAAGTATACTAATACCATTTTTGAAAACATTTTTATAAAAAATGGGTTTTGATTAAATACAGGTTTTTACTAAAATTCAAAATATTCATAAACGAATTTTATTTACTCTTGAGTACAAAAATAAATGAAATTGAGGAAAAATTGAATCATCATGAAATATTAAATGGGAAAATAATGCATTATTTTATGGGAATATGGATCAGAACATTTCTTTTGAAGATATAATCACAAACAATCCTGATAAACATTTGCATTTTAACATAAAACTCTTACCACTTTGTTAAAATTTCAAAGTAAGCCTCGTGAAGTTACATTATTTAATGAATCATAAAATATAATGCATATAAATAAATATAATATATTAAATTTTAAATGGGTAGTATATACACATTTTATAAATTCATATGTTCAAAACATAATCACCTTCCTCTAAGAAGACAAATTGTGAAAAAAATTCCTTACTGATATGTAATATTTTAAACTATTAACCCCATGAATGATGTATCCTAAAATTGATATATAAATTAGAATAATTATAAGGATATTAATAATAAAATACAATCATGGGTAATATATACATCACATATAAGAAACATGTGGTTGATATGGAACTTCTTTCATAGAAAATAAAAGTTAGAAAACACCATTACTAATTTAGTAATCTTTTCTATCGTAAGACCAAATAATTAATAATTAATAATATAAAATTAATTTTAATTAGTATAATTATATTAATTATATAAAATATTAATGTGTTTTTATGTACACCACCAAGATAAAATACTATTTAACATTCATGTGTCAGACAAAAATAAATGAGAGACTTAAAATCCCATAACCAACGTCTTAACATCTTTAATACAAGTTAGAAACTGTAGAATAAAAAATATAAGTTTCTTAAATTTATATTATTGAATTATAATTATATATATAATACCTTATATGATATATATGTGAGTATTTATTACATTTTTATTATCAATATTTTATATATATAACTTTTTAAGTAATAAACACATTAATTTTTATATATGTCTTAATTATTTAATTTAGAATCAAATTCCTTGAACATGGTTACATCATAACCAAGTTAATTATAATGAAATATTTATCATATATATAAATGAAAAAATATTTTATAACTAAAATTAAAATATTTTTTTTAATAATAGTATACGCTACAGTCAAGTAGATGGTAGGCCTTATGGACACAGTAATTTGGTTTCCATATTTCATCGATAATTCTGAAAAGGAGATAAGTAATATATATTTATTAAATAATTATATAAATATATTAAATACAATTTTATTTAATTAAATAAATTTTAATTTATCATCCATGTGGTTTGGTGATGAAAAAAAGTATGCATATCGCTTTGTAAAGGTAATAGTTCAGACGTACACAAGCGACATTATCATATTCGATGAGGGAAAATGTGGGAAATTAAAGGATATATTACCTTCATTATAATGATAATAATTTCATAAATATCATAATTATCCATTTATATCACATATATTCATTAACTTTAACATTTTTATCTTTCATGTAATGAGTTATGAAAAATGAATCACATCACTTTGTGATGTTGAAGTTTGTCGTACACAAGAGTGAAATTATCGTATCCTATATGGAATATAAATTAAAAATTATTATATGATATAATTAATCAATGCGAATATTTATTTAATATATTTTATATCTATCATCATATAAAACTATGAGTGTTGGTAATGGGAAAATAAATTATTTCATTTCACGAGGCGGTAGTCTACCGTAAATAGGATTGATGATTTCAATACAACATTGATTGATGTAGAGAGGGTTTAGTTAATTAAATTAAAATGGAAACATATCCATATAAGTAAAACTCTATTATTATTATATTTACATTCTCTAATATTAATTTATTGAGGTATTGAAGTAAATATATTAAAAAATGTCAGTGAATAATGTTACCTTTTTTTCTGGAAACCAGTATTGATTTTTATGAAAAGAAATTCTAGGTTGGATTTATTCTCAAAAAAGTATTCAAGGATATATTTTGTAATTTTATATTTGATTTTGGTAGATATTATTAAAAAAATGGTTTTATGGTTTTAATATGAGATTAGAGTGGGTGGCCTTTTATGTGTGAGGTGAGAGGCCCAATTGAAAATTTTTAGAAGAAAAAGGATTACCCAAGATTTTCACATGAAAAAGTTCCCAAAATAGATTATTATTATTCCCTATACATTATTGTGTTCAAATATGGATATAATATATATTTTAAAAAAATATTTCAGACATTTAACCCTTATTTTCATAATTTAACCCCTAGAAAACACATTATAACCTTTACTGTGACAATATTTTTTAAATATTTTACAATTTAGTATGATAAAAAAATATTTTGATATTATATGATAATATAAATTATTATTTTTTAATATATCGAATCTATTTTCCCAAATTACATATATATAAGTGGAAAATGTTAATTTAAAATTAATCCAACACATGTGATGATTAAGTGGTTTTCCAAAGATAAAGTGATCAAAAGTTTAAAATGTTTTTATGTCCAATTTCAATATGAAATTTCTTGCAATTACAAAATTATATTAATAGATATATGGTGTTCATAATTTTTTGGGTTAACCGGTTTTGTCATGATTTATTTTTTAAAAAATAATTTTCTTTATTTTCATAAAATTTTTATACACATTTTTAATTAATTTGTCCCCAAATTATCCATTTTATAAATGTTCATAAACCATATATTTTTATAATTAAAATTATCCAATTAAAACCCCCCAATCCAACATCTAGGTGATGAAAATTATATTATAATATTTTGTTAATATGACATGTTTCATTTAAACTCATTATCTAATAGAAAAAATTATAAACAATGTTTTAGATGTATTGAAAAAAATCAATAAAATTGCAATCATTTGGTTATTTTAAAACTATATGGGGGTTATGGTTTTTTACTTTTCATAAGAAAAATTCACCCAATGATGGAGTGTTGACAAAACTGCAACCTCTTCGAAATTGCATAATCCCTTATAATCAATCAAAATGTATCCAATTTATTATAACACTATTCTAAATAAGGATTATATAGAAATTGTAAATGTATTAAATTATAGATAGATTATCGACATTCAATTTCTAACTTGGATGACATCTTTCAAAATGCTCCTAATTTGATCAGTGATATTGGAAGATTATCAACAAAATGTTGCTTATCGTGAACATCATCTGATGAGGCCTAATCCCAATGTATATTTCTGACCTCTCTTTCCCCTTTGGAGGAACATTTATGCATAATAATTGGTTCAGTTAGTCATTTAGAGATCAACTCAAATCCCAAATAAATGCGCCAGATTAATAAATGACGAGATACCTATAATATATCAAAATAACCATCCCTGAGGAAGGACCCCCGACATTACATCCTATATCATTTATTATTTTTGTGGATTATTACTTATATTGTAATATTTCATTGGAATTTATTATGATAATTTGGAACCATTGGATAATTATGACGATTTTTATCAAATGAATTAGATGATACGATTGATATTTTTACCAAGTAACTTGTATACAAGTCATATGTGATATATTTTCTTGAAATAGAAACTCTAGTTATATGATGATTTTATAATGGATTTGAATGGACAAATGTTTTGACCAATTGTGAATAAAATGACATTAATCATGTCCTAAATAACATTACCCTTGAATTAGATATCTACAATAGGAGTTTTTAATTTTCCATTAGGGTATGGATAGTAAGGACAATCTTAAATTACCTTTTATATTATGGTATAAAACTTATTTTGGTTGGTGTAAAACATGTTGATGCATTTTATTTTAAGGTATTTTAATCATTGATGTTTTCTATTATATTTTCATCTTAATATTTTAAAATGTAGATTTTGTAGTCTACATTTTATTTGGAACTATGATTGAATTAATAAAAATGTACCATGGATAATTTTTTCACATAGGAGTTGATATGTCTGGATACATGGCTATGTAATTTTTTTATATATTATTTATTATTTCATATTAATATGTATTATGTTGACTAAATTATGGATGTATGAATTCATGAACTACCAAATATTAGATTTAAAATGAACATATATATGTTGTTTATTCTATAATATATATATATATATCTGTGTGTTTGTGTGTGTTTTAAATGATTTTTATCCTATTTAATAATATAAATCAAAAATCTGTAACAATTAATTTTTTTATGGTAATATTTAATACATTTTAAAATAATAAATAATAATTCACGTAAATGAATAGGGTACCATGAATAAATAAAATTAAACATATTAATAGAAAATAATTATATTATATCACCAAAATAAAAAATTATATTCGATGAAAATGAAAACATTTCAATTGTTCAATAAAAAAAATTATATAAAAATCATGATTTTGAAATTTAGACACATCGTATTTTTTAATAATTTCTACACTGACAAAAACCCCTATAAAAATGAAACAAATAATAACACAGGTGATCAAAATTTTGTAAATACATTATAATAAACCATAAAATATTACATAGTGAATTAATAATATTAAATATAATATGTATTTATAGGAAATATAATGTTCATATGATCATAGTAAATTTTAACATAGAATAATAATACGAGATTCGAAATTGTAATTAGATCATTGGAATAGTAAAATGACTAATAGGGTTAATGATGAGTTAACCATATAAGTAATTGTCACCATCAATTATATTCATAAATATAACATTGAAAAAAATTAAAAAATTACTCAACTAATTTAACTTAGTGTCTGTAAATGTACATATTTTTAGTAAATCATGATTTATGTTATTTAATAAAACAAATTTTTATGTTATAATTAATTATCAATATTACCTTAGTTTAAGATTTATTTTGGAAAAAAGGTTATCTATTATTGAATAAGAACATCAAATTTAGAAAGGGATAAATTTTAGTATTTTCTTGAATATAAAACTATATAGGTGAATAGTTAAAAAATTATAAAGTAAGATATTTTGAGATAGTATATATGAATGATTTTTAAGATTTATAGAATATAGAGAAATAATTTATTGAATTGTTTACTATTAAATCGCAATACCCCAAAAATTGTGTCACATGTTTTATAACATTTTTGAAAAATAGGTTTTTATTATAATATATTATTCTAAATTCATCTTTCCTCCTTGTATAAATTCTACATTTCACAAGTACGTCTCACCTCGCTTTTAATTTAAAAATTTGATAAATCCTTAAAAAAATTATTCCCATATTCCCAAACCAAATTTTAGAGTCTTAATCATCAGGAAAGATAACTTTTTACCCAATGTATTTTTTAAAAGGAGTAATTCTAAATGTAGACAATTTTAGTGGACATTTTTAGTTCGTGAGGTCTTAAGGTGGGAGGTTTTCTTCCAAATCATAGTTCTATTCATGTATTAATTCTATAGTGTATGTATACTCTAATTAATCTTTTATCTAATTTATTAATGTAATTCCATAAAATATTATCATTATTTTAAGGTATTACAAGTCTTATATCCTCTCATGTATATTGGCTGGTAATAACTTTCCTAGATTGTGTTGGTTTTTTTCAACCTGTTTTCGTTCTTATGGTTTTTCTCTATATCACTTATGTGACTCTATAATCTTATTTCACCATTCTGACATGAATAATATTTTTTCTTTATCATTCCATATGTTTCCTTTTTATGGATACTTTAATTCCAATTAAAAAATTTATTTATTAAAGTTAGCAGATTATATGATTTAAGGGAAAATATTCAAATATATGACTCCATATATATGTTTCTTCTAATTTAACACTATATTATTCTATGTTTTTATAGGAAAATTATATTTTCTAAATAATGGTTTTTTGTATTAACATAGAATTCTTAAAATAAATTTTAACAATGACATATTTCTCTATTTCTATGATAACATCACGAAACATTATGAAAAGAATTTTTAATACTTCAATTTTATTTTCTTCTATAGGATTATGAAAAATAAATTCATCATATTGTCATAGTATTTGGTGTAAATTATATTTTATAAAAATTATTACTTTTTTAGGCAATTTTTTATTGAATGATATGATATTTATGTCCTTTTATAAAAATAAAAATTTCATTAGTTATTGAAATATTGTGAACAAATATTTTTTTTAAATCGCAGTCAAATTCAAATATTCTATAAAATATATTTACCTATGGTTTCATTATTTTATAAGTCAACATTATTTCATATATTTTATTTCCTCTTATAATATATTTTTCCAAAATATATAACTATATCAAAGTTATCCATTGATTCTTTATCGAAATTATAATATATATGTTTTCTGACATAAATTAAATCCTAATAAATGGATTATTCAATTACTGTATTTATTTTGAATTATCATTAACCAATATTTAACATATAACTTATTTTGATTCATTATTTAAGAATAATGTACACATCATTTATCTTATTAAACGGTGTTTACATCGATACAAATACATTAGTTTGACTACTGAAATTGTTGAATTGAATCTACAACTTCTATTTTTTTTGGTTTCAATACCCTATGGTTAATTGAATTTATCCATGGGTATATACCTATATTTAATATTTATTTTTTTATTACCTTTTTATTTCATTAGATTAATCATGATATGATTTTTATGTATTTATGATTGTTTTCTTATTCATGTGGTAGAAATATGTATAGATATTTCTTTATATAATGAGTGGTCATGGATTTAAATATCCCAATAATTCTTTAGGTAAATAATCACATTTCATGAGATAAATATATTTATTGGACAATGGAGTAATCCTCATACACTATTATAATGGCAATGGGGAGTAAACGTAATCTACTATGTTATGATGGTTTTTTTAAGATCCATGACATTTGTTTTGATTTTCATCAGTTATGTTTATCCTACATTCCAATATTATGTGTAATGGGACGACACAATGTGTTTTGGAAAGTGTATGAATCTTGAGGAGTATTCTATAATGTAATATTCTGATATGTAAACAACATGACTTCAGAAGTATTCCTTTTTTGTCTTTTTCTGATGATATATGGTATTTTTATAAAAATATATTTTCATGTATTATGATTCCATGATATTCTTCCACTAAATATTTTAGTTCTCAATTTATTTTGTCCCTAATCTTTTAACAAACTATTTTTGAGTATTTCATATCTCATTGATTATGTTTTTCACCTTATTGTTCATTTAAGCTCCCAGAAATATTATTTTTTATAATTTCACTATGTGATAAATCATGATAAAGAGCCTATAATCATTTTATAAATTGTTTTATATAATCTATTCAAAAATATTACGTAGAATATTATAGGATATAGGTGTTTTATGTATATATTTCTAAAATAAAATATTCTTTTTATCTTTAGTGAAGGTTATTGGAATGCCTTGACCCATGTTACCCAGAATCGGGGCTTTATTACATGACATTGGCATGATTCAAGGAATCATGTCCTAAAATACCGATCAATTTATTATTATAGAAAATAATATATATACATAAGATCAACATTACAACTTGAAAAGAAATACAACACTACTTTATTTAATTAGAAGAATCCAAGCCTCGTATATTATTCCTATAAGTCACTCATAGATAACTTTTCATATATTTGTAAAATGAAACATAAGAAATTTGTGAGAACAAATGCTCAGTTAGGGTAAGAAATAATGTGGAACATAACATAAACATTATGCATGATGAATAATTAAAACGTATGCCTTTACAAATAATAAATATGAACACTACATGGGAGAAATATGATCTGAGTAAATAATTCCATAACAAGACATAGTCATGGGTATTCTACTACTCAAATAAACACATGAGCCATAATTATTATTTTCCTAATTAGGGAATGTATAATGCTGGACATTCTGAATGATTTTTCAAGGCCATAGCCAAGACGTATAAAAATGATAAAGGCCTTGCCCAAAACCATATATCAAAATTGGAAAGGCCTCAGAAAATTCCACGTCTAATTGTCTCATGAGACCTACCGATGCACCGAGGAGCTATAGCAGGCTCCACCTGTCACATACTAAGTCCACTACCTTTCGCATATGGAATGTTTGAAACATAACAAAAACATTCATAGTAAATCTAAGATACTAAAGGTAAATAATATAACCGTAAACCGTGAATGGTATAAAAATAAAACATCCACAGTAAAACATATCACAAAATCTTCAATACAATATAGAATATTTGTATCATAATAAATCAACTTTGAACACGTTTAAAATATATCAAAGGATGTTGACAAAAATAAAATAGAAACTGTTTGAAATAAATACCTATTTATATTTTGAAACCATTTAAGAATCACATAATTATAAAAGAAAACATTTATTTTGAAAATATTTTTATAATCTTGTAAGGGAAGCTTTGATGTTGTTAGGACGGCTTAAAATTGATGCACCCGCCGTATAAGATAAAAAAACCTTCTTACCATAATTTGGTAGAAAATGTCATAAAGTACCTTGTTTTGAAATGACAAAATGATTCCTTTAAAAACATATAAGGTCAAATAAGGGTATAAATGGAATTAACCCATATTCTAGTAAATTTTAAAAATGTTTTGGGATACATTTTTAAGAACACATGGATTTGGATGATAAAGAGGTCCTAGAATATATTTATGTAAAAACAACCATGGATAATAAAGAGATTGCGAAAATAACCCCGACCATGTACTTTCCATTAGTAGATGGTCTGTTAATCTACATAATAATAGTCATGACATTGTTATTAAATAATAAAATAACTATATACATAATTATGATATCAAATATGATCCTCAAATATTTCTTTGTTAATAATATTTAAGTAGTATAATCAGTTCGGGTGTTAACTGATTCATTTTCAATTATATTCACGGTTATATAAGACATTTTAGATATGGATTGGATGTATTTTATTCATATACCAAATTATATTATGTTAATAAATATTATTTTTAATTATAAAATGAAAATTATTCTTGAATGATTATGATGGGGAATGAACCTCATCGTGTTCGTGGAGACAGTAATCCTAACATATGAACTTGCAACAAAATCATTATATTGAAGGTGAAATAGTATGTAATTGGATGTTATATCATCTATACATAATCATTAAAATATTATATTTATTATTTACATCTGTTATAGTAATTGTTATATCCAACCAAAAAATGAAGTGTTTGAATAACAAATTACACCACGACGTGGAGATGGTAAGCCGTACGTACGCACATATGGTTACATTGTCATTCATATGATGGATATAATAATGAATATGGTTGTAAAACTTTTATAAAAAAATGATTTTATATTGATTATAAAGTAGTTTTTTAATGGAAACAACAAATAAGGAGGAAGTGTAAGACAAATAGTACATGAAAGGGGTGATTAAATATTTTCATCTTCTTCGGGTTTTTCCTTTCGATTTGATCAAAAGGGATCCTTAGGTTGTATTTATGAACAATGTAAGGCCTCTATGATTAAGGGACGAAAGTTGGGTGGATATTTGGGCATGGTTCAGTCGAGCCAAATGGAATTTCACGTTTGAAATTAAGAGAATGAGAGGTCCCCTTTTTTAAGAGAGGTTAGGGTCACATTAGGAAAAGGTGGAAATATTATTTTATAATAAATTCATTTTAGATTTATAATGTCTATAAAATGAATTAATTTAAGGATATTGTGGGGATGGGTCTGAAACCACTAAATAAATTGGTTTTTGATAGGTTTAGGTCATCATATTAACTTTATCTTTTAGATTTAACTCTTAGTTAAATAATTTAACATTTAACATGTCTCTTTGTATTTAATATTATATGGTTAATAAACATACTATAACAATACAAGAGAACCCCATGTGGTTAATTATAAATATATATTAATTATATATTTCCTTTGGATGAAACATAAATTTAATGGTATATTATATCAATTAATAATATAATATTTGTTTTAAAAACTCAATTATGTCAATTTTGACACTATTTTGTATTTGATTTTTTTAACAGCCATAGAAACTTTATCACTTCGTGGAAAATTTATTTAAAAAACCCTAACATGTCATGTTAATCAATAAAATTATTTGAATTCATAAATATTCTCAATTTACATTTATTTGAATATTTAAAATATTAATTATTTTAATATTTCATTAATAAGGTAATTTCTGAATCATCATTGTGTCTTAAATAAATTAAATTATTTTATGTATAAAAATTATAAATAAAATACCATTATATGGAGAATAATTTTATATTTCTTATGAATATTTATAGTTGAATTTATATTGTGTGATACCCTATATTAAAAATTCCTTTTTTATTAAAAATTGAATTCCACTCTTTTAACTCTTCTTTAAATAAAATAATAATAAATGTCATAATCTAATCAAAGATTACCAAATTAGATCATATTTTATTCCTATGGTTGTTTCTGGTTGAATTACTATAATCCAATATAATATGGACATGATTTAAGGAAATTATGATATCATTTTTACCCTTAATATCCATATTTACTTTTAACCATAGTAAATAGAAGTCAAAATATATTATTCACCAAAAATTATTTTAATCTAATTGAACCACATTTTACGTACTGATATTAACTATGTCTCTTAGATTTTTGAAAAATTAAACTCACAGAATTTGTAAAAATATGTTTTATGCAAATTTTCAAATACTCTTAGGAGGTGGGTAAAAGACGGTAAAAAGTTCAATAAAATTTTTATATATCTAACCATATTATAAAATGACTCAAATGAATTAAATTGAACATATATTGGTCTTATGAATTTATTTTTACATAAAATTGATTTTAAAAAAATAAAAATTTATTTAAATAAAAAGTCGTTTTTAACCAATAACGCAGTGTTTTTCACTATTCAATTAAAAAACGAATGTTTTCAGAAGAATACAGAAATTAACCCAAAGCGAGTTTTAAAATTATAAATTCAAAAATGAAGTCCATTTTGAAAAATAACATTTATAAAATCTCAAAATGTCGGTATTAATATTCCTAATAGCTAGTATTATGGGCCGCAGAGTGTTAAATACTCAAAGATGCATATAATGAAATATATTGCATTATTTGAAGGGAATCTTATCTGTAAAGCCCTGGAAATATCAAGGAATTTTTTTTCTTAATTTCTTTGGAATTATACGAGTCTATGGATTCTGAAGGCACGTGATTCCGAGCCCGGTGTGCCCGGAATCAATTTCCGAAGTTTAGCTCGGGTACGTTCAGTGAACGAATGAGAAAATTTTCTAACTTTTGAACCGGTGCTTGCAATCAAAATCAGAGGGCACCGTTAAAACTGCAGCACTGATTTCTTCTTAGTAAGACATTTTTTGGAGTTTCATTTTCTCAGGGTTTGATGTTAAAAATGTGCGGAATAAAAATATAGTTGTTTTACAATTATATTTTTATTACGCCTCTTGTGGTTTATGAGTTATGGGACTGGATGTTTTGAGGTAATGGAGTGGGTCCCACATGATCCCCCACCACCTTAAATTTCCTAACACCTCATTAAACACCCTCTCCCTCTTTAATACATGTCAACCCCTCAAGTTTATGAGGAACATTCCCTCTGTCTCTTTAAATAAATGCCAATGTGTTTAACTAATGAGGATCCTTCCTCCCTTTTTAATGTTCCACCGCAGCGGATTAATTGAGTGGGGCCATATGTCATAAATCCCCCATTTATGACTTGCGTTCCAATGACGAACCCACCTCTCTGATTTAAAAGAGGCCATAGGGAGGAGTTCTGGATGGTTTCTTCAAGCGGCGGAACGCTAGCAGCGAAGCACGGCACCTAGCACATGGAGAGTTATCCTCTTCCTCAGACGAAGAACGAAGAACGTCGGAGCACCAAGGAGAGACAATGTGCTGATCTCTCCCTTCTCTGCAACAGGTGTGGGACACCATCCTCTTCTTGGATGCTTTCCAATTCAATCTTTGAACCACCCTCACGACACCATTTCTCCGCGACGATCCTTGTACGACAACTTCTTGAGGTAGGGGTTTAAGTTCGAATTTCATGTATTAAATTTGTGCTTTCTTTGTCGAAGTTGTTTTATTTTGGGCCGATTGTGATCATTTTAATGGGAGGAGGTCGGACCGCATGAACATGGCCGATCCTCCTCCCCATTTGTTGATATTCGCCGTTGCGGTTTGAGACGAAGGCGGAACGGTGCAACGGCACCGCGCGGGAATGGAGAATATCACCTCGTCGTTGATGCGGAAACAGGCCGCAGCCGGAGCGGGGTCGCGGGTAGGGCAGACCATGGTGAAAGGGTGCGGCACAAGCGCTCCATGCCAGTCGGACAATGGCCATGGCCTAAGGCTACGGAGGTGCAGGGAAGGGCGGCCAGAATCACCGAGGGGTGGGACCGTGGGGTCCAGCGGTAGCGGCACCGACCGGCCAGCCGGGCCGGCCGTTCAGAGGAGGTCGGGGGTGGAAATACTAGGTGGCAGGCAGGAAGGCCCACCATGCGGGGGGGGGGGGGGGGTTGTTTCTTCATTCAAGGGGGGCCATACGCCCCCTTTTCGCGTCCGCTCGGCCACAGCCGAGCCGCCCATGCCGGACTGGCTGCACTGGGCCGGGCCGCATCGGCGGGGCCAGGCTGGGCCATGCCCTAATTATGTAGACCTGGACCCAAGGTCGGGTCGACCCAGTTTTGTCCGACCCAGGGGGTCTTGGGTCGGGTCGGTCTGGGCCCAAAACCCCCTAAAATCAGACAGCATCGTTCAAATGCCTTTAACATGGGCTACAGACCTACGATTGATGCACCGTCAATTGTGATGCGATCCATGGATCTAGGCGGTCGTTTATGTATATTACATTTAAGGTTTCAGAGTACTATGGGTACAGATGGGTTAGTTTGAACACGAAACCAACCTGGCCATCGGAGCGGAAACACATATAACTTGAGCTCCAGACATCCGATTGACATGTCGTCGACTTTGTTGGTATCCTCTTAGTGATACAGACCTTTTGAATTACTTTTCTCATGGTTTGGACGCAGTTGGAGTACGATCGGGTTGGTTTTTACTTAAAAACCAACCGGCCCCCTGGAACGAAAAGGCCAATAACTCTCAGACCGGGCATCCGATTGACGCGCCGTCTGTCACATTGTGTTCTTTTTGATGTGACGGAACTTCATGATACATCAACTCTAGTATACGTGATTGTAGATGTATCTACCTCTTGCCTCATGGAGCGGACCCTCCCGGAACGAGCGTGCTGTGTGCGGAAACCCTAGAGCTGGCTGAGACCTGACGACTGCTGATCGATCGACTTGGAGTGTTTCAGATAGCCCAGTGGAGAGCGCTTGTTTGTAGCAGCAGACCCACGGTGGAGGAGAGCTTGGTTATAGTGGAATACCCATGGTACTCAACAGAAGGAGTACCTCTGTAGGCTATGAGGGGGAGCGCTTGGTTGTAGCGACAGACCCAGGGTGGAAAGCGCTTGGTTGTAGAAGCAGGCCCACAATACTCGATTGGAGGAGTACTACAGTAGTCCAAGGTTAGTGCTAGGCGCTTTGTTATAGCGACAGGCCCACTTTACTCGATAGAGGAGGAGTTCCCTAGTAGTTATGGTTTCGACATCATGAATAAAATCATATTTTGAGGTGATTATTGACTTTCAATCATTATCTTCGATGTGATTGACTTGGTATCCTATATGGATTAGATTATTCTTTCCTGTGTGGATTGGGTCTTACATTCCTGTGTGGATTATTTTTTACCATCTTGAGTGGACTAGATTTTATTTGAGATCATGAGTTGGTGTTGATCTGGATTTGATGAATTAGGTATATGTATGGGAATATACCTATGTCGTTTTGGATGTTACTTCATGATTGTATGTTTTCTTTGTGATTTATCCTTTGTGGATTCAGGAAGACCTTCTAGGGTCTCGGGGACCCTACTGAGTATCATATTCTCACCCCTGCACGGGCTTCGCCCGCACTACGTTTTGTTGGTTATAGATGACGGACATCACTGATCGAGGTTGTGGCTTGAAGAGTTGGACGGTACCCAGAGGAGGATCTCACGACGATTTGGTGCCCGGAGGTGGATTTCATGTCGAGCCGGTGCCCGGAGGTGGATTCACGACGAGTCGGTACCCGGAGGAGATGGACAGATGTGGAGTGCTGAGGAGGAGATCTGTACTTACCCTTTAGGTTGGAAACATGAGGATGATCCAGGAGTGTCTTGTCACCTCTCAACTGTTGTCCTTTGTGTTGTTCATTACTTTCAGTTGTAGCTGTACATTTCTTTTGGGCTTGTATTTCTGGCCCCTTGTACATCAGTATGTTTGTTTTACAGTTTACTTAGTATTTACTTCAGTTTGCATACTATGTGGTGTTTTTTTTATTTTATAAAGGCAGTGCCTTCCATTTTATCGGGATTTACGCCTTTGGTGCTAGTCTCCTACCCCTGGACTGTGGGAGGCGGGCTTGGGGTAGTCGCGGCATGGGCCCTGAGGACGGGTCGTAACAAATTGGTATCAGAGGAGTTCGGTTCTACTGCAGAACGTAGAACTCTGATCTTTCTTCTATGTGAAGAAATAGTGTTAAGGTTATTTAGTGTGGTTATCAGTTTAGAGAGTCTAGTATTGGTGCGGCGGCCGACATATCCATACACCAGGACCGTAACTTTTGATTTCCAACTCAATGCACAAAGGCATTGATTGCGTGTGTGATTAAAAAATTTTCTTTGCGATTACTTTGTGTCAACTCACCAGGTATACTATTTTGACCATGGAACACCTGTCTCTTTTCAGGATGGCCCCATGATGGTAGCCATCTAGTGTTTCGAGCTTTGTGCGAGATGACAACCCACCAAGCAATGAGGCCTCGGTGCGGGGCCTCATTACAGCGGCGGGACCGGTGGTACCTCTACCCACCGAGCCACTGATGCCACCAACCCCAGTCGCTAAGAGTGGACGTCGCCTTAGTGCAGTGCATGAGTTTTAGTGTAAGAGACCGCCCAGGTTCCATGGGGAGACGGACCCTCAGGAAGACAAGGATTGGGTGAAGGCTGCTGTTCGAGTTTTTAGATTGGTAGGGATGCCGGCAGACTTCATGGTGATCCTTGCTACCCGCCTCCTTTAGGTAGAAACATGCAGATGGTGGAGCCTGATGCTCCAGGTGCACGATGAGGCATCCCTTTTATGGTAAGACTTCAAGTGCATGTTCTGGGTAGTGTTTGTACAATCCACCTTTCGAGCGATGCACGTACATGAGCTACATCATCTTCAGCAGGGTAGCGTGACAGTGGCGTAGTATTCCGCAAGGTTCATCGATCTCTCGTGTTACTCCAGAGATGTGGTACGAGACTCGTTCTTCAGGTCCCGAACCTTCGAGCAGGGGTTCAAGCGAGAGATTAGAGCTTCAGTTGTTTCTCATAGCATTATGAAGCAGAAACGGGTGTTGGAGTGAGCCCTCTTAGTGGAGAGTTTTCTTGCTGAGCAGTCTCCAGCAGCATGACCCACCACTAGCCGGCATGCAGCAAAGTTTTCTGAAGTGGGAACTAGATAGATGACATAGAGATCCAAGAGGACCAGACCTACAGGTTATCGACCACATGACACATGATCATGTGTGCGAGTCACCCGGGGTGGAGAACGACTTACCAGGAGTAGACATTGTAACTCCTACGATGGGGTTGGTCACATGGCACATGACTATCCGACCCTCCATACAGATGACCAGTAGATAAACGAAGGGCCTCCCAGGTAGAGGCAAAGGATCGATCGGGGCGGATCGCAAGGAGCAGGAGACTAAGGCAGGGTAGCTGGCCGTGTAGTTGGAGATGGATGACGCTTTGAGGTGTTGCCAGCACCACCACCAAGAGGACCACCCCGACCTCATGGAACAGGTGGACAAGAGCGGGACTAGTTCTAGGCATGGGACCATTGATCGTGGTGCTTCTAGTTTCCTTGTTGTCATTGTTGTGTGTCATTATACTTGAGCTTCAATAATAAAAGACACTTTTCCATGTGACATTGTCTTCCTCTCTTTTTTTGTGTAGTATGAGGTTCCGGTTTAAACTATTGACATGACCCTCACTTTTGAGATACCTAATAGATGAGACCCAGTGACCACACCCTGATGCCGATAGTGTGACTCAACCCATAGTTGCGAGAGTAACGGTTGGATCTCTTGGTAGTAGCGTCGAGGCCTTACGACGTCATCCTTGGTATGGATTAGTATCATCCATGTCGGTATTTAATGTATTAGGAAAAGAATGTGGTTCATCCTGGGGATGAGTCCGGATTTCACTTATCGGCAAAGTAGAAATCTTAATAGCTCTTGTAGGACCAGAGAAGGTCCAGGTCATCCAAGAGCGGATGAGGACAGCTTAGAGCCGACAAATGTATTATGTTGATAGGAGGCGGAGACCAATAGATTCCGAGGATGGAGTCCAAGTATTCCTAAAGGTCTCACCTTGATGTGGATTACACAGTTTGTAGAGACTCAAAGCTTAATGTACATGGAAATTACATTACTTTTGCAGAATACTTAGTACATAACAAAAACACACACACAAGGATTGTAATAGTTTATTGTCTTTGGAAACTCAGAATATAATCTTCTAATCGTGGTGAAAGATCTTCAACATCTCCCATAAAGATCTTCCTTTTTTTACCTAAAACCTTTCTTTATATCCTGAGGAAAAGAAAACATAAAAGGGTGAGATTAAATTCTCAGTAACGGT
Source organism: Viscum album (assembly GCA_963277665.1). NCBI lineage: Eukaryota > Viridiplantae > Streptophyta > Magnoliopsida > Santalales > Viscaceae > Viscum > Viscum album. The sequence goes on from OY728164.1 coordinate 1,236,110,684, forward strand.
AATCAAAAGAAATATTAATCACATCATATTGATAAGAACATATCTTTTGGAAATCTTAACCTGCAAAAGAGATCATAATTTCATAACATGGGATAATTCATAGTAGTGAAATGTAATCCCAATAATCATAACATAAAAACCTGAAACATTGTGGCATACACACATAATCATAGAGAATCATTTCTTATTAGTCAATACTCATTGCCAAGACTATCTTAGTGGACAAAGTCCATTTCTGAACCGAGTTCACTCCACGTTTCAGTCCTGTTTCACTGAACCAGTATAACCAACCGTTCCAGCCATGTCTATCTCATGAGATATAAAATCTTTACCCAATGCATTGGAGGGAGATATAGGTCCCACTCATCTCATAATGATACCATTATTATGTGTGCCACAAAATCATAAACCATACATCATAGAATAACCCATGTAATAAAAAAGGGAATCTTAAACATTGTGACATCATAAAACAATTCATATAAGATAAAGGAATTCATAAAAATATAATTCCATCAAATCACAATCAAATCAATGTAATAATAGGGATAAAAACAGAACCCTTTATTATCTTAGATGGAAAATAATTTTGATAAAACACTTGAACTCCATTCTTGAGGAAAATATCCTTTCTGCTTCAAAAACACTTTTCCTTTCTTAACATGTCGTACAATTATAAACTAAAATAACTTGATTAAAAATAAACTTGAAAACTTGTAAAGGAAGCTTCTTGGAAATAATTTTTTTAAAAATCCATTCATGCCGTATAAGTTAAAAAAAACATTCTTCTCGTACTTTTGTCGGAAAAGTCAAAAAGTACCTCATACGAAAAATGACAAAAGATTCCTTTCATATCATTTACTAAAAACTCACCGAAGGTTAAAATTGGATTTAAAAAATTGTATGTAGATGGAAATAATATTAAATATTGAGGAAACATGGATTTGGATGATAAAATACACCCCAGTAAACACCAAAGTATAAACAATGTCGGATAAAACTGAGATTGTGATATTTCCCTTACCTTATGTCCGATATGCTTTGTACGTATCCGAAAATCCTATATAATGATTTAAATAATGTCATTAAATTATTACAGAATCATATTCATTGTTATGATATCATATATGGTTCACTTATGACTTTATATTACCCGTTCTTTTGTAAATTCCATGTTAAAGAAGCATTTAGGGTAAAATCGTTTCATTTATCGTAGGTGTTTGGACTTGTTTTTTTGACATTATTATTACTTATATCATTATTTACTTACTTCCAAAATATAAAACATGATTTATATATCATATATATTCAGTATATAAAAATATATATAATAGATAGATAAATGAAATGAAACACACCGTTCATAGAGACGGTAGTCCGTACGTACGCATGAACGCTGTTTTCCTTTCCTTATTGTCTTCAATGGAAGTAAGTAGATGACATATATATATACATAAATCTAGTAGATTTAACATGTCATATATTTCATTATTTTTCATTATATATACTTTATAATCATTCTGGAATGGTTAACATGGATAATGAATCTCATCGCGTCGTGGAGACGGTAGTCCGTACGTACGCACGAGCAATGATATCGTTCCCATGGTCGTGGAATTGTGTTGAAATGTATGTATACTATTTCAGTATTAATATCACTTTATAATAATCATATATATTTACTCATTACACCATTATACCCATCCCATTAAGGTGGTGGCGGAAAATAGATTACACCACGGCGTGGAGACGGTATTCCGTACGTATGCACGCGTGGTGATTTCCGTTTTCCGTAGGATGGATAAAAGGTTAATTAGAGTTGTTTCATATTTATAATAACATATCAGTATATAAGAAATACGGATTCTTTTACTTTATCATGAATCAACTAACTAAGAAGAAGTTGAAGAAGAAAGAAATTGAAAAAGATCGGTAATCGATATTACCTCTTTTTGACGCGCCTTCACTTAACCTCCACTTAATGGACTAAGGATGGTCTTTGAAGAATACCAAGACCTCTAGGATGATACTAGAGAAGAGTAGAAGATATTTTTTCAGGGGTTGGCCAATCTTGAATGCTCAAATTGGTGTGAGGAGGAGAGGGAGGAGGTTCCCTTTTATAAGGGAGGAGAGTGGCATCTTAGGAAAATCTCAAAATATTATTTTATATTAAGGTCAAATTCGGTTTATAATGGTTCCAAAGGGTCTTATTTCGAAGCTAAAGTGGGGATGGGTCACAAGCCTCTCATCCTATAGGATTTAGACAAGTTTAGGTTATTATTTTAACCTTATCAATTAGATTTAACTCTAAGTTAAATAATTTAACTTTTACCGTGTCTTTTTGTTTTCTTACACTATATGGTTAATAAACTTACTATATCAAGCCAAACGAGCCCCAAGTTGTTTATTATTAATATTTATAATCTTATCTAAGACATGTTTCCGAACCATAGACTTTTAGAAATAAAATAACAATTATTAATATAATATTTGTTTTAAAAACTAATTTATGTCAATTTTGACAATATTTGGTACATGATTTTTATGAAATTTATAACAGAATTATAAATTCGAAAAAAGTTACTTAAATCAACCATAACATGTCATTTTAACCTATAAAATTATTGTAAGTCATAAAAAGTCTCAAATTACATTTATTTGGGCATTTATAACATCAATTTGTCAATATTTCATTAATAAGTCAATTACTGCATCATATTTGTGTCATAATAAATGATAATTATTTAATCATTAAAAATTCTAAATAAATTCCTATGATGTAGATATTTGTATTATCTTTCTTGAGACTATTCATGTTCGAAGTTTCATGAAGTTTATCACTATATTAAAATTATTATACTTATAAGATTTAAGAAAGTGACATGTTGTCACATTCTTTGGTTTTAATAATAATTAAATTATTTTCATTGAAAAAATTTAATTAAATGAATCTAATCCGACCGTTAAGTGATATGGGTCTACTTTTAGTCATCCAATAATATTATGACATTTTTTAGGGTAATTTGAAAATATTATATTTACCCTTAATTACCCGATTTATCATTAACTATGGTAAATAAAATTTACCGTAGTTACTATTTATAATTCCCAAAAATAAAAATTTGCTTATTAACATAATTTGGATCCACTGATTCTAAATATGGAATCCATTTTTCCAAATTCAATACACAAAAGTTGCAGAAATTAAATTAAAATTAATCCTGTTGTCGAAAGAAAACGGGTTTTTCTTTAAAACATTGCAAAAGATTGAATTGATTTAACCTATGAATTCAAGGTAAAATCAATGCTAATGACATAAATTATATTAAATAGTAAAAATATATTATATTTATATTTTAAAACCATTCAATATCAAAATTTAACCACATAAGATATTACGATGAAAAAAGTTGTTTTTAATTAAAATATAGCGTGTTTTACTATTCATTAAAATATGAAAGTTATCGGGAAAATATCAAAACTTTATCTAATGTAAATTTTTATATCCTGATTCAAAATAAGAATTTTATTTTGTCAAATTTAACTTATAAACATGTCAAAAACTAGATTTAATGTGGGTGCGCCATCAAAAGGCGGCAAAACTGCATTTTTTTAAAAATACTTATTTTACCCAAAAAATTATTTTGTTCTTATAACATGTTCTAGAAAATGTGAAACAAGAATAATAATGTTATAAAATTCAAAATTTATTTAATAATATTCATAACAGCTAGTTCATAATAATATTATAATAATATATCGTTGTTTAGTAAAACCCAGTATTGCCTACAACACATGCTATCGAGGAAGGTCGTGATTGCGTGTAATGCAAGCCAAGTCAGGGTTGTGTGTTGTGCACGAAACCTTCGTTGTTTCATATAACATAATCCAACCATACTTCATTTATACATTGAATATATATATATATATATACTCAATGTTGCGTAGAATAACTATTATCAAAATTTTGTGTAACACGATCCAAGAATAGTGTTGCGTATACTGCAAGCTAATACTGTGTTGCATACAGCGCAAGTTAATCTTGGTGTAACACAAGACATTAATGAAATTAAAAGAATATTTTTCATAAAATCTCGGGGTGTTACATTCTACCCCCCTTAAAATGAATTTCGCCCTCGAAATTCGTCGGGGCTATAAATGGTTTACAACTCGAAAGTTTGTTTAATAGAAATCCACATCGTAAAAAGGAATACCAAAACATGGATTTTAAAAACTAAAGTTTGAAATGTAACGGTTACCCAAATTAACTCATCACGGGGTTTCCACGTAGGAGAACATAGGTGAAAATATGGATATGGAAGAAAAATCTAACCATCAAGTTCTGATGGAGAGTGGTAGAGAACATGGATATGAAAAAGCCAACAATCACAAAGCTATTGATTTGTGATGATCTAAGGTACCATATGATTAATCGGATATAAGGGAACTAGGACAACATTTATGGTTTTCAAGATCATTTCACTAAAGTTGATGAATTAAAAGAAATACTTGCATGATTTTGGTACAGTCTCACTGTTGTTCGTGAATTGAAAAATTTCAACTTCATCCCTTATAGAAATGAAGTTGAATTTGTTATTCGTGATGTGTTAGCAGATCATGTGATAGAATGATGGGTCATTCCATCTCTTTCAAACAAAAGGTTAGAAAAAGTTATAAGTCCATCTTATGGTTATATTAATCGTTTATGGTTCCAAAAATGAACTTATACTTCATATATCATACCGCTTAATAAAATAAAACTAGTTTATACTAACCAGGGACTTCCTGTAGGCCAGTGGTAGGCGATAAAGTCCAGTCGCACTTCGGTTGTGGGTTCGATTCCCACAGCCTTGTCTGACGTGATGGGCTATCGCCCGTCCTGCAGGTTGTCCATTTTCTAAAACTACATTACTATAAAATCACATCAGTAATATCGAAAAAAGTTCTATCCTTAAACAATACTTAGCATTTGTACAACATAATTCATTCCAATATTTAGGCTTATCTAAAATACTTCGGTCCAAGCTCATAGTATAAAGAAAACGATTACTTGAAATGTCATCAACCAAGCATGTGAATACCATCATTTATCCCCCATATATCTTGTTGGTCACATTCCAATCATGTGAATACCTTAATCATGTATTCTCTTGAAAAATGAATACCCATTAAACCTTTGTGAAAACATGAATGCTGTCAAAAGTTAACTCTTTCCACATACCAAAATCCAAAAATTCTATATACTCAATCCATTACATAACCTTCTCCTTATATCAGTCATGAGCTCATGAATACTATAAAACATTTAATTTTCTCTGTATCCCTTCATTATGCGCATATCATCTACATTCCAAAAATATCTGAATAATCTTTCATGGATACTGGTACCATTAATCATACACTTTCAAAACTCAAGGAAGGACAACAGTGTAACAATCCTTAGATGTCTCTTTATTCCATAGTACCATGAGATTACTTAAACAACATTAAACATGATAAACATGTAATCATTCCACTACATTCTTAAACCATTGATCGAGGTTCAACAATTCTTTCATCTCACATATCATTTGTAGTCTCTTCATCATCATCAACATAAATACTACCCATACGACCATACTGATTCTCTTCATGAGACATTACCTTAGGGAATTGGTTTGCATAATGCACGTACATTCCACATTTAAAACATTTAACCATTGTTGATGTCGTAGCAATACCATTATCCTCATCCCTGGTGTTAATTGAACCTTTTCCATTGCACTTACTGGCTTTGTGTCCATCTTTTCCACACCCAAAGCATCTTCCAGTTCCTTTGAAACATTCTCGTTGATGCCTCTTCCCACATGATTTACATAGGGGAAATTGAACTTTCTTTCCTCTATGACCATCATGAAACTCCATCTTTCTCTTATTAGCCGAGTCACGAAACTTTCCAAATTTTACTTTATTGATCATATTATGAGATTGCTGATTCGGCATAATAATGATGTTTGGACTTCCAAATCCCATTTCATTTGTTTTCTCATCATTCCATTGTCCATCATATCCTCTATTGTTGTGAATCATCTTGTATCCAGCAATTTTCTAAAACCCATAAAGAATAGTGTGAGAGACAAAAATCATAATAAAGGGGGAGTATCTTCAATATCATACATCTTTGGTTTAATCTAATATTGTTACCATAGTTCTAGGACTATATCCTATATGTATACTTATCCTTAGGGACATCCCTAGACATACCTTAGAAATATCTCTAGGGATCTCACTAACATTTTCACATCCTAGTTTCCAAAGGTTGACTAAACATTTTCTCTGATACCAACTGTAGAGACCGAAAGCTTAACGTACATGGACATTACAATACTTTTGCAGAATACTTAGGACATAACAGAAAGACACACACAAGAATCGTAATAGTTTAGTGTCTTTGGAAACTCGGAATATAATCTTCTAATCGTGGTGAAAGATCTTCAACATATCCCATAAAGATCTTCCTTTTTTTACCTAAAACCTTTCTTTATATCCTAGGGAAAAGAAAACATAAAAGTGTGAGCTCAAATGCTCAGTAAGGGTAAACAAAAGAAATATCAATCACATCATATTCATAAGAACATATCTTTTGGAAATCTTAACCTGCAAAAGAGATCATAATTTCATAACATGGGATAAATCATAGTAGTGAAATGTAATCCCAATAATCTTAACTTAAAAACCTGAAACTTTGTGTCATACACACATAATCATAGAAAATCATTTCTTATTAGTCAAGACTCATTTCCAAGACTATCTTAGTGGACAAAGTCTATTTCTGAACTGAGTTTACTCCTCGTTTCAGTCCTGTTTCACAGAAACGGTATAACCTACCGTTCCAGCCATGTCTATCTCATGAGATATAAAATCTTTACCCAATGCATTGGAGGGAGATATATGTCCCACCCATCTCATAATGATTCCATTTTTATGTGTGCCACAAAATCATAAACCATACATCATATAATAACCCATGAAATAAAAAATGGGAATCTTAAACATTGTGACATCATAAAAAAATTCATATAAAAAAAGGAATTCATAAAAATACAATTCCATCACAACATAATCAAATAAATTTAATAATAGGGATAAAAACAGAACCCTTTATTATCTTATATGTAAAATAATTTTGATAAAACACTTGAACTCCATTCTTGAGGAAAATATCATTTCTCCTTCAAAAACAATTTTCCTTTCTTAACATGTCATACAATTAGAAACTAAAATAAGTTGATTAAAAATAAACTTGAAAACTTGTAAAGGAAGATTCTTGGAAATAATGTTTTTAAAAATCCATTCATGCTGTATAAGTTAAAAAATAACATTCTTCTCGTACTTTTGTCGGAAAAGTCAAAAAGTACCTCGTACGAAAAACGACAAAAGATTCCTTTCATATATTTTACTATAAACTCACCGAAGGGTAAAATTGGATTTAAATAATTGTATGTGGATGGAAATAATATTACATATTGAGGAAACATGGATTTGGATGATAAAATACACCCTAGTAAATACCAATGTATAAACAATCTCGGATAATAATGAGATTGTGATATTTCCCTTACCTTATGTCCGATATGCTTTGTATGTATCTGAACCTCCTTTATAATGATTAAATAATGTCATTAACTTATTACAGAATCATATTCATTGTTATGATATCATATATGGTTCACTTATGACTTTATATTACCCGCTCTTTTGTAAATTCCATGTTAAAGAAGCGTTTTGGGTAAAATCGTTTCATTTATCATAGGTGTTTGGACTTGTGGTTCTTGACATTATTATTAATTATATCCTGATTTACGTACTTCTAGAATATAAAACATGATTTATATATCATATATATTCAGTATATATATATATAATAGATAGATAAATGAAATGAAACACACCGTTCATGGAGACGGTAGTCCGTACGTACGCATGAACGCTGTTTTCCTTTCCTTATTATCTTGAATGGAAGTAAGTAGATGAAATATATATATACATAAATACAGTAGATTTACCATTTCATATATTTTATTATTATTCATTATATATACTTTATAATCATTCTGGAATGGTTAACATGGATAATGAATCTCATCGCGTCGTGGAGACGGTAGTCCGTACGTACGCACGAGCGATGATATCGTTCCCATAGTCGTGGAACTGTGTTGAAGTGTATGTATACTATTTCAGTATCAATGTAACTTTATAATAATCATATATAGTTACTCATTACACCATTATACCCATCCAATTATGGTGGTGGCGGAAAATAGATTACACCACGACGTGGAGACGGTATTCCGTACATACGCACGCGCGGTGATTTTCTTTTTTCGTAGGATGGATAGAAGGTTAATTATAGTTGTTTAATATTTATAATAACATATAAGTATATAATAAATACTTATGTTATTAATTTATCATGAAAAAACTAAATAGGAATAAGTTGAAGTAGAAAGAAATTGAAAAAGATCGGGAATGGATATTACCTCTTTTTGACGCGCCTTCACTTAACCTCCACTTAAAGAACTAAGGATGGTCTTTTAAGAAGACCAAGACCTCTAGGATGATACTAGGGAAGTGGAGAAGAGATTTTGGCAGGGTTTGGCCGAGCTTGAATTCTCAAATTGGTGTGAGAAGGAGAAGGAGGAGGTGCCCTTTTATAAGGGAGGAGAGGGGCACCTTTGGAAAATCTCAAAATATTATTTTATATTAAGGTCAAATTCGGTTAATAATGGTTCTGAAGGGTCTTATTTCGAAGCTAAAGTGGGGATGAGTATAAATACTCTCATCCAATAGGATTTAGACAAGTTTAGGTTATTATTTTAACCTTATCAATTAGATTTAACTCTATGATAAATAATTTAACTTTTACCGTGTCTTTTTGTTTTCTTACATGATATGGTTAATAAACTTACAATATCAAGCCAAAATAACCCCAAGTTGTTTATTATTAATATATATAATATTATCTAAGTAATTTGGACGAACCTTATATTTTTAGAAATAAAATAACAATTAATAATATAATATTGGTTTTAAAAAGTAATTTATGTCAATTTTGACACTATTTGGTACATGATTTTTATGAAATTCATAACAGAATGATAAGTTCTAGAAAAGTTACTTAAATAAACAATAACATGTCATATTAACATATAAAATTAGTTTAAGTCATAAAAAGTCTAAAATTACATTTATTTGGGCATTTATAACATCAATTATGTCAATATTTCATTAATAAGTCAATTACTGCATCATCTTTGTGTCATAATAAATGATAATTATTTAATCCCTAAAAATTCTAAATAAATTTCTATGATGTAGATAATTGTATTATATTTCTGGATAATATTCATGTTGGAAGTTTCATGAAGTTTATCACTACATTAAAATTATTATACTTATAAGATTTAAGAAAGTGACATGTCGTCACATTCTTTGGTTTTAATAATAATTAAATTATTTTCATTGAAAAAATTTAATTAAATGAATCTAATCCAACCCTTAGGTGATATGGGTCGACGTTTAGTCATCCAATAGGATTTTGGCATTTGTTAGAGTAATTTTAAAATATTATATATACCCTTAATTACCCGATTTACCTTTAACTATGGTAAATAAAATTTACCGTAGTTACTATTCATAATTCTCAAAAATAAATAGTAGCTTATTAACATAATTTAGATCCACTGATTCCAATTATGGAATCCATTTTTCCAAATTCAATACACAATAGTTGCAGAAATTAAATTAAAATTAATCCCGTTGTCGAAAGAAAACGGGTTTTTCCTTAAAACATTGCAAAAGATTGAATTGATTTAACCTAAGAATTCAAGGTAAAATCAATTCTAATGACATGAATAATATTAAATGGTAAAAATATTTTCTATTTATACTTTAAATCAATTCAATATTATAATTTAACCACATAAGATATTACGATGAAAAAAGTAGTTTTTAATTAAAATATAGCGTGTTTTTACTAATCATTAAAATATGAAAGTTATCGGAAAAATATCAAAACTTTATCTAATGTAAATTTTTATATCCTGATTCAAAAGAAGAATTTTATTTTGTCAAATTGAACTTATAAACATGTCAAAACTAGATTTAAAGTTGGTGTGCCATCAAAAGGCGGCAAAATTGTATTTTTTTTAAAATACTTATTTTACATGAAAAATTTATTTTGTTCTTATAACATGTTCTAGAAAATGTGTAAGATGAATAATAATGTTATAAAATTCAAAATTTAGTTAATACAATTCATAACGGCTAGTTCATAATAATATTATAATAATATATCATTGTTTAGTAAAACCCAGTATTGCGTACAACACACGATATCGAGGAAGGTCATGATTGCGTGTAATGCAAGCCAAGTCAGGGTTGCGTGCTGTGCAAGAATCCTTCGTTGTTTCGTATAACAGAATCCAACCATATTTCATTTATACATTGAATATATATATATATATATACTCAATGTTGTGTAGAATAACTATTATCAAAATTGTGTGTAATACGATCCAAGAATAGTGTTGTGTATACTGCAAGAGAATACGGTGTTGCGTATAGCGCAAGGTAATCTTGGTGTAGCACAAGACATTAATGAAATTAAAAGAAAATTTTTCATAAAATCTCGGGGTGTTACATAGTTTTGGAAAGGGCAGAAATTTATCTCTACGCTTCATCAAAACCTTCTAGGTCCTCAACAGGGTAGGCGAGGTGGTTCACTGCTTGAACCATCCACCTCAGTTGCACCAGGTGCACAATGTTTTCGATGTATCTCAATAGAGGAGATACGAGCACACCCGACACACATCATTGATCATTGGGAGCTGAACATCGACGATGGGGCTACATTCACAGAGGTTTTAGTGGAGAATTAGGATCTACATGAGCGGGTCCTATGTGGATGGTTGATTCCTCATGTGCGATTTCACTGGTAGCTTGAGAACCTCCAGGAGAGCACATGAGAGTGGAAGGCTTAGATGCGTTCTCAGTAACTCTTTGTTTTCCTTAGTGTTCATTGATGCTTTACGAGGACGTAAATCCCGGAGGTGGGAGTAATTTAAATACCCAGAAATTTCAAGTAGAATTTTTTCTTAATTTATTTGGAATTTTATGAGTCTATGGCTTCTGACGGAACCTGATTCTGAGGCCCGGTGTGCCCGGAATCAATTTCCAATGTTTATCAAGGGTATGTTCAGTGAACGAACAAGTGGCTTTTTCTATCTTTTGAACAGGTGCTCGGAATCAAAATCCGAGGGCACCGTTGAAACCGCATCGCTGGTTATTTCTTATGAATACTTTTTCTGGAGTTGTGTTTTCTCAGGGTGTGATGTTAAAAATGTGATGAATAAAAATATAGTTGTTTTACAATTATATGTTTATTACACATCTTGTGGTTTATGAGTTATGGGAAAGGATGTTGTGAGGAAGTGGAGTGGGGCCCACAAGAGCCCCCACCTCCTTCAATTTCCTAACACCCCATTAAACACCCTCTCACACTTTAATACTTTTCAACCCCTCAAGTTTATGAGGAACCTTCCCTCCCTCTCTTTAATTAAATGCCATCGTGTTTAATTAATGTAGATCCTTCCTCCCTTTTTAATGTTCCACCACACCGGATTAATTGAGTGGGGCACAACGTCTTAAATCCCCCATTTCTGACTTGTGTGCCAACGACGAACCCACCACTCCTATATAAAGGAGGCCAGGGGGAGGAGTTCTGGATGGCTTCTTCAAGCGGCGGAACGCTAGCAGTGAACCACGATGCCTAGCACTTGGAGAGTTTTCCTCTTCCTCCAATGAGGAACGAAGAATGGTGGAGCACCAAGGAGAGACGACGTGCCGGTCTCTCCCTTCTCTGAAACCGGTGTGGGACGACATCGTCTTCTTGGACGCTCGCCAATGCCGTCATTGAACCCCCCTCACGACGCTGTTTTTCCGCGACGATCCTTGTACGATAACTTCTTGAGGTAGGGGTTTATGTTCAAATTTAATGTATTAAATTTTTTCTTGCTGTGTCAAAGTTGTTTTATTTTGGGCCACCTGTTATCATTTTAATGGGAGGAGGACGGGCCGCACGAACACGGCCGATCCTCCTCCCCCTTTGTTGATGTTCGCCGTTGCAGTTTGGGACGGAGGCGGCACAATGCAACGGTACCGTGCGGGAACAGAGAATATCACCGTGCTGTTGAGGACGAAAGAGGTCTCGGTTAGAGCAGGGCCGCGGAAAAGGAGCGTGGCGTAGTCACGCCGCACCGGAGAACCATGGAGGGCCGTGGCCAGGGCGGGCCACTGCGGGAGGGCGCAGTGGTGCAGAGAAGGGCAGTCAGAATCACCGGTCATCGGCGCATAGGAGGGGCGGGACCATGGGTTCCCGCGGCAACGGCACCAGCTGGCCATTCGAAGGAGGCCGGGGGTCGTAACCCCCAATGGCAGGCAGGCAGGCCCCCCATGCAGGGGGGCCGGTTCTCTAATCAAGGGGGGCAACGTGCCACCCCTTTCCGCGTCCGCTCGACCATCATCGAGCCGCCCCCGCTCGGCCAGCATCGAGCCACCCTAGTCGGACCGGCCGCACCGGGTCGGGCCGTGCCCTAATGGGCCGGACCCGATCTCGGGTCGGGTCAACTCAGTTCAGGCCGACCCAGGGGGTCCTAGGCCGTGTTGGTCTGGGCCCAAAACCCCCTAAAATCGGAACGCTTAGTTGAAACACATGTAACATGGGCTACAGACCACCGATTTACCCACCGTCAGCTGTGATGTGATCCTTGGATTGTAACAACCCAAGATTCCATGATACGTTTCCCTTCGAATAATGCACTGTCGTGCATTGTACGCAACTTCGAGATTCTAACACACCACAACCAATCAAACTAGCCGTTATGAATAGTAATACATACTTTTTGAAATTTTATAAATTCTATCTATAAAAATTCACTTCATTTTTGGATTCGGAATATCAAATTTATCCTAGGGTGGAATTTTGGACCTTTTCGGATAACATTTATATTTTGATGAATAGTGAAAATTAATAAATTTTAATTAAAAACAACTTTTTAAAACAAAATAATTTATAATGATAAATTATTTTATAGAGTGGTTTTAAAGTATTATTAGAATATATTTTTACCATTTTATCCAATGGTGTTCATTTGAATTAATTTCACTTTAAAATTGGACCTAAACAATTGTCAATCTTTTGATATATATTGTTTCTTAAAAACATGCTATTTGTTGTGACAGCGGGAATTAATTATAAAATTAATTAATGAAACTTATATGTTTAGAATTTTGTAAAATAGACATCATTTTTAAATTCATAATATCAATTATAGCTTAGGGTGAAATTTTGGAATTGTTCTGAAAACATCAATTTTTGATGAATAGTGAAACTACTAAGTGGTAGTTAAAAAAACTGAATTTTTCATAAAACATAATTTTACCGCTTCTGTGAATGGAATTTAGAAAATCCTAGAGACATGGTTAATATCAATAAGTAAAATGTGGTTCAATGAGATGAAAATAATTTTTGGTGAATAGTAACTTTTACTTTTATTTACCACGGTTAAAAGTAAATAGGGTAATTAAGGGTAAAAATGATATTAATATTACCCTAACACATGTCCTAATTCTATTGGACAAGTGTATATCGACCAAAAGCAATCTTAGGAATAAAATATTATCATTTAGGTCCACTTGGATAGATTAGGATAATTATTATTATTTAATTCAAAGAAGAGTTAAAAGAGTTAAAATCAATGTTTATTTACTAAAACATTTTTAATATATGGTTATTCATAATATAAATTCAATTTTAAATATTCATTAGAAATATAATACTATTTCCTACATAATAGTATTTTATTTCTAATTTTTAGACATTAAATAATTTGATATAATTATGACACAAGGATGATGCTGTAATTACCATAATAGTGAAAAATTAAAATAATTGATATTATAAATACCCAAATAAATAAAATTTTATACTTTTAATGAATTAAACTAATTTTATAGGATAATATGACATATTAGGAATGATTTAATTGACTTTTATCGAAGAAATAATTCTGTTATGAGTATAAAAAAAATCAACTATTGAGTAGTGTCAAAATTGACATAAAAGCGTTTTTAAAACAAATATTATATTATTAATTGATATTTGAAGTGCATTGTGTTGCATTTGTTGTCAATGAGGCATGAAGTTGTCTTGGAATGAATGGATGTCAAGGAGTCAAGATGTGAATGACAAAGGTTGTGATGGTGTTGGTGGTGAAGGAGAATGGCCATGGTACTTAGAGACATGTCACTTAGGAGATTCACTAAGTGACATAGGATGTTGTGGTTGAAACATTCTCTATCACATCAGACGATTGTTGAACTGATCTTTAAAGTTCCAAGAACTTGTATCAACTGGATACAATGTCACAACAAGCTTTAGAAGACCATGCATTGTATTGACAATGCATGAGAAGAGGAAGATGATCCATCCACACCTCCTAAGTGGATGAAGTGAGCTGAAGAAGTCCATGCACTATTACTTAGTGCATGAGAATTAGAAGAAGCCCCAATTGATCTCTGATTTGATCAATGAAGCACTTTGAATAATTTAAGTGATTCAGGAGTTCGGTTGAAGATGAAGAACCTTCAAGAATTTCCATTCCTAAGTGATGAACATTTGTTTAAGAAGTATGGAGGAATTCTAAGAAGAAGAAGAAGAATAGAGATGGGAAGAAGATGGCTTGGAATGTGGCATTTGGCTTGAACTTATGGAAGAACTTTGTATTTGACAAAGTATTATTCTGTACTTTGCCAAAAAATTGGGCCACCAAGGAGGCCAGCCGAGGGTCATCACCCAAGGCACATGTGGGACTCAAGGTCACCACGCCCATGGGGAACCCTCAAGGCCAGGGCAGCATCCTTGAGGCAGGGGCGCACCCCAAGGACACCGCATGGGCACCTGGGGCACGCCCGGAGGAGCGCAGGGGGCCGTGTGTAAGCCCCCGAGGGCACGCGGTGGTGAAGCCCGCGCACCCAGGATGCATAGTGGGCGCTAGGAGCGCGCCCGCAGGAGCAGAGAGTGGGCGCAGAGCGCGCCCGCAGGGAGAACACGGTGCGGGGCGGCACCGTGGAGGGAGAAGTTCAACTGGCGTGTTCAGGCAGCGCCAGGGTAATAAACCGCAGCAAAAACGCTGGCCGATTCGATGTGGGATGGGATTTTTATCCCGGGATCTAATCCTGGCCGCATGTTTGATCTCGCGCGAGATCTCCACCGTACGATCCATCTCCGCGGCGATGTTATAATCTGAGCCGTCCGCGGTCATTTAAATGGCGATCCGACGGCTCCCAGCGTCGTCTCCTTCGCCGAGCTCGTCCGAAGCCTCCCCGTGAGCCGCCGATGAACCAGAGGCTACCCGAGGCCGGTTTTCGAGTTCCCGGCCACCTCTGAAGGATCTAAGACGTCCATCCGACTCGTCTGGACCTGCTGAACCGATCCATGCTTAAAAATACACATGCATGCAATGTTTGGGAGATTTCGATGAAGGCCGAAGCAAACCGAAGGTGCGAGGCCATTCGGTGTTGATGCTCTGCATGGTTTGGATCGAAGGAAGGCCATGCATGCGTTCTAAGTCGCATGCACGTGAAGAAGGCCGAAAAATAATGGAGCCCGCGTCAAACCGAGAATAAAGATCAAGTTTTGGAAATATTTTTGAAGATCCGAAGATCTCGGGATTTTGAATTTATGATCACGCGGATGATCAAAGGCTCTCCTCGCCTATAAAAGGAGAGGCCGAGGCATTGGAGAAGTTTGCTGGAACGCTGCTGAAAATTTTGGGAGTCCCGCGAGAGCTCTGCCTCGCGAAGAACAGCCTGCGCGCCCCTTGCGCGGTAGAGAAGCCCGGAGCCATATTTTGGCTTCGTGAAGTTCCTTGCGCGCTACTCCCTTGCGCGACAAGAAGAAGGAGGAGGAGGAGGTCCCCTGCGCGCATCACTTGCGCGACAGGAAGAGCTCTCCCTGCCCGCATACTTGCGCGGCAGGAGAAGCTTGCGCACCCAAGGTGCTCTTGCACTCTTGAGGCCTGCACAACCCGAGCTGCATCCTTTTGCGCGCTCAAAGTTGTTGTGGCTTGCGCGGCAGTGTTGAAGAGGAGAAGCCGCACCCTTGCGCGCCTCCTTTGAAGTTGGTGTTCGGCTGTGAGCAAGAGAAGGCCGAGGGCCTTAGTGCTTGTGTGTTAAACAGGAAGACCCGAGGCCTTTGTGCCTTGTGTGCAAAAATAGTGGAAGGCCATAGCCTTGTAGGTTCACACATTAAAGAACAAGAACACCCTATGGCCATTTAAGTGTGTGCAAAGTGCTAAGAAGACAACACATTGTGTGTGAAGTGAAAAAGGCCGAGAGGAAGTGTGTGCAAGTGGAATAGGCCGTAGCCAAGTGTGTGCAAATTAAAGACACCCTTCGGGTGGTATAAGTGCAAATGAACAAGAGACCGTAGCCTTTGGTATGAGCAAGAAGAAGTGAAGGCCAAGTCATGTGTGTGCAACAAGTGAAGACCACAACTCAACATATGTTGTGTGTGTGTGCAAATTAAAAGAATTGGCCGAACCTAGTGTGTGTGCACTAAGTGAAGTGTATACACTTAGAAGAAGTGGAAGAAGACCCACACTAAAGTAGGACACACTTTAAAGTGTGTAAACAAAAAGAACAACGAGTGTGAAGAAGAGAAGAAGGTGTGTTCTATAATTGATTACACCCTTTGTGGGTCTACTGCACCAAGAAGAGGAAAGGAGAAGTGCATGCATGCATGCATGTAAATGCACACGTGAAAAAGTTCATATCAGCTTGTGTGCATCTGAGTTGTCCAAGACTTGAGGTTCTTGAAGATTTGAGAGGACCATGCTGTCAGTGCATGAGGATTCAGAGTTGCCATGCATTCAGTGCATGAAGTTGTTCTGAACTGAGACTGAGCCAGACTGAAGTTAAAGAGATTGGTTGTCTGAGTTTTTCAGTAGATTGAGAAGACCCTGATCATCACAAGTGATCAGAGGTACAGAGCAAGGCCAGCAGTCTTTATCCTAGACTGCTGAGGATACTTGAAGAACTCAAAGTGAAGAAGAGCTACTCGTGTGACTCGAGGAGCCAGGAGAAGACCCTGTGGGACTCAGGGAGAAGAAGTCTTCAGTGGGATTCTGGAGCAGGCCAGTGGGACTCTGGTAACACTGTGGGACGCAGTATAAAGACCCTCCTGTGGGACTCAGGAGAGATACGGTGGGAAGCTGTATCGACCATTGTAATACTAACAGATTATAATGGGAGAATCCATGCTTGGAGAGCATGGCAAGGATGTAGGCCTTTGGTGCCGAACCTTGTAAATCCTTGTGTCCTGTGCCTTTTCATTACTGCATTATCCGGGAAAGGTTGAAAGATACAAGAAGAGTGGATCGAGGCTTTAACCAGCCATAGAGGTTTAATTGATTAAGAATCAATTAGTAAAAAGTTTTAAGGGATCACTGATTCACCCCCTCCCCCTCTCAGTGATTCACACTGATCTGGGCACTTCAATTGGTATCAGAGGGAGGTTACCTCTAAAAGATCCAAGAGAGTCTTTTTGAAGTGCAGATTTGAGGAAATGAGCAACCAGCCTCAAATGGAGATATCTGCCAAGACTCAGAAAAATAGAAAGAAGAAACAGGCCAAGAAGATGAAGAAAGCCTGTCCTAGCTGTGATGAAGTTGAAACAATGAATGATCTTCAGAGTGCACTCAAATATCTTCAGAAGACAGTTCCCATGGAAGTGGCAAAGTGTATAGCTACAGGCATCCATGATCTTCATGAAGAAAAATCACAGTTAGAAGAAGAAGCCAATGCTATGGAAGATCAGCTGGCTAAAATGGTTGGCATAACCAACACTCTCAGAAAGCTGGTAAATGCCAAAGATGAAACAGTTTCTCTTTGCAATGAAAGATATGAAGACACTGCTGAAGAATTGCAGAGAAGCCTTTCTGAGAAAGAAATCTTTAAAGTAATTATCAAAGAAGTTTTCCATGCACTGGAAAAGAGGCATAAAGTATCAATGGTTGTCAGAGATGCTCAACTTGAAGAAAAAGTCAAAATGGTGAAGGAGCTTGACAACTCATTGCATGAAATAAAGAAGGTGCATGATGACCAGATGGAACAGCTGAAACATAATTGGGAAGGTAGGCTAAGATTGGTTGAGGATGAGAAGAACTCCCTCAACATGAAATGCTTTGAACTAGAGGTGATATTGAAAAATCTGCAATCACCCAAAGCTGAATCCTCCCAGTCAGCTGAAAGAAGAAATGTTGCTACTCAAGTGAGCTTTGAAAAGGATGATTCTAAAAGAAAGACATCCTCTTATAAAAGTGCAACATCTTCTAGAAAGAAGGTACCATCCATACCATCTTGTACTGATGCTTCTAATTGTGTTTCCACTAAAAGTGCAGGATGGAAGAATGAATCCAAACAAGTATGGATGAAGACAGTAAAGAAAGAATGCTCTCCTGAAACAACACAACTTGTCAAGAAAACTACCCAGCAATCAGAAGGACTGAAAAGGTCAAGATTTGTGGGTCAGTGTTGGTGTTGTAACAGGTATGGGCATTGTGCAAAGGATTGTTGGTACAATCCACTGTATGCCAAAGCACAGAGGAAGCCCATGCCAAGGGGGAGCAAGCCAGAAGGAAGGAAGCAACATCCACAGGTCCAGAGACATCTGTTTACTGCAAATAGATTTGGATTACTTGACAACATCTGGGATGATTGCAAAAGTGGTCAAAAAGATACATGTCAATCTCCAACTGTATCCAGAGCTCAAAAGAAGAAAAGATCACTGAACCTGGCTCAGAGAGATTCCTTGGGAAGCAAGCAGAAGAAAGTGGAAGATGCTCCCAAGAAGAGTTTGAAGAATGAAGAGAAGTCCTTGGAGTCTAAATCCAAGAAGGGTGAGTCATCCAGAAGGACCACCAAGAAATGCTTCTACTGTGGAAAGAAAGGACACATCATGGACCTTTGTAAAGAAGCCATGAAACTAAATAGAAGCAGACTGTACTCCAAAAGACAATCAATCCAGAAGAAGAAGGGATTGATTGAAAATAAGTTGCCTAAGAGAGGTAGCTTAGCAGCATCCAAAGAACCATGTGGAACTTCCAAAACTGAGGCCACTCTTCCAAATGATATACTTGTCATATGGCCACATCAGTTGCAACTTGCCAGAGAACTACAAAAAACTGAAGATGAAGCTCTGGCATTTGCTAAAGCAAAAGGGAAGAAAAAGATTTCACATGAAGATGGGTTGAGAACCACACCAGCACAGACATCAATGAAGATCAAATGTGCAAGTGTGAAGACTGGTGAAAATGGGACATCTCGGTTGAGAGAATCTTCTCAACCTTGTTGTTCACATTGATGAACCAAGGAGGTTCCATCTTATTCCCTTATACTCTTGGTATATACATGTGCTGACATTGCAGGGAATTGAAGATGATGATCATTCTCAAACTGGAGGATGGTTTGGACAGAACGGAGTGCACCCCTTGAGGGGGAGCAAATCTGAAGAAGATGATGTTCTGAGATTAGTATCATCTTGAGAAAAGTGAAGGTATTCCAATCATACTTTCATCCCTTGTTTCTTAATTGAGTTTATCTTGTCAATAAAGGGGGGGTATGGATTGAAGACAAATGAGTGAAAGGGGGAGCTTTATCTTTGCACCTGAACTTTCTAATGAGTTTTGTGAAGTTGTGCAGGATTTAGCAAATTCATTGTTATATCTGAAAAATTTCAAACCCCTAAGCATGATCTCACATGTGTAGAGAATTATGGACAGCTTTGAATTCCTTGGTTATATCACTCTTGTTTTCTACACCGGGTTAGCCCAAGTAGACTTAGAGCTGATTTACTAAAGGTTCTTTGCTAAAGAAGGACATGTGACATCATCCCTCTCTTAGTGATTTCCAAGAAGATGCTATTGAAAGGGAGGAAGAGATTTTTTTTTAAGTGAACCACACCACACCTTTGCATTTGATTGCCAATAAGGGGGAGAAAATATTGGCACACATATTGACCCATTCATATGTGCTGAAGGAGTGTATTGACAACAAATACAAAGGGGGAGATTGAAGTGCATTGTGTTGCATTTGTTGTCAATGAGGCATGAAGTTGTCTTGGAATGAATGGATGTCAAGGAGTCAAGATGTGAATGACAAAGGTTGTGATGGTGTTGGTGGTGAAGGAGAATGGCCATGGTACTTAGAGACATGTCACTTAGGAGATTCACTAAGTGACATAGGATGTTGTGGTTGAAACATTCTCTATCACACCAGACGATTGTTGAACTGATCTTTAAAGTTCCAAGAACTTGTATCAACTGGATACAATGTCACAACAAGCTTTAGAAGACCATGCATTGTATTGACAATGCATGAGAAGAGGAAGATGATCCATCCACACCTCCTAAGTGGATGAAGTGAGCTGAAGAAGTCCATGCACTATTACTTAGTGCATGAGAATTAGAAGAATCCCCAATTGATCTCTGATTTGATCAATGAAGCACTTTGAATAATTTAAGTGATTCAGGAGTTCGGTTGAAGATGAAGAACCTTCAAGAATTTCCATTCCTAAGTGATGAACATTTGTTTAAGAAGTATGGAGGAATTCTAAGAAGAAGAAGAAGAATAGAGATGGGAAGAAGATGGCTTGGAATGTGGCATTTGGCTTGAACTTATGGAAGAACTTTGTATTTGACAAAGTATTATTCTGTACTTTGCCAAAAAATTGGGCCACCAAGGAGGCCAGCCGAGGGTCATCACCCAAGGCACATGTGGGACTCAAGGTCACCACGCCCATGGGGAACCCTCAAGGCCAGGGCAGCATCCTTGAGGCAGGGGCGCACCCCAAGGACACCGCATGGGCGCCTGGGGCACGCCCGGAGGAGCGCAGGGGGCCGTGTGTAAGCCCCCGAGGGCACGCGGTGGTGAAGCCCGCGCACCCAGGATGCATAGTGGGCGCTAGGAGCGCGCCCGCAGGAGCAGAGAGTGGGCGCAGAGCGCGCCCGCAGGGAGAACACGGTGCGGGGCGGCACCGTGGAGGGAGAAGTTCAACTGGCGTGTTGAGGCAGCGCCAGGGTAATAAACCGCAGCAAAAACGCTGGCCGATTCGATGTGGGACGGGATTTTTATCCCGGGATCTAATCCTGGCCGCATGTTTGATCTCGCGCGAGATCTCCACCGTACGATCCATCTCCGCGGCGATGTTATAATCTGAGCCATCCGCGGTCATTTAAATGGCGATCCGACGGCTCCCAGCGTCGTCTCCTTCGCCGAGCTCGTCCGAAGCCTCCCCGTGAGCCGCCGATGAACCAGAGGCTACCCGAGGCCGGTTTTCGAGTTCCCGGCCACCTCTGAAGGATCTAAGACGTCCATCCGACTCGTCTGGACCTGCTGAACCGATCCATGCTTAAAAATACACATGCATGCAATGTTTGGGAGATTTCGATGAAGTCCGAAGCAAACCGAAGGTGCGAGGCCATTCGGTGTTGATGCTCTGCATGGTTTGTATCGAAGGAAGGCCGTGCATGCGTTCTAAGTCGCATGCACGTGAAGAAGGCCGAAAAATAATGGAGCCCGCGTCAAACCGAGAATAAAGATCAAGTTTTGGAAATATTTTTGAAGATCCGAAGATCTCGGGATTTTGAATTTATGATCACGCGGATGATCAAAGGCTCTCCTCGCCTATAAAAGGAGAGGCCGAGGCATTGGAGAAGTTTGCTGGAACGCTGCTGAAAATTTTGGGAGTCCCGCGAGAGCTCTGCCTCGCGAAGAACAGCCTGCGCGCCCCTTGCGCGGCAGAGAAGCCCGGAGCCATATTTTGGCTTCGTGAAGTTCCTTGCGCGCTACTCCCTTGCGCGACAAGAAGAAGGAGGAGGAGGAGGTCCCCTGCGCGCATCACTTGCGCGACAGGAAGAGCTCTCCCTGCCCGCATACTTGCGCGGCAGGAGAAGCTTGCGCACCCAAGGTGCTCTTGCACTCTTGAGGCCTGCACAACCCGAGCTGCATCCTTTTGCGCGCTCAAAGTTGTTGTGGCTTGCGCGGCAGTGTTGAAGAGGAGAAGCCGCACCCTTGCGCGCCTCCTTTGAAGTTGGTGTTCGGCTGTGAGCAAGAGAAGGCCGAGGGCCTTAGTGCTTGTGTGTTAAACAGGAAGACCCGAGGCCTTTGTGCCTTGTGTGCAAAAATAGTGGAAGGCCATAGCCTTGTAGGTTCACACATTAAAGAACAAGAACACCCTATGGCCATTTAAGTGTGTGCAAAGTGCTAAGAAGACAACACATTGTGTGTGAAGTGAAAAAGGCCGAGAGGAAGTGTGTGCAAGTGGAATAGGCCGTAGCCAAGTGTGTGAAAAGTGAAGACACCCTTCGGGTGGTATAAGTGCAAATGAACAAGAGACCGTAGCCTTTGGTATGAGCAAGAAGAAGTGAAGGCCAAGTCATGTGTGTGCAACAAGTGAAGACCACAACTCAACATATGTTGTGTGTGTGTGCAAATTAAAAGAATTGGCCGAACCTAGTGTGTGTGCACTAAGTGAAGTGTATACACTTAGAAGAAGTGGAAGAAGACCCACACTAAAGTAGGACACACTTTAAAGTGTGTAAACAAAAAGAACAACGAGTGTGAAGAAGAGAAGAAGGTGTGTGCTATAATTGATTACACCCTTTGTGGGTCTACTGCACCAAGAAGAGGAAAGGAGAAGTGCATGCATGCATGCATGTACATGCACACGTGAAAAAGTTCATATCAGCTTGTGTGCATCTGAGTTGTCCAAGACTTGAGGTTCTTGAAGATTTGAGAGGACCATGCTGTCAGTGCATGAGGATTCAGAGTTGCCATGCATTCAGTGCATGAAGTTGTTCTGAACTGAGACTGAGCCAGACTGAAGTTAAAGAGATTGGTTGTCTGAGTTTTTCAGTAGATTGAGAAGACCCTGATCATCACAAGTGATCAGAGGTACAGAGCAAGGCCAGCAGTCTTTATCCCAGACTGCTGAGGATACTTGAAGAACTCAAAGTGAAGAAGAGCTACTCGTGTGACTCGAGGAGCCAGGAGAAGACCCTGTGGGACTCAGGGAGAAGAAGTCTTCAGTGGGATTCTGGAGCAGGCCAGTGGGACTCTGGTAACACTGTGGGACGCAGTATAAAGACCCTCCTGTGGGACTCAGGAGAGATACGGTGGGAAGCTGTATCGACCATTGTAATACTAACAGATTATAATGGGAGAATCCATGCTTGGAGAGCATGGCAAGGATGTAGGCCTTTGGTGCCGAACCTTGTAAATCCTTGTGTCCTGTGCCTTTTCATTACTGCATTATCCGGGAAAGGTTGAAAGATACAAGAAGAGTGGATCGAGGCTTTAACCAGCCATAGAGGTTTAATTGATTAAGAATCAATTAGTAAAAAGTTTTAAGGGATCACTGATTCACCCCCTCCCCCTCTCAGTGATTCACACTGATCTGGGCACTTCAATATTAAATTCCTAAAAATCTAAGGATAGGCCAAGCGACTTATATCATGATAGATATATCATGAATGGACCACTTTGGGGGTCGCTTGGTTGTATATAGTAAGTTTATTAACTATATAATAAAAAAATACAAAGTGACATGGTAAATGTCAAACTAATTAACTAAGAGTTAAAAATAAATGATAAGGTTAATATTGTAACCCAAACCGGTCTAAATTCTATTGGTTGAATGGTTTTCTACCTATCCCCACATTAATCTTTGAATAATCATCATTGGAGCCATTAGAAACCGAATATGAATTTATTATAAATTAATATTTCTATCTATTCCAGAGGTGCCCCTCACCCCTCTTATAAAAGGCACTCATCCTTCTCATTTCTTCACACCTTCAAAGCCTTTTGGTTAGTCCATCACCTGCCCAAATACTCTCTCAACTTCCCTCACTACAACCTAGAGGCCTTAGTTTGATCATAAAGCCAACCTAAGGTGCCCTTTTGATCAAATCAATAGGAAGAACCCGAATAAGAGGTAATGTTTTCACCACCCCTTTTCAAGTTCCTTTCTTCTTCCACTTCGTTTTTCTTTGTTATTACCATTATAAAATAATAACTCCAGTATATTGTATATACTATGATGTTATTATAAATATGGTACAACCATATTCAGTATTCTATCCACCCTTTGAATAACATGTCACCATACGTGTGTACGTACGGCTTACCGTCTCCACGTCGTGGTGTAATTGTTATTCAATATATTATTATTTGGGTGGGTATAATAATGATGTGTAACTAATTTAAATAATAAATATAACATGATAATTATTCTGTATATATGATATATCATCCAATTATATATTATTTTAATATCAAAAGAATGATATTGTCGCTCGTGCATACGTACGGACTACCATTTCCACGAACGCGATGAGATTCATTCTCCATCATATCAATTCAACTATAAATGTCATTTTATGATTTAAAAATAATGTTTAAGAACATTATATCATTCTGGATATGAATAATATACAACTTATTCATAAAAAACATGGCTTACATAACAAAACATATAAAAGAAAACGTGTAAGTTAACACCCGAAACGACGATAATTCTAAGATATTATTAACAAAGCAATGTTAAAAGATCATATATGATATCATATTAATGTATATGATTCATGAATAATTTAATAACAATTATTTCAACATTATAAAGGAGGTTAACCAACCCCCAACCATGGAAAAGTACAAGGTAAGGGGTTTCTTATCTCACTCTTATTTCCGTGAGAATTCCATTGTTCACCACTTATTTATTACATGTGGTGTGTGTACTTCCCATGTTTGTATTCACTGTGTAATATACTTTAATTAATGTATATTTACATCATCATTGTATGATCCTTCTTTCATGGGTGTATGTTTATTATGGTACCAAATCAATAAGGGAATTTGAAATTTCAATTTCCACTCATTCGGCTTTACGCATACTTCATTGATTATTTTACTCCTAGATTATGTGTGGAAGCACTATTCATTTGATTATATCATAATTTACACTCCCCTTTCTGTGGATATACTTTTTATATACATAATCACTCCATTGACAAATTTTCAAGTCATCGGTATGAACTTGATAAGAGTAATTTTTACTCAATCTCGATTTGTTGAAATAAACAACCAATTCATTGGTGTCGTTTTTACTAGAATATGTGTGAATGTCCCTTGATTGTTTTACACTTAATATCCAATCATATTTAGTGTATTTATATTTTTCACACATAATTATGTCGTTGATTTATCCTTAACCTAAGGATACGGCCTTTATGAGAGATTTCATCTCAATTTACATTCCATTGAGACTTCTTTGTTGTTATACACCAAATCACTTTTATGTGGTGTATATAATGTACTTTAACATAGTATATCATGAATCCCTTTATTCTCATGATATTACAAAGTTTTGATTACCTCAATTATTTGTATTCAAGTGTCTCTCTTTTGGTTATAAACTCTAACTAAAATACCATTTTTAAATGATTTAAAGACCTATTCTTCTAAATATTGTTCATTAATGTCCATGTTTTAAAAAATGGTTTCAAGGATTTATTTATATGGATATTAAAATTTTAAAATTAAAACTCCTTTTGAAATTTTCAAAGTGGTATGGGACACTTTGATTCAAAAATCAATTTTTAAACGGCTTCTTGACAAATAGTGTGACTTTTAAATGATTTCAAGAAAAAGGGGGATATTTCTCTCAAATAGTTTTGATTATTATTTTCATCTATGTCAATATCCTTCATTATTCTTGATTGAGGTTAATGTGATACAATAAAATCTTCCATATTGTATCTAATGAGTTATGTTTGACTGTGGATGTGCTATTTATATACCATTCATGGTTTGTGGTTAAAGTATTAACATTTCGTATACTAGTTTTAATACGAATGTTTATGTTATGTTTAAACCTGTTCATATGAGGAATGCATTGGACTTAATAATTGACGGGTGGAGCCCTCTATAGCTCCTCGATGTATCGGTAGGTCTCATGAGGCAAACTAGTGTCTTGGCTCAAGGCCTTGGAGAAATATTATTTGTAGTCTTGGCACGAGACCTTGGCTATGTGGGTATGATAGTCTGGCATTATGCATTCCATCATTATGAAAGTAGTTATTGATATTGAATGTGATTATTCGATTAGTATAATATCCATGTGAGTAAGTAAATGACATTATTTTATTTTATCTTTTCCATTTTATGATGAAGTTCAAGTTTAAAAGGCTTTCGTTTTAGTTTTAAACTGCCTTAAGTGTTTATGCTTATCTATGAAAGCTTCTGCTATAATGGTATACTTACTGAGCATCTGAGCTCACCCCTTTCAATGTTTTATTTTTCCCAGGATTATGAAGAAGTAATTTATGAATTACCTTCAGGGATAGTATGTGGGGATATGAAGACCAGATGTTGTTGTAGTTCTTTTTACCTGATGATGTAATGTAAGACTTATGGATATATCTAGTGTTTCCAAGACTACTAAACTAATCGGCCTTTCGAGACATGATCCTTTGTGATCATCCCAATGTTATGTAATAATGCGCTGCCTCTGGGTATCTAGGGTCAAGGCGTTATAGTTGGTATCAGAGGAAGTTTAGTACAAACCTTGGAAGCTATATTTAGATAAACTCTGATTAGACCACGTAGACCAAAGATGAACTTTGAGAACTAGTACAGAAGAACTTCATAGAATTTTGGTATTGTAGAGATTTTGTGAGTTTTTCGAGCAATACATCCCTGTCTAGATACAAGCAGGTAGAGGCGGCTCTGGCACAGATGTACCTTGGGGTAAAACCCGAAAACACTGCTGTGAGCTAGACTCAAACGGGAAGTGGTGCACGACAACGGGCCTTGCTGCACTCTTTGTTACGACACTCCCGGGGGATATGCTTAGGATAATTTACATTTTCTTTACAAACCTATTTAAAGAATTATATATGTAAGATGAGAGGAAATGACCTTGGTTAATCCTAATGTGTTTCAAATTGAGAATATGGTGACATGTTAATCTCTAAATAATTGTATGACTACTATTAATCACACAATGCTTTCTGGTTTTATTCAATGGATGGATTCCAAGGAAGTCATAGTGACTTTGAGAATGATGTACAAGGTGGGAACGGTGGTGGCAATGAGCAACAAAATGGAATGTTGATAGGCGTAAAAGATATTGTCTTTATGCCAAATCAATTTTCCAAAAATATGATCAACAATATATATATTAACCAATTCCCGAACTCAACAAATAAATGAAAGGTGATGAATGATAGGTGCTCCAGCAGTGAAGACCATGGAGAAAGGAATCCTCAATTTCCATCATGCAGGAAATGTGGAAGGAGACACCCATGAAAGTGTCTCAATGGGACAAGGAAATGCTTTATGTGCGGGAAAGAAGGACATAAAGTGAAGAATTGCCGAAGAAAAATGAAGAGTACTACAGAAGAAGATATAAATTGTCCCAAGAATCAATTTACATTCATTTTCCGTAAATGTTGGGGACCTGGCCATTACCCTAGTGATTGTCCTATTCTATAGGATATTTTCTTGGTCAGAGAATAAAATATGTGGAAATAAATGGTTGGATTAATGTTTAAAAATTATTAGTGATCCTTGTTGAAGGGTTTACTTTGGAATAATTATCTCTTTTATTTGTAACCCTAACATTTTCCATGTGAGAATGATACTTATGGAAAAATTATCTTTTCTCTTGTGGATATAGTTATAAATAACCATTTGGTTTTATATGATCATTGGGTTTGAGGCAATTAAAAATTATTATAATTTGGGATGAAAATTCAAGGTATGAGATAACATTTGTGGTTAAATTTTGTTATGGATATTTTGAGGAATTTATCTCATTTTGATAATGTTATAAAATATAGTTTTTGAAAAAAGACAACTCGCAGACCGTGTGACAACCCGTCCCGTCGGACAAAGCTGTGGGAATCGAACCCACAACTAAAGTGCGATTGGGATTTATCGCCTACCACTGGACTATGTGAAGTCCCTGGATAGTGTGACTAATTATTTTTATTTAAATGATTTTATCAATCAATAATAAGTTGACTTGGGTTCTTATGTCTTATTAAATGAATACCCTTGGTGTAGGAAAATTATTTGGCGATTAAGTGATAGATGTTATTTTGGAAGTTGTTCTCTTTGTTGTGAACACTATATACCCAAGGAAAATAGAATAGTATGGGATTTCATTTGAAGAGTAATGGTGGATTTTTATCTATGTTTTTATTATGTATTTATAGTTATTAGGGTTGTTTATGGAAATGATTAGGTTAATTACTTTTAAGTATGTGACTTTAAGAGTAATTAATGACACTTGGAGATACAATTTAACGTGGAAGACTACATTCTTAATAAGTGTTGGTTTTCAATATTAGTTTGGTTATATTGAAGGATTTTAAGGACAATTGATTATTGAATGGTATTTATTTAACTTTGGGGTATTGTTGGTTTAATTTTGGAAATTAAGATTAGTGTTTATTTCTCTCAAGGAATATACTTTTGGGGGATCATTAGATCTTGTACTAACCATTTTGGTTTTGATTAATCTATAAAGACAATGTAAATATATAGTTCATCCTGCATGGATCATTTGATTCTGTAGATGTTTATTCTAGATCTTCCAGTGTGACCAAGTCATCTTGAATACTCATCGTTTAAAAAAATGAGTTAGTGGTGGAAATTTATTAAAGAATGAAACTCTATTTAAAATGTAAGTATATATCTTTATATTCTTAGTCAATATCATAAATAAATTCCTCATCCTTATGTAATTTAACTTAAAAAAATTTTATCCGCTTACTTTCCAACTAGGAGACTAATGGTCGTTTGTCCAAACACAAGTTTGTGGTTTTCTTATTGTTAACTTTCTCCTGATCATGATTTCTATCCCTCTCCATCAGAACATGACATATAGTTTATCATCCATATCCATGTTTTCCTACATGGAATCCGAGTATGGGTTATCTTGTTTGACCTTTATACCATCTTGGTTGACCTTTATACCTATCTTTCTTTCTTTTAAAGTGGTAGTTTTATCGACTATTTTTGTAACACCCCAAGCTTCTACGGTACGTTTCCCTTTGAATAATGTGATAGCGTGTGTTGTACGCAACACCGAGTTCTAACACACCATAACTAATCAAACTAGCCGTTATGAATAGTAATACCTAATTTTTGAAATTATATATATTTTATATTTGAAAATGGACTTCATTTTTGGATTCGGAATATCGAATTTAGCCTAAGGTGAAATTTTGGTACATTTCGGATAACTTTCATATTTTGATGAATAGTGAAAATTACTAAATTTTAATTAAAAACAACTTTTTTAATCAAAATAATTAATAGTGATAAATTATGAATTTTAGTAGTTTTAAAGTATATTTAGAATATATTTTTACCATTTAATATAATGTTGGTCATTGGACATAATTTTACAATTAAACCGAATATAAACAAGTGTCAATCTTTTGATAGTTATTATCTCTTAAAAACACGCTTTTTGTTTTGACAGCGGGAATTAATTTTAAATTAATTTCTGCCACTTCTGTGTTTTGAATTTAGGAAAATGGATTCCATATTTGGAATCAGGATGTTCAAATTGTGTAAATAGGTAACTTTTATTTTTAGACATTTTGAATAATTACTGCGGTAAATATTTTATTTACCATGGTTAAGGGTAAATCCGGTAAATAAGGGTTAAAAAAATAATATTATAATAATACTAAATTACCCTAAAATGTGTCTTAACCCTATTGGTTGATACATGGTCGACCATGGGCATCTTTGGGTCTATTTTGGGACCCCATGGATCCACTTGTAAGTGATAATGACACTTTATTTTAATTTAGTTAAAATGAATACAAAAATGACACAAGCATATATCTTTTAGAACAACAATTTTTACATAGGGTTATATATGTTGGATTTTAGATTATAAATATTCATTAGAAAGCTAAATAGATTTCCTACATAATGATATTTTATTTATAATTTTTAGACATTAAATAATTTATTTTATTTATGACACAATGATGATGCAGTAATTACTATAATAGTGAAAAATTAAAATAATTGATATTATAAATACCCAAATAAATATAATATGAAACTTTTAATGAATTAAACTAATTTTATAGGATAATATGATATATTAGTATTGATTTAATTGAATTTGTTCTAAGTAATCAATCTGTTATGAGTTTCACAAAAAATCAACTATTGAATAGTGTCAAAATTGACATAAAAGAGTTCTTAAAAAAATATTATATTATTAATTGATATTAAATTCCTAAAAATATAAGGTTCGGCCAAGAGACTTATATCATGATAGGTTAATCATTAATGGACCACTTGGGGGTCGATTGGATGTATATAGTAAGTTTATTAACCATATAATATAAAAATACAAAGAGACATTGTAAAAGTGAAACTAATTAACTTAGAGTTAATACTTAAAGATAAGGTTAATATAAGTACCCAAACCTGTATAAATTCTATTGGTTGAGTTGTTTTCGACCTATCCCCACCTCATCCTTTTAATAGTCAACTTTGGAGCCTTTGGAAACCGAATATGAATTTATTATAAATTAATATTTCTAGCTTTTCCAAAGGTGCCCCTCACCCCTCTTATAAAAGGGCACTCCTCCTTCTCATTTCTTCACACCATCAAAGCCTTTTGGTTCGGCCAAACTCTGCCCAAATACTCTCCCAACATCCCTCACTACAACCTAGAGGCCTTAGTTTGATCAGAAAGCCAACCTAAGGAGCCCTTTTGATCAAATCAAAAGGAAGAACCCGAAGAAGAGGTAATGATTTCACCACCCTTTTCTAAGTTCATTTCTTCTTCCACTTCTTCTTACTTTGTTCTTACCATTCTGAAATAATAACTCCAGTATCTCACATATACTGTGATGTTATTATAAATATGGTACAATCATATTCAGTATTCTATCCACCCTTTGAATAACATGTCACCATACGTGCGTACGTACGGCTTACCGTCTCCACGTCGTGGTGTAATTGTTATTCAATATAATATTATTTGGATGGGTATAATAATGATGTGTAACTCATGTAAATAATAAATATAACATGTTAATGATTCTTTATATATGATATACCATCCATTTATATATTATTTTAATATCAAAAGAATGATATTGTCGCTCGTGCGTACGTACGGACTACCGTCTCCACGAACGCGATAAGATTCGTTCTCCATCATATCCATTCAAGTATTATTCTCATTTTAGGGTTAAAAATAATGTTAATATCATTCTGGATATGAATAAGATACAACAAACATGGCTTATGTAACAAAACATATAAAAGAAAATGAGTAAGTTAACACCCGAAACGATGATAATTCTAAGATATTATTAATAAATCAATGTTAAAAGATCATATATGATATCATATTAATATATATGATTCTTGTATAATTTAATAACAATTATTTCACCATTATACAGGAGGTTAACCTACCCCAACCAAGGAAAAGTTCAAGGTAAGGGTTATTTCACAATCTCTTCATTATCCGAGGTTGTTTATATGTAATAATCTACTGGGATCTCTTTATCATCCACATCCATGTTTCTTAAAAATGTATTTCAAAACATTTTTACTATTTACAAGAATATGGGTTAAAGTCATTTATACCTTTTTTTGACTTTTTATAAGAGGTTTATAAAGGAATATTTCCGTTGTTTTCAAAACAAGGTCCTTTTTAACCTTTTCGACAGAATTGAGGTAAGAATGTTTTTTTTAACTTATACGGCGGGTGCGGTTATTTTACGCCGTTATAAAATCTTCAAAGCTTTCCTTACAAGTTTATAAGAATATTTTCAAAGAAAATGTTTTATTTTATATGGATCTTAAATGATTTCAAAATAAAGGGAGATATTTCTTTAAAAAGAATTTTGATTTCATCTATGTCAACATCCTTTGATGGATTTTAAGATTATTTGAAGTTGATTTATTATGATACAAAACTTCTATATTGTATTGAAGGTTTTGTGATATGTTTGACTGTGGATGTGCTATTTTTATACCATTCATAGTTTATTGTGAAAGTATTGACATTTCGTATGCTAGTTTTAATACGAATGTTTATGTTATGTTTAAACCTTTTCATATGGGAATGCATTGGACTTAATAAGTGACGGGTGGAGCCCGCTATAGCTCCTCGATGCATCGGTAGGTCTCATGAGACAAAACTAGTGTCTTGGCACAAGGCCTTGACAAAATCTTATTTGTAGTCTTGGCACGAGGCCTTGGCTATGTGGTTATGATAGTCTGGCATTATGCATTCCAACATTATGAAAGTGGTTATTGATTTTTGCATGTGATTATTCATTTAGTAGAATATCCATGTGAATAAGTAAATGGCATTATTTCATTTTATTTATGCCATACCATGTTGAAAGTTCTTATTTAAAAGGCTTTTGTTTTAGTTATACATTGCCTTAAATGTTTATTCTTATTTATGAAAGTTTCCACTTTATTGTTATCCTTACTGGGCATTTGAGCTCACCCCTTTTTTTTATGTTTTATTTTTCCCAGGATGTGAAGAAGTAAGTTATGAATGACCTGCATGGGTTTTATGAGGGGTTAATAGTGTGGATTGTGGAAACATTATGTTGTTGTATTAGTTTTTCATTTTATGATGTAATGTAAAACTTATGAATATATCTAGTGTTTCCAAGGCTACTAAACCAATCGGTCTTTCGAGATTTGATCTTTCTTGTGATCATGCCAATGTTATGTAATTAATGCACCGACTCTAGGTAGATGGGGTCGGGGCGTTACAGTTGGTATCAGAGGAAGTTTAGTACAAACCTTGGAAACTAGATTTAGATAAACTCTGATTAGAGCACGTAGAACTAAGATGAACTTTGAGGATTAGTATAGAAGAACTTCCTAGAATTTTGGTATTGTAGAGATTTTGTGAGTTTTCCGAGAAATACATCCCTGTCTGGATACGAGCAGGTAGAGGCGGCTCTGGCACAGATGTACCTAGGGGTAAAACCTGAAAACACCGCTTTGAGCTAGACTCGAACGGGAACTGGTGCACGACAACGGGCCTTGCTGCACTCTTGGTTACGACACTCCCGGGGGGTATGCTTAGGATAACTCTCATTATCTTTACAAATCATTATGAAGGGTTTATGAGTATATACTTCCTCAAAGAAAACATTTTTATGATTATGGATTATATCCATAAATAGTTCAATTTATGTTAA
Source organism: Viscum album (assembly GCA_963277665.1). Classification (NCBI taxonomy): domain Eukaryota; kingdom Viridiplantae; phylum Streptophyta; class Magnoliopsida; order Santalales; family Viscaceae; genus Viscum; species Viscum album. The sequence goes on from OY728164.1 coordinate 1,236,144,067, forward strand.
GTGTTTTATAAGTATGGGATTATGTATTTTGATTCATAAACTGATCTAGTTTATGCCATTGTTTAGAAATGGCGCCTAGTGGAAGAAATGGAAACCGTATCAATGCACGCACTCCATGTAGGGATTGCCCTCCTGCTCAAGATAATTATAGTGGGGCTGGTGATGCAACTGGTGCTGATCAGCTAATCACCATACTGGGACAACTTACTCCGGTTATGAATAATAACCTTACCCGTATGGAGCACCCTGATCCGCAGCGTGGAGGATCAATGTTAGATCGATTCATGAGGCAACAACCACCAACGTTCAATGGGAATACAAATCCCTTAGTAGCTGAGCAATGGATATTTTCCCTAGAGAAAATATTTCAGGCTTTGGGGAGCAGTGAAAGGGAAAAAGTTATCATGGCAGTTTACCGCCTCACTGGCGATGCTGATCAATGGTGGTCATTGATTCAAAATACGAAGGAAGATGATGAAGTATCAAATATGGAATGGAGGGAATTCAAAGATCTTTTTTTAGAAAAATACTTCCCTCGCGACCATCGAGCGGATATGGAAAGACAATTTCTGAGTCTGAGACAAAAGGAGGATGAGAATGTCACAAAGTATGAGGCTAACTTTACAAGGTTAGCGAGGTATGCTGGAGATTATATTCGCAACCCAAGAAGTAATATTGATCATTTCTTTGATGGGTTAAAATCATTTCTCCGTCGAGCATTAGTCTCACAATCCTTTTCATCGTACGAAGACATTGTCTCATGTGCTATAAAGACCGAAAAGGAATTCTCTAAGTCTTATGACTTTAAAGCAAAGAAAGAGAAGAAGAGACCTGCTGATCAATCTGGGAATGGAAATAAGGGGAAGAAGGGAAAGGTTGAATATCCATCTTGTGGTAAATGCGGGAAGAAACATCCTGGTACTTGCTTGAAGGGAATGGGAGTCTGTTACAAGTGTGGTGAAAAAGGCCACCAAGCTCATGATTGCAAGGGGAAGAAGGAAGCTACCAACGTTCAGTGCTACAATTGCAGGGAGATGGGGAATTATGCAAATGCATGTCCTAAGTGTCAGGAGAACTTACCTCAGAAAAGGCCAAGGGATCAAGGCCAGGCTTATGCTATCACTACTGCTGAGGTAGAAGCTCCGAAAGACGTGGTGGTAGGTAATTTAATGGTTTCCTCAAGTTTAGCAAATGCATTATTTGATTCTGGATCATCGCATTGTTTCATATCTTCCCAGTTTGCTAAGAAAATTATATATTTCCAATTTGATTTAATAAGGGAGTTGTCAGTTAAAACTCCTAAGGGAAGTATCGTTGCAACAAAGTTTTGTGAATCAGTCCCCATTAGAGCACATAAATTTTCTTTATCTGCTGATCTCATCGTCATACCTATGATCGAGTTTGATATAATCCTCGGTATGGACTAGCTTTCGGACTATGATGCGAAGATTTATTGTAAGAAGAAAGAGGTTACGATTCTTGATGATAATGATAAGGAACACCTTATTTTTAGAGAAGAATCATCACCACCTAATTCTTATTTAGATCCACCCTCAATAGCTCAACTAAATTCAATTATTGGGGAGGAAGAGAATGAAATAACTGCGGGTGAGGAAAGGAATGTTCAAATAGAGGATGTACCTGTTGTGAAAGAATTTGTAGATGTATTTCCAGAAGATTTACCTGGACATCCTCCAGAACGAGAAGTTGAGTTTTCTATTGATTTGATTCCTGGATCAAGGCCTATATCGAAGACCCCTTATAGAATGGCCACTGTAGAGTTAGTCGAACTAAAGAAACAACTAGAGGAATTGAGTAATAAGGGATTTATTCGCCCTAGTGTTTCTCCATGGGGATCCCCTGTTCTTTTTGTTAAAAAGAAAGATGGATCTATGAGGTTATGTATCGACTACAGGGAGATCAATGCTATAACAATAAAGAACAAGTATCCCCTACCTCGTATTGATGATTTATTTGACCAACTGCATGGAGCTCAATACTTTTCAAAGATTGACCTTCGATATGGATACCATCAGTTGTGTGTAAAGAAGGAAGACATTCCGAAAACAGCATTTTGAACCAGGTACGGGCATTACGAGTTTACTGTAATGCCGTTTGGATTGACTAATGCACCCTCTGTATTCATGGATCTGATGAATAGAGTTTTCAAGGAGTATCTCGATGAATTTGTGGTGGTATTTATTGATGATATCTTGGTATACTCCAAAACCTACAAAGATCATGAAAATCACTTGCGCATTATCTTGAAGACTCTGAGGAGGCATGAATTATATGGAAAGTTTAGCAAGTGTGAATTCTGGCTTCAGGAGATTTCTTTTCTTGGCCATATTGTCTCTAAAGATGGAATCTCTGTTGATCCTTCTAAGACCAAAGCAATCCAAGAATGGCCAGCACCTACGAGTATAACTGAGGTACGTAGTTTTATTGGTTTGGCAGGTTATTATCGACGTTTCGTCCAGAATTTTGCCCGATTGGCTAACCCATTAACGAAGCTCACACGTAAAGGGGTTAAATTTGTTTGGACAAAAGAGTGTGAAGAATGTTTCTAAGAATTGAAGAAAAGATTAGTCAATGCTCCTATATTGACTCTACCATCGGGGAATGATGGGTTCGTTATTTATAGTGATGCATCAAAGAAAGGACTTGGCTGTGTCCTTATGCAGAATGATAGAGTTATTGCCTATGCATCACGACAGTTGAAAATTCATGAACAAAACTATCCTACTCATGATCTCGAGTTAGCAGCAGTGATCTTTGCTTTGAAAATATGGAGGCACTACCTCTATGGTGAAAAATGTGAGATTTATACTGATCACAAGAGTTTGAAGTATATTTTCTCACAAAAAGAACTCAACATGAGGCAAAGGAGATGGCTTGAATTACTCAAGGATTATGATTGTACGATACACTACCACCCAGGGAAGGAAAACAAGGTGGCAGATGCTTTGAGTAGAAAAGACCATGGAGTTTTGAACAATATGAGAATTGAAAGGGATCCAATTTTCATGGAGCTAGAGAAGATGGACATGGAAATAACCAGGGAAGGTGAAACATCAATGCTTTTTCAAATGGTTGCCAAACCATCTTTACTAGAAAGGATTAAGAGTTCCCAGACCGATGATGAAGAATTCCAAAAGAAGATTAAAGCTGTGAATGATGGGAGATTGAGAGACTTTGTGTATGAAGATTGAATTTTGAAATTCGGGAAGAGACTTTGTGTTCCCAATATACCTGATCTAAAAAGGGAATTGCTGGATGACGCTCATAGTTCCAATTTCTCTATACACCCTGGGAGCACCAAAATGTATAGAGATTTGAAGGAACATTTTTGGTGGGACAACATGAAGAGGGAGATTGCTGATTTTGTGTCAAGATGTATGGTTTGTCATCAAGTGAAAGCTGGAAGGCAACAGCCTGGAGGAGTCATGCAACCTCTTCCCATACCGGAGTGCAAATGGGACAATGATACGATGGACTTTGTCATGGGGCTACCAAAGACTCCTAGAAGGAACGATGCAATATGGGTTATTGTTGATCGTCTTACCAAGTCAGCACATTTTCTTGCTATAAGAGAAGATCTACCCCTGGAACGTCTAGCAAGACTATATATTAACGAAGTTGTGAGACTTCATGGAGTACCCTTATCAATTGTTTCTGATCGTGATCCCCGTTTTACTTCAAGATTTTGGAGAAGTCTTCAGAAATCCCTGGATACTGAACTTCATTTGAGCACTGCTTACCACCCTCAGACAGATGGACAATCAGAACGAACTATTCAGACCTTAGAAGACATGTTGAGATCTTGCTCACTTGATTTTCAGGGTATGTGGGATCAATATTTACCTCTGGTAGAATTTTCCTATAACAATAGCTTCCATTCGAGTATTCAGATGGCACCATATGAAGCGTTATACGGAAAGAGATGTCGTACACAAACCTGTTGGGATGACGTTGGTGAAAGAAAACTTGTAGGCCCAGAACTAGTGGAGGAAACGGTGGAAAAGGTGAAGGTAATCCAAAATCACATCAAAGCAGCTCAAAGTAGGCAGAAGAGCTATGCCGATAATCGAAGGAAGGATTTGGAATTTCAAGTCGGTGATCATGTTTTCCTGAAGGTATCTCCGTGGAAGGGAGTCATACGTTTTGGTAAGAAAGGTAAATTGAGTCTCAGGTACATCGGACCTTTCGAAATTCTAGAACGAATTGGGGCTGTAGCTTACCGATTGGCAATGCCGCCAAGTCTCTCCAAAGTTCACGATGTGTTCCACGTATCTCTGTTGAGGAAATACATGCCTGACCCAACGCATGTACTCACCTATGAAGATTTAGAACTGGAACCCGATCTGTCTTATTGCGAAGAGCCCATCAAGATTCTTGATACGAGAGAACAAGTGCTGAGAAACCGTACGACGCGTCTGGTAAAAGTTTTGTGGAGGAATCATAAGATGGAAGAGGCAACGTGGGAACCCGAGGAACTTATGATGAAGAACCACCCGAGTCTTTTTATGCAGTAATACCCTAGAAATTGCGAGGACGCAATTATTTGAAGGAGGGTAGAATGTAACACCCCAAGATTCTACGGTACGTTTCCCTTTGAATAATGTGATAGCGTGTGTTGTACGCAACACCGAGTTCTAACACACCATAACTAATCAAACTAGCCGTTATGAATAGTAATACCTAATTTTTGAAATTATATATATTTTATATTTGAAAATGGACTTCATTTTTGGATTCGGAATATCGAATTTAGCCTAAGGTGAAATTTTGGTACATTTCGGATAACTTTCATATTTTGATGAATAGTGAAAATTACTAAATTTTAATTAAAAACAACTTTTTTAATCAAAATAATTAATAGTGATAAATTATGAATTTTAGTAGTTTTAAAGTATATTTAGAATATATTTTTACCATTTAATATAATGTTGGTCATTGGACATAATTTTACAATTAAACCGAACATAAACAAGTGTCAATCTTTTGATAGTTATTATCTCTTAAAAACACGCTTTTTGTTTTGACAGCGGGAATTAATTTTAAATTAATTTCTGCCACTTCTGTGTTTTGAATTTAGGAAAATGGATTCCATATTTGGAATCAGGATGTTCAAATTGTGTAAATAGGTAACTTTTATTTTTAGACATTTTGAATAATTACTGCGGTAAATATTTTATTTACCATGGTTAAGGGTAAATCCGGTAAATAAGGGTTAAAAAAATAATATTATAATAATACTAAATTACCCTAAAACGTGTCTTAACCCTATTGGTTGATACATGGTCGACCATGGGCATCTTTGGGTCTATTTTGGGACCCCATGGATCCACTTGTAAGTGATAATGACACTTTATTTTAATTTAGTTAAAATGAATACAAAAATGACACAAGCATATATCTTTTAGAACAACAATTTTTACATAGAGTTATATATGTTTGATTTTAGATTATAAATATTCATTAGAAAGCTAAAACGATTTCCTACATAATGATATTTTATTTATAATTTTTAGACATTAAATAATTTATTTTATTTATGACACAATGATGATGCAGTAATTACTATAATAGTGAAAAATTAAAATAATTGATATTATAAATACCCAAATAAATATAATATGAAACTTTTAATGAATTAAACTAATTTTCTAGGATAATATGATATATTAGTATTGATATAATTGACTTTGTTCTAAGTAATCAATCTGTTATGAGTTTCACAAAAAATCAACTATTGAATAGTGTCAAAATTGACATAAAAGAGTTCTTAAAACAAATATTATATTATTAATTGATATTAAATTCCTAAAAATCTAAGGTTCGGCCAAGAGACTTATATCATGATAGGTTAATCATTAATGGACCACTTGGGGGTCGATTGGATGTATATAGTAAGTTTATTAACCATATAATATAAAAATACAAAGAGACATTGTAAAAGTGAAACTAATTAACTTAGAGTTAATACTTAAAGATAAGGTTAATATAAGTACCCAAACCTGTCTAAATTCTATTGGTTGAGTTGTTTTCGACCTATCCCCACCTCATCCTTTGAATAGTCAACTTTGGAGCCTTTGGAAACCGAATATGAATTTATTATAAATTAATATTTCTAGCTTTTCCAAAGGTGCCCCTCACCCCTCTTATAAAAGGGCACTCCTCCTTCTCATTTCTTCACACCATCAAAGCCTTTTGGTTCGGCCAAACTCTGCCCAAATACTCTCCCAACATCCCTCACTACAACCTAGAGGCCTTAGTTTGATCAGAAATCCAACCTAAGGAGCCCTTTTGATCAAATCAAAAGGAAGAACCCGAAGAAGAGGTAATGATTTCACCACCCTTTTCTAAGTTCATTTCTTCTTCCACTTCTTCTTCCTTTGTTCTTACCATTCTGAAATAATAACTCCAGTATCTCACATATACCGTGATGTTATTATAAATATGGTACAATCATATTCAGTATTCTATCCACCCTTTGAATAACATGTCACCATACGTGCGTACGTACGGCTTACCGTCTCCACGTCGTGGTGTAATTGTTATTCAATATAATATTATTTGGATGGGTATAATAATGATGTGTAACTCATGTAAATAATAAATATAACATGTTAATGATTCTGTATATATGATATACCATCCATTTATATATTATTTTAATATCAAAAGAATGATATTGTCGCTCGTGCGTACGTACGGACTACCGTCTCCACGAACGCGATAAGATTCGTTCTCCATCATATCCATTCAAGTATTATTCTCATTTTAGGGTTAAAAATAATGTTAATATCATTCTGGATATGAATAAGATACAACAAACATGGCTTATGTAACAAAACATATAAAAGAAAATGAGTAAGTTAACACCCGAAACGATGATAATTCTAAGATATTATTAATAAATCAATGTTAAAAGATCATATATGATATCATATTAATATATATGATTCTTGTATAATTTAATAACAATTATTTCACCATTATACAGGAGGTTAACCTACCCCAACCAAGGAAAAGTTCAAGGTAAGGGTTATTTCACAATCTCTTCATTATCGGAGGTTGTTTATATGTAATAATCTACTGGGATCTCTTTATCATCCACATCCATGTTTCTTAAAAATGTATTTCAAAACATTTTTACTATTTACAAGAATATGGGTTAAAGTCATTTATACCTTTTTTTGACTTTTTATAAGAGGTTTATAAAGGAATCTTTCCGTCGTTTTCAAAACAAGGTCCTTTTTAACCTTTTCGACAGAATTGAGGTAAGAATGTTTTTTTTTAACTTATACGGCGGGTGCGGTTATTTTACGCCGTTATAAAATCTTCAAAGCTTTCCTTACAAGCTTATAAGAATATTTTCAAAGAAAATGTATTATTTTATATGGATCTTAAATGATTTCAAAATAAAAGTGATATTTCTTTAAAAAGAATTTTGATTTCATCTATGTCAACATCCTTTGATGGATTTTAAGATTATTTGAAGTTGATTTATTATGATACAAAACTTCTATATTGTATTTAAGGTTTTGTGATATGTTTGACTGTGGATGTGCTATTTTTATACCATTCATAGTTTATTGTGAAAGTATTGACATTTCGTATGCTAGTTTTAATACGAATGTTTATGTTATGTTTAAACCTTTTCATATGGGAATGCATTGGACTTAATAAGTGACGGGTGGAGCCCGCTATAGCTCCTCGATGCATCGGTAGGTCTCATGAGACAAAACTAGTGTCTTGGCACAAGGCCTTGACAAAATCTTATTTGTAGTCTTGGCACGAGGCCTTGGCTATGTGGTTATGATAGTCTGGCATTATGCATTCCAACATTATGAAAGTGGTTATTGATTTTTGCATGTGATTATTCATTTAGTAGAATATCCATGTGAATAAGTAAATGGCATTATTTCATTTTATTTATGCCATACCGTGTTGAAAGTTCGTATTTAAAAGGCTTTTGTTTTAGTTATACATTGCCTTAAATGTTTATTCTTATTTATGAAAGTTTCCACTTTATTGTTATCCTTACTGGGCATTTGAGCTCACCCCTTTTTTTTATGTTTTATTTTTCCCAGGATGTGAAGAAGTAAGTTATGAATGACCTGCAGGGGTTTTATGAGGGGTTAATAGTGTGGATTGTGGCAACATTATGTTGTTGTATTAGTTTTTCATTTTATGATGTAATGTAAAACTTATGAATATATCTAGTGTTTCCAAGGCTACTAAACCAATCGGTCTTTCGAGATTTGATCTTTCTTGTGATCATGCCAATGTTATGTAATTAATGCACCGACTCTAGGTAGCTGGGGTCGGGGCGTTACAATTTTTCCGATGTGGGACTTTCCATTATATTCCCAAGCACAATTTTAAAAATTGAGAGGACTAAATTTTTTGAAGGAGGGTAGAATGTAACACCCCAAGATTCCACGGTACGTTTCCCTTCGAATAATGCAATGGCGTGCATTGTACGCAACTTCGAGATTCTAACACACCACAACCAATCAAACTAGCCGTTATAAATAGTAATACCTACTTTTTGAAATTTTATAAATTATATATATATAAATGGACTTCATTTTTGGATTCGGAATATGGAAATTATCCTAGGGTGAAATTTTGGAAATTTTTGGATAACATTTATATTTTGATGAATAGTGAAAATTACTAAATTTTAATTAAAAACAACTTTTTAAATCAAAATAATTTATAATGATAAATTATATTATTGAGTGTTTTTAAAGTATAATTAGATTATATTTTTACCATTTTATCCAATGGTGTTCATTTGAATTAATTTCAATTTGAAATTGGACCTAAACAATTGTCAATCTTTTGATATATATTGTTTCTTAAAGACACGCTATTTGTTGTGACAGCGGGAATTAATTATAAAATTAATTAATGCAACATATATGTTTAGAATTTTTTAAAATATACATCATTTTTGAATTCTTAATATCAATTATATCATAGGGTGAAATTTTGGCATTGTTCTGAAAACTTCAATTTTTGATGAATAGTGAAACTACTAAGTGGTAGTTAAAAAAACTGAATTTTTCATAAAACATAATTTTACCGCTTATGTGAATTGAATTTAGAAAATCCGAGAGACACGGTTAATATCAAGAAGTAAAATGTGGTTCAATGAGATGAAAATAATTTTTGGTGAATAGTAACTTTTACTTTTATTTACCACGGTTAAAAGTAAATAGGGTAATTAAGGGTAAAAATGATATTAATATTACTCTAACACATGTCCTAATTCTATGGGACAAGTGCATCTAGACCAAAAACAACCTTAGGAATAAAATATTATCATTTAGTTCCACTTGGATTAGATTAGGACATTTATTATTATTTAATTTTAAGAAGAGTTAAAAGAGTAAAAATCAAAGTTTATTTACTAAAACATATATAATATAGGGTTATACATAAGATAAATTCAATTGTAAATATTCATTAGAAATATAATACGATTTCCTACATAATGATATTTTATTTATAATTTTTAGACATTATATAATTTAATATATTTATGACACAATGATGATGCAGTAATTACCATAATAGTGAAAAATTAAAATAATTATTATTATAAATACCCAAATAAATATAATTTAAGACTTTTAATGAATTATACTAATTTTATAAGATAATATGACATATTAGGATTGATTTAATTGACTTTTTTAGAAGTAATAATTCTATTTTATGTTTTACAAAAATCAACTATTGAATAGTGTCAAAATTGACATAAAAGAGTTTTTAAAACAAATATTATATTATTAATTGATATTAAATTCCTAAAAATCTAAGGATAGTCCAAGAGACTTATATCATGATAGGTATATCATTAATGGACCACTTGGGGGTCTCTTGGATGTATATAGTAAGTTTATTAACTATATAATATAAAAATACAATGTGACATGGTAAATGTCAAACAAATTAACAAAGAGTTAAAACTAAATGATAAGGTTAATATTGTAACCCAAACAGGTATAAATTCTATTGGTTGAATGGTTTTAGACCTATCCCCCCCTTAACCTTTGAAAAATAAACTTTGGAGCCATTAGAAACCGAATATGAATTTATTATAAATTAATATTTCTATCTTTTCCAAAGGTGCCCCTCACCCCTCTTATAAAAGGGCACTCCTCCTTATCATTTCTTCACACCATCAAAGCCTTTTGGTTTGTCCAAACCCTACCCAAATACTCTTTCAACTTCCCTCACTAAAACCTAGAGGCCTTATTTTGATCATAAAGCCAACCTAAGGAGCCCTTTTGATCAATTCAAACGGAAGAACCCGAAGAAGAGGTAATGTTTTCACCACCCCTTTTCAAGTTCCTTTCTTATTCCACTTCTTCATTATTTGTTATTACCATTCTAAAATAATAACTTTAGTATCTTATATATACTTTGATGTTATTATAAATATGGTACAACCATATTCAGTATTCTATCCACCCATTGAATAACATGTCACCATACGTGCGTACGTACGGCTTACCGTCTCCACGTCGTGGTGTAATCGTTATTCAATATATTATTATTTGGTTGGGTATAATAATGATGTGTAACTCATTTAAATAATAAATATAACATGATAATTATTCTGTATATATGATATACCATCCAATTATATATTATTTTAATATCAAAAGAATGATATTGTCGCTCGTGCATACGTACGGACTACCATCTCCACAAACGCGATGAGATTCATTCTCCATCATATCCATTCAAGTATAATTATCATTTTATGATTTAAAAATAATGTTTAAGAACATTATATAATTATGGATATGAATAAGATACAACCTATTCATGAAAAACATGGCTTACGTAACAAAACATATAAAAGAAAATGAGTAAGTTAACACCCGAAATGACGATAATTCTAAGATATTATTAACAAAGAAATGTTAAAAGATAGTATATGATATCATATTAATCTATATCATTCATGAATAATTTAATAACAATTATTTCAACATTATACAGGAGGTTAACCTACCCCCAACCAAGGAAAAGTACAAGGTAATGGGTTTCTTATCTCACTCTTAATTCCGTGAGAATTCCATTGTTCACCACTTATTTATTACAAGTGGTGTGTGTACTGCCCATGTTTGTATTCATTGTGTAATATACTTTAATTCATGTATATTTAAATCATCATTGTATGATCCTTGTTTCATGGTTGTATGTTTATTATGTTACCAAATCAATAAGGGAATTTGAAATTTCAATTTCCACTCATTCGGCATTACGCATACTTCATTGATTATTTTACTCCAAGATTATGTGTGGAATTACTATTCATTTGATTATGTAATAATGTCCACCCCCCTTTCTGTGGATATACTTTTTATATACATAATCACTCCATTGATAAATTCTCAAGTCATCGGTATGAACTAGATAAGAGTAATTTTTACTCAATCTCGATTTGTTGAGATAAACATCCAATTCATTGGTGTCGTTTTTACTAGAATATGTGTGAATGTCCCTTGATTGTTTTACACTGAATATCCAATCATATTTAGTGTATTAATATTTTTCACACATAATTATGTCGTTGATTTATCCTTAACCTAAGGATACGACTTTTATGAGATATTTCATCTCAATTTACATTCCATTGAGACTTCTTTGTTGTTATACACCAAATCACTTTTATGTGGTGTATATAATGTTCTTTGACATAGTATATCATGAATCCCTTTATTCTCATGATATTACAATTTTTTTATTACCTCAATTATTTGTATTCAAATGTCTCTCTTTTGTTTAGAAACTCTAACTAAAATACCATTTTTAAATGTTTTAAAGACCTATTCTTCTAAATATTTCTCATTAATGTCCATGTTTTAAAAAATGGTTTCAAGGATTTATTTATATGGACATTAAAGTTTTAAAATTAAAACTCCCTTTGAAAGTTTCAATGTGTGATGGGATACTTTGATTAAAAAATCAATTTTTAAATGGCTTCTTGACAAATAATGTGACTTTTAAATTATTTCAAGAAAAAGGGGGATATTTCTCTCAAATAGTTTTGATGATTATTTTCATCTATGTCAATATCCATCATTATTCTTGATTGAGGTTAATGTGATACAATAAAATCTTCCATATTGTATCGAATAAGTTATGTTTGACTGTGGATGTCTTATTTATATACCATTCATGGTTTGTGGTTAAAGTATTGACATTTCGTATGCTAGTTTTAATACGAATGTTTATGTTAGGTTTAAACATGTTCGTATGAGGAATGAATTGGACTTAATAAGTGAAGGGTGGAGCCCGCTATAGCTCCTCAATGCATCGATAGGTCTCATGAGACAAACTAGTGTCTTGGCACAAGGCCTTGGAAAAATATTATTTGTAGTCTTGGCACGAGGCCTTGGCTATGTTGTTATGATAGTCTGGCATTATGTATTCCATCATTATGAAAGTGGTTATTGATATTGCATGTGATTATTCGATTAGTATAATATCCTTGTGAGTAAGTAAATGACATTATTTTATTTTATCTTTTCCATTTTATGCTGAAGTTCAAGTTTAAAAGGGTTTCGTTTTTGTTATAAACTTCCTTAAGTGTTTATGCTTATCTATGAAAGCTTCTGCTATAATGGTATCCTTACTGAGTATCTGAGCTCACCCCTTTCAATGTTTTATTTTTCCCAGGATTATGAAGAAGTAATTTATGAATGACCTGTAGGGATAGTATGTGGGGATATGAAGACAGGATGTTGTTGTAGTTTTTTTTACCTTATGATGTAATGTAAGACTTATGAATATATCTAGTGTTTCCAAGACTACTAAACTAATAGGTCTTTCAAGACTTTATCCTTTGTGATCATGCCAATGTTATGTAATAATGCACCGACTCTTGGTATCTAGGGTTGGGGCGTTACATGGATCAAGATGGTTTTTTCAGTATATTACCCTAAAGGTTTTAGAGGACTCTGGGTACGTCCTGGTTGGTTCGAACACGAAACCAACCGGGCTTTCGGAGCGGAAACACTTATAACATGAGCTCCGGACGTCCGATTGACATGTCGTCGACTTTGTTGGTTATCTCTTAGTGAGACAGAACTTTTGGCTAACTTCGCTCGAGGTTTGGACGCAGTTGGAGTACGGTCGGGATGGTTTTGACTTAAAAACCAACCGAGTCCCTTGAACGAAAAATCCAATAACACTCGGACCGGGTGTCCGATTGATGTGCTATCTGTCACGTTGTGTTCCTATTGACATGACAGAACTTTGTGATACATCAACTCCGATCTTCATGACAGTTGATTTATCAACCTCTTGGCTTGTAGAGCGGACCCTCCCAGAATGAGCATGCAGCATGCGGAAACCCTAGAGCTGGATGAGACTTGACAACGGCTGATTAATCGACTCGGTGTGTTTCAGATAGCCAAGTGGGGAGTGCTTGGTTGTTGCAGAAGACCCACGGTGGAGGAGCGCTTGGTTGTAGCGGCATGCCAGCGGTACTCAACAGAAGGAGTACCTCTCTAGGCTATGAGGGGGAGCGCTTGGTTGTAGCGGCAGACCCATGGTGAGAAGCGCTTGGTTGTTGGAGCAGGCCCACAGTACTCGAAAGGTGGAGTACTACATCAGTACAAGGTTAGTGGGAAGCGCTTGGTTGTTGTGGTAGACCCAATGTACTCGATAGAGGAGGAGTTCACCAGCAGCTATGCTTTCTAAATCATGAATAAAATCTTGGTTTGAGATGAGTCTTGACATTTATTCATTATCTTCATTGTGCTTGACTTGATATCCCGTGTGGATTGGATAATGCTTTCATGTGTGGATTGGGTCGTACATTCCTGTGTGGATTATGTTTTACCTTCCTGGGTGGACTGGATTGTTCATCAGCTCATGAGTTGGAGATGAACTGGATTTGATGAATTAGGTATATGTATGGAAATATACCTAAGTAGTGTTGGATGTTACTTCGTGATTGTATCTTTTCTTTGTGGTTTATCCTTTGTGGATTCAGTGAGACCTTCGGGGGTTTCGAGGTTCCTACTGAGTATCATATACTCACCCCTGCAAGGTATTTTCCCACACTACGTTGTGTTGGTTGTAGACGATGGACATCACTGATCGAGGTTGAGGCTTGTAGAGATGGATGGTACCCGGAGGAGGATCTCATGATGATTCGGTGCCCAGAGGTGGATATCACGCCGATTCGGGGCCCAGAGATGGATTTCACGACGAGTCGGTACCCGAAGGAGACGGACGGATGTGGAGTGATGAGGAGTAGATCTGTTCCTACCCTTCAGGTAAGAAACCAGAGGACGATCCAGGAGCGGCTTGTCACCTCTCTGCTGTTTTCCTTTGAGTTGTACTTTACTTTCAGTTGTAGATGTACTTTCTTTTGGGCTTGTATTTCTAGGCCCTTGTACTTCAGCATGTTTGTTATACAGTTTACATAGTGTTTACTTCAGTTTTCATACTCTGTGGTGTTTGTTTTCTTTTATAAAGGCAATGCCTTCCCTTTTATTGGGATTTACGGCTTTGGTGAAAGTCACCAGCCCCAGGCCTATGGGAGGCGGGCTTAGGGTAGTCACGAAATGGGTCCCGAGGATAGGTCGTGGCAGTATCGTTGAAGATATGGGTGTTAATATATTCCCTCTTTCAGATAATTTCATCCATATAATTTCTAGAATTCCACCGCACAAAATGATTCGAGTGGTTCTTCCCCATAAATTCCTCGGGTTCCTACATTTCCTATTCCATCTCATGGTTTCTCCATAGATCTTTTACCGGAGGAGTCATCCATTTTCTCAACACTTGTTCTTTGGTATTAAGAATCTTGAAAGGCTCTTCAAAATCAGTAAAGTAAGGTTCCATATTAATTTCCTCATATGTGAGTACAAGCATTGGGTCAGACGGGTGTTTTATCAATAGTGATATGTGGAACACAGAGTGAAATTTGGAGAGACTTGGTGGCATTGCCGAATGGTCAACTAATGTCCCAATACATTTTTGAATTTCGAATGGTCTGATGTACCTAGGACATAATTTACACTTCTTACCGAATCGTATAACTTTTTTCTATGGAGATACCATCAAGAAAACATGATCTCCGACCGGAAATTCCAAATCCTTCTTTTTATTATCAACATAGCTCTTATGCCTACTTTGAGCTGCTTTGTTATGGGTTTGGATAACCTTCACCTTTTCTATGACTTCCTCCACAAGTTCTTGGCCTATGAGTTTTCATTCACCAATATCATCCCAACAAGTTGGTGTGTGACATATCTTTCCATATAATGCTTCATATGGTTCCATGTGAATAGTTGAATGGAAGCTATTGTTATAGTAAAATTATACCAAAGGTATATATTGATCCCAGATACCTTTAAAGTCAAGTGAAAAAGATCTCAACATGTCTTCTACAGACTGAATAGTTCGTTCTAATTGTCCATCAGTTTGAGGGTGGTTGGTAGTGCTCAAAAAATTTCAGTATCTAGGGATTTCTAATGAATTTTATAAAATCGTGATGTAAAATGGGGATCACAATCATAAACAACTGATAGGGGTACTCCATGAAGACTTAAAACCACATTAATATTCTGTTTCTCTAAACGTTCAAGTGGTAAATGTTCTCTTATAGAAAACAAATGTGTAGAAATTGTTAGATGATCCACAATGGCCCATATTTCATCATTCATTCAAGGAGTCTTTGGTATCCCCATGACAAATTCCATCATAATATCCTCTCATTTTCACACAGGTATGTGAAGTGGATGGATGAATCATCAAGGATGTTGTTTTCAAGCTTTCACTTGTTGTCTAACTATACACCTCGACAAAAAATCAGTAATATCTCTTTTAAATTTGTCCCACCAAAAATGATACGTCAAATCTCTAAAGACCATGGTTCTCCCAAGGTGTATAGAGAAATTGGACCTATGAGCATCATCCAACGATTCCCTTTCTAGATCAGGTATATCGGGAACATAAAGTACCTTCCCAAATTTCAAAATTCCATATTCATATATGAAGTCACTCAATCCTCCATCGTTGATAGCATTAATATTCTTTTGAAACTCCCCAACATCAGTCTGAGAACTCTTTATTCTTTATAGTAATGAAGGTTTGGAAACTAGTTGAAAAAGTATAGATGTTTCACCTTCCATGGTTATTCCCATATCCATACTTACTAGATCCATGAAAATAAGATTCCTTTTAACTATCAAATTGTTCAAAACTCCAGGATCGTTTCTGCTCAAAGCATATGCCACCTTATTTTCCATCCCCATGTGGTAGGGTAATGTACAATAATAATACTTATTAGTTCAAGCCATTTTCTTTCCCTCATTTTTGGTTATTTTTGTGAGAATATATACTTCAAACTCATGTGATCAATATAAAACTAACATTTTTCACTATAGGGATAGTGTCTCCATATCTTGAGAGCAAGGAATATAGATGCCAACTCAAGATCATGAGTAGGATAGTATTTCTCATGAATTTTAATCGGTCATGATACATATGAAATAACCCCTTAATTTTTCCTAAGGAATCAAGTTAGACCGTTCTTTGAAAAATCGCTATAAATAACAAACCCATCATTCCCCGACAGTTGTGTCATGACAGGTGGATTAACTAATCTTCTTTTCAGTTATCCAAAACATTCATAAAATTATTTTTTTCAAACAAATTCAATAAATTTATGGGTGAGTTTGGTTATTGGGTTAGCTAACCGGGAAAAATTCTGGACGAAACGTCGATAATAATAACCTGCTAAACCAATTAAACTGTGTACCTCAGTTATACTCGGTGGAGCTGGTCGTCATTGGATTTCATTGGTCTTAGAAGGATCAATAGAGATTACATCCTTAGACAAAATAAGGCCAAGAAAAGAAATATCATGTAGCCATAATTAACACTTTATAAATATCCCATATAATTCATTTTTTAAGATTCTATAGAATAATGTGCAAGTACACTTCATGATCTTCGTAGATTTTGGAGTATACAAAGATATCATCAATAAATACCACTACAAATTCATCATAATAATCCTTGAAAACTGTTTTCATTAGATCCATGAAGACAGATGGCGCATTAGTAAATCCAAAAGAAAATAATGTAATCTTGTAATACCCATACCTGCTTCGAAATACAATTTTCTGAATTTCTTCCTTCATCATACACATTTAATGATATCTAGATTGAACATCAATCATTGAAAAATATTGGTCTCCATGAAGTTGAATAAATAAATCATCCATGTGAGGTAGGCGATACTTGTTTTTATTATTATAGCATTGATCTCTTTATAGTTAATGGAAAACCTCATAGATCCGTATTTCTTTTTAAAAAACGGACAAAGTCTTTCTATATAGAAACACTAGGGAGAATAAATCCATTATTACTCAATAACTCTTGTTGTTTCTTTAGTTCTACTAATTCCATAGTGGCCATTATATAAAGGGGATTTGATATGAGGCTTGAAACATTAATTAAATCTGTGGGAAACTCAATTTCTTATTCTGGAGGATATGCAGCTAAATCCTCTGAAAACACAACAACATAAACTTGCACAATAGGTGTGTCCACTATTAAAAGATTATTTTTCACACCCATAATTATTTCATTCTATTCCTCTTTAAGAATTTAATAATGTATAGCTATTGGGGGTGGATCTAGATAAAAACCAGATAGTGAGGTTTCTTCTATAATGATAAGATACTCCTTATCATATTCGATAATTCATCGTCCTTCTTACAACAAATTTTTTCATCATGGTCCAAAAGAAAATCCATACTGAGGATTATATAAAATTCAATCATGGATCTGATGATTAGATGAAGAGATAAATATCATTTATATGCAGTAATGGGGACCGATTCACTATACATTGTTGCAATGATACATTGCTTATGAGTATTGAATGACTACTCCCATATTAAAAAAATTGAAAATATCTAATTTTCTTAGAAAACATGGATGATAGGAAATAATTCAATGATCCAGAATCAAATAAAGAATTAGATAAACATTAAGAAACCATTAAATTACCAGGAACAACAACCTTCAGAGATTCAACCTCAGCATTAGTGATCTTATAATCTTGTCCTTGATCTCTTGGCTTTTTTGTATTATGTTTCCCTAAACCTTAGGAAATTTATTTTCATAATGTCCCATATCCCTACAATTATATCATTGAACATTGGTATCTTCTTTCTTCTCCTTACAATGACCAACAAGTAGGCCTTTATGTCCACATCTGTAGCATGCTCCTTTTGGTTGTAGACAGGAACTAGGTTGCTTCCTTCAACAGTTAACACATTATGGAAATTAAACTCTTCCCTTCTTTCATTTTTCCATATATATTTTCCCAGATTGTTAAGAAGATCTCTTCTCCTCATGCTTTCCATTAAAGTCGCAAGACTTAGAGAATTCCTTTTCTTCCTTGATATCACATGAGACAATATCTTCATATGATGAGAAGGATTGCACGGCTAATTCTTGATAGAAAAATGGTTTTAACCCATCAATGAAACAATCAATCATACTTATTGGTTTATGAATATAATCTACAACAAGCATTGCTAATATTTTAAGTCTAGCTTCATAATTTTCTAATTTCTCATCCTCCTTTTGTCTCAGACTCAAAAATTGTCTTTCCATATCTGCTCGATGGTCATGAGGAATGTATTTTTAAAAGAAAATCTCTTTAAACTCCCCCTATTCAATACATGATACTTATTCATCCTCCATTGTGTTTTAAATTAATGACCACCATTGATCTGTATCTCTGGTGAGCCGTAAAACTAACATGAAAATCTTTTCCCTTATGCAAATCCCCAAAGAAGGAAATAAATTTTATATGGAAGATATCCATTTTTCTTATAAAAATGGATTTTTAGACCCATTGATTATTGGTGGTTGTTTCCTCATGAAGCGATATATTATTGATCCCTAGAGTTATGGATCGAGCTGATCCTTATGGGTAAGGTTATTTTTCATAACCTGTATGAGTTGTCCCAGTATGGTGATAAGTTGATCTACACCAGTTGCATCACCTTCTCCATCATAAATATCTAGAGTAAGAGGGTAATCCCTACATGGATTACATGTGTTTATATGGTTTTGATTCCTTCCATTGGGTGACATTTATATACAATGGAATACAATAGATTAGTTTATGAACCAATATACATAATTCTGAACTTGTAAAACACTTAACATTAATTAAACATTTTATGGATATAATCCATAATCATAAAAATGTTTTCTTTAAGGAGTTATATACACACTAATCCTTCATAATGTTTTGTAAATAAAACTATAATTATCCTACGCATATCCACTGGGACTGTCGTAAACAAGCGTGCTTCAAGGCCCGTTGTCGTGCACCAGTTCTCATTCGAGTGTAGCTTAAAGCAGTGCTTTCTAGTATTAACCCTAGGTAGATCCATGCTAGAGCTGCATCTACCTGCTTTTATCCAGAAAAGGATGTAATACATGGAAAACATACAAAATCTCTATAGTACCATAATTCTTGGGTGTTCTTATATACAAACCCTCAAATTCTATCTTAGGGTAATGTTCTATGATAAGTGTTTTTCTAAATCTAGTTTCCAATGTTTGTACTAAACTTCCTCTGATGCCAACTATAACACTCCAACCCCAGTTACCCAGAGTTGGTGCATTGTTACATAATATTTGCATGATACAAGGAATCATGTCCTGAAATACCGATTAGTTTAGTATTATTGGAAACAAAATACATACATAAGTTCAACATTACAACGTTAAAAGAAATACAACAATAATTTATTCCATTAGAAACATCCTAGCCTCTTATATTATGCCTGCAATCCACTCATAGATAACTTATTCATATCCTAGGAAAATGATTCATATGGAAGGGGGGAGTTAAAATGCTCAGTAAGGGTAAGAAATAGAGGGAATGTTAACATAATCATTATTCAAGAGGAATAATTCAAAACACATACCTTTACAAATAATAAACAAGAACACTATATGGCATTTATATGAGCTGAGTAAATAATTATATAATAAAACAATGTCATGGGTATTCTACTAGTCAAATAACCACATGAACCGTCATTATTATTTTTATAATGAGAGAATGTATAATGTTGTACATTTTGAAACATTTTTTCAAGGCCTCTTCCGAGATGTCTAAAAATTATTAAGGCCTCGGAAAAAACCATATATCAAATTGTAAAAGGCCTTGGCCAATACCATGTCTAATTGTATCATGAGACCTACCGATGCACTGAGGACTTATAGTGGGTCCACCAATCACATACTAAGCCCAATACATTAATCATATGAAAATTATGTTACTTACATAAACATTCATATTAAAACTAGCATAAAAAATGTCAATACCTTAAGCATAAACCTTGAATGGAATAAAAATAACACATTCATTGTCAAAAATATCAAAAAAAATTCAAAACCATATGGAAGATTTGTATCAGAATAAATCAACTTCAAACATGTTTAAAATCCATCAAAGGATATTGAAATAGATTAAATGGAAACTATCTGAAAGAAATACCTCTTTATATTTTGAAACCATTTAAAAGTCACATAAATATAAAAGAAATCGTTTTATTGGAAATTTTTTTTAATCTTGTAATGGTGTCTTCGATGATGTTATATCGGCTGAATATTTTTGAAACCTCCATAAATGTTAAAAAACTTTCTTACATTAATTTTGTCTAAATGGTCATAAAGTACCACGTTTGGAAAATGACAGAATGATTCCTTTCAAAAAATATATAGTCAGATAAGGGTATAAATTACTTTAACCCATATTATATTAATTATTAATTTTTTTAAATAAATTTTTCTGAAAAAATGGATGTGTATGGTAAAGAGGTCCAAGTAGATACATACATAAAAACAACCTCGAATAATATAGAAATTGTCTAATTAACACATACCATGTAATTTTCCTTAGTCGTTGGTATGTCAAAATCCTATATTATTGTTAAAACATCAATATTAAATTATAAAATTACCATATACATAAATATGATATCACATATGATCCTCTAATACTGCATTGTAAATACTATTTCAGTAGTATCATCAATTCGGGTGTTAACTGATTCGTTTTCCTTTATATGATTGGTTATGTAATCCGTGTTTGCTATGTATAGGATGTATTCTATTCATATAAAGAATTATATTATGTTCATAAAAATTAGTTTTAATTATAATATGAAAATTATTTTTGAATTACTACGATGGGGAATGAATCTCATCGCGTTCATAGAGACGGTAATTCGTACGTAAGCACAAGCAACAAAATCATTATATTAATGGTGAAATTGTATTTAATTGGATGTTATATCATATATAAAGAATTATTAACCTTTTTTATTTATTATTTAAATATTTTATACTAATTATTATACACATCAAAATAATTATGTATTTGAATAACAAACTACTCCACGGCGTGGAGAGGGAAAGCCAAACGTACACAAGTATGGTGACTTTGTCATTATTATGCTGGATATTAAAATTAATGTGGTTGTACCATTTTTATAATAACCTAAAAATATATATAAGTTATTGGAGTTATTATTTTACAATGGGATCAACAGTGAATGAGGAAGTGGAAGAAGAAAATAACTTGAAAGAGGTGATAAATATTTACCTCTTCTTCGGGTTCATCATGTTGATTTGATTAAAAGGGCTCCATATGTTGGCTTTATGACCAATTTAAGGCCTCTTTGATGAAGGGAGGAATGTTATTAGGTTATTTGGGTAGAGGTTCGCTGAGACAAATGGCTTTGGAGGTCGGAAATTAAGAGAAGGTGAAGTTCTCTTTTATAAGGGTGGTGAGGTTTAATTTAGAGAAAGCTTGAAATATTATTTTATAATAAAATCATTTCTGTTTTCTAATGAAAAAAATGAATAATTTAAATGATAATGTGGGTATGGGTGTAAGATATCTCAACTAAAATGTTTTAGATAGGTTTATGTCATTATATTAACCATATCATTTAGATTTAACTCTTAGTTAAATAGTTTGATATTAACCATGTCTCTTTGTATTTTTATTTTATATGGTTAATAAACATATTATAACCATCCTAGAGAACCCCATGTGGTTCATTATTAATATATATAACCTTATATAAGTCATTTATAGGAACAATAGATTTTTAGGAATATTATATCAATTAATTATATAATATTTGTTTTAAAAACTGAATTATGTCAATTTTGACACTATTTAGTATTTTATTTTTTTAAAGCAATAAAAACATCATCACTTCGAATAAAATTTATTTAACCAACTATATAATGACATGTTAACATATAAAATTATTTTAATTCATCATAAGTCTCTATTTACATTTATTTAGATATTTATAATATCAATTATTGTGATATTTCATTAAAATGAAAATTATTACATCATCATTGTATCATAAATAAATTAAAATATTTAATGTCTCAAAATTATAAATAAATACAATTATGTAGAGAAAGTTTTTATCTTTTTAATGAACATTTATAGTCGAATTTATATTGTGGTTAACACTATACTAAAAATGATTTTGTTATTAAACATTGATTTCAACTCTATTAAGACTTCTTTAAATAAAATAATAATAACTATCCTAATCTAATCCATGGTGACCAAAGTGGATAATATTTTATTACTAAGGTTGTTTCTAGTATAATTACACTTATTCAATACAATTATAACATGTGTTAGGGTAATTATGATATCATTTTTACCCTGAATTGCCGTATTTACTTTTAACTATTATAATTAAAAGTCAAAAGCTACAATTCACCAAAAAAATATCCATCTTATTGAACTACATTTTACATACTCGTATTTACAATGTCTATAGGATTTTTGAATTTAAACTCACATAAGCTATAAAATTTTGTTTTTTGAAAATTTTCAAATGCTCCTTGGAGTTGGGTAAAAGACTATAAAAAGGTCAATAAGATTTTTATATATCTAAAATTATAAAAAAAATGACACCAATGAATTAAATTTAACATATATAAGTATTATGTATTTATTTCGACCTAAAATTAATTTAAAAAAAAGTTGGTTTTAACCAATAACATAGTGTTTTTCACTATTCCTCTAAAATTTAATGTTTTCGGAAAAATACAAAAAAAAATTCACCATAAACTAATTTCGATATTCCAAATTAAAAAATGAAGTCCATTTTGAAAAATTAAATTTACAGATTCTTAAAAATTTTGTATTACTATTCATTAAGGCTAGTTTTATTGGTCATGGTGGGTTAGAATCTCGAATTTGTGTACAATGCAAGAGATTTCATTATTCAAAGGGAAAGGTACTGTTAATGCCTGGGGTGTTATAGTTTTAGTTCTTTTTCTAAATGAAAATTATGTATATTTCATAACATGATCCATATGTGTAGGTATAAAGAAAATATCATTGGAATTATATTAGTGTGTAGATATTCTTTTTGGAATTTGGGATTTTCAATTATTGTATATATCCTTAGATAAATAAATATTTTATATATAGTTAAATGTATGTATAAATTTTTTAACCCCATGGATATAACATTTCACTAGTATTTACAATGTGTCCATACCATAGAGAGTGTTAATTTTAAAATTTGTGTTTATTTTTGTGGTTCATGGATATTTTTATAGTTGTTAATATATATTTATCAATGAGTAAAAATTTTGAAATCACAACTTATTTATGGGGTCAAATTTGACAGCCTTGATATTCAATAAATATATTTATGATGTTTCTTCTTTAAATTATATATAAATATGTTTAATCACTATAATATATATAATTAATTATATTATTATATTATTATTATCTACTAATTATTAGTAAGTATATTATTAATTACAGTGTTTTCACATTATTATTATCTCAATTAAAAAAACAAAATATAAAAAATAAATTTATTGTTGAATTAAGAAAAAAAATATATATTATATCAAAAAACATTTAACAAAAATTAAAGTAAACAAATACCCCATATACATTAAAATACTAATATAGGATAGTATACACAACTATATAAAAAATAGTGTTTGAAATTATAACATGTCAACGTCTCCCAGAATTATCAGACTTGTGAACAACACTCTAAAGATGAACAAAATCCATAAAATTATGGTTGAAATTTATTTAATGACATATACATAAAATCAAGAGAATACTTTTTGAATGATTAATGATGTTAATATAAGGTATATTTTGGATTTTTAGAGGATATATTTCCATATGAATTATTAAAATTAAAAGGTAAACACATCCACTAGAATGGTAATATGACTGTTGAAAAAAACCATTGTGGTTAATGATTAAATTTATATATAAAAAATACTTAAAATCATTTATATAAGAAAATAATAGTTCCCAAAATCCATGAAATAATTACTCAATCAATTCTACATAATCTAAGTAAATGTATACATTTATAGTAAATCATCTTTTCTATTATATATCAAAACATATTTTTTTAACAGAATTAAATATTTACATTACTTAGTTTAGAAATTTATTTTGGATAAATTGATTTCATTTGAAAAATAAACATGCTTTTGTTTTGGTAAGAGTGATGTTTTGTTACTTTTCGTAATTAATAAAATATTTTGTTGAATATAATAATATTGTATTTTAACATTACAAAGACCATATTTTATAAAATAATAATTGAAATGTTTTTAGGTTTCTTGATGTTATATAAATTTTAATACCTCATTTACTATTAAATTACAATTTCATTACTATTAAATAATTATATCAATCAATATTGTGATAAATTATATTTAATTATAATATTTTATTTTTAAATAACCTAATTCCTTCTATTTTATAGTCCCCCACTAGCCACCCAATTTCACTTCAATTACATCTTATTTATTTTTTAAATATCTACCTATCATTCTTCCTAACTCCACTCTCACCATTTTGTTGGAATTTTAATTCATGGATATCCATTTCCAAAGCGTGTATATAATATCAAAAGAGGAATTACAATGGAAGAAGAGGTTATAGTAAACCAAAATAGATCTTGGACTTAATATTAGTTGATTTCTTCCAAATAATATTTCTTTTTATAAATTTATTCTCTATAATATGCATTTTTTTAAAATCCAGCATCAAGTCATGAAATTAATAAAATAATATTTCAAAAAGTCAAAAGGATGGAATTTCACATTTATCATCTTAATGTATAGTCATCAACTCACTCAGTACTCTGGAGTAGTGAGTGTAATTCACTACAGAGGCACCTCTATTAGCACGATAGTCTTCATGTTTATTTTCCTCTTGATAAATGTGTGTGTTGATAATTTTCATTGAAGAAACGGTGTTGAGGCAGTTGTTCCATTTTTTGTGAGTTATCTTGCAGGATGAATTTGACCCATCCAAACAACATGCATGATTACACTTGAGTCACTTTCAAACCAGACCAAGCTTCAGTTTCATTACGGAGTAACTTCCAATGCTTTAATGAGACCCTTAATCTCAACTTCAAGTGGTGTGTTGTAGCCACATGTTCCATGTTCACCGTCTAAGAAGTCACCATTGTGTTATTAGAAGGCAATTCTGTTGCTAGAAGTTCTAGGATTACCCTTTTTGGTGCCATCCGTGTTGCATTTATCAAATCATAAAATAAAGGAAACCAGAAAACTCTATGGTTCCAAGAGGTTTTGGGAAGATACCAATAATTTAGAGCCCTCTCAAGACTGCATGATCTTTAACCTCATTGTCACAAAATTCAGTATGCAAGTCACTGGATCATTGTAGTACATACAAGATAGTAGAGTGGGCAGCATTATCGTTGGGGAAAACCTCAGCATACATGAAATTATTTCTACATGTCCAGATAGTGTGTATATTTTCTACGCATGGTACCAAGAAAAGAATATGCACTTTCTTAGAGAGCCGTATAATAAGGATATTCAGTATGAAATGATAAATTTTAGCAGCTTGTACAGGATGAAAATCAAAAATATCACAAACATAAATCTAGAGAGATGCAGATGTTTTTCAGGAAAGGATAAGATTATAATAATCTTCATGATACTTCTTGAACATAGTGCATATAGAACACAAATTTATGTTAAATCGTTGTAGGTTCACCTCTACCGGGAGCTTGCTGAGATGACGGTGCTAGAGAAATATAAAACGAGAAGGAATCCACTATTTTTTTATTAAAGGCTTCAATTCCCATTATATCCCCATGAATTATGTGATCATAATATCATTTATAATCATGAATCTAATTTGGACTTGGTTCCTATATGAGAAAATAATTACCATCTAGGAAGTCATAGGTGTCGATCATAGTAGAAATTTGAGAAGGTAGTGTATATCTATGTTCAATCTGATTCATAATAAAGTTATCATAATCAATATTTGAATAAGTTATTTCAACAATATCAATAAGTGGAGTACCTATCCAGTTGTTTTTCCAAAATTTTACAGAAGAATGAGCACTGACCATCCAGTGAGAGTGAGTTTTAGTATTCTGGATGATTTTCTTCATACCAGTCTAGATTGATGATTCTAAATATTGCATATTCCCATCAACATGTCTCTTTAGGAGATTTTATTTGGAGAAGATCTTGGAATATGACTTCTCATTAATAAGCCTCCATATAAATAGTGATTTCAAGGAAAGATTAATGTGATCAAGGTTCTTGACTCCATGACCTCCATTAGTATGATGCATAGGACATCTCTTCTAAAAAGCATAAATTACTATTCGTTTCAGAATTATGCCTCTCCACTCAATGTTTCTCCTCATGGAGTTTAATGACTTGATATCTGAGGCCCTCCAGGAGTAAACCATGAAGGAGTATAACTATTTGTAGGTGTCCACATGCTTAACTACGAAAATCCTGCCTACCCATGAGAGTGATTTTCATTTCCTGGAAGAGAGAGTCATTCTAACATGATTCAAAAAATCCATAATGTGAGAAGGGTTAAGTATCCCAATGAACATGGGGACTTTGAGGTTGGTGAATGGGAGAGACCATTCATGAATTCCTATATCATTTATCATGTAGTATTTCTTTAAGGCAGATATTGTTTAAAAAAAAAATTAACCGACTTTTCCTTGTTAACCACAAATCCTAAGACCATCTCATAATAGTGTAAAGAGATGTTGAGGATTTGGATATTTTTCATATCATTCTATGTAAAGATAATATTATCATCTGCCTAGAGATGGTGAGAGGGGGAAGAGATTCCTCTTGCTACTCTGATTGTATTGAGATCACCCGAACATTTCATGTTAAGGAGAGTTCAACTAAGGTAGTCCTCATCAATTGAAATTATAATGGAAGAGATAGTGTCACCCTTCCTCACTCCTCTAATAGAATTTAAGTAACCCTCTAGGGATCCATTAAAAAGAATAGAGATGTTGGCAGAGATATTAAGACCCAACATCCACATAATAAACCTCATATTAAATCCAAACTCATAAAGAATGCAACCAATGAAATTCCAATAAATCATGATGAAGGCCTTTCTGATGTCTATGTTGAGAGCAATATTACCCCCTCTAGTAGACATCTATAGTATTTTCACACATTCAGAGGTAGTGAGAAGGAAATCCTAGATTTTCCAACCTTTGACATAATCAAATGGATTCTAAGAGATAATTTTCCAAGAGACATATGCAAGATGATTGGAAATAATTTTTGTAATGATCTTGTAGGTGGTGTTGATAAGAGAAAATTGTCTTAATTTAGAAATATCACTAGAATTTTTCACCTTAGTGTTTAAAGAAATGAACAAAGAATTTCAACATTGAGAGACATAGCCTTTAGTAAAAAAGTGTTTAAGAAATTTACAAACAACAGAGTTGATTACCTCCCAATAGAATTGAAAAAGGTGATTATTAAATCCATCCATCCCAGAGAACTTCCTTTATTGAGCCTAAAAACTACATATTTGATACACATGTTTAGTGGGATAGAAGTAAGAAAACGATTATCAACCTTAGTGACAATATTGGGAATAATACCGTCTCTAATAACATCATTACCTCCAGGACCATCAGAGGTGTTCATATAGTAGGAAAAACTATGATTGGAGAGACTTGGTCGATCATCCATTATTTTTCCACCATCCTTTATTAAAGATATGGTCCTTGTAACTTTTTAACTATTTTAAAGGCCATGAAAAATTTGGTATTACAATCTGCATAGGTGAACCACTTGAAATTTAAAATATCATTTTGTATTTTATCTCTATGTATGTGCAGATCATTGACTTGGGAGGACATACTGGCTTTATGGGCTATATCACAGAAAAAATTGGTTTTGTTGGTGCCTTCTTGAAGCTCATGAAGGGAGCTTTACATAGAATCGATTTATTGGTAAAGGAGGTTGAATTTCTTCTTCCTTCACTACTTCATAATGATCTTAATATATTTTACAGTGGAAATACAATAACAAGGATTACCATTTTGATCATCCATATTCTTGGTATCTTTCACCAGTTAAGAGTATTTATGAAGAGTTTTATAAGCATTATTAAAATGAAAGTGAATTTCTAATTCTTCCCACTTAGAGGTTAATGTTTTAAAAATAGAATGGTTGTCCTAATTATGTCCCACAATTTCGACACATGAGATGGTTTTCCAATATCCATGGAGAGAGTCGTTACCAAAGGCACGATTAATTCTACTTTACCTATTACCAGTTAAAAGATTATTATACCTTGTGTATTTGGAACCAATCATATTACATCTTACATGGTTTGAATCATCAATATAAGTTCTAAAATCTCTCATAGAAGTAGCATTGGAAGAATGTCCTATATTCAAATTCGCATGTATGATAACAATGAAATCACCCCTAATCACCAATGGATCTGATATAATTCCAGAAAACACCTTGATGTGTTTTGAAAGATATCATTATATGATATAATAGTTGAAGGCATAAACCATTGAGTAGAACGTGATATGGCCCTCATTGAGAAAGCTGCGTGTAATACTTTGTATTTTCACACAAAAAATAACATGATTATTTTCAATATGGTTCACAATTAAATTTTTTTCCATATTAGAAGCATATTGAACAAAATTGAGAAGAGAATACCCACTTTGGATAAATGGGAACTATAATTGAAGCTATTAGATTTTGGATCATAGATTCCAATGATTGTAGGTTTATATTTACTCACACAAAGACTACGAGAACTTAGAGCACTAGGGGTTTTCATCCCCTATCACTTCCAATAGTGGATTTTCATCATTGATTCTGGATGGGAAAAATTCCCCCTTTCTGTTATTGCATAGTTTACTTTTTTTGAGAGCTCTTAAACTCTATCCTATTGGACTGGTTTGAAGGATTCACCTTCCTTGATGTGTTCTCTATACCCAAATGAGAATAATCTTTCTTTTTAATTGAGTAGGGATAAGTAGGGAATGAGTCAATCATTTGGATAGATGACTGTTGATATAGGGTTGGATTAGAGTCCTACATGGAGGACAAGAATGAATGCTTTTAGCTACAATTTTGTCACCCCAAATAATAGTTTTTAGTAAATCTGAGGTTATAAGCTCAAAATTGAGGGATTCAGACTACAGGACTAGAGAGAATGAGATAATGTAATAATATAAACCCTATATAATTAATGGTTTATGACTATGATATTAATACTTACTGCACCATAAGAAATACCATCCTCATATTATTTGGAAACTCTACCTTGTGATTCTTATTCTTCTACTAGCTCAGCCCATGACTTACTAGTTATTGAATTTTATCCTATGTGATCTCTATTGAGCATTCCTTGGAGTCCATTCTCACATAATTCCTCATGTAAATAATTTTCCCTCTGGATTCTTCCCTCAATGAGGTGATGTTGGAGGATGGATTGGAAAATTTTGTACAATTCTACACTTGTCAACGACATGTCCTATCATTCGGTTGTATTCACAGTATTTGGGTTTATTTTCAAATTCCAATATTACCTTAATGGGATGATAATTCACATCATGAGACACAAATTCTGGAGGAGACAGTTCCATATCAATATCAATAAGAACATGAACATACAGGCCATGGATTCCATTAATCGTGTAATGGGAAATCATTGGTGGGTTCCCAATTCCAGAATCCAGATCATTTAAAAAAAATTCAGTCAATTTGTATCATGGGAGTCCACGAATCCTTTCCCAATCTTGTGAAATGGAATGATTTTTCATGAATGTATTGATTTTTAGATCCCATTCTGAGAGGTGAAGGATCCATGGTTTCAAAATTGGGAGTACCTAAATTCCATATCGTATTTAGGTCTTCATGAATACACAAGATGATATGGATGTATCCCTTACCTATTAGGATAAGCCACCAACTCGAGAAGTTCCAAAAATGGGAAATTTGATTTTTATGGTTTTCATAGGGTTAGGTTTTCCCCCCTCTTTTGTAAGAGATATATCCTAGCACATAGAATTTGATGGAATCCATATGTTGTTTAATCACATCCAGATTAGCCACCACTATAATTGATCTTCCACCGGAAATCATAATGATAGGGGGATTATTCTGATTCACTACCATTGAAGAAGCTACTGTAAGTTCTTATTCAATGTTGATAGCATTTCTCGATGGAATGGAATTGATTGACCCTTATATAGGGTCATTTTGATGAGTTAGGATCAATCAATCCAACTTTGTGTTAAAAAAAGTCCATTTATCCACAAGATCAGACCTAGAAAATATCATACTCAGGTTGATAGCATCAAGACAAAGAAAATTTCCCAATCCCTCCTCCCAACACAATCCTATGATATGTATTATATTATACAAATATTCATAAAATACTTAAATAAATTCCTTGTTTATTTCCATTATTTTATGGTATTGTATTTCTCATTTAATCTCTTCTCTGTAAATATGTTAGATAATAACCAATTTTAAGGGTTTTTTCTACTATTTTTCAATATTTTGGTTATTTCATCAAACACCAATATATATCCATTATCAGAATTACCTACTTATAAAATTATTCCACAATATTATTTATGATTCCATATCTTTTATTATTCTAGGTATATGAATTCCTTTATGTGTCACATTATTTTCATTCAGTAATTAAGAAGAAATAATGATTAATGTAATAATATCCAATTTCAACCATCATACTTATAATTCATATAATATAGCAGTAGTTTACCTAAAAGTTCAATTATTGGGACCTTTTAGTTTCTATATAATGTTTTAAAACCCTTTTTACAACATTTTAAAATGTTTATTCAAATTGACATATTTCTCAGTTCTCAATAAAACATCACAAATATTATGAAAACTATTTTCAATATTTCTACTCTTTTTATGAGTCTAAGAAATTTTACTTTTATATATTATAAATATTCTATATCTTCTAATTATTATTCATTTTTTCAAAATATAAATTTTTATTATACAAATCCAATATTTAATTCCATTAATAAAAAAATGTTTTTATTATTAATTATAATGTTTCATAAATATAATAAATATTTGAATATAAACCAATTCGATTTCTTATAATGATTTAATTATTTAACCTATGTTATAATCATTAATATTCATCAATTTAACTGTTTTATTTGGTTTTATTTCTGCAATGCATATATTTTTTGTAACATCCTAGGAAAATAATGAATACAAAATTTTAATATTAATTAAAATTTGTGAATTAAATATAAATTTTACTTTAAAGTGGATGCTATGTTTGATAGAGTACCCAATACACAACACCAGGTTTCTCTGAAAACATACATTATGTAATGTTCGGTCATGACCCGTCCCCTGAGGCCCATATCGTGACAACCCCAAGCCCACCTTCCATAGGCAAGGGGTGGTGACCAGCACCAAAGCCGTATATCCCTAAACTGGGAAGCCATTTCCTTTATAAATGAAAAACAAACACATCCGAGTAGACAACTGGAAGAAAAAGACTGAGTAAAAACTGTATACAAAGAGTGTGCTGGAATGTAAAAAGGGGCTGGGAATAAAATCCCAACTGTAAAGTACAAGTTCAACTGAAAAAGATACAAACATCAAAAAGGTAAAAAGCACCTCTTAGATAATCCTCCGGGGTTCCTACCTGAAGGGTAGGTACAGATGGCCACCTTAGTACTCCACGTCCATCAGAATTCTCTGGGTACCAACAATTCATAAGTTCCGCCTCTGTTTATCGTCCAGTCCTAGTGCTCTCGGCCTCCGTCAGTGTTTTCCGTCTTCTGCATCCAACACAACGAGGTGTGGGCATAGCCCGTGCAGGGGTGAGTATAAAGATACACAGTAGGGACCCCGAGACCTTCATGGTCTAACAAAATCCATCAAGGATAAATAATAAGTTATAAAATCAACAGATAAACATTACGTAGGTATATGCCCATACATATACCTAAGTTATCCAGTAACCCATCTTTATCAGGAGGAAAACACAAATGTCATTGACCCAACAGAACCAGGATTTTTATTCATGATGTAGAAACCACGGCTGCCGAAGAGCTCCTCCTCTGTCGAGTTCAGTGGGTCAGCCACTACATCCAAGCACTTCCCACTAACCTTGAACTGCGGAGGTACTCCACCTGTCGAGTACTGTGGGTCTTCCGCGCTCACACAGAGGCGCTCCCCACTATGGGTCTACTACTACATCCAATCACTCTACCTCATAGCCTACAGATGTACTCCTTCTATCAAGCACTGCGGTTCTGCAAAAACAACCGAGCACTCCTCCACCGTGGGTCTGCTACTACAACCATTAGCTCCCTACTGAGCCATCTGAATCACTCTGAGTCTATCTGTCAGTAGTCGTCAAGTCTCAGCCAGCTACTATGTCTCTGCAATCTAATCGCTCATAACTGAGAGGGTCCAAACCAAGAGATACAAGTTGATACTCCAAGTTCCATGAAGACCCACATAGATGTATCTCAACGGTCCGACTCATCATAGAGGTCATAACACAACAGACTTCACGTCAATTAGACGCTCGATCTGTGAGTTATTTTCCATTAGTCATGAGGGCCCTGTTGGATTCGTGTACGGACCAACCTATATGTATCTAAAATTTACCTTGAACTCTAGTGAGGTATTCTCAAAGGGACCTTCGCTCAATGTGATTACCAGCACCACTGATGGTTCATCAAACAGACATCAGGTGTCAAAGATATGAACAAAGTAAGAAAATGGTCAAGAGTGGGCCCGAGTTCGGTCCGACCTGGTCGGACCAACCCGGCCAAACACAGTCTGAGAAGACCCAGTCTGGGTCAACTATTATAGACCTGATGGAAATAACCCAGCCCGTTGGTTGGTTCATCCCGCTATGTTAGGCCCGGTCCGCAGGGCCTGACCCAGCGAACTATGCGGGTTGTTCGGCCTGGATGCGACGATCGGGGCCGATTCGGCCTGCACAGTGAGGTACGTAGCTCGGGAGGTTATTAGTCAGAGGGTGAGCCGGCATGGCACATAGGTCACAGGCGTGCCGTCTGAACACCGGGCAGGCCGCGGGTGCACCAGGAAGGTCGTGACATGTCGCGGGGTAGGCCGCGTGAGCGCCTGGTAGGGCGCGTGGGCACCGGGCAGGCCAGAGAAGGGGCCGAGATGGTGGGCCGCCTTGAGGGCGCGTGGGTGCAATGCGGGTTGTCGGATGGGTGCGGGGGCATCGGGAGGGCCTTCGGCAGGGCGCGAAGGTGCTGGGCAGAGCACTGTCAGGGCAAGAGGGCGCAGGGCAGGGCGTCGGTGGATCCGGGCAACGGGCTGGGCGCGCAGGCAGGGGGCGTGGGGTGTAGCCGCACACGGGCATGCCTGTGTGGGGGGGTGGTGATGTGTGGGCAGAATCACTGGTTCACTATGAGGGAGGTGCGATACGCGGATCCCACGAGAAGAACAGCCTTTGTTTCCCGTCTTCGTCGATGTTGCTTCATTATCATGCCATTGTGGAGTCATCACAAAACGTACAATGGAGGGGTTGGGCTATGCTGGTTTGGCATGCACCCTCCATGTTTATGATGGTAGCAATAGGTTCACAAGAATGGAACCCAACACCCAGCCCACAAAATTGAATCATCACTATTTTTCATTTAAGGAAGGAAGGTCATGGTACATTAATGGAAACAACCCCTACCTTTGATTCACCGGTCATTGATAGATGTTTGATGAGGTTGTTGTTGAAAGAAGGCGATTAAGTTTGTTGATCGTCATGTTCGTCACACACTCCCAATCGATGCTCCTTCTTCAGTTTATTGACGATGATGAGGAGGGATATTTCTCTACATCGGAATGTGGTCGGGGTAGAAGACTGAGGAAGGAGCGTCGCAGGCAATCATTGTGTTCTTCGCGTTCTTCGTTTGGAGAATGGTTCTCCCTCACTCTAATCTTCTTCCATTAAAGTAGAAGGGAATTCCAACCAAATAATAATAATAGGCTTCCGATTATTTTATTATTGGCATTCAATTCTAACAGAGAAATAAAATCCCCTTAATAAAATTACACACGTTGGCACAATTAATTGGCACATGCGTTGTCATAATTAATTGTGCAGAGGAGGTCAAGAGGTCCTCCCTCATTAATTAGGGGGAGTGGAGAGGTTTCAACTTCCACCATCAATAGGGGTCAGGTGGTCCTGACCCCTATCATTAATATTGAGGTTATTCTCAGGTGGTTCCCCACCACCATAACCTCTCATGGGAGGTTAGGGTGTGGCGGTCCTACAACCAACTCCCAAGGGGAGGTCTCTACCAACACACACAACACAAGGCAGATTAAAAATAAAATAAATTGATGTTCTTTATTTTATTATTTTTTATATATAAAGCCAAAAAATAACTATTATTCCCGACTCACAAGCATCGAAGTTAAAGTCTTATTAATCGAATACCAGCGCTTCGTGTTCAACAGTGTCCTCAGATTTCAATTCCGAGCACCGGTTCAAAAAAAACGCCGCTACTCGTTTGCTGAACATACCCGAAAAATGTTCTAAAAATTATTATCAGTCACCCTTGACCAACTATTGTCTAGGTTGAGATATTCTTATATGAAACATGCCCCAAAGAACACAACAGTTCTCTCGGATTTTCAATCTGAGTTACCATTTAGATGTTTCTAATTTTACAATAAAATAATTGTCACATAAATATTTTATTTGTGTCCAAAAACTAACATTTTCTAGTGGCTGACGCCAGCCAAATTTAGTATCTACATAAATAAACCATTCCCTCATGAGTTTAGCGGTGGTCTTGGATTTTTAATCCGAGCTATCGTTTGTGAGTTATAAGCATTTGAAAAATAAAATAATTATTTTAATTATTTTATTTATGGTTATGCCAATTTTGTGATTTCTTATAGGAAGCTCGCACCGACTAAATTTAAGTCACATGTAGGTTAAACCCGCCATCCTAAGCGCAACAGTGCCCTCGGATTTTGGATCCGAGTATCTTTTTAAGTGTTATTCGACTTTTTTCAGGAAAACATCTTACACTCTTTAATTTAAGATTAACAAAACTTCGACGGATCATTCCAGGCACTCCGAGATTCAGAATCGCGTGCCATCAAATTTTGAGGACTCGTAAAATTTCTATTTAATTAAAAAAAATACATGGAAATTCCAGGTCATTACATTCTCCTCACCTCAGGACTCTACATCTCCGTAAGCCACAACTCACAACTAAGGGATCAAGAGGGGGTACAGAGCACGCATCTGATCCTCCCTCTCCCCATATGCCCTCATTGAGGTTCATGTACTACCAACAAACATGCACCAGAGGTATAAAATATCCACAAAGGACCCACTATTGTCGATCCTCAATCACTACTATAACTTCTGTAATAGATTTCCCATCGTCAATGTCCAGCTCACCATGGTCGATGATGTGAGAAGGGTCATGCACGTATCTCCTCATCTTGGATATGAGGAAGACATCATGCTCCCGGTGTAAAATAGGTGGAAGTGCTGAGTAGTATGTCACCTCGCTAAACTATTGAGGACCTGGAATGTTCTAATGAACCTCATAGATAACTTTCTGCCTTGACCAAATCATCGTAGACCATGTTGAAGTGAGACCCGTAGAAAGGCATGGTCGCCATCCTCGAACTCCAGAGGTCTCTGTCTACTATTAGCATATGACTTTTGTCTACTATATACAGTATTCATCCGCTCATGAATGATCTGTAGCTTCTTCATGGTATCCCATACCTTCTCTGGTCCCACTAGTGCTGACTCCCCTAGGTCTGTCTATTATAGTGGCGGTCTGCAAGGCCGACCATACAAGGCCACAAAAGGTGCCATACTGATGGTGGATTGATATCTGTTATTGTAGTCAAACTCTTACAATGGTAATTAATCCTCTCAACTGCGACCAAAGTCGAGGACACAAGCTCGGAGCATGTCCTCGAGGGTCTGAATGGTCTGCTCAGTCTGGCCATCTGTCTGTGGATGGAAGGGGGTGCTCAAACGAAGCTGTGTCCTAAAAGCCTTCTTCAACCCCTTCCATAGCAATGAAGTAATCCGTGATTCATAGTAAGAGACAATATAATAAGGTGCTCCATGAAAATGCACAATCTCTGGCACATAGAGGCGTCCCAAGCTCTCTATAAAACCCTGCTCTATGATTGGCATGAAGTGGGACGACTTGGTGGGTCAGTCGATGATCACCCAAATCGAGTCGTGACCCCTAGATGTACATGGTAGACCCATCAACGAATCCACGTATATCCCATCCCACATCCACTCTTTGAACTCTAAAGCTGGAACCAATCCTAACGGTACCAGGTGCTCTGCCTTCACTTTCTGACAAGTGAGCCATCAAGAGACAAACTTTTTCTTATCATTCTTCATACCTAGCCACCAGTGATGTCGTTGAAGGTCCTTGTTCATAATTAACAGTCTTGGATGTACCACTAAAGGGGAAGAATGGAACCCCATCAACACTTCATCTTAAAGTGCTACTGGTACCATGGTAGGCCCACTGAAGAAGATGAAATTCTCCCAACTTTTAGTAAATCCCTCAGGTGCATGTCCTGTGGATTTCTGAGAACATCGTGTCTCACAGTTAGTGTCTCCATGCTGAGCCTCCCTAACTCACTGATGTAGTTGGGGAGTGACGGTCAGAAACTATAGGAATGTTCCTCCATCCTTATCCACAAAGAATATTTGTAAGGTTGCCAGCTACTCTGTCTCCTGTCCTAGCAGCTGAATACCAGTCCTCCTACTGAGTGCATTCGCAACAACATTCCCATTTCTAGAAGTATAGGCTATTTCCAAGTCATAATCCTATAGGAACTCAAGCCTACATTGCTGTCTCAGGTTCAGGTCCTTATGAGAGAAGATATACCTGTGACTCTTGGGATCAGAGTACATGGTAAAATGTTTGCCTATATAATATTAACACCACATCTTCAAGGTGACGACCATTGCTGCTAACTCCAGTTCATGGGTACCGTAGTTATGCTCATTATTTCTTAGCTACTGAGAACAATACGCGATCACTGGTCGCTATTGTATTAGGACACACCCAATTCCAGTCCCTGATGCGTCACAGTAAACTATGTACCCTACGACATCCTATGGAAGCCTCATGATGGGGGCACTAGTCACCCTCTACCTCGTCTCTTAAAAGCTCTAGTATAATCTCTCCGACCATATGAAGGGTTGCCCCTTCTTCGTCAAGGCTGATAATGGTGCTGCAACTCTGGAGAAGCCTGGCACAAAGGTATGTCTGGACAACTCTTGAGTGATCGACTACTCCCTCTTATGAATGAGTCCATCCAGTGCTGCCTCAGATTTCCTTTTCGTTGTCCAAGGAAAACCCAATCCCAACTTTGTAGATAAACCACAACCTTTTTGCCAAATACATTCAATATGTGTATGAATTGTGGGTGCCCAGTCCATACCCAAAAAAATGTCATAAGGCCTCAATGCTACCCCCAGAGGATCCAACTGAAACTCGCTCCTCAAGGGTTAGATCACACCATCGTCATATGTGTGATTATCGAGTATCCTCCAAAAGGTATCTCTACATGTGCGGGTTGAGTCAACATTTTAACTGGAAACCCTTTGTTTGAGACAATATTCGTTGAAGGAAGGAATGATTGGTACCTATGTATAATTATACGACAGCTATTAGTAGACACATACTTTACCTCAATTCATTCATATAGCCCTTGGGTCACACTCCTTGACCGCATGTAGCTACTCTCTTCCCCTTTCCTCTAGATCTCTGATTCTGGAGGCTTCCACATAAGGGGGTGGTTGTAACATGTTGAAATGCACACCACATCATGTTGCTCTTTTAGCTATCCTTCCACATATTCTTCCCTACAAATTCATCTATCCTTAACAATCCCTCTTCCCAAAACATTTTAACATGCTGAAGTCTCTATGACCTGCACCGGTTTCCTGCCTTCCCACTACTAACATTCACGCGTTGTATCTGCTCATCCAAATAACATTCAACCACAAAGGTTATCTCTAGCATCCCAACATAAGTTGGAATGCATAGATGGATATTTATGGATCATATTTACTTTAATCACAACTTTCTCAGATGTTCAAGCCCTGAATCACTGATCATACCATATTCATAAAGTACCCGGAATGATCGCTGTGCCTCGATGAATTCTCAGCTACTGACACGTCATCCTGCTGAAGCTATAGAAGTTCTAGGGAACTCTTAGCCACCTCCTCAATACGGTCCTCATCCTCCTATGAGTCAGGATCGCCTTGGAACCTGAGTGGTATTTGATGTTGAAACACATGTAAGGAACTAAGCCTATAAGTGTCCTCTACCAGTACCATCGGTTGCTACTGCTGACCAACTTGCAGTGATATAGTCAAAACACTACCCATAGGAACTATCTCGAGTAATGGTCCACATACTGAGGCCACATCACTATGTGGACCATCCTCATGGTCTCTCACTAAAACAAACTAGAATATAAGATCACTATCTACTCTACGGTTGTCCGAACTAGGCAGGGAACTCTACCAATCACCTCTAGCCAATTCTCTATTGCTTGGGAATTAGTCTCGCTTCGTATCCTCGAAGGCCTCTGCCAGTGGAACTCGTAAAATACACCCAGTCTATGTGAAAAATCTACCAGTGCGGCTGCTGGAATCTTCTGCCCAATAGGTGGTGGTGGTGCTGGTACACTAACTGAAGGTGCCAACATAGTAAGAGGGCCCTGCACCGGAGCCTTGTCACATGGTGGGCTATCATCGGGTACTCTCTCGACACTCCAACGGGCTATATGTGAGGATGAGTCCTGAACAGATGCGACACGGTCAAAAGACTATACATAGTGAGGTGACCTGGTTGAGCTGAAATAAAAAATTCACAATGTAAAACACACATGCAAATAGTGTTTTTGTGCACTGAGTTGGAAATCAGAAGTCAGTGTCCTGGTGTATGGATACGTCGGTTGCCCGCACCAACACTGGACTCCTTGAACTGAAAACCCCACTTAGTCACCGTTACATTATTTCTTCACTGAAAATAAATATCAGAGTACTATGTTCTGCAGTAGAACAGACTCCTCTGATATCAATTTTTCATGACCCGTCCCTTAGGGTGCATATCGTGACTACCCCATGCTCGACTTCAACAGGACAGGGGCTAGAGACCATCACCAAAGGTGTATATCCCTAAACTGGGATGGAATTGCATTTATAATTGAAAAAAAAACTCATCATAGTACAAAAATGGAAGAAAAACACTACTTACAAACTGTATACAAAGAGTGTGATGGAATTTAAAAAGGGCCCAGAAATACAAGCCCACCTGTAATGTAAAAGTAGAACTGAAAAAGGGAAAATTAGTAAAAAGGTAAAAAGCAGCTCCTGGATCGTCCTCCGGGGTTCCTACCTAAAGGGTAGGTATATATGTCCACCTCAACACTCTACATCCATCAGACTCCTCTATTTACCGATTCGTCGTAAGTTCTGCCTCTAGGTAATGTCCAGTCCTGGTGCTCTCGGCCTCTGTCATCACTGTCCATTGTCTTCATCCAACCCAATGAGGTGCTGTCATAGCTCGTGCCGAGGTGAGTATTACGATAGTTAGTACGGACACCAATATCCTCAAGGCCTCACAAAATCAAACAAGGATAAACCACAAAGTATTAAATCAATGGATAACCATTACATAGGTTTGTGCCCATAAACATACATAAGACATCTAGTAACCCATCTCATTCAGGAAGAAAACACAGAAGTCATTGAAACAACTCAACCAAGATTATTATTCACTATGTTGAAACCATGACTATGGGAGAACTCCTCCTCTGTTGAGTACAGTGGGCCTGCCTCTACAACCAAGCGCTTCCCACTAACCATGGGATGCTGAGGTACTCTACCTGTCGAGTAATGCGGGCCTGTCCTGCTCTCACAGAGGAACTCCCCACCAGGGGTTTGCCGCTACAACCAAGCGCTCCCCCTCGTAGCCTACAAAGGTACTCCTTTAGTTGATTACAGTAGGTCTACAGCTACAACCAAGAACCCCTCTGTCGTGGGACTACTGCTACAACCAACGGCCCGTCACTAGGCCATCTGAATCAATCTGAGTTGATCAGTCAGGAGTCCTCAAGTCTCAGCCAGCTACTAGGTCCCTGCAATCTTCTCGCTAGTTAGCGTGAGGGTCTGCTCCACGAGCTACAAGTCGATACTCCATGTGCCATGAAGTCCCACGTAGAAGTATCTCAATGGCCCGACTCGTCTTATGGGTCTTAACGCAACAGACTACATGTCAATCAGACGCCTGATCTGTGTGTTATTAGAATTTTCGTTTCGAAGGCCCGGCTGGATTCGTGTACGAACCTACTTAACAATATCTCAAATATACCCCGAACTCCAATGGTGTATTCTTAAAGGGATAGCCTCTCAATGAGATTACCAGCTCCACTGACGGTTCATCAAACATACATCATGTTTCAAAGATAAGACCAAATTAAGCAAAGGGTTGGTAGTTGGCATGGGTCCTATCCGACCCGGTCTGACCAACTCGGCACAACCCAGTCTGAGTCGATCCGATCTGGGTCAACCTGGACAATCCTGATGTGTCGGACCCATCCCGTTGGGCAGGTCAGCCTGCTATGTTAGGCCAGGTCTGCTGGGCCCAGCCCAGTGGACTGCGAGAGTGGTTTGGAACAGATTTCACCACGCAGGCAGCTGGGCTCGAAGTCGGTGCCGGTTCGGCCAGTGCCACGAGGGACGGGGCTCGGGAGGTTAGCAGTCGGGATGCCAACTAGCCAGACACTCAAGGTGCGGGTAGGCCGGGTGGACACCGGGCAGGCCGCAGGTGCACTGGGCAGGGTGCGGGAGGACACTGGGTAGGCCGTGGGGGTGCCGGGCAGGCCACGACAAGGGCCGGGCAGGCGGGACGCACGTCGGGAAGGCTGCCAACAGGGCACGAGGGAGCCGTGAAGGCCATATGTAGGGTGCAAGGTAGACAGGCGGGTCACAGGCAGGGCACGTGGGCGCCAGGTGGGCCGCCGATAGGGCACTGGGGCACCGGGCGGGCCGCTGGCAGGGCACGGGGGGGCCACACTGACCACCAGCAGGGCACGGTGGAGTGGCGGCGCCAGGGCTGGCCAGCGTCGGGCGTGGCAGTGGTCGGATGGAAGCACTGGTGCACAACGACAATGGCGTGATTCTTAGATGTCGTAGGTAGCACTTCATTTGATCCCCATCATCGTCATCGTTGCTTTATCGCCATACAATTGTGGAGTCATCCCAAAAATAACAACGGAGGGGTCAGACTATGTTGGTTTTTCCCGCACCCTCTTCATTTAGGGTGGTAGGAATATGTTCTCAACAACGGAACACAACACCACACCCATAAAAGGTAAACATCAATGTTCTTCATTTAAAGATGGAAGGACATGGTACTTTAAAGGAAACAACCCCTACCTTTTATTCTCCGTTCATGAATTCATGTTTGTTGATGGTGTTGCGGAATGAAGATGATAATGTTCATCGATCACCGAGTTCGCCACGCACTCCCAATCCAATATTGTGCATCGGTTTGATGACGATGATGTGGAGGGAAGTTTCTCTCCCTCAGAAATTGGCCGGGGTAGAAGACCGAGGAAGAATCGCCACTGGCGTTCTTCTCGTTCTTTTCATTCTTCATTGGGAGAATGGTTCTCCCTGGATCTCAATTTCCTCCATTCCACAAAAAGAGAGTGCCGAAAAAATAATAACTATATATTGTCTGTTATTTTATTGTTGGCACACAAAAATCAATCGTCGAAAAATACTCCCCTTAATAAAATTACACGCGTTGGCGCAATTAAATGGTACGTGTGTTGGCGCAATTAATTCCGCAGATGAGGTTAGGAGGTCCTCCCTCATTAATGAGGGGGAGTGGAGAGGTTTCATCCTCCACCATCAATAGGGGTCGAGTGGTCCCCAACCTTATCATCAAAAGGAAGGTTATGCTCGGGTGGGCCCCCACCACCATAACCTCTCATGGGAGGTTTGGGTGTGGATTTCCCACAACCAACTTCCTAGGGGAGGTCTCAACCAACACAACCAACACAACACAACATAAAAATAAAATAAAGTTATGTACTTTATATTATTATTGTTTTAATAAAATGTCAAAAACTACGTTTTACTTCCGACTCCCGGTCGTTATAGTGAATGTCTTCTTAAGTGAATACCGGTGATGTGAGCTCAATGGTGTCCTTGGATTTCAATTCCTATCACCGGTTCAAAAATAACAAAACATCGCTCGCATATTTACTAAACGTACCCGAAAAAAGTTTAGAAAATTATTATCAGTCACCCTCGAACAACTGTCGTCGAGGTTAGGATCTACCTAGATGAAACATGAACCAAAGAACACAATGGTACTCTTGGATATTCAATCTGAATTACCGTTTAGAAGTTATTAATTTTACAAGAAAATAATCATCACATAATTATTTTATTTGAGGCCAAAAACTACATTTTTATAGTGGCTCGCACCAGCCATTGTTAGTATCTACATATATAAAGAATGACCTCATGAGTTCAGCAGTGGTCTCAGATTCTAATCCGAGCTTCCATTTGTGAGTTATAAGAATTTGAAAAATAAAATAATTTATTTAATTATTTTATTTATGGTAATGCCAATTTTGGTATTTCTCACAGGAGGCTCGCGCCAACTAAAATTAAGTCGCACTTAGGGTTAACCCGCTATACTGAGTGCAACTGTGCTCTGGGATTTTTGATC
Source organism: Viscum album (assembly GCA_963277665.1). Classification (NCBI taxonomy): domain Eukaryota; kingdom Viridiplantae; phylum Streptophyta; class Magnoliopsida; order Santalales; family Viscaceae; genus Viscum; species Viscum album. The sequence goes on from OY728164.1 coordinate 1,236,187,308, forward strand.
CGAGTAACTGTTTAAGAGTTATTCCACAATTTTAGGAAAACTACTTTCATGCTTTAATTTATTCTTAACAAAACTTCGACGGATCATTTCGGGCACTCCCTCTTCATAATCACATGTCGTCATATTTCGCGGACCCGTAAAATTCCCAGTTAATTAAAAAAAATTAAATGGGAATTCCGGGACTTTACATGCCCCAAACCTAGAAGACCAGAGTCATTGCATTATTACATAACATTGGCATCATTTCAATGAATCATGTCACGAAAAACGATCGGTTTAGTAGTCTTGGAAAATAGATTTCATACATGAATGTTACATTACAATTTATTTCATATAAAACGCCATAAATAATACATTATGAATGCAATTATTCAATTATTTTAACCCTGTATATAAATTAGAATACAATTCTTGGAATATTAGGGAAAAATCAAACATAGTAAAGGGCGAGCTCAGATTCTCATTATGGATAAAAATATAGCGTAATCTTTCATAAATAAGCATAAACACATAAGGATATGTATAAGTATAAACCAAAACACTTTTAAACATAAATTTCAACATAATATTGAAAAGATAAAATAAAATAATTCCATTTACTTATTCACATGTATATACTACTACTCTAATAATCACATGCAATATCAATAGCCAGTTTCATAATGATGGAATGCATAATGTCGGACTTCATTACCACAATGTGAAGGTCTTGTGCCAAGATATAAAATAAGATTATTTCAAGGCCTTGTGGCAAGAAACTATTTTGTCACTTGAGACCTATCGATTCATCAAGGGGCTACAGAGAGCTCAACCCTTCATTTACTATGTCCAATTCATTCCTCATATGAAAAGGTTTAAACATAAGATAAACATTAGTTTTAATACTAGAATATGAAATGTCAATACTTTATCCATAAACCATGGATGGTATAAAAATAACACATCCACAGTCAAACATATCACAAAACATTCAATACAATAGGGATGATTTTTATCATAATAAATCAACTTCAAACATGATTAAAATCTATTAAGGGATGCTAATATATATGAAATGATTTGTAAAAAATATTTTAGAGAAATATACCATTTTGATAAAAACATCTAAAAGTCACACAATGTAAAAAGTAAGACATATAATGACATTTTTGAATCAAAGTGTCCCACACCACTTTGAAACATTTTAATGAAATTAACATTTTAAAAACATTCATGTCCATATAAATAAATCCTTAAATTTTTTTTTGAAAAGATGGACATTAATGAGAATGATTATAAGAATAAATATTTAAAACATTTTAAATGGTGTTTTATTAAAAAAGTATCTTAAAAAGATTCCATTTGAAAACTATTTTATTAAACATGTATATGGATACTAAATATGTCCCAGTAGATACTTACGTAAAAACAACATTGGATAATAAAGTGTTTATGAAATTAACCCTTACCTTGCACTTTCCTTTAGTAGATAGTATGTTTAACCTCTTGTATAATGACTGTATTATGTTATTTAATTATACAAGAATCATATTAATATATTTGATATCATACATGATTCATTTATTACTATATACTGAACATTTAATAACAATTTCCCTATTAAATTATCAATTCGGGAAATAGTCCCTTTCTTTATCGTAAGTGTTTTAAATTTTTACTCTTGATTGTATCACTTAGATCATAATTTAAATAATTCTAGAATATTAAACATGATTTATATATCATATATATTTATAATATAAATATTTATAATAGACGTATATATATGAAATGGATAACACCATTTATGTAGATGGTAGGCCATACATATGCCAAAACGTTGCTTCTATTTTCATATCATATTGAACAAAACTAAGTGAATAATATATATGTAAGTACATAAATATATATATATATATATATATATATATCCAGTATCATTATTATGTAATATATTACATACATATTAATGATATATATTTTAAAATCTACTTTGAATGGTGATCGTGGAAATGAATTTCATCAAGTCATTGAGACAGTAATCCGTACGTACGCATATGCGACAATATCATTATATTGATGGGAAAATCATATTTAATTGGATGTTATATCATATATAAATAATAATTACCTATTTATATATATTATTTATATTATTTATACTCATTATTACACCCATACAAATAATGAAGTGATTGAATAACAAAATTCATCATGACGTGGAGATGGTAATCCGTACCTTCGCACGTATGGTGAATTATTCCATTATAGTATGGATAGAATAATGAATATGGTTGTAACAATTTTATAATAACATCATAGTATGTAGAAGATACTGGATTTATTATTTTATAATGGATACAACAAAGAAATAGGATGTGGAAGAAGAAGAGAACGTGAAAGAGGTGATGAAATATTTACCTCTTCTTCTGGTTCTTTCTTTTGATTTGATCAAAAGGGCTCCCTAGGTCGGATTTATGATCAAAGGAAGGCCTCTAGTATGAAGAGAGGATTGTTGGGAGGATATTTGGGTAGGTTTTGGCTTAGAAAAAAGTCTATGGAGGCATTAAATTAAGATAAGTAAAATTTCCCTTTTATAAGAGAGGTGATGGTCACTTTAGGAAAATCATTAAATATTATTTTATTATAAAATAATATTCAGTTTCTAATGGCCAAAAAATGAAATATTTATATGATAAGGTGGGTTTAGGTTAACAACCACTTAAACAATATGTTTTAGATATGTTTGGGTTACCATATTAACCTTATCTTTTAGATTTAACTCTTAGTTAAATAGTTTGACATTACCATGTCACTTTTTATTATTATATTATATGGTCAATAAACATACTATAATCTTCCAATATGACCCAAATAGAATCATTAATGACATATATAATATTAATAAGGCCCTTTGGCCGAAAATTATATTTTTAGGAATATTATATCAACCAATAATATTCTATCTGTTATAAAAACTCAATTATGTCAATTTTGACATTATTTAATAAATGATTGTTGTTAAACTCCTAAAAACTTTATTACTTCGAAAAAAATTCATTTGTTCAGTCCTAAAATGTTATATTAATGTATAAAATTAGTGTAATTCATAAAAGGTCTCAAATTACATTTATTTGGATATTTATAATATCAATTAGTTTAAAATTTCATTATTATGGTAATTACTACATCACCATTATGTAATAATGAAATTAAATTTTATAATGACTAAAAATTATAAATAAAAAATAATTATGTAGAAAAAAGTTTATATTTCTAATTAATATTAATAGTAGAATTTATATTATGTATAAACCTATATTAAAAATAGTTTATTTATTAAACATTGAATTTAACTCTTTTAACAATTCTTTAAATAAACTATTAATAAATTTTCTAATCTAATAAATGTAGACCTAATGTTTCATATATTATTCTAAGGTTGTTTTTGGTTGAATTAAACTTATAAAATAGATATAAAACATGTGCTAGAGTAACTATAATATCATTTTTAACCTTAATTACCCTAATTACATTTAACTGTGATAAATGAAAGTCAAAAGTTACTATTCACCAAAAATTATTTTCTTCTTCTTAAACGACATTTTACTTACTGATATTTACCATGCCTCTCATATTTTTTAAATTCAACTCACAGAAGAGGTAAAATTACATTTTATGCAGCTTTGTAAATGCTCTTAGGAGGTGGGTAAATGTTGGTATAATTTTTAATAAAATTTTATACATCTAAACTTGTTATAAAATGACTATAATGTATTAAATTGAACATATATTGGTATTATATATCTATTTTGTCTTAAATTAAATTTAAAAAAAATAACTAATTATATAAATTAAATGTTGGTTTTAGATATTAACGTAGTTTTTTTCACAATTCATCAAAAAATAAGTTTTTTTAGAAAAATACCAAAAATTTACCCTAAGATAATTTTGATATTCCAAAATCAATAATGAAGTTTATTTTACCTAATTAAAAACATAATAGTTAAATTTTTTGATTTAAAATTAATCTAATTGTAAAAACCAAAAAGAGGGTTTTTAAAGAGTAAAAACTATACAATGATTTACATGTGTTTATGTCAAATTTAAATGTGAAATTACTTATAATGACATAAATTGTATTAAATGATAAAGATATAATCTAATTATTCTTAAAAAACCATTAAAATTCATAATTTTACACATAAATTATTTCGATTAAAAAAGTTGTTTTCTATTAAAACATAGTATTTTTCATTATTTGTCAAAATATGAATGTTATCATAAAAGTACCAAAAATTTATCCAAACTAAATTTTTATGTCCCTATTCTAATAAACAATTTAATTTCACTAAATTTAATATATAAAAGTTTCAAATATTGGTTTTAAAAATGGTTCTCCATTAAAAAGCGATAAATTTGTTTTTCTTGGAAAATTCATCTTTTATATGAAAAAAATGAATTTGTTCTTATATTATGTTTAATAGACACATAATATGGTTGTTAAAATTATATAGAGTATATAAGATTCAAAATGAAGTTAATACTATTCATAACCAGTTTTTGAACAGTTAGTTTAGTATGTTGTGGTGCATCCGAAATCGGTGTTGCATATAGCACAAGCTATTGAATTAATTTAATGAGATAACGTACTATGAAATCATGGGGTGTTACATTCTCATATGCTTCAATAAATTACATCCTCACAATTAAAAATTTTTCTTTGAAAATAAATGGTTAGAAATTGAAAAATACCTATGTGGAAAACCCACATCAGATATTGGTTTAATAAAAATAACTCTTAATAATAAGGAAAGGCACTACTGGAAAAATACCCTATACCAACGGTTTGGAACCGTTGGTATAGGCCCTCAAACAGTTGGTATATTCTATACCAATGGTTTAGAGGACCGTTGGCAAGTAATCCATGATAATAGGTCTATACCAACGGTTTTGGGAAAACCGTTGGTATAAGTAATATGAAAACCTATACCGACGGTTCCCAAAACCGTTGGTATATGTATTTCAAAAAAAAATATTCTGTGGGATTTGATCCCAGGACCTCTAGTTTATAATTGAATGATTTAACCACTAACCTAACATGACTTTTGTGAACATAATTTCATAAATATATATATGTATTATTATAATAATTTTAAATTTTGATTTATATAATGTTCTCGGTAAGAAGATTCGATTAAAAATTGAAGGACCTATACCAGCGGTTCTCAAAACCGTTAGTATAGACCTATACCAATGGTTTTGAAAACCGTTGGTATAGGTCATTTGATTTTAGGACCTATACCAACAGGTTTTGACAGACCGTTGGTATAGGTCCTATAGGTCCCCCCCCCTATACCAACGGTTTGGCCAAAACCGTTGGTAAAAGTCATATTTCTAGTAGTGAGGGAAATGAAATAGTCACCACCAAATTATTATCTCAATTAGGAGAAAATTGGTTGAAATTAGAGTCACACAATTTGATTTAGAACATATATATTTATAGGGACCGATTGAGGTCATAAATCACAAAAAAGTGTAACATTGAGGGCCTCAAAGCCATCAATCTCATATGATGTAAAATATCATCGGTTCGAAAAAACATAATGTTTTAGGATTACACTTTTTTTTAAGATACATTACCTAATGATTATGAAATAATTTATTCATTGAATATGAGTAAAAAATATACTTGACTTGTAATGTTTCATCCTTCGCTTAATTTATACCACAAACTAAATTTTCACTCCAAAATAGAATATAATTCCAAAATATTCATTTTTTCTTAAATGCAAAGGGATCCAAAAATAATGAATTTATAATTCATTTGTCAGAATATTTAAAAAAACTAAAATATACAAGCTAAGAAATCACATAGGCTATTGGTATGTGATGCACCCTTTTAACCCTTCAATTGCAGGTTCAAGTCTCACAGCCTTGCATGACACGAAGTGTTGTCACCCGACCTCCAGGTTGTCATTTTTAAGACAATCCCAAAATAATCTCAAGAAAGTATTTAATAATAAATATTGTATACAATGTCAATCATAATCTATTCCAACCCTTATACTTATCCAAAATACTTCTGTCCAGACTCCCAATCCAAAATTTATAAGGTATACACAATAATGATCCTTTTATTACTTATAGAATACTGGTTATACTCTTTATATACATAAATGTTTTAAACTCCAACGATGATGGATTAAAAAACCATTATCCAGTTCCAAGGATGCCAATAATATCAAATATAATTTATCTAAATCAATAATATCTTATTCAAAATTTAATACCTTAGTATCAGGAATATATTAATTTTTTTCTATTTCCTTCAACAATGTATTTTACAAAAAAAATTAACTTTCCATTTAGTCACTTTTCTTGGTTCCACACAATCTCACATCCTATATGAAATAATACTCTATTACAAACCATATATACTCTATAATTATTATTACATGTACATCATTAATACAATACTCAAAAAACACATTTCTTTAATAACAACATAAGTAATCTAATCATTACACTTCATCATTGGTAGTATCATAACATTATTATTATCCAATAGCAGCAATTGTGGTATAATCTGATGATTTGGACATTGCTTCACATAGTGTTCCATCTCCTTGCAGATAAAGAATTGTACATTTAAAAACTTTTTCTTACCCTTGCAATCACATACTTGGTTTCCTTTTTCTCCACACTTTTAACTAACTCTCATTCCCTTGAAGCATATACAATGGTGATTCTTTCCATAGTTATCACATATGGGAAAAATACTTCTTTCCTTTATTTCCTTTATCCATCTTTCGTTCTACCATCCTTTTCTTCTCTGGATTATCTTCCAAGACATAGGACTCAGAAAATTCTTTACTTAATTTATTAAAACATGATAATTTTAATTCAAATGCGGATAATATGTGGGATACCATTTCTATTATAAATTTCGGATTAATACAATGAAATATATGATCTTTCTTACTCTTTGGATCATGCGTATTTTTTGGGTTCTTATTCCATCTACTAGGCACCATTTCAAAAAAAATAGCATACATAGGGTTACTTTGTGAATCACAATTCATAATTTCGAACCTATAAAATACCTAACATAATTTTATATGATTTTACATATAATATATAATCATAAAATGCGTTCTTTGAGAATGTATTTAATCATAAATCCTTCGTAATGGAATGTAATGAAAATGTGAATTTTCCAATAACATATCCCCAAGGAGTGTCGTAAGAAAGAGTGCATCAAAGCCTGTTTTTATGTACTAGTTCCCATTCATGTCTAGATCAAAGTGGTGTTTTATGGTTTTACCCATAGGTACATATATTCTTGAGCCACCTCTACCTGATCATATCCATACATAGATTTATTTCATGAAAAACTCACAAAATCTCTACAGTACCAAACTTCTAGGAAGATCTTCTATTCTAATTCTCAATGTCTATCATAGGATAGATTTCTCTAATCAGAGTCTTTATAAATCTAGTTTCCAATGATATTTCTAAACTTCCTATAATTCCGACAATAATGCCCCGACCCTAGGAGACCAGAGTCGGTGCATTAATACATAACATTGGCATGATTACAAGGAATCATGTCCCGAACGACCGATCAATTTAACTGTCTGGGAAAATAAACTTTATACAGGAATATTAAATTACAATTTATAACATACACCAAAAAATAAATAATAAAATGAAATATCAATAGCCACTTTCAAAATGATTAATAAAATGTATAAAACTAAAACAAAATCCTTTTAAACATAAAATTAAGCATAATATGGAAAATATAAATCTAATAATTCCATTTACTTATTCACATGGATATTCTACTAGTCGAATAATAAAATGCAATATCAATAGCCACTTTGAAAATGATGTAATGCATAATGCCATACATGAAAACCACATAGTCAAGGCTTTTTACCAAGACTATAAATAATATTTTGTCACATCCTTGTGTGAAAACACTAGTTTGTTTCATGAGATTTGTATATATGAAATAGAAAACATCATTTATGGAGAAGGTAGGTCATACGTACACCTAAACGTTGTTTCTATTTTCTTATCATATTGAACAGAACTAAGTGAATAAGTTATATGTAAGTACACACATATACATTTCTACTATCATTACTAATTCATATATTAAAAACTTTTTAATGATATATATTTTATAATCATCGTTGAATGGTGAACATGGAAATGAATCTCATCGCGTCGTGGAGATGATAATCCGTACGTACACAAGAGTGACAATATCATTATATTGATGGCGAAAGCATATGTAATTGTATGATATATTATATATAAATAATCAATAACATGTTATATTTATTATTTACATCAGTTATACTCATTATTATACCCATCCAAGTAATGAAGTGTTGGAATAACAAACTACACCACAACATGGAGACGGTAATCCGTACGTACGCACGTATGCTGACTTTTCCAATTATTGGATGGATAGAATAATGAATATAGTTGTAACATTTATATAATAATATCAAAAAATTTAGAAAATATTTGAGTTATTATTTTATTATAGAAACAACAAATCAAGAGGATGTGGAAGAAGAAATGAACTTTAAAGAGGTGATGAAATATTTACCTCTTTTTCAGTTACTTCATTTTGATTTTATCAAAAAAACTCTCTAGGTTGGATTTCTGACCAAAGGAATGCCTCTAGGATGTATAGAGTAAATTTGGGAGGATATTTTGGTAGGTTATGGCTGAAAAAAGGATTTTGAGGTGCGAAATTAACATAAGGGGACGTGACCTATTATAAGAGATGTGAGGGTCACTTTAGGAAATGTTTGAGATATTATTTTATAATAAAATAATTTTCAGTTTGTAATGGCTTAAAAATGAATTATTTAAAGTCTAAGGTGGGGATAGGTTGATAAACAGTCAAAAAATGTTTTATATAGGATTGGGTCACAATATTTTCTGTATCTATCAGATTTAACTCTTAGTTAAATAGTTTGGCATCTACCATGTCTCTTGGTATTTTAATACTATATGGTTAATTAATTTACTATAAACTACCATGAAAACCTGAATAGGTTCATTCATGACATATATAATATTAATAAGGAATTTTGTTTGAACCTCATGTTTTTATGAATATTATATAAACCAATAATATAGTATTTGTTTTAAAAACTCAATTATGTCAATTTTGAAATTATTTAATAAATGATATTTATTAAATTCCTAAAACATTGTTACTTAGAACTAAAAAAATATGTTCAATACTAACTTGTCATAATAACCTATAAAATTAGTTTAATTCATAGAAAGTCTCAAATTAAATTTATTTGGATATTTATAATATCAATTATATTAATATTTCATTATTATGGAAACTAACGTGTCAACGTTGGGTCATAAATAAATTATATTATTTAATGTCTAAAAATGATAAATAAAATATCATTATTTATGAATTATTTTTATATTTCTAATGAAAATTAATAGTAGCATTTATATTATTTATATCCTTATATTAAAAATGGTTTAGTTATTAATCTTTGAATTTTACTCATTTAACACTTTTTTTAAATAAAATAATACAAAATGTCCTTATCTAATCCAAGTGGACCTAAAGGATCATATTTTATTCTTAAGGTTATTTTTGGTCAAATTAAACTTATCCAATAGAGTTAGGAAATGTGTTAGGTTAATTATGATATCCATATTAGCCATAATTACACTATTTACTTTTAACTGTGGTACATTAAAATCAATAGTTACTATTCACCAAAAATTATGTTCATCTTATTGAACCAAATTTTACATACTAATATTAACATTTTTTCATGTATTTTTTAAAATAAACTTACATAAGTGTTAAAATTATGTTTTATGCATATTTTAAAATGCTCATTGGAGGTGGGTAAAAGATGGTAAAAAGTTTGATAAAATTTTATATATCTTAACTTATTATTAAATGACTCCAATTAATAACATTGAACTTATATAGGTATTATATATCTATTATTACATAAAATAAATACAAATAAAATAAATAATTATTTAAATAAAATTTCTGTTTTAAATAATTGCGTAATGTTGTTTACTATTCATCGAAAATTGAAAGTTTTCAGTAAAATACCAATCATTTACCCTATGATAATTTTGATATTATGAATTAAAAAATGAAGATGATTTTAAATAAAATCAAAACATAGTAGTTAGATTTATAAATTTAAAATTAATTCCCACTGTCAAAACCCAAAAGTGGGTTTTTAAAAAGTAAAAACTTTCATAAAATTGACATTTGTTTATGTCAAATATAAACATGAAATTACTTATAATGATCTAAATTATATTAAATGATAAAGATATAATCTAATTATTTTTTAAAACTTTTCAAAATAATAATTTATCACTATAAATTATTTCTATTAAAAAGGTTGTTTTCAATTAAAACAATGTATTTTTCATTTATCGTCAAAAGATGAAAATTATCAGAAAAGTACAAAAAATATATCAAAAATAAATTTTTATGTCTTTCATCAATAGAAGAATTTAATTTAATTAAATTGAATATATAAAATTTAATTTTTTTGGTTTTCGAAAGGGTTCTCCATTAAAAGGTGATAAATTTTTATTTTTTGGAAAATAATTCTTTTATATATAAAAAAACTAATTTATTTATATTATATCTAATAAACCCGTAATATGGATGTTAAATTATATAGATTATATAAGATTCAAAATTTCATCAGTAATATTCATAACCTGTTTTTTGTATGGTTAGTTTTGTAAGTTGTTGTGTGCTCGAACTCCGTGTTACTTGGAGCACAAACTATTGAATTACTTTAATGAGATAACATACTTTTAAATCTTGGGGTCTTACACATTGCACACAATGTTGAGTAATACTGAAAAATAATGATATAATATTATCTTCAGGGGTAGTTATTTTCTAGCTGTTGTATTGGTGGGAATGGATAGAACTAACTACAATATGAATATACATGTTTGTCAAATGTTTTTACATTTATCCAATAAATTATAGAGGCTTAAAATAAGAAATAATATGATTTTAAGATTATTATATTTTTAGTAAATTTTATATATTCTATTTTACAAAATAATATTCTTATCTATAATCAGTATATCGAAATTTACTTTGGGTAATTTTTTGGTATTTTTCCTATATAATTCATTTTTATAATGAATAGTAAAAATATTGTATTTTAATTCAAAACTACGTGTTAATATAATTTATTTATTAGGATATATTATCTCTTTAATTAGGTTTAATGTGTAATTATATTATGTTTTAACTATTTAATCCTATTTTTTTACTTTGATGTAATTAAATTCTGAAATTTAACATAAACAAGTGACAATCTTTTGGTAATTATTATTTCATAAAAAATGCTTTTTGTTTTGACAGTGGGAATTAATTTTAAATTAATTTCAACAACTTTTCTGTTTTCAATATTGAAAAATGGATTCCAAATATGGAATCAATAGGTCCAAATCATGTAAATAGTTAACATTTATTTTTAGACATAATGAATATTTACATCAGTAAAAATTTTATTTATCATGGTTGAAGGGTAAATCTTATAAATAAGGGTAAGAATTTATTACTATTATTATATTAAATTACCCTAACATGTGTCCTAATCCTATTGGTTGATAAATTATTCATGATGGTCACCCTTGGGTCTATTTTGGGACACTATAGAGCCACATGGAAGTGATAATGACACTTTATATTAATTAATTTAAAGTAAAGACAAAAATGACACTAACATATATCTTTTAGTACATCAATTATTACATGGGGGGTTATAAGATATCTCTTAGACTATAAATATTAATTTGAAATATAATATGATTTCTTACATGATGATATTTTTTTATAATTTTTATAATCTATATAAATAACAATATTTATGACACAATAATGATGCAATGTTTACCTCATTAATGAACGATTTAAATAAATAATATTATAAATATTAAAACAATATACAAAACCTATCCAATTACTATATAATGATTTTATTTAAAAAATTAGTCATCTTATCGTATAATTTAATTATTTTTTGACCTTATTAAACAAAATATATGTTTGTAATAAAATATTATTTTTATACTTACCTAAAGAGACCTTCATCCCACTTATAAAAAGCCCTCACTTCTAACCCATTCCCCACACTTCTAAATCCCATTGAATCATAAAACCTATGAGAAATTAAGCTCCCTAAATCCCCCTACATTTCCTAGATGCATTCCATAGTTATAAAGAAAATAAATAAATACTTTAGGTTCAAACCAATGGAGATACCCGATTTAAAGGTAATGACTTCTCTTAAGTTATTCTATTTTATTTTACTTCCCTAACTCATAAACACTTTTTATTTCTTTTTTTATATAAAAACAAGTATTTTAAATATTCTATATTGTTTTTATGAGATGTATTTGTACTAAACATACACACACCTCCATCTAATGGTTAATGAACATTATTTTTCTGTGAATGGCAAACTACTTCCTCACGAAGTGATGATTATTCATCCATCTCTTACCACTGCTTTTAGTGGCCATTAATAAGGAAATATATTTATATGTGATATATATAATATTTATATTATTTCTATTCTACTGTATTTTTAATTTATTGAATGCCATTATCGTTTCCATTGTGGGTAATTATGATAATTTCATTTGAAAAAGTGTGGACTAGCGCCCCCTCAAAGTGATATGACTAGTTCATGCCATACGTGTAATGTATAAAATATGGAGATAATTAAATTATATATTATATTATACTGGAATTATAATATACCTACTTGTCATTAAATTTTAATTCCATTAAATATGAAATTTAAATGAATGTATCATTCAAGAGTACATTCGGCTTACCATATCCATGAACGGTGCATTTCTTTTATTTTCTCCAAATGTTATGTACTATTATAAATACACACACATATATATAGTTGATATATATGATATATATGATATCTAAATCATTATTATATTTCTATAGATAATGTAATTTCGACCACATGGACAATTTATTATTATTATAAGTTAATTTTTAATTCATGTTCCGAACATGAACAAAATGTCCTATGTGAACTAAAATAATTAACTAATTGATATAACAAGGTAATAATTTATATATAAGTAATAATAAATCTAAAAATTGTTATTATGAATGTAGAAATTAAATTTATTTTATTATTCAGGAATGTAAATAATGATCCAGTCAAGTCGGACACGAGTTAAGGGGTTTCTTATCTCACATTTAATTCCATGCGATTTCAATTGTTCACCACATATTTATTGCATGTGGTGTATTATAAAATTTCATTTGATATATAATATCATGATTAATTTTATATTAATAGGATTCATAGATTTATTTGGTGGATACTATCATTTGTTCATAGGACTCGATTGATTACAATTTTGTAAGTGATTTTCATCTCACTTTTTATTCCCATGAGATTCATGCTATATTTTCCACTATTTTTTCTATGGTTTGTATACTAAAAATGATTTTATTATTTGTTTAATATAATGTAATTTTTTGTTCTTTAAATCTTAATTTTATTATCCTTCTTTCATGTGCTATATGTCTTCTTTGTTACAAAATTGGTAACAGAACCTTTCACCCTCTTCTTTTTAAAAGTATATTTTTATGTATTTTAATTTAAATCATCAAATGTTGGCATATGTTCTTATATATACTTATTTATGTAAATATTATATCAATGTTATGAGATAAAAATTTCTCTCTCATCATCATATTTTTTGAATTTTAAAGTGACACCGTTAGGCTGTAGAATATTTGTAAGAGATATTCTTTACCCAATTTCAATTAATTGGGTAAAACTTATGCTTCATGATTATGGCGTGTTATGAATATGTCTGAATTTTCACATATTCTTTTATACATAATATCCACTTATATTGGGTGTATTCTTATTTTTCAAACATTATTATGACATTGATATTTCATTAATATAAGGATATAATATCTACATGGGACATTGTCTCAATTTAAATTCCATTGAAACTTATTTACTGGTATACATCAATTCAGTTTTATATGGTGTATATACTTCCCATTTAGGTATTAAATCAAGAATCCTTGTATTCTGATGATATTATATGATTTTATTGATATTATTACTAATTTTTTTTATTCAAGCGTCTCTAATTTTTTTAAAAACTTATTTACCTAAAATATCATTTTAAATGTTTTAAAGATTTATTATTTTAATCTTATCATCAATGTACATGTTTTAAAAAAAATTAGGATTTATTTATATGGACATTAATTTTTTTAAATGTTAGTTTTTAAAAAATTTCAATGTATTATGGGACACTATGATTCATAAAATCTAACTATTAAATGGTTTAAGAAATGGTTTTATAACGCATTGATTATTTCAATATAATGATATGATATACTGTATGTTAATGAGGAAATGTTATATTTCCTTTAGGATCGTATTGTGTGTTATGATAATTGTAAGGTTATTGGGAATTTTTAACCAATACGGGTGGTTCCATGATAATCCAATGAAGGATGAGCCTGAGATAGCTATCCAATGCATTGGGTAACCTGACAGAGGTAATCATTAATATTTCTTGTAAGAGATTTATGGAATATACTATAATGGGTATTCTAACGTAACTCCATATATAGTTGTGATAGCTACAATGAATGTTTTATTCTATTCCACATGTTACCTATATGATTTATGATTTTTGGGTGTAAATCATAAATGTTATGATTATATAAGGTATTTTATGATTGAAATTAGTGTTCCATTTATTTTAATTTATTGATGCGATAATGTTTCCTTTCCATATATTTTATCCATTACTACAATTTTAATGCTCACCCAATTTTTTCCTATTTTTTCACAGAAATTAATGATAAATTGGGTCAAGTATGGGATCAAGGAATAGTCATGTTGTCTAAATCATGAACCTAGACATGTTTTTTAGTGTTTTTATTTTATAAAAAAATTGGATACTGATTAGAGGTGTCTACATTGTAATTTTTTGAAATGTAATGTAACAGAGATGGCCAAATTACCTAAAACACTAAACCTGAAAAAATTCTCAATGTGAATTATTAATTTAACTCAAGATTCTTTAATTTTTATGGTAGGGTCCTTATAGTTGGTATTAGAGGTTGATTTAGAAAACATTATGGTTTATGAGTTTTCTTTAAACACATTGTTAATCCCTATGCCTTTTATTTCAGTTAAATCGTTGTTTTATAATTTTTTCAGATCAAGGAATTTCACTTAGAAATGGAATGAGGAGGGTCTTAAATGACATTTCTATCTCTTCCTGAAGACATGCTTGCAATAATTTTTACAAAGTCATGTTCAGATTATTGTGAATCTTTTTCTAGTATACATCTCACTTGAAACCAGTTGTTTGAGATATCAACAACCTCTACTATACCACGATATCATTATGGATCATGGTTTGTCTTCAATAAAATCATATTTTTTCAATAATCACATATTTTTAAGAGAGTTAAATATTATCAAGGCAGTTTTAAATATTTTACCTTATCATGAAATTTATAAGAATATTATGATTTTCAAAAAGGTGCGGAAGAAGCAGAATCCTGCACAACAAATTTATATTTTATTTTACAATATAGTCTCCTAGCACATACTATTGGTATTTTAAATGGACCATTGATTGATATTTCTAAATCAAATTCGGTCCGACAGTTTTATAAAAATCATATTTTATCAGATGTTTGGAAATTTTATGTCATACATGATTATTTTCTGAAACTATTATTCTTCGAACACCCTTATGAACTAAGTTTTACAAGGTGTATTTGGATGAAGGTAGAAAATTATTTTGAAGGATCTCTAAATCATTGTTTCAATGGATGGACCTTCTACCTATGTAAACAAGATGATGAATAAACCATATCAACACCATGATCAAGGTATGATGTTATTTCTATTGGTAATTGTTTTAGTTTATCATATAAATGTGAAAAATGTCAATATATAATATGTTGAGGTCATAATATATTAGGATGAAAATGAAAAGTATAAGAAATAATTTAAGGTTAAAACATGTTAAGGTTATATTTGTGTTTTATAAAAAGGACAAAACATATGATTGGAGATAATCCTTCATGTCCAGAAAGGCCGCTTGAATCAATCCCACAAACAAATGGTGATAAAGGTGAATCACCTACCATTTTCCTACAGGAGTCCCAGGGTAGTTTGATTTATTTTTTAAGTTAAATGATTTTATGGATCAATAATAAGTTCATTTTGGGAACTTATTTTTTATAAAATAGATATCCATAATATAAGAAAATGATTTGGGAATTAAGTGATAAAGGTTATTTTTTATGATTTTATCTCTTTTCGAAACATTATATGCTCAATGAAAATAGAATACTAGGCGATCTCATTTGTGGAGTAACGGTTGAAATTTTATTTTGGGAGAATATATTTTTTTTATTGTAGACATGTCATGATTTGGTTTATTTATCGAAATGATTAACCTATCATGGAAAATATGTGATTAAGTTAATTCGTTTTTTATGAGTCTTTAAGAGTATTTTATGTTATTTGATGATAAATTCTAAGATTTATCTTCGAATACTATATGAATAAATCCTTATATGTGATGGGTTTTAATCTTAGTTTGAGTTACTTACAAAAATTTTATGGAAAATGTTTTATTGATTGGTCTTTGTTGAACTTTTGGTATTGTTTGAAATTTTTTGGAGATTAAGAGTAGTTTTCCTTTTTGTAAAAGGTTATTTTTTTGGGGATTATATGATCTTGTACTAACCATTTTAGTTTTGGTTAATGTCTAAAAACATGGAAAAATTATAGTTCATATATTTTGGATTATATGATTTTATTGATATTCATTACATCACATTCAATGTGAACAAGTCATCTTAAATACTCAACGCTTGGATAAAATATGAGTTTGTGGTAGAAATAGAGTAATGGATGAAACATTACATGAAATGTAAGTATGTTTCCATATTTTTTTTATTTTATATATTAAATAAATTCGTCAACTTTATGAAAATTTACTTAAAACAAAAACTTTGTATGTAATCTTATCTTATTGGGAAATCAATGACTATTTAACCCATCACAATTTATAGATTTTATAGTGGTTAACATTCTCCTAATAATGTTTTATACCACTCTCCATCAAACCATGATGGTTTTTTTCTCTTCAATATCCATGTTATCAAGTAATCCTAGTATCTATTGTCTCAGGTTACCTTTGAATTTCTCTTTCATTATTTTTCAATGATATTTTTATTGGATGTTTTTTCTATGTGGGACTTTAAATAATGTTTCCAAGTCTCATTTTAAAAATTTTTACGATGCAATTTTTGAATGGGGGAACAATGTAACATCCCAGGTAAATAAAGATTATAAATTTTCATATTTATTCAAATTTGTGAATTAAATATTAATTTTATTTTAATGGGAATGATATGTTCGTTGGAATACCCAATACAAAAATATGTGTTTCTTTGAAAACTTATGTTGCAACAACGTTGAGTTATACTGAATAATAATAATATAATTTTATTTTAAATGGTAGTTAAAGCCTCGTCATTGTATTTGTGGGAATGGGCATAACTAAATACTATTTGAATATACATGTTTCTTAAATATTTTTACACTTATCAAAAAATATTAGAGGCTAAAAATAAGTAAGAATCTGATTTTAAGCATAAATACTCTAATATTTGTTAAAAGGTTGATTTAATGCCATTTGATGGAGAACCCAAATTCAATATAGTTTTGGTTATTTTTATATGTTATATTTGAAATATAAAATTATTCTTTAGAATCAGGTAAGAAAAATTATTTGGATAAATGTTTGGTATTTTTATGATAAAATTAATTTTTTTAAATGAATAGTGAAAAATATGGTATTTTTATTCCAAACTGCCTTTTAATATAATTTTTTTATAAGGATATATTATCATATTAATTAGATTTAATGTTTAATAATATAATGTTTTTATCGTTTAATCTAATTATGGCCATTGGACGTAATATCAATTTGAAATTAGACATAAACAAGTGTCAATCTTTTGGTATTTATTATTTTTTAAAAAATAAGCTTTTTGTTTTGACTGTGGAAATTAATTTTAAATTTATTTCAACCACTTCGCTGTTTTGAATATGAAAAAATATATTCCATATTTTGAATCAGATGGTCAATATTGTTTAAATAGATAACTTTTATTTTTAGATATTATGAAAATTTATTTCAGTAAATATTTTATTTACCATGGTTAAAGCATAAATCTGCTTAATATGGTTAAAAAATATTATTATATTAATATTAAGTTTCCATAACATGTTTTATAATCCTATTTTATGATTCATTTCTGACCATGGTCATTCATGGATTGATTTTGGGACCCCGTTGAGTCACTTTGAATTGATAATGACACTATATACTAATTAATTTAATGTAATGAAAAAAATGAAACAAACACATATCTTTTAGTAAATAAATTAATACATAAAAATATATAGATTATCTCTTCGACTATAAATATTATTCTGAAAGATAAAATTATTTACAACATGAAGATATTTGTATTATAATTTTTATAGATCAAATAAATTAAATTATTTATGACACAATAATGATGAAGTGTTTACATCATTATTGAATTATTTAAATAAATAAGATTATAAAAATTAAAACAATATAAAAAACCTATCCAATTAATAGTTTATAATTTTATTTAGAACATGAGTCATATTATATTCTACGTTAATGAGTTTCGGACCTTTTTTAATGAAATATATTATTATAATAATATAATATTTGTAAACTTCCCAAAATAGCCCCACCTCCCCCTTATAAATATCCCTCACTTCTAACCCATTCTTCACACTACTCAAGCCCCTTGGACCGTCCAAATTCTACCCAATTAAGCTCCTTAAATCCCCCTCCTCCTTCTAGATGACTTCTTCTAGGTATAGGGAAATTCAATAAAACCTTTTGGTGCAAACCAAAGGGAGATACCCGATTTAATGGTAACATCTTCTCTTAAGTTCTTTTGTTTTATTTTACATCTCCAACCCCTAAACACTTTTTATTTATTTAATTTAATAAAACAAAATTATTCTAAATATAATGGGATTTTATTATGATAATTACTTGAAATAAACATACACACACCTCCATATAATTTTTAAATAATATGTTGTTTCTCTGGACGCCGAACAACTGCCTCACAAAACGATGATTGTTCAATCTCCTTCAACAACCTCTTATGTTGTCCATTATGATGGAACTATATTTTTGTGTTATATATATATATATATATTATATTTATATTTATTCTAGGATTATTTATTTTTCATTTATATAATTTCTTCATGGTTTCCGTAGTTGATAAATACGATAATTTCATTTGAGGAAGTGTGGACTACCGCCCCTCAAAGTGATATGACTCGTTCATGTCATACAAGGAACCTATGAAAAATAGAGATAATAAAATTATATATGATATAATACTGTAATTATAATATAACTATTTATCATTTAATTTTCATTCAATTAATGTTAAAATTGAAATTAAAGTAGCATTCATGCGTACATACGGCTTTCCATCTCAATGAACGATGCCTTTCATTTCTTATCCTCAATGGTTATGTACTGTTATAAATACATATATATATATACACTGGATATATATTATATATATGATATCTAAATATTTAATATTATTTAAGAGATAATGGAGTTTTTACCACATTGACAATTTATAATTATAACATGTTCATTTTTAACTCACGTTCCGAACATCGACAAAATGTCCGATATGAACACAAATAATTAACTAATTGTCATAGAAAGGTAATAATTTATATAAAAGGAATAATAAACGTTAATAATTTTCTTCATAATGTATAAATTAATATCAATATATTATTCATGATATTAATGAACAATCATGTCATGTCGGACATGAGGTAAGGGGTTTCTTATCTCACTTTTAATTTAGTGAGATTTCCATAGTTCAGAACTTATTTATTGAATGTGGTGAATTTTGTACTTCCATTTGATATATATTATCCTTATTCTATTTGTATTCATGTAATTAATTGATTCATTTTGTGGTTATTAACTTCTGTACGTATGACTCGATTGATTACAATGCGGTAAGAGGTTTTCATTTCACATTTTATTCCCACGAGATTCATGGTATATTTGAAACTATTTCTTTTTGTGTGGTGTTTCTACTACACATTATTGTATTATTTTTGTAATATAATTTAATTTATCGGTATTTATATCTTCATTTTATGATCATTATTTCTTGTGTTGTATGTTTCGTATGTTACCAAATCAGTAAAGGAACCTTTCACCCACTATTTTTTTAAAGCCTTCTTTTTGTTATATATTTTAAGAAAACATCTTATTATATTGGGATATGTTCCTATATATCCATATTTATATAAATTTTTTGTTAATGTTATGAGATATCCTTTTAATTCTCATCAAATTAATTTCTAAAATTTAAAGTGACGCTGTTAGGATGTCAATTTTTGTAAGGGTACTTCTTTACCCAATTTCATTTCTTTGGGTTACATTAATACTTGTTTATTATGTAATTATATGAATATGTGTTACTGTAATATTATTTATTTACACTTAATATCCACTTATATTGGTTGTATTATTAATTTCACACATAATTTTTCATTTATTTGTCTTTAATCTAAGGATATGATCTCTGCTGGGGACTTTGTCTCAATTTGCATTCCATTGAAGAATATTTATTTTTAAACACCAATTCACATTTCTATGGTGTATATACTAAAATAGGATGTATTATATCACGAATATCTCTATTCTTGTGATATTATATGTTTTGATTTATGTTTTGCTTCAATTATTTTTATTGAAGCATCTCTGATTTTGTTAAAAACTCTATAACTAAAATATCGTTTTAAATGTATTGAAGATTTATTATTATAAATATTTTTCATTAATATCCCTGTTTAAATAATGGTTTTTCAAAAAAAAATTATATGGACATTAATGATAAAAAATGATAATTCATTTTAATGTTTCAATGTGGTATGGGACACATTGATTCCAAAAATATCTATATTAAATGTTTTTGAAAATTGTTTGATAAAGCATTGTTTATTTCAATACTGTGATATGATATATTGTGATTTTAATGTGGAAATTTTATATTTCATTTATTCTTCTGTAATGTTTTACTATTATGTTTTGGTTATTGGGAATGGTTTACGTATATGGGTGGTTCTGTGATAAACCTATGGCGGGTGAGCCCGTTACAACTCTCCAATGAATTGGGTAAAGAGACCATAGTAAATGTTAATGTTTCTTATAAGATATTTGGGGAATATTTTGTGATGGTTACTACAAATTATCTTCTTATTTGGCTATGATAGTTACAATGTAATTATGTTTTTTATTCCACAAGTTTCCAATATGATTTGTAATTTCTATGTGTCATTCATAAATCTTTTGATTCATAAGGTATTTTATGATTGAAAATTATGGTTTCATTGATTTGAATTTATAGATGGTTTAATGTTTATATTAATTATTTTATAACCCTTACTGAGTTTTTTATGCACACCCCATGTTGTGAAATTTTATTCACAAGTCTTAAAGATGAATAGGGTCAAGAATGGTATCATGGAAAAGTCATGATATCTAAAACATTGAAATATTCCAATGTAAACCATTAATTCATCATCAAAATTAAAAATTATATTTATTATGGTATAAAAAATTAAAACTAATAGGATGATAGATATTTTTATTTATTTAAATTATCATTAAATAATCCAAAATAATTTCTTTCTTCCAATCCCTTAGTTAGTGAATAATATTCAGTACATTATTCTAATGGATTTTTTTCACCTATATAAAGATAAATTCAATATGAATTGGGTATTATTGACATAAAAATATAGAATTTATTCTAATTATAATGACTACTCTAAAACATATTACACTTATTATTGGAGGGTTTACCTTAATAATGATTACATTTATATGGATTTTAATTTTATTTCCGTAGGCAATTCATGAATTTTTTTATGGAATTATGATTTTTCAAATATTATTATGGAACAAAAATTTATGGATATATCAGAATATTGTGGTTGTACCTGGAATTATATATTCTTCCAATTCATATGGAAATGATTTATATATCAAGTGATAAATATTAATACTAAATTGGAATTAAACCAAATCAACATTGTTTATTAAACTTATATGTAAATACATTCCAATATAATTTGATGTTTAGGGAAAAGAGGCTTGGAATATGTTATAATTTTATAATATTATGAATATTCCTCATTCCTAGATCGTGTGGAAATGAAATACACTTGGGATAGGTTTAAGAGTCTCACCCCTTGGATGTATACATCAAGGAATTATATGATAGATATATTCCATTATATTAGTGTCACTCTTTTTCGGGGTTTTATCACAATATATTAATTTATTATAACTTTTTTGTTTTAATTATTTTGATTTCATTACCTTATACTGTTAATCATGACAATTTTTGAAATGATTGTTGATATAAATTTTTTATGTTTTTTTGTTAACAATACTAAATCTCATGGATTATATTTTTACAATTTATAATGAATTTAGGATTAATATATTATATTTAACAATTTATGAAAGTGATTTTAAGTAATAAAGAGAGTTTGATCAGTTATAAGTTCATTAAAAGAATGATTTAAATATAATTTTTGTTATTACATAGCACACATAAGTATTATTTTCTTAGTTTTCAAAGACACCAAATATCTATTATGTGGAACTAATTGTAATTAAATTTATAAATTATATTTATGTGTGGTTTAACATCATATAGAGAACTGCATGTAGCGCCCCTCACCATATTCTATATAACAGTTCCCTTAGATAGTGGTCCAAAGGTCCTCATGTACATGTAACTAAATTCCAGAGGTTTCTGATCAATATGACGTGACATGGGAGTGTCCGTTTATTTAATACCCCCTCACTAATTATACTAGATCCTATTAATATATAAATAAACTTAATTAATAGAACTCCTCACTATATGAATGGACTAGTAACCCACCGTAACAGAAGAAGTAACAATAGACATATGAAAATAGAACATTAATAATATAACATTTAAGATAAATAATCAATGAGAATAAGCTAAATAACAATCAGATACTAAATGATGATGATCCTTGGGTAGTTGTACCAAATGAGTATATGGGGAACATAATATACATGCGTAAACCATACACAATAAAAAATACAAAAAGTTTGATAAAACTACTAGATCTATAATCACTAGAATATTCTCAATCATCTACCCCTAAACTCTATCTTGAACTATCAATCATGCATCAAAAGCTTTCCAATTTCCATTATCTATATTTTTAGTCATGATGTATTTTCTGATACTAAACACTCCTCAAGCTGTTTGTGTGATATAATACCAGTATTCCACTACCAATGGTGTGTAGATCAATCCATAAAATATATTATAAAATGAAATGTGTTCCATACGTAATAAGTGTAATAAAAAAATAAATAAATAATTACATTGGACTAGGATACACTTGGGACACTTGTATAGTTAAATCTATTTTGTCATAACAAATAATCTTTAAACCAAGGTATCCTACAGATGTAAATTGAGAAAAACAATGTATAAATGAATGGACTTTCCCCAAGATTTCAATCCGTCTTGGTGGATACCTCATTAATTTAATAAAATACAAAATTAATTTCTCACTAAATTTATTTTCTTTCATTCGTAAATAAATTAACCAATTTGTAAATTGTTAAGTCTCCCTAAGACTATCTATGTGAATTCTAATATAATTTCATGTATTTCTATAGGGTCTTGGTATAAGTTCAATTCCAAGGGAGACATTCCATGGTGACATAAGAAAAAGAACTTTGGTTTCACTATTGGCATGGTGTGGTGAAAACATGAACTAACCTCCGTGTCCACCCCTTGTATTGCATGTAGGGGCCCATGTCTCTCTCCTGAAATGGTGAAACCAACACACCACTGAGCCCTTCCATGGGTTCTACCCAAGGTAACCATTGATATTCATATGTTGGTAAATTGTAATGAGTTTTGGTTGTCTGTTCATAAGAAAATCTACAATTTCTCCCAGTCTATATATAAAACTACAACTAAATCTTAATAGGTCATGATAACCCCAACCAAGGTTTCCTTATGTCAGAAACCCATGTATCCCCCTGAACACTAAGGTAAAATATTTTAATCAAGATATCCACATATAACATGTATTAAAAAATATCAATTTCATTTATATAAAGTGATTCAATCATGGCACATGGTACAAGAAAAAAGGGAGTATGGCTCATGACATAATTCCATTAAAATTAAATTAACATAATTAAATTTATTTATCCAAGGAAAAAATTATATGACAACACCCTCAAGGGAATTTAAATTTTCAAAGGAAAATTCAATTAGTCTTCAAAGGTGTAGGACACCAATTGGGGTGTGACAGGTCATGGAAATTAACTAAAGTGATGATTCACAACCAACTAGGGTATAATACTTCAAGGTACACATTTTCAAATTAACTTATTTATTAATCATCATGCATTGCTGAAATGGTCCAACTCACCAAAAAATATCACATATTGTCAAAAAAAATGAAACTAATTGGATATAAAAATACCACATACGTATACCCATAGTGCTTCCCGCGTATAAGATTAGCCTTTTGTTTGAGCTAGAAAATAATACATAGAATTAATCATCAATTTCCCTAAAAATAGGGAAAATGAACTCCAAAAAAAATTGAACAATAGAGGTGGAAATAAACAAACAATAAATGGATGAGAATTTTATATCTTATCACAAGTAATATGATTCTCTAATTTGATTTAGATTTGGAGTTTGAATGGAGAATATATCTTATTACCTATGAGAAGAGAAGGACGAGTATTCCCGTGAGTTGGAGGAGAGGACTACTAGAGGAAATAGGAATTGAATGGTGGGTATAAGCATAAGAATATTCAGATTAAATTCAAAAAATTACCCTCATAGGTAGGGGTATATTTAATTTGGCCGTATTGTTGGCCAAATCATGTGCCAATAATGTGGAAAGTAACTATCCCAGTGGTCAAAAATCACACATGCTAGTGAACCTTGTGTTACATGGTTATAGACAGACCATTTGGTATACATCACCCACTATCTCAAACCACACTATTAGGGAAACCATAAGGCTCTGTCTGTTTCTTCAGTTTTATGGGCTCTAGGCTCTAAACAAGCCCCATGAACACCCAATGAACTCCTTGAAACCATTAAGAATTGTTAGTAGGGCCTAAAAATGAATTAAAATGAAAAAAATAATGGTCAGTAACTTTGTGAAAAGTTGAGACATTACAACCTTCCTACTATAAGACAACATGTCCCTAATATTCTTTTATGAGGGGTGTATAACATTATCTGTGAAATGTTTTGGACACTATGCACATTAATTAGATTCCCATTCCTATGTCTCATCTTATACACTTATTTACTGAAATAGTACCAGACCAAATGAATTGACTAGCCTAGGAGAGACATCTGGAAATGATCAATGATATGTATCATATGTTCCTTGAATAATGTACCTAAATGTAGCTCAATATCCTTTGGGTCAAATGAATGAGATAGGTTGGAATGATAATGATAACACTACGGTACATGGATGATTTTTCCATGGAATGATTATTTTGATGTAATATTAAACAACAAGTTACATGACCCACCATATATTATATCTTGATGGGACTGACATATAAAAGTGATTAATTTCCCTATCTCAATTTTTTATTTCTCCCAATCTTGGAGAATCATGATGAAAGACCTAATGTCCCACCTCCAACTCAAGTGGTTGAGGATGTTGATCATAAATTGAGTTATTCAATGAGTGAGATGATTTCATAAACTTCTATATCACATGGACATTTTTCATTATCTCCAAAATGGGTAGAGGAAATAGTAGATCTACCTCATGTACATGTAATTATTATATAGGTGATTGGAATGAACAATAATAAAGGGCCTTAGATAGATCCATCAGGATCATTGATCAATAACTATTATTGTAGGATAACTCTACAAGAGTTAAATAATATTCCCATGAACTACTAAAATCAAGAATACATGCTTGAATCATATTCTCTAAAGTCTACATCATCTGCTCATGCATCCCATTGATTTGGGTGCTTTATTCTATACTCAAGAGAACCTATGAACCCAATGAATTCACCATCTCTTTCCATAATAATGATGTAAAATGAACATATCATTATAATTTGAGAGTACATGGAACTCCATGATGGTGCACTGTCTCTAATGTGTAAATCCTCTCATTCTCATTAACTAGGAATGTATCTCGGATCAGGAGGAAGTGTGAGACTTTGGTTATCCTATAGACGATCACCCATATGTAGCCACTACCTCAAGGTAATCTCATAAAACATATCAAAAATTACAAGTTTATGAAATTCTATTTCCAATCATTAATGGGAATAATCTATAGACCAAAAATAGGTCATTGGTGCTCTACCTTTCCCTATTGATGGGTGGAGGACCATGTGATAAATCCTACAATCTGATTCTTCAAACTCAGCCACCAGTATAGAAAAATTATGTCTTGGTACATCATGGTAAGAATGTAATGAACATCCCTAATAGAGGCATATTATTCTCACATAAAATAATCTGGTAAATTAGAGGGATCCAAAACATGACGATATAAGAGTAAGGTCAAATTTCCATCAGAAACCTATCCTAGAGGTGGGATGTGACTAGTGACACTCTCCATCAAGACAATAATTTTAGAATCAGATAATTTACAAATCCAATCCCCTTACAAACGGGAGGATGTAACCACCAAAGCATCTATGACTGGTTTCCCATGCTATTAATGAACCTTCATATTTATATCCAAAATCATACCCATCAACTACCACTCACTGCAATCGTTTATGATGGCTTGATTCTGAGTATTCTAACTAATGACATATGTCTTTTCGTTACCCTTCCCATGTGTACAAATAATCTCAAAAGATAAAAACTGAATGTAACTAAGTAACATGCAAAGCATTAGATACAACACTCATTGTGTGAGATGTACTTCAATATTTATTTATCTAGGAAAGAAAATAATTACTCTCCAAAAACATAACGCCTGTAACACTATTGGGAATATAACACACCATCTTGAGCATGGTATTGTATAGTTTAATTCCACTCATCATGTCTTTGATAGAGGAAGCCATATGGGACAACCCATTATCCCTACATTAGAACTACCCCCAACCTGATTCCCAATGTATCACCATAAAAAATAAAGCTTCTACTCAGATTATAACGAATTGAGACCAGTAATGAAGCCAATATTCACAATAACACCTAAAATGATTTCTCCGAAGCTTTAGTCTAGTAAAATTTATTTCCTTTCATTTTTAAGCTTATAATAGGTGATTTCATGCATGAGAAGTCCTATATGAATATATTTTTATTTCCAACCATCACTAGTAAACATCATATATAAAAAATTTATTAGGATAATCTGAGGAATCCATAAACCTCACCTTCAATTGGACAACTAACACCCCTTCTTCTAATATGATATGACTTAGGAGGTGATCCTTGATGATTCAAAACATTAATTTATCGAGCATCACATGTTGATGTCTCTATTAGTGTATTCATCCCTCTCTTAGTATAGATGACATGGTCGTGTCTTGTGAGTGAATACAGAATATGTCATTTATGAATAAAAAACAAAAAATCAACGTACATGTGGAAAACCTAATTCATTAGATCCATAATGACTACAATCCTATTCTTTAGACCAAATACCATGACCAGATACTCATAAAAGACTTAAATACTCCCGAATGATGTATTTATTTTGTCTAATAATCCTCACACACACCTGATGCTATCCAAAAATCAAATTTATCTTTCAAAAAACACTTCACCTCATATATATTTGTAGAGGTCATATATATGGTATTGGATATTGGATCTTCACTATAATCCAGTTCAATTAGTGGTTACCAACAATAATAATAGGGTATTATCCTCTTTCGTTGTGAATAAGATCGGTGAACTCCATTGTGGTGTTCTAGGTAAGATAAAACTCATATCCTCTAGATCATAAGGGCACATCATGAGTTACTAGATCTCTATAAGTCCCATCCTATATGGAGGATAAGAGACTAGTGAAGCCCCTAAACCAAGCTCGATGGTGATCTAGACCTCTCTATCAGCAGGATTTATAGTGACATTCTAATGTAAGATGTACCTGAACTGATCCAAAATAGAATGGAATTCCACAAATTGTATTACATGGTAACTGATAACAACCTAATGAAATATCAATGGTAATCACACCACTAGAATACTCCATCGCTAGGCCCAAACATCCCATAGTTTTTGATGATATAAAATATATAGATTCATCTATATCGAATATGGATGATACTAATGTGGAGAATAATAGAATATAACCTATAATTATAAATGAACCTAGACTATAATCCTTTGTAATAGGCTTCAATACATTGATATGGTATTTACCGTGGGATTGAGAGCATCATTTGAAGGTCCATTCTACTTAGGATGAAATTACGAGGCATGAATAAATCATCCCTGATCACATGGTCATCCCAAAATGGAATTTAAAATTTCAACATATCACTTTATGGGGTCTTATTGATCTCCCACATGATGGAGTTGCTGTTACATAACCCCATTCACGAGGCGGTGGTAGAAACTATCAAAAAAACTACAAGAGGTGACGCATCCTACCAAAATCTCGAAACTCAAATAGATTCCTCATACACTAGGGATTTTATGGCCCTTTCTCCAAATATAGTGATAAACTACATAACAGTAAATATGTTCCTCCTTACTTGTGATTCCCCTACATGCACCCTCAAAACACCACTTCCTTCCATAGAATATCCTATATCACTACTAGGATGATAAATTTCCATGGATAACATTGCTAGATTATTTTAGGTTCTGCGTATTAATTGGGGCTTGTATCACTATTTCTGATGTTGTGGTCACCAAAAATACATTCTTATATAATTTTATTGTGTATTCAATCCCATCCTATCATTTATTTGTAGTCTCAATCTCATCACCTGAAAATGTTGGTGAAAAATACTATAATTCTATAAAGTAAGAAAATATTCCTTCGCTAACATGTCACCTTACTAAAGGTGCATGAATTCATGAGCACGATATATTCTCAAGGTCTATAGAAATATATATTCGTAGAAGGATATCTAGAAATGTTCCTAGATGTCACCTTTATGTCGAGCATACTGAGTAGGAAAATCCCACAAACACATGGTGGAGTCATGTATCATGTTTATGGAGAGATTGAACCTCCACTCTCGAGGAATCTCCATATTATTGAAGATAAAAATCATGGACTCAATCTTTTATTTAGTGGGGTAAGGTTAACCATCTCTTGAGAATGTGGGATGATTCTATTTGAAGATCATACCTGTCAACTCTTCCATAGTTGGGGTAGGTCGTAGAGAACACTAAGCATCCTACAATAACTGAAGGAATCAATAGACAAACTGAGCATTAGTGACCATTGGAAGATATAAAAGAGAGGAATTAGGTGAAACTATTGGAGGAATCACATATGGATTGTGGTCCACCACCTCAGTAGTATACTCAATGCCACGCTCATGGTATACAAGAGGAGGTCATCACTACAACATAACTCTACATTTTCAAGGATCAGACCCTTACTATGATTTATAATATATAGGGATGTCGATAAAAAACACAATAAAAAATCATTTTTATAACTAGGAATAACCCTCATACCTCTCTTGGAGGCAGGTTAGGGTGATAAGGACACATAAGTAGATTATATGATAAATAACATACTTCCTAATACTAAGGTAAGGACATGGTCAAGGACTCATATCACATTTAAAATGTGTCTATTTAATTTTAAGAACATATTCATTTTGATTCATTTATATATTTAAATTTTCATTAAATTGAAGTGTTGGATGTATTACCATTCCTTAATTATAAATTCCCATACTCCTTATAAATTTTATTATGGTGTCATCGTAATCCTATACATAAAAGGTTCTATCCCATGAACCCAATGGTCCATGGATCAATGTGCCATAATAATCTAATTGAGGTGTCTACATAAACCTATTTAGAAAACATTGTTAGGTTAAAAAGACACTTCAATATCCATTTTTGTTATCATTTCCAATATTAATTATTTAAAAATTTACATATATAATAATCAAAGCATTGCAAGGCACCACAAAAACTCATACAATAAAAACAATGCATGAAGAAATTAAATGTGTCAGGGTATATGAATGGAATTTTAATCATATGGTTCCATGTATGATGAATATATTTAATATTTCCTCAAATAATTATGAAATGGATAACAATATTTATAATGACATAAATATTATTTACAGTGAAAAAAAACAGTATTAACAAATAATAGAATATGTGAAACTATAACAATCACAAAAATAAAAGAATTTATGCATCCTAGGTATTTTAAGAATCCCTTTTATAGGGTATAAACACACCTAGGAATTCGATCATCACCGATTTATAATATACTTGTTTTTTATATAATCCCAAACAATAATTCTAATGGAAGTGTTGTTCTGATGCCAAATTGTAGAATGCCTCCTCATATTCCACTAAATTGTGCCCTAAGATGGGGGGACATAGGACCTGAAGAACATCTCCATGAATGCAAGAGGATACTAATTTATATATAGGGGCATGGATGTGTCCTTGGGGAGACATTTCCCTCATTTAAGAGTGTGGAGAAAAAAAATATTTATTGGAAAATAAATGGTATAAGAATACACTATATGAACAGATCAACAACCTGTTGTATCATAATAAGTAATAATAAATAGATAATGGTTGAACAATAATACTAAAAATTTTATGTTAAATAAATATTGTGTAAAATATATATAATAAATAGATAAATAATGATGATAATGCTCAAGTAGATACAAAAAAATTATTATATGGGGAACATGGGATACAGTTAGAAACAACATGCTATAAAAATATGAAAAGGTCCAAAATAATACTTCAACATAATCAAGAACATTGGCTTGATCTTCATTCCCTAAACTCCATCATAGAAGTATAAATCAAGCATCATATGTTAGTATCTTCTCTTTTTCTATACATGTTGTCACGAAGTCTTCTTTGGTACAAAAGGATACCCACAAAATGTGTGAGATATCATCCCAAAATTCCACCACCAACGATCACCAGATCAATACATCTCATTCAATATAAACTAAACGATATTCCATAATTAATAAAATTAATTAAAAATATATAATAATTATAATGGACTAGGTTCCACCTGTGACACCCATCAAATTCTACCTACATCGGCCTAACTCAATATTTTTTAACCAATAGATCATGTACCAGAAAAGTGAGAGAAATAATGTATAATGAAATAAACTACCCTAATATTGTGATTAAACATGGTGTACACATCTTTGATGTTCTAAAATAAAATGATCATTAGTCATTTGAAATCATAATCTTCCCTTTTGAATGAGTTATCCTCTTTGAGATTTATTGAGTCACCTTGAGGCTGACCATTTAAATTATAAAATAATTCCTAGTATCTATCTCAGGGATTTATATAAGTCCAATTCCATTGATGATCATCCAAGGTGACCTATGAATAAGATCCCAAGTGTCACTTAAGGCATGGTTTTATGATTACATAAAACAACCTTTGATTTTTTAATTAGTATTCCATATAGAGGCCTGATTCTCACTCTTTGAATGGTACAACCAATTCACCACCTATAATGTCCACAGGGTCTCTTCAAAGTAATCGATGTCACTAATAATGTGGAAAAAATAAATAAATATATGTGATATCATCTCAATCATAGCTAGTTTCTCCCCTAGTGTGTTTTAAAAATATTATCAAAATCTATCTAATGAACGATGAGCCCGTCCAAGGGTTCCTAATGTCGGAACCCCATGTACCTCCCTCATCACTAGGGGATAGAATAAAATCATGAAACTAATATATAAAATTTAAAAAATGGACACTTTATTTAATTAATGTGGTTCATGTGTGGAATAAGAATAATGAATAAAGAGGAACATGTCACATGGAATAATAAAATTTCCATATAATTCGTGTTATTCAATTTATTTAGCCATGGAACCAATAATAAGGAAAAAACCTCAAAGGGATTTAATCTGTCTAAGGAAAAGAAATTTAGGCATCACAAGATTAGCAAACCGATTGGAGTGTCATACGAAGGTGATCATCCCGTGGGGTTTATTCAAAACTATCAAGAGTCATATTTTCCCAAATAATGTATTCAATATAATTTATTTACAAATTTAGAGGCATCATAGAAATGGCCCAACTTGAGAAAAAACAACACATATTATAATTTGAAATGAAAATATTGCTATTGAACTAGACCACAAATAATATACATTTAGTGGTTCCCTTATTAAATGTATTCCTTTGATTCGATCTATAATCGATGATATTGATTAAATAATTAAATTTCATGAAAATAGGGAAAATGATATTGCACAAAAGTATCTGAATATGTGAGGAAATATTTGATGAATGGATGGATAGGGAGTGTAGATCATACATCTTGATATAAATTTTTTCAACAGTGAGATATTTGGAGTTCATAAAACTAAAAAAAAGATATTATTTAGTAAAAGAAATTTAGAAGCTATTATTTTAAACCAACTCTAAGAAACTATAAGAGGTTAATAATAACCAATCCTTAGTAGAGATGGTTATGATGAAAATCACCCAAAAATTATTAACCCACCATGACCCTATTTCTTCTCAACCATTAACCTATATTCACTCCACTATTACCTGTTATCACCCAGCCCCAATCCTTAATAACCCATTTCAGTTCTACCCCAATAACTTATCCCTTTATGCTCACCTCTTCCATTGAACATCATACATGTCACGTCTACCCTCCTACCTTCTATCTCCCAACCTCAACACTTATAACCTCTCAACCATCACCCTATCACTACTCTCGTCTTCCATAGAATCACCCTTCTCCCACCCTTGATAATCCTATTTCATCTATACATTCACCCCTCTTAGTTATACCCTATCACACATCAGATAGTAACACTACCCCTACCCCATTAGAAATATTGCCCTACCCCCATTACTTTCATAATTTCCATGGACAATAGATTGACATCCATGGTCGAAAAATTAACTTATCTGTAGTACTAACAACACTCTTATCCATTACACATCCAATAAATTATCCTAACATCCATCACGATAGTTCCCCCTCTCTCATATGTCAACACTTAATCCCCCAATGACCACGAAAATGATACCCCCTACCACATGTGTTGTCTTTACCTCTCTCTTAAATCATGGTGGCCCCTAAGATTGAGTCTTTTAAAACATGTTCCAAAGTCTCTATGTCACTCAAACAAAATCAGTCACTTATAATCACTAAAAAAATTTATGGATCATTGAAACCAATTTTAGAAGCTTCTCCCTTACACTCAACCTATTGAAAACCCCTCTTAATTGGAACACTCACATGACTAGTCAGTTTTTAAATATTATTCACTATTTTCATTTCTCTTCTAAACCCTCAAAAGAACCTATATTATCACATTGTTTTAATATATTGTTTGTATTTTGAAGGGTAAAAAGATTTTTTGGATATCAAACATAATAATTATAGACCTATTATATAATCAAATTGGTAATTGGACTACTCAATTTTGAGTTGTATTTCAATCATTTGATTTATATAATTAATTATTAAATTGGGTTCCTAGAATTTCTACATCTATTTTATTCTGATAATAATGATATTTAGGAAAACTAATTATTAAAATATCTATGACCATTCACCTTCATACCTATGCATATTTTTCACCATAACAATTATTTTTATCTGACTTATTATATATTTTGCTTTCATTACAATTTTCTTCCTATAAGACATAATACTTACAATATGATACACATATTTGAGATGTTTTATTATGATATGTATGTTATTTTTTTCTAAAAAACTGGATAAGCATTTTAATTTTTCATAGTGGATTTGATAATAGAAAAAGGATGTGAGTTGTTATCAATTCTCAAATCCTAATTATTCATAATTGTGATTTCTTTAAAAGAAGAAACATGTTTAGAGGATTTGTTTAATTGAAAAAAATAATATTTAAAATTAAATTTTAAGTTTCTAAAATATCTTAGAGATTTATATTTTATATATTTTAAGTAATTATTTGTATAAAAAAACTAATTCTTATTTTTTCTATTGTATAATATTTATTTATATCATTAATAATTTTCCTATTATTTATTTTGAAATTTTTAATTGATATATACTATTTCAATTAATTTATCCAAAATGGATTAATCCTGGATCTATTCATTACGTAAAAAATGATGAGTATCATGAAGGATTAAATTAATTTCACAATTTTTCATTTAGGCATCAATCTATCGAGGGATGTAAATTTTTTCCTTGTCATAAATGAAAATTTATGGAACGGTTGACCTGAGTTGAAGAATATTCTTATTTGAGTCAATAAATTCTTATTGAATACACAATGAAGGTATGTTGAAGAGAATTTAATAATGTTCAACTACCATATCATAGATTCTAATAGAATTATACTTCTCCCCATAATATCTAACAATTGTACCGAATAAGAGAAATATCCAATGATGTATTTGGACTTGTTAATATTTATGTTGAAAATGACACATAATCATATCTTGGTGCAAACATGGTTTCTAATTCAATAGAATTATTAGAGTTATTGAATCCTAGAAATCAAGAATTATACAAAGGTAGTAAAAATTACTCCTTTTTTCTTTTATAATAAAATAGTACCAAATTATTTTTCTATTCTGGAATGACTGATAAATAAATGAAAATGATATTTAATTTTCAAATAGATCTCTTCGAACATGCTAAAATCCTCAACTCTTTCTAGAAGGATAATAAAATAATCAACAAAATTGGTTTTATTTATATTAAGTTACTTTAATTTCTAAATAAAATCCTTTTTTATTATGGAATAATGGGGAAAAATATTTAATAAATGTGATTTAAATATGATGAAGGAAAAATTTATGGAAATAAAAGAAACAAAAAAATTTCTGTTATTTTTCACTTTAAAATAGTTTGAAATGGTTTCTTATATATTATAAAACTTCCTAGCATATCAATTATCCTGAAATTGAAAACATTTATGATGAATTCTTTATTAATACTATAGATTAGGAATCATGGAGGGAATTTAATGATATACATCTCTAATTTCCAATAGATCATCAAAATGATCTATTGGGTCATGAAGTAAATGGTTTTAATCCTTTTGGTAAAAATAGTTCATGTTATATTTTTTGGCCTATAATATTGATACCATATAATCTACCATCGTGGAAGTATTAGAAACAATAGTCTCAAATTCCTTGAATGATGATTCATGAACACTTATATTGGTAAATTAAATAGATGTCTACATGAGAAAATTTTGAAGGATTGGAAAGAGTTATTGGTATGTGGAGTTGATACCTCTGATATTTCTTTGTCTAAAAATTTTAAAATATGAGAATCATAACTATTCATAATTAGAGCCATTTAAAGAAAAAATACCTTATCAGGATGGAATTATTATACCAGATTTGATTTTCTAACTTGTAACCATTTCACATGTATATTGTATTTTCCTTATTGTAGAATGTAGTATTTTAGGGGAATCATCTATTTGTTGGTGATAGTAAAAAAATTATATACGAGGTATTTTTTTAGGGAAATAATGATTTTTGAAAACCGATGAGTGTGTTATTTGGCTTGGAAATTTGAAAACCATTAATAAACATAAATATCTCATTTATAAAGACCATAACATAGGATTCCATAATAAAGAGAGATATGGGGAATGACAATAAAGACGACCCTATATAATTGAAAAAATTCTATATTTTCCGACTTATTATTGGGGAGACTAACATGTTACATCATAATATTGATGTCATTCATAATAAGAAATATGGATGTGATAATATAATTAATACGTTATTAAATAAAAGTGGAATGAATAAATATAATATTAATTCCTGAAAATATCGTCTAACAATTTGCATAAGTTAATATTTGTGCCCAAATTATAAGTGTAAATATCATCCATTTATTTTTACAATGATAAATACATTGAAATATTATTTTTTGAAATCTGAAGTGAATATGATGTTTCTTTACAGTTATTCGAGTAAGATATCTATATGTAGTAATATGAAAGACAATAAAATATATGGCTTGAAATTTCATGATTTTCATGTCATTATGGAGAAATTATATCCCATTTAAATACATAATGTGTTGTTAAACAATGCGTCTCCCATTTTGATATTTCGATGTGTATTTTGATTTAATAAATATGTGGAAAGGTTATCAATCATATGGATCATTAGAATATACAACATTGAATTGTCCTCACACATTTTAATTTTGAGAATTTATTTCCCCCATTATATATTAGTACCGTGGTTCACGTGTGTGTGAATCTAGTCTATGAACTACGATTGGGTGGCCTTATATAATATTATTGGATTTATCCTATTAAAATGTAATTTATAATTTCCTACATATATTATTTTACATAATAATATCTTTCCATCTGGTTATTTATGTAATTTTAATAAATATTTTTCGAATTTAATGACTTATGTTTGTAATTACAGACATATAGATGGCTTTATTGGTGGGAGGTATATATCATAACATTTCTCTACATTTTTGGGATGATATTTAGAAGGTATCGATACCAAATTCAATTGGACGAGTCATGTTAATATTGAAGTAATGTATGTCAATAATTACGCAGTCTAAAATGTATTTTAATATTTAGGAACACCATTTGAGAGTGGTGCTAATATTTTCTTTAGATCTATTGAGATAAAATAGGATCACTAATATTTTTTAGTCAATTGTGATTTTGTAGAGAAATTCATAGAATAAGAATTTATTAATGTTTTTTATTCAATAATTTAGGTATACGACTTGCTATGTCAATAATCACTACATTTAGGTAATACACATTACATGTGAATAGAAATATGAGAGGTCAGGCATGCTCCAATTATATAGTAAAAAATATAGTACACAAAGACTTTGTCAATAGGTTTTATAGACATGTAAGTGAAATGAATGATTTATATATCAATATCGATTGATACTTATTTTCATCAAAATTATATTTTTTACGTTGTTTTGGATGATGTGGTTGGTACTCTCATAGATGATTTGAAACATCTAGAACAAGGACCTCTATGGAGTCATAAAATTATTTATTCATTTAATATTAGATAGATATAGTTTCCTACAATGAATCGTGAAAAAGGATTTAAAAAATTATGGAGTGTTCATGACATCTAGAACCGAATGTGTTTCAAATATCCTTATGAAAACTGATTTGATACCAATATTTAATGTTAAGGGATGGGGAATAATATTATTGAGATCAATTATTATGGAAAATTTGTGACAATTGTTTAATGAATGTCTGTTGATACGCCAACTGATATTTGTTTTAGAAAGTAATTTTGGTATTTTAATGTCTTTAATTCTATTTATTTTGTTTTCACTGGATAATGTGAAGAGCATAATCCTTTTATTTATCAATCTCATGATCAAGTGGACTATTATGTTGAGAGGTCTCCTAAATGGAATGGTATGGTGCAACTTTGCATAGTGATTTGTTGGAAATGGGTGAATATTGTGATGATATATGTGACCACAATCCTTTTGATGAACAATAGTTGAGTAAATATTTCAACAATTATAGTGAAAATATTCAAATGGAAAGATAAGAGGAATATGAGGATAGTTTATTTAAAAACTTCAATGATGTTGAAAACAATTTGAAATAAATACATTCATTTAGTTTTTATAAATATGATGAATTTTCTTTCATACTATAGTTAACATAATTATTTTGTGTTTATTTTTTCTAGAAGAACATTTATCTTATGTGTATTAATTTTTTGTTTCATGTCTAGGGAAATAATTATGTTTTCATTTTTGATAAATATGTTAAAAGAAAAAATGATACTTTTCTAATTTTTTTTTTCAAATAATTCTAGAACATGTTTTGTTTTTTATATATATACAATGAAAAACTATATACATTATAACTCTATATGTAATTTTATTAATCATTGGTTTTGATATATATATATATATATGGAAACTAATAAAATTCATTTAATGATTTTTTTCTAAAAAATTGAATATTTTGAATGTTTTATGTGTTATATGAGAGGAGGTGACAACATTAGTAATTAATGCTTTATATTATTCCATTTTTTTTACTATTCTACTCAAATAAATTAACGTGTCATCATAATTGTATATTTTACATAAGTTTTTGATAGCATCATGACACTACATAAGTATTATATATGTATGAGTAGTGAAATTGTCATGTCCCCTTATCTTATCATATTTTTATGATGGAAACCCACCATAATTTTGGAGTTAGGATCCACTATAAACAAAGTGATGTTATAAACTAAAAAATGAAATTAATAACTTCCCCTTTCATTTCCCCAATGTATTTACCTTGTACATTTTCATTATTGAAATTGAAAAACCTCAGACCCATTACATCTTCAACGAAGAAACAACATCTCATAACAAAAAACCACTATATCCACCCATATTAATTTTTATCCAATTATTGATAGCCTCCATATATCCCATCAACATTAAAGGATCCACCAACCTCAAATTAGGTACTCTTTGGGAAGATCACCCTGATAGAAGTTGATGACCTCCTATCTAAAATATTTGTGTCACGATCCATAATAAGAAAGTTTATCTGATTTAGAATATAGATATTTGAGTAGGATCTTCCTTATTTCACACCATTTATTCACATAGAACTCAACACACCAATAAAAATACCATTCTATACTCTTTTATTTTATTACCGTCCTCACCAAACCCCTTAAACTAGGCAGATATAAATTTATACAAGATATATACCTGTTAAATTTTCAATATTTTATCATGTCTATCCTTAAAATAATTTTTTTAGCATTTTTGTTTTTTTATTGTAATCACATTATAAATGTTTCTTGAAAACATATTATTCTTGTAATAACCATAAATAAGTGCCTAAATCAAATAATTATAATCTTTCTAATATAAATTGAAAACATAAAACACAATCAGAGATCAATGTCTACGTTCATCCTTCTTTAAATAAATATATTCCATCATTATCAATGTGATTATAGATCACCGAATAAGTTTTCTACCATAAAAAAATTCATATTATGGTAAATAAATAATGTTCACATGATCAGAGTCCAATGAAAATGAGA
Organism: Viscum album; assembly: GCA_963277665.1. Lineage (NCBI taxonomy): Eukaryota > Viridiplantae > Streptophyta > Magnoliopsida > Santalales > Viscaceae > Viscum > Viscum album. The sequence goes on from OY728164.1 coordinate 1,236,226,841, forward strand.
AGCATCTATTATATAGTCCTTGAATTGGTTTTAGTTTTGAATTTAAGGAGAATGTGAATGTTTCTCTGACATGAATCAGTGTATAGAGGGAAAAATGTGTACGGGTTGGATATAAATGTTATAGTTATGTTAATTTTTCATTATTCATTATTTATTATAATTAATCAATTTTTAAATTTAATTCAGTATTCTAATAGATTTACATGGTGTCAAAAAATTAAAAAAATTAAAAAATGGAGAAAATTTGGTCATATGTTAATGAAAATGTTATACTGAACTTCGATGAGAATGGTCATCCAATTAGAGATGGAATATGTTTATTTTTATGTTTAGTGGGACATATAATGAGACTCAATTTCTTATAAATAATTAATCCTAGTGAAGAAAACCAAATTCTATAAAAGAAAACACGTTATATAGATTTTTTTGTTATGTTATGTTATGTTATTTATTTAATAGCCTCCTATATTTTATTTTGTAATTTCATAACTGAATTTTTTAAATTAAATTCTTTCAGTTTTTTCATGATATTTTTTAAATGTGGTTTTCTATGCTTGAAATGGAAAAAATATACAGACATAATATAAGTATTTTTTAATAATCATTATTATTGATGCATAACTAAAGAAACAAATGTGGAAAAGTACTTTATAAAATTTATAAAAAAGAAATGGAAAAGTTATATCCTCGTCCATGATAAAAAATAACCTAAGGTACTTTAATATTTTTTTATTTCATTCATATGTTAACATTTTATTTTTTTATATTCATTAAATGTTTCTAAAATTTTTATATTTATATGTACATGAGTTCCGGAAGAGAAATGCACTTAATCATCTTTATCAACCCATTCCACATACATCTAAAACTGAAACATTTTCCTTCAATAAATATCAGATGGTAGTATATCATTTAAAATATTATAAATAAATTGAATATTATTTGTCTTCATAATATTTTTTATTATATGATAATAAATATAGACATCTGATTGGTATGGATAATCTATTGGTTGTGGTAAATTGAAAAAGTGATGGATCATATGTAAATGTTGATGTGAAAACAATAGAAGTATGAATTTATATTAAATTGTTGTTACTTTTTAACATAACTAAATTGATTTCATCATAATGTTGGAAAGAATGAGTGCCACATTAATTTATGTGGAATCAACACAACATTCAATATTTTTCCAAGATGATGGTCTTAGAAATTATTTCAGAATGTGAATCTGGTTTATGTATGTTCTATTAGGCTGGGTACATGTCTGAAATGTGTACTCAACTCATCATATCCATGATTTGGAGGTATGAATGACCCTATTTCTGATTTCCATCCATCATATCAAAAATAAGATACTGATTTGAAATGAATGATGGCTCAAAAATAATATAAATTAAAAAAATGAATATGAGTTAGCCCAAAAAAATACCATATTCAAACGATCATTTGTTTTTGTAAAGGAATGTGTGATAATATTTCATCAATGGATGTCAAAAACACAACTGATTCTAGAATGTAATTGTTTTCATTATCATATTTATAGTATATGTTAAAATTTACATTAGAATCGTATATGTCCATCATGGAATGATAGGTCACAAAATATGATCTTGTCAAAAAATTCATCTTCCATAAAATGTTAATTTTCCAACACAAACATAAACAATTCTTCTGTCTACAAAAGCCCAAAATAAGACATACCATCTTATAGATATATAATCCACTATTTATTACTCCTCATCAACCCTAACACACCTTTAACAACCCAAATAACTAATAGAGAAAAAGAATGAAAATAGCACCTAATTATTCTCCACGTCCCACAAACACCCCCGACTAACCCAACATATTACTAAAAAGGAATCCAATATAAAATTTTTACAAAGAAAAAATCAATTCCCACACATAGTTGTCCAACATGAGGCTGAATGTTTTAAAAAATAACATGAAATCATCCATATATTTTTATATAATTCTTCAAGCATTTCAATATTAATCTTGTGAAGAAAAAATAAAATCATGCCTTCTCAAGCCAACAAGACAAGAAAAGAACATTTAAACAATCACCAAGCTACAAATGTCTATATATAGTTACTATTCTTTTCACAGATGAAAAATAAAAAACATATCAGTGCTCAAGAACTTCTCTCTAATTGCTAATACATGGTTCTTTTAAATGGCCTGGATAAAAAGAATATAACAACAAAATCAAATATAGTCAACAACTAGGGGAATAAAATGGATTATTTATTATTTTCAATATGAAAAAAATATCATGTTTCCTATAATTTAATAAAAAATTGAATGATGATGATAAATTTAATAAAAATTATTGGTGTAGTTCAATGGTCATAGAATTTCAAATCTATTGAAAGGTTAGTAACTACAAAAACATAATGTTTCGACACTTTTTGATTAGGGGATCCTTAAACACTATAAGGGAACATGAAATAAATAGATTTTCTGGATATGTACATGTGTTAACATTCATTTTCCAGAAGACATTATTACTTGGAATTTCAATATTTTCAACTCCACTATCAATGTCTTCACAAATAGTGTGTATTTTTTTAGATTCAAGATGAACAATCTCCATGTCCCCCCAAACGATACCAAAATGAAGGATTTTTGGTTCACCATTCTCATGATCATTTCAACTATCATTGATTCCAAAATATATCACATGTATGATATTAATACCAATAACATATGTGTAATTGTAGATGGAATGTTCACCAAACTCAAAATAATACACTAAAACATTCATGAATCTAGTAGTTATCCATTTATATTATGTCTTATTATTTAATTTTAACTGCAAACTTATATTTTTAATATATTTTTCATGATATTTATTATATTTGAATAAAAAATCATTATGTTTTTAAGCATTATTTAGGATTCCACTAATGAATAATATTGTATGTAGTCTACAGATCAACCTCCACTAAATCATTGAATATCATTCATAGGAAGTGATGTTAATTATAAAGTTTCACATTACTATAATTTTGTTGATGTATTTCATCGACTAGAATTCTAATTTTAGATATCTCTATAATTATATTTCCATTAGTTAGTGTCCATAGTTTTTAATCATCATTAAAAAAGTATGTATACTTCTAGTTTAGCTGATATAGTTTTCCAATTTATCTTGAGAGTCAAATCCTTAATTAACATAAATAAGGGTTTCCAAATCCCTCGGTGGTGGAATATATTCTCATTAGATCATTAGTTTGTCATCATACTATTTCATGGGTGGGTGATCGTATTTTCATTGTATTTTAATATATATTTTATTAAATTTTGTGGAATTGGGTAAATGGTGGAATAATAAATAATTTATTTTCATCGATAAGACATTAAAAAATTGTGGTTCACCCAAACATTGATAAGAATTGGTTATACCTTATGTATTTTATCACATCCACTATATAAATGCTTTTCCCTAGTTATATAAATGTTTTTTATAGAGTAATATGATAATATATAAATTTCCACATATTTATTTTATTGGATTATACAATTTTTTGTGTATTGCAATATAACTCAAGAAATATGGAGTAATTGGGTGTCACTTTTGGATTGATTACTCACAATCATATCCCAATGGATGATGGTTTTCCTTGACATGGTATTAAGTTAGGCAGTAATTAAAAATTTATATAGAGAATGAATGAACAACTTTTAAGGAATGATGTAAACATATAGCACAATATAGACACGATTATGGACATTATGGTGAAAATTTATTTATAAGATAACAAGTTTAAGGATAACCTAATTATCTTCCAAATGAAGTGTTAATATAATACCAAAAATGTTATGAAATACATTTTATTACTCTAATGTGATCCCTTATAACATGATTGAATTAATTTTGATTTTATTCTAATATGATCATGCTTCATTTGATAATTTTAACATGTTTAAAATTTCTATAGGATTTTTGTTGATGTGGATCATATATATCAGGATTCAAATGTATTTTATATTGAGGTGTTGAGTTGGTTTTCCATGTTATAATTCGATCCAAATATTTCCATGTTATAATTTTCCATTTTTCCAATGTATTTTATATTAATTTTTTTTCCTTGATATTTTATTTTATCATGACTAATTTTTTTTCAATTATATATATTAAATATTTTATAAATTAAATCCTATAGTTAGTGTCCCTAGATATTCCATGTGTTATAAAATTTTATGATTAACAATGGGTCTGGCTCTACCATGATTTTGGTAAATGGAGGATTATACCATTAGGATATTTATGTAATGATTTTGGGAAATGGATGGTAATTCCTTGTGTTTATATGGGTTAGTAATTGATATATGTGTTGGGATGTAATATTTTATAATTAATATTCTTATCTGGTTTTAGAATTGATTAAAATAGTTACACTCTACTTGAGTTAGTTTACTACACTTCTGGTAGTGTAATTATAAGATGAATTATTACATTAATTTAATAGTATACATATCACTATAATCATATGAGTATATGGAAAGCATCACATACCCATGAAAATGATCTTTGTTGCATTCTTTTGTTTCTTGGTCCTTTTTTTGTTTTTCTAATTCGATATTTATTTCCACTATAGCATTGTGATTGAAGATAAGGCTGGTACTTTTCATCCAGTGGTGAGGGTCATGCTTTTCATCTAGATTCAAGGTGGCTTCTTTTTATCCAGATGTGAGGGTTCAACTTCCCTTCTAGTTAATTTTATGATTTTTTAGTGAATGATTTAATGTTATTTAAAAATGTTGTATTTTGGTAAAATCACTTGATTTTAGGGTTATTTTTTGAATTTCCTAAATGGTGAAATCATCTATATTTAATAATTTCATTGTATATTATTCATAAATTTACTTTTAATGATTTATTTAATTTAGTTTTGAAAATAATTGTGTTTAAAGTATTGTATAAATTTTTATTAAATAATTTTAAAATTCAATGATTTGTGGGGGGTGGGAATTTTTGAGTGGTGTTTCTAGGACAATTTATATATCATATATATACATATACATATATATATATGTATATATTTAATAATTGTTTTACAATATTATAATCATATTTTGAATTGTTAATCTTTTTTAAAAATTATTATTATATTAGAGGTAGTTTTAATATTTTATAATTATTCCCACAATATAATTTTTTTACCATAGGGGTATAAAAACAGATATATTTTTCCCATAATTCACTTATTTTATATTATAATTGATTTTAACAACGTAATTATTTCTAAAAGTTTTTAATTTCTAAACGGAAGTGGTTAAAACAAATTCAAATTTTTCAGGTATTTTATTTTTTTTATTAGAGGTGGTTATAACCACATATATTATATTTTTTCTATTAGAGGGGGTTGAAACTAATTATATTATTTAAAGGAATATTATTGTTTAAATTTTAGGGGGTGAGAACCGAAACTAATAATTTTTCCAACTAATAGGGTGTTAAAACTGACTCTATATTTAATACAAAATTTTAAACTTTTGGATTAGTGTTGGTTATAAACCCCGAAAATTTATTTTATAATTTGAGGGGGTTAAAACTACTTCAATTTTTTCATATAATATTAATGTTTCTTATTACAGGTAAATTTCATCCATAGTAATTTTCTCAATTTAAATATTTCTGATTATTGGGGGTTCTAACAACCTATAATACAACCACGACTAGTATGATTATACCAGGGCCATCCATAAGAAACCAAAAATGAAAAATATGTGACCATAATTATACTAGTTTTAGTAAACACTGATAATAATATTAGAAAGGGTAGCAAACACTTATAATATAAATAATAACGCCTTATATTATTAGTTTTTTTGTATTGTATAAAGAAGTTGTATGAATACCTAAGACATGATGATGATGATTATTCATGGGAGAAGGATGATAAGTCCATTGGATAAAAAGTAAATGGGATGGATGTTTCAAATTTAGAACAATTTAGGGACAAAATAAAAAAATTCGTCCACACAAAAAGTGGAGCCTAATTTGGATGCGTGGTTGGACATACCGTTTGCCAATAGTTCATATTCGAACCATTTATGTGGTCTAAAATCCTACATGGTTGTAAACCTGGTGAATCATTGTTATAAAAAATGGGTTTTTACCCAACACCTCACTATTTCAAGACACATAGTTAAATGAACTCTATAGGATAGGTTGTACTGTTTCTACTTATTGTGTGCTCAAGTCTGTTTCATTAAATTTTAGGCTACCAGGCTCTGATTAAGACATGGACACGACCAAAACATCTTTGACACCATTTGGAATAATTAATATGGACAAACAAGTGAATTTAAATTTAAAAAAAAAATTCCATCACTTTGAGAAATGCCAGGATGATAAATTGTGGGTCTGAAGGAATATCAAATGATATTATAGTAAAGTATGGTTATTTTTTAGTATTATGATTTTGAAATTTTAGTACAGAAACATAAATAGGTAATAATTTTGTCACGACTCATCCTTGGGGCCCGTGTCTTGACTACCCCAAGCCCGCCTTCCATAGGCCAGGGGTTGGCGACTAGCACCAAAGGCATAAATCCTGATAACTGGGAAGGCATTGCGTTTATAAAAGTAAAATAAACACCACAGAGTACAAGAGGAAGAAAAACACTATGTACAAAAGAAAGTGATGAAAAGTAAATGGTCCAGAATACCAACCTAACTGAAAGTACAACTACAACTGAACAAAAGTACCACAGAAAAAGACAATAGCTGGAAAACGGGTGCAGCTCCTGGGTCGTCCTCCTCGGATTCTACCTGATGGGTAGGTACAAATAGTGCAACTCCTGGATCTTCCACAACGGATCCTACCTGAAGGGTAGGTACAGATAGCCTCCACAATGCTCTCACCCGTCAACCTCCTCCGAGTGTCGTCTCGCTATGAAGTCCACCTCCGGGTACTGTCCAGTCCTCAAACACTCAGCCTCTATCAACACTGCCCGAATTCTACAACCAACACAACGAGGTGCGGGAATATCCCATGAAGGGGTGAGTATACGATACTCAGTGGGGACCCTGAGACCCTCAAGGTATCACTAAAACCAACATGGATAACCACAAAGAAGATCTCAACAGATAACCTCTACTTATGTATAAGCCCTAAGTTATCAAGTAACCCATCTCAATCATGAGGAAAACACCAAGATCATGAAATCAGTGGATAACCACTACCCAAGATTATTCCCATACATATACCTATTTTATCAAGTGACCCATCTCAATCATGAGGTAAACACAAAGGTCAAAAGTCTCATCTCAAACCAGGATTTTCATTATCGAAACCGTAACTGCTGAAGAGCTCCGTCTCTGGGAGTACAGTGATCATGTCACGTCTCCGAGGTACTGCTCACAAACTTATGACTGCTGAGGTACTCCTCCTGTCGAGTACTACAAGTATGCCACCTCACACAATAGTGCTCCTCCTCCATGGGTCTGCCACCTCTCACAATAGTGATCCCCCTCATAGCCTACAGAGGTACTTCTCCTGTCGAATACCCTGAGTCTGCCACCTCGCACAGTAGTGCTCCTCCACCATGGGTCTGCCACCTCACAATGTAGTTCTCCCCACTGGGCTATGCTTGTCACTCTGAATCGAATCGGACAAGCAGTCATCAGGTCACAGTGAGCTACACAGTCTCCGTACATCGTATGCTCATCTCCGAGAGGGTCCACTCCATGAGCTACTAGTAGATACTCCAAGTATCTCAAAGTCCCACGAAGAAGTATCTCAAAGTACCGCGTCATCATTGGGGTCTCCATGCAACAGATGGCGCATCAAACAGACGCCTGGTCTGTGAGTTACTAGCCTTTTCGTCCCCCAGGCCCGGTTGGTTTCGTGTGCGAACCAACACGGCCGTATCTCAACTGTACCCTGAACTCCCATAGGGTATACTCATAGGGACCGTTTCTCCACATGATCACCAACACCATTGACGGTTCGTCAAACGGACGTCTAGTCTGAAAGTAATCAGCTTTTCCATTCTAGGGGCTCGGTTGGATTTCGGGTACAATCCAACCCGTCCATACTCCAATTGTATCCAAAACTCAGGTAAAGTATGCCAAAAGTTCCATATCATCAAGAGGAATTCATTGAGACAGACGGCGCGTCAATTGGAAGCCCGGTCTACGAGTTATTGGCGTTTTCGATCTAGGGGCCCGGTTGGTTTCATGAGCGATCCAACCCGACCGCACTCCGACAACGTCCAAACCTCGAGTGGAGTAATCCAAAAGTTCCGTCTCATCAAGAGGAATCCAACAAAGTCGACGTCACGTCAATCGGATGTCCGGAGCTCAAGATATAAGCGTTTCCGCTCCGAGGACCCAGTTGGTTTCGTATCCGAACCAACCCGGCCGAACCCAATGTTCTCCGAAACCATGATTGTAATATACCAAAACGTCCATCTCGATCCAAGGATTGCTACGCAACTGACGCTGCATTGATCGGAGGTCTGTAGCCCATGTTATGGGAAACAGACCGAAGGAGGTCCGGTATTAAGGGGTTCGGGCCCGTGCCGACCCGGCCCGATACCCCCAGGGTCGGCCCGAACTGGGTCGACCCGAACCGGGTCCCGGTCCGGCCCACTTGGGCGCAGCATGGCCTGGCAGGCACAGCCCGGCCCGGCGCGGCCCGGTCCGGCGGCCCGGCCCGGCGCGCGGGGCGCACCCGCCCGAGGTTCGGCAGAATTGCCAAACCATTCGGGGTAGGGGGCGCTGCCCCCGTGTGATGAAAACCGCGGCCCTTTAATGGGGCCGCCTCTTCTGGCCAGCCGGGGGTTTTGAACCCTCGGTTCCAACATGGTCTGGCCGGCCCGCTCCGGCTGGCCGGCTTCTGCCTCCACGGGACCGGCAAGGCCGGTCCCCTTGCTCCGATGACGGTGGCCCGATACCGGCCACAGCCTTGGTTCGTCTGGCACGGCGCGACGGTGCCACTCCCCTCCACTGCGGCCCTGCTCCGACCGCGGTGGTTTAGTGGTTCCCTGGTGTGGCGTGACGGCGCCACATCTTTGGTTCGTTTTCAATGGTGCGGCACGACGATGCCACGTCTTTCCCCCTTTCCTTATCAAAAAAAAATTCCGTGCGGTGCTTCGGCACCGCGTTGCCGTGCTCGCCGCAACAATATCAACCACAAAAAAGAGGGGAAGAGTGTCGGCCGTGTTCATGCGGTCTGACCTCCTCCCATTAATGCGATAACAGGCGGTTCAATTGAAAGGGGGATAACGATGAAAGATTTCACGAACTAATAAATAAAATAAAAAACCTACTTTGCAAATACGTTACACGTCGTCGTGCCGCAGAAGAGGCAAGCGTCGCGATGAACAGACGCCGCGGAAGATCGGTGCTGATTTCGTTGTTGTCATAGGGTGAGTCGTCGTCAAAGGTGACGTTCCCCGTGGTGGTGTCTCCTCCCTTGACGCGGAGGAAGACGAGAAAAAGGTACGTCGTCGGTGATCGCCCGATGAAGATTGTGACGTCTTGCTTCCTTCGACGTGGAGAGAAGGTGCAAGATGAGACGGCGTTGTTCATCGAAACATCGGTGTTCTTCACATTCTTCAACAATGGAGATGAAGCGTTCTTCTTTGGAGGAGGAAGTTCTTCAAAACTCCAATGCTCTACTCCCTTCCTCTTAACACAAATATTCTAACCAAAATTAAATTAGGCTCCACCTAATTTTATTTACCCATTCCATGAATTCAAAATTACAAAATTCAAAACCAACACACATAATTAATTGATCTTGAGTTGTCAAATTAATTAATGTTTAGGCAGCATGAATTAATGTGGGAGGTGAGGAGGAGAGGAGTAACTTAAGTTAAAGTGGAGTTACATTATTAAAGTGGCAGGTGAGTTATGGGAGGTCAAGGGGGGTGAAACAAGTTAATAATAGTTACCATTAATGAGAGGAGAGGTTTAAGGGAGTTTAGGGAATGTGAAAGGGGTGGGGTTCGTGTGGGCCCCACCTCACCTTTAATCCTCTCATGGTAAGTTGGGTTCTCACCCCAACTTCCACTCAAAGGATAAACCACTTTAATGAAAAAAATTGCAACTCATTTTTTATTTTATCATCCAAAAATTTTTAACAACTCCTCCCATGAAAACGCAACTCCGAAAAAGATCTTCCAAAGAAAATAACGGCGCTGCGAATCCATCGGTTACCTTGGAAGTCGATTCTGAGCACCGGTTCAAAAGTTAGAAAAACCTTCTTGTTATTTCACTGAACGTACCCGAGTTAAACTTCGGAAATTAATTCTGGGCACACCGGGCCTCAGAATCAGGCGTTGTCAGAAACTGCATTCTTGTAAAATTACAAAGAAAATTAAAAAAAATCCCTTGAATTTTACGGGTCTTTACATTACTCCCACCTCAGGGCTTTACGTCCCCATAAAGCGTTAACAAAACTAAGATTATAAAAGTGGTACTGAGCACGCATCTAAGCCTTCCACTCCCAGGGGCTTCCCTAGAGGTTCTTGTGCTTCCAGTGAAAACGTACCTGGTGAATCAATCATTCACATAAGACCCACTCTTATCGATCCTCGATCTCCACTGGAATCTTCACGCAACTCGCCATGTCATCGACATCCTACTCCCTGAGGTCGATGATGTGTGAAATATGATGAACGTATCTCCTCAGTCGAGGTATGTGGATGATTTCATGCACCCAGTACAACTAAGGTGTTTGGGTCAGCGGTAAACCATCTTGCCTGCCCTTCTGAGGACCTAGAAAGGTCCGTTGAATCTCGGAGATAACTTGTTGCCTCGGCCGCGTCTCCGTAATTCCACTTCGAGGTGAGACCCGTAAGAAAACGTGGTCTCCATCCACGAACTCTAGTGTTCTATGCCTCTTATCAGCATAAGGCTTTTGTCGGCTCTGATCTGTCCTCATCTGCTCTTGGATAACCTGGACCTACTCTGTCATGGCCTGGACCATCTCCAGTCCCATAAGAGCTGTTATGATTTTTTCTTTGCCAATAAGAGAAATCCGGTCTAATCCCCTAGATGAACCACGTTCTTTTCCTAATACAGTCAATCCAGACATGAATGATGTATTCATGCCATGGAGGATGTCGTAAGGCCTCGACGTTGCTACCAAGAGATCCAACTGTCACTCTCGCCTCTAAGGGTCGAGTCACATTGTCGGAATTAGCTTGAGGTAACTGGGTCTCCTCCAGTAGGAATCTCGAAAGTGAGGGTCAAGTCAACAGTTTAAACTGGAACCTCTTAGTACACAAAAAGGAAGGAAGCAAATGTCATAAAGGTAACTGTCTTTATATTACTACATCTCATGGTACAAAGACACAAATGTAACAACAACAACATGGAACTAGATATACACCACTAGTTCCGCTCCTATCCACTCACTTCCGGAGCTCCATAGTCGTACGATTATGCTACCTGAAGCTGAGATCTTCCATCTCCACATGTTCCCTGTGGTCGGGGTGGACCTCCTGGTGGTGGTGGTGGTGGCAACACCTCGAAGCGTCATCCACCTCCAGCTGCATGGTCAGCTCCCCTCCCTCGACCTTCATCTCCTAGCGGTCTGCCTTGATCGATCCTCTGCCTCTGCCTGGGAGGTTCTTTATTTAACTGCTGGTCATCTGCTTGGTGGGTCGGACAGTCACGTGCCATGTGACCAATACCGCCTCAGGGGTAACACTTCATGGTAGGTCTGGCTCTATCATTCCCCTTGGTGCCTCGCACTACCGAACCTGAGTCACACTGTCGACCACCTGTAGGTCTGGTTCTTTTGGACCTCTGCATCATCTGTCTACTGCCTGCTACAGAAGACTCTGCCGCATCCCGGCTAGTTGTGGGTCATGCTACTAGAGACTGCTCAGTAAGGAAACTCTCCATTAAGAGGGATCACTCCAACACCCCTGTCTGAGTCGGAATGCTGTGAGAAACAACATAAGCTCTAATCTCTCGCCTGAGTCCCTGCTCGAATGTTCGAGCCCTGAAGAACGGGTCCCGTACCATATCTGTGGAGTAGCGCGAGAGGTCTGTGAAACATGCTGAATACAGTGCCACTGTCATGCTGCCCTGCCACAGCTGAAGTAGCTCTTCTATACGCACCACTCGAAAGGTGGTTGGTACAAACTCTGCCCGGAACAGGCTCTCGAAGTCTTCCCATATAAGTGTTGCCTCTTCATGCATATGGAGCACCAGGCTCCACCATCTACCTACTGCTGCATGAAAAAGGCTGGCAGCAAGGAGCACCATGAAGTCTGCTAGCGTCCCCACTATCATGAAGACCCTCACCACAACCTCCAGCCAATCCCCAGCCGCCTGCGAGTCCGTCTCTCCCTTGAACCTTGGTGGCCTCTGGCGCTGTAACTCATGCAGTGCACTCATGCGACGTGTACCCTCTGCTGCTAGAGATGGTGGCATCGGTGGACCAATGGGTAGTAGTACGGCTGGTGCCTCCGCTTGTGCCTCAACTGGAATAGAGCCCTGTACTGAGGCCATGTCGCTAGGCGGACTGTCAGTACGAACAACTCTCGGGGCTCTAGCTGGTCGTCCGCGGGGAGGCATCCTCAAAGAAAAAACGTGACATGGTCAAACGATTTATACCTAGTGAGCTGACCGGGTTTGAGCTGATATTTAAAATAAAACTTCTGGAAACACTCACATAATCAGTGTTTTCTTGCACAATGTCGGAAATCAGTTGTTAGGGTCCTGGAGTATGGATACGTCAGCCGCCAGCACCAACACTGGACTCCCTGAACGGAAGACCAAACTCTGTACCCTTAACATTATTGCTTCATAGATAGAAAATATCAGAGTTAGAAGTGCTGCGGTAGAACCGACTTCTTTGATACCAATTTTTCATGACCCGTCCTCAGGGCCCATGTCGTGACTACCCCAAGCCCGCCTTCCATAGGCCAGGGGCTGGCGACTAGCACCAAAGGTGTAAATCCCGAGTACTGGGAAGGAGTTGCCTTTATAAAAGTAAAATAAACACAACAGAGTACAAGAGGAAGTAAAACACTAAGTACAAAAGAAAGTGAAGAAATGTAAATGGGCCAGAATACAAACCCAACTGAAAGTACAGCTACAACTGAACAAAAGTACAACAGAAAAAGACAACAGCTGAAAAATGGGAGTAGCTCCGGGGTCGTCCTCCTCGGATCCTACCTGAAGGGTAGGTACAAATAGTGCAGATCCTGGATCGTCCAGCACAGATCCTACCTGAAGGGTAGGTATAGATAGCATCCACAACTCTCTCACCCGTCAACCTCCTCCGAGTGTCATCTCTTCGTGAAGTCCACCTCCGGGTACCGTCCAGTCCTCGAACACCCGGCCTCTATCAGCGATGCCCGACGTCTGCAACCAACACAATGAGGTGCGGGAATATCCCGTGTAGGGGTGAGTATATGATACTAATTAGGGACCCCGAGACCCTCACAGTCTCACTAAAACCAACATGGATAACCACAAAGAAGATCTCAATAGATAACCTCTACTTAGGTATAAGCCCTTAGTTATCAAGTAAATCATCTCAATCAGGAGGAAAACACCAAGATCATGAAATCAATGGATAACCCCTACCCTGGTATATTCCCATACATATACCTATGTTATCATGTGACCCATATCAATAATGAAGTAAACACAAAGGTCAAAAGTCTCAGCTAAAACCATGATTTTCATTATCGAAACCGTAACTACTGAAGAGCTCCGTCTCCGGGAGTACAGTGATCCTGTCACATCTCCGAGGTACTGCTCACAAAACTATGACTGCTGAGGTACTCCTCCTATCGAGTACCACGGGCTTTCCACCTCACACAGTAGTGATCCTCCGCTATGGGTCTGCCACCTCACACAGTAGTACTCCCCCACATAGCCTACAGAGGTACTCCTCCTATCGAGTATCGCGGGTCTGCCACCTCACACAGTAGTGCTCCTCTGCCATGGGTCTACCACCTCACAAAGTAGTTCTCCCCACTGGGCTATGCTAGTCACTCCGAATCGAATCAGACAATTAGTCATCAGGTCACAGCTAGCTACACGGTCTCCGTACTCCGTACGCTCATCTCCGGGAGGGTCCGCTCCACGAGCTACTAGTATATACTCTAGGTATCTCAAAGTCCCACGAAGAAGTATCTCAAAGTACCTCCTCGTCATAGGGGTCTCAACGCAACAGTTGGCGCGTCAAACCGACGCTCGGTCTATGAGTTACTAGCCTTTTCATCCCCCGGGCCCGGTTGGTTTCGTGTGCGAACCAACACGGATGTATCTCAACTATACCTCGAACTCTCATAGGGTATACTCATAGGGACCGTTTTTCCACGTGATCACCAACGCCACTGACGGTTCGTCAAATGGACGTCCAGTCTGAAAGTTATCAGCTTTTCCATTCTCGGGGCCCAGTTGGATTTCAGGTAAAATCCATCCCGACCATACTCCAACTGCATCCAAAACTCAGGTGAAGTATGCCAAATTTTCTGTCTCATCAAGAGGAATTCAACGAGATAGACGGCGCGCCAATTGGACGCCCGGTCTGCGAGTTATTGGCTTTTTTGATCTAGGGGCCCGGTTGGTTTCGTGATTGATCCAACCCGACCACACTCGGACGGTGTCCAAACCTCGATCGTAGTAAGCCAAAAGTTCTGTCTCATGAAGAGGAATCCAACAAAGTCGATGGCACGCCAATCAGACATCCGGAGCTCAAGATATAATTGTTTCCGCTCCGAGGGCCCGGTTGGTTTCGTATCCGAACCAACCTGGCCGAACCCAAATTTCTCCAAAAACCTTGAGAATAATATTACAAAACATCTATCTTGATCCAAGGATTGCTACACAACTGACCGTGCGTCGATCAGAGGTCCGTAGCCCATGTTATGGGCAACGGACCGAAGTGTAGGACCCCGGGACACCCTGAGAGGGGAGGGGTGAATCAGGGTGGCAACTTTTTCTTCTTAAATCGTGGATCTTGTTCCCACATTGGTAGGAACTACTTAAACCTGTATGATGGATATGATCAGCAATGAAACATTCACATGCAGAGAGTTGACACAACTATTTTTACTTGGTTCACCACTAAGGGCTACGTCCAAGGAGCATACGCCGACAGGTTGCCGGTCGTACCTAAATCCACTATGCTTCACTAGCTGCAGATACAATTTTTTATGCACAGTCACTCTGGCCCAGGCTCACTGCCTTTACAAAGGATCAGGGATAGCTCACTACTTCCCTCGGGTCACTCCCGTTGACTCCCCCTGGCTCACTGCCGTTTGTGAAGTCTCACTCAGTTTATAGACATGAAGGTCTCTTCAATGGATAGACATGAAGTTCTGTGTCTCCTGTTCAGCATGAGACTTTGCTTGCATCATAGATCAGAGTTGATGCACTTTACTGTTCAATCCTCCTTTAGTGCAATGACTGAATGCACTAGATCCCCTGTTCTTGTTTTCCTGAATCACAATCACTTGTGTGATTGCTCAATAAATGATGCTCTATCGAAGTCCAGTTTTCATCCACTGATGAATTCTCCTTTTTCCCCTGTCCACTGGGTGTACAACCTTAGGAAAGGGTCTTCACAATGTACCCTACTTCGCACGGCTCCCAATTTTGGAAATCTCAAGCAATTCTGAGCAGAGCCCCTACCTTTTCGTGAAGCTCAATCGCGAAGCACTCTCGCGATGCTCAAGCCTTCGCAATGCTTGGCTATCGCGATGCTCCTGCCACTTCGCGAAGCTCTCTAAGCCAACGCGGGGAGAACACTTTTCAAGGAGCTGGGAAAGTCTCCGCGAAGCTCCTGCCTCTTCGCGAAGCTCAATGAGCCATCGCGGTGCAACCTTTTCGCGGAGCTAGGATAGCCACCGCGAAGCTCAACTTTCGCGAAGCAAACTGCCTTCGCGAGTGACCTTTGCGAACCGAGAGCAATGGTTTTTCGCAGAGAGCTCTCTCTACTTCTTTTGAGGGGGTCGGCCTCTATTTATAGAAGATTCCACCGACCCACGACCCTTCCGCGCGAAGTCAACGCCACATCATCTCAAATTCGGAAGCTCCAAAGATTCCGCCAGAATTCTGTCCAAATCGCGAAGCACCACGGAACTTTTTCGTTCGCGAAGTTTGACGTAGTCACAAAGAATCACCGTCAACATAACTTCGCGCCTTCGCCGCGAAGCTCGCTCGCGAAGCTCCCTCGCGAAGCTCCCTCCCGAATCCCTTCTCTGTCGTGATGCGCTCCAGCCTCTGCCATTCGTGAAGCTTGACGTAATCGCGAAGCATGACGTAATCGCGAAGACTCACCGCCTCCATTCTTCTGGTCTTCGCGAAATCCAGTCCATGCATCCCATATTCGCGAAACTCATGCCTTTTCCATATTAAATTATTATCTTCCTAGAAATCCACTTTTCGCGATGCTCACCAACCTCCAAATTTTGGACCCCAAAAATTTGGCAAACACTGGAAAACAGCACCACCTTGTATCTTCTCTTTTAGTCCGCCTCCAGATCATCCATTCCTTTGTCGATGTTCCATGAATAAAACATGGATCATTATCCATAGTCCTCGAACTCGACGTGCTGCCATGGAATCTCCTATTTCAAAAAAATTTGTATGTCGTTAGTTTGCTTTGTCGACAAGGACGATCACCTCAACAATGATTCTTCTTGGTGATCTGTATACTTCAGCAACTCTTCTGATTTTATCACAACCTCCACTACTGTGATATGTATTCTTTGAAGGAACAGCTTTATCATCATCATCTTCTCAATGTGATGTGCATGGCAATCGTAGAATTCCAATCCTTGCACGGCAATCATAGAATTCCAATCATTGGCACATTTTATTCTTCATCAACCGTCATGATATACGTCATGCAAACCGATTAAATTATTCAAGAAGTCTCTTGCATGGTTCTCATGCAATCATGAGTAATTTCATGGTCTTCATCAAACACCCCTGATTCTTATGCAATAACGAGGAATTTCATGGTCTTCATCAAAACACATGGCCCTCATGCAATAAGGACGAATTGCATGATCTTCATCTGAAAACCCCATTCTTCTTTAATCATCCTCAGATGGATCCTCAGATGGATTACACCTCAAATTCTTCATTGCTGTAAACAATGTATCAACTTTTACACATGTTCTTTGAACTTACGATCAGTACAACAATCATCTGAATCACCATTCTATTACTCCATCGGAGTACTTCATAATCTCGATCATTTTGATCTTCCATTTCTCCATTTCATTGGAGTACATCTTGATCTCCTTCATTTTGATCTTCATTGACAACTATTGACAACAAATACAAACATATACACAAAGTGGTTCCAACAATCTCCCCCTTTGTATTTTGTTGTCAATACCTTATACATCTTCTACAATGAATTTGTCAATGTTAAAATGAGAATATTCTCTTCAATCAACTTTTCTTTTCAAACATTCATTTCACTTTATCTCCCCCTTATTGACAAGAAATACAAAGTGCATTATAGGGGGGTATCAATCCAAACATAAGCAATGTTTCATTAATCATTTCACTCTAAGTCTACTTGAGCAATGATCGATGTAGAAAACTAGAGGATTTGATTAAGTCAACAAGGTTGTCCATTATTCATTGATCATGATACCAACATGAGATGAGAACTCATGTATCTTGTCTTTAAGGGTTTACCACTTTAATTTCAGGTAGAAGAAAAATCACTATGATAGAGAAAAACCAACCTGAAACTCCTGCACTCACATCAGCATATGGATCAACAATATTCAAGTGAAATCGGCAGGAGAAGTGACCTTGGGGCACTTCCATTATTTTTATGTCACTGATCAATTTAGTTACTCCCCCTTTGTAGAATAATCTTTGATCTGAGTAACCAAGGGATAGAGATTGAGAAATGACATACCTTCTCCATTGGTGTGTTCTTCACGAAATTCACAGAGTGAGTCCACCTGGAGTTGATATTGATTGAAACAGTGATTATGGAAGCTTCTTCATTTTTCTCCCCCTCAAGGGAAAAACTACTTGTCATCTTCATAAAGAGTGATCCTTCATCATCATAATCTTTGGATATCAATTGAATAATCTACTAAGGATGGAAACTTCTTCAGCTTGGCTATCAAGAGTTGACAGCATTCACTACTTCTCAGGTTCTCCCCCTGAGAGAATGCTTCACCTTCAATTCCCTACATTGTTAGCACAAATACAATACACAAATGATTATGGGAATAAGGTGGATCATCCTTGCTTCATCAGCAAGACCTGCATGGTTGAGGTTCTTTTCTCAACCATGTTCCTTTTTTCGCTCCAGTCTTCATGCCTACACACTTAAACATATGTTTCGACATCTGTTGGTGTGGCATGGCTCTGTTCACATTCTCTTCTGCTTTGTGTAAAGAATTGTTCTGCTTAGAAACCATACTGAATGATACATTCTTACTCCTCTTAAGGACTACTTCTTGATCTGGTATTAAGGTTAGGCAACCTTTTGCAATGTGACCAGATTTCCTTCATCTCTCACACAGAACTTCTTTGACACGTGTGTTTCTCTTTGTTTGCAAACTCTCCTGCACTGTGTCTTCATCATGTGAAAGTTTTCCTTTTCCATTGTCACTATCCTTGGCCTTCTCATCTTTAACTTTCCTTATTCTTTTCAAATCATCTGGCCAAATGACCAATATGTCATTTGGAACTTTTTCAGCTGGTTTAGGTCTTCCACATGGGTTCATCCGAGATTCATCCCACTTAGTATTTCTTTTGGATGAATGACCCTTCAATTTCATGGATCTAAAATCCTGGGTCTTCTCAGCTTCCCTACTTGAGATCTTCTTGGGGAAATGTGTGTTCAAAGCATTCTTCTGATTTCTCCCCAAGGTAGCTGCTTCATTATTTGACATCATCAGTGGTCTTCTTTTCTTTTCAACAGTGAAAGCATGTTGATATGGACATGTGTCTGCATTGTGACCGTTGTCGTTGCATACATCACAGATGTTATCAAGAATTCCAAATCTGTTTGTAGTAAAAAGATTCTTTTGGACCTATTGATGTTGCTTCTTTTTCTCTGGCTTCCTTCTCTTTGATATAGGCATTCTCTGTGCTTTTCCATGTAAGGGATTATAAAGACAATCCAGTGCACAGTGCCCAAATCTGTTGCAGCACCAACATTGACCGACAAATATTTTCTTCTTTGTGTCTTCTGTATTAAGTTGTTGGGCCATCTGCTTAATCTATTGTGCTCTATTTGAGGAACCCACTTCCTCCTTTTTCTTCCCATCCACCCTATCCATGGTGGTAGGTTTCTTCTTCTCACCTTTCCTCATCCATACTTGTTTAGAATTTTTCTTACCACCTGCACTGATTGTAGGAGTGTATTTAGAAATATGAGTACAAGATGGTTTGGATGGTACCTTCACTTTCTCAGTTGCTTGTGATAGATCAAAGAGTGAAGTCATGATCTTCTTATCACATCTTGGAGGCCTTTTGACAATAGAATCCTCCAGTGAGCATTGAGTACCAGCAACAACTGATTCTTGATGTGGATAATCAAGAGTTGTCATAATCTTCTTATCACATGTTGGAGGCATTTCAGCTTTAGACTCCTCCAATGAACATTGAGTGCAAGAATCACTCATTTCATTCTTTTGTGAAGTCTCAATATGTGTGTTCTCAATCTTGGTCAACTGATCTTCCAATTTTTGACCCACAATATTGAGGATGATCTTCTGATCTTCAATCGTGATCCTCTTCTCTTCACAAGTCTTCTTCAACCTTTCAACCTCATCTTCATGCATCTTAACTTTGTTTTGTAACAAAGAGTCAAGTTCCCAGAATTTAATGGATGTTTCTTCCAAACAAAAATTCTTGACTTCATTGATCTTCTTCAGCTCAGCTTCAAGTGCATGGATCTTTTCTTTTAAAGTCTTATTGACTTCCTCTTCTTCTTCAAAGACTTTCACCCGTTTGATGAGCTTCATACTTTCCATAACTTTTATTTCCAACCCCTTTTCCATATTTTCATCTTCCCTTTCTAATCGATTGATCTCAACCTGCATAGATTGGAATAGGCTACAAATAATAGCAACCATTTCTTCTGTAATATCATGCAGATATGTTCTATGTTTTTCCTGAAAGCTTTAATTAGGGGTATCATCCTTTCCTCTGGATGAGTTCTGAGCCACCTGCTTGATACTTTCCAAGCCTAATGTTTCTTCATTATTGGAATGGCATGGAGAACAAGACACTGCATCTTCTTTGGATGTGGGGGACATCTTCATCATCTTCTTCTCTTTCTTTTTCCTATTTGTCAAAGTCTTGGTGAATATATATTTCTGCTCAGAAATGACTGCGTCATTATCAAGACTGCTCTTCATTGTTGACTCTAGGAAAGAAACTCAAATCCTCTTCTCAATAGAATTTCTGGAGAATATCCAACATACGTTAACCTCGCTCTGATACCACTTGTAGGACCCCGGGACACCCTGAGAGGGGAGGGGTGAATCAGGGTGGAAACTTTTTCTTCTTAAATCGTGGATATTGTTCCCACGTTGGTAGGAACTACTTAAACATGTATGATGGATATGATCAGAAATGAAACATTCACATGCAGAGAGTTGATGCATCTATTTTTACTTGGTTCACCACTAAGGGCTACGTCCAAGTAGCATATGCTGAAAGGTTGCCGGTGGTACCTAAATCCACTATACTTCACTAGTTGCGGATACAATTTTTCAGGCACAGTAAATCTGGCCCAGGCTCACTGCCTTTACAAAGGTTCAGGGATAGCTCACTGCTTCCCTCGGGTCACTCCCGTTGACTCCCCCTGGCTCACTGCCGTTGGTGAAGTCTCACCCAGTTTATAGACGTGAAGGTCTCTTCAATGGATAAACATGAAGTTCTGTGTCTCCTGTTCAGCATGAGACTTTTCTTGCATCATAGTTCAGAGTTGATGCACTTTACTGTTCAATCCTCCTTTAGTGCAATTACTGAATGCACTAGATCCCCTGTTCTTGTTTGCCTGAATCACAATCACTTGTGTGATTGCTCAATAAATGATGCTCTATCGAAGTCCAGATTTCATCCACTGATGAATTCTCCTTTTTCCCCTATCCACTGGGTGTACAACCTTAGGAAAGGGTCTTCACAAAGTACCCTACTTCGCACAGCTCCCAATTTTTGAAATCTCAAGCAATTCTGAGCAGAGCCCCTGCCTTTTCGCGAAGCTCAATCGCGAAGCACTCTCGCGATGCTCAAGCCTTCACAATGCTTGGCTATCACGAATCTCCTGCCACTTCGCAAAGCTCTCTGAGCCAACGCAGGGCGAACACTTTTCGCGGAGCTGGGAAAGTCGCCGCGAAGCTCCTGCCTCTTCGCGAAGCTCAATGAGCCAACGCGGTGCAACATTTTTGCGGAGCTAGGATAGCCGCCACGAAGCTCAACTTTCGCGAAGCAAACTGCCTTCGCAAGTGACCTTTGCGAACCGAGAGCAATGGTTTTTCGTTGAGAGCTCTCTCTACTTCTTTTGAGGGGGTTAGCCCTTATTTATAGGAGATTCCACCGACCCACGACCCTTCCTCGCGAAGTCAACGCCACGTCATCTCAAATCGCAAAACTCCAAAGATTCCGCCGGAATTCTGTCCAAATCGCGAAGCACCACGGCACTTTGTCGTTCGCGAAGCTTGACGTAGTCGCGAAGAATCACCATCAACATACCTTCGCGCCTTCGCCGAGAAGCTCCCTCACGAAGCCCTTCTCCGCCGCGATGTGCTCCAGCCTCTGCCGTTCGCGAAGCATGATGTAATAGCGAAGCATGACGTAATCGCGAAGACTCATCGCCTCCATTCTTCTGGTCTTCGTGAAATCCAGTCCATGCATCCCATCTTCGCGAAACTCATGCCTTTTCCATATTAAATTATGATCTTCCTAGAAATCCACTTTTCGCGATACTCACCAACCTCCAAATTTTGGACCCCAAAAATTTGTCAAACACTGGAAAACGGCGCCACCTTGTATCTGCTCTTTTAGTCCGCCTCCAGATCATCCATTCCTTTGTCGATGTTCCATGAATAAAACATGGATCATTATCCATAGTCCTCGAACTCGACATGCTGCCATGGAATCTCCTTTTTCAACAAAATTTGTATGTCGTTAGTTTGCTTTGTCGACAAGGACGATCACCTGAACAATGCTTCTTCTTGGTGATCTGTATACTTAAGCAACTCTTATGCTTTTATCACAACCTCCACTATTGTGATATGTATTCTTTGAAGGAACAGCTTTATCATCATCATCTTCTCAATGTGATGTGCATGGCTATCGCAGAATTCCAATCCTTGCACGACAATCATAGAATTCCAATCATTGGCACATTGTCTTCTTCATCAACTGTCATGATATACGTCATGCAAACCGATTAAATTCCTCAAGAAGTCTTTTTCATGGTTCTCATGCAATCATGAGTAATTGCATGGTCTTCATCAAACACCCCTGGTTCTTATGCAATAACGAGGAATTGCATGGTCCTCATCAAAACCCATGGCTCTCATGCAATAAGGACGAATTGCATGATCTTCATCTGAAAACCCCATTCTTCATTAATCATCCTCAGATGGATCCTCAGATGCATTACACCTCACATTCTTCATTGT
Source organism: Viscum album (assembly GCA_963277665.1). Taxonomy (NCBI): domain Eukaryota; kingdom Viridiplantae; phylum Streptophyta; class Magnoliopsida; order Santalales; family Viscaceae; genus Viscum; species Viscum album. The sequence goes on from OY728164.1 coordinate 1,236,249,464, forward strand.
TGTAAACAATGTATCAACATTGACACAGGTTCTTTGGACTTACGATCAGTACAACAATCATATGAATCACCATTCTTTTACTCCATCGGAGTACTTCATAATCTCGATCATTTTGATCTTCCATTTCTCCATTTCATTGGAGTACTTCTTGATCTCCTTCATTTTGATCTTCATTGACAACTATTGACAACAAATACAAACATATACACAAAGTGGTTCCAACACGAAGGAGGTCTGGTATTAAGGGGTTTTGGCCCGAGCTGACCTGGCCGGATACCCCCAGGGTTGGTCCGAACCGAGTGCGGGTCCGGCCCGGCCGGGCGCGGCGCGTGGGGCGCACAGCCCAGGGGTTCGGCCGAATTGCCGAACCGTTCGGGGTGGGGGGTGCTGCCCCCACGTGAAGCAAACCGTGGCCCCTTAATGGGGCCGCTTTGTCCAGCCAGCCAGGGGTTTTGAACCCCCCGGTTCCTCCATGGTCCGGCCAGCCCGCTCCAGCCGGTCGGCCTCTACCGCCACGGGACCGGCAGGGCCGGTACCCTTACTCCGACGCCGGCGGCCTGGTACCGGCCGCCGGTTTCGCTGTTCCGCCGTGGCCCCGCTCCAGCTGCGGTGCTTTGGTGGTTCTCCGGTGTGGCGCGACGGCGCTGAATCTTTGGTTCGTTTTCAATGGTGGGGCGCGACGGCGCCGCGTCTTGGTTCATCTTCAACGGCGCGGCGCGACGACGCCGCGTCTCTCCCCCTTTCCATATCAAAAAAAAACTGTGTTGTGCTTCGGCACTGCGTTTCCGTGCTCGCCGCAACAATATCTACAACAACAAAGAGAGGAGGAGTGTCGGCCGTGTTCGTGCGGTCTGACCTCCTCCCGTTAATGCGATAACAGGCGGTTCAATTGAAAGGGGGATAATGACGGAAGATTTCACGAACTAACAAATAAAATAAAAACCCTACTTTTCAAAGACGTTACACGTCGTCGAGCCGCGGAAGAGGCAAGCATCGCGATGATCGGACGTCGCTGAAGATCAGTGCCAATTCCATTGACGTCGGAGGGTGAGTCATCGTCAAAGGTGACATTCCCCGCGGTGGTGTCTCCTCCCTTGACGCAGAGGAAGAAGAGAAGAAGGCACATCGTCGGTGATCGCCCGATGAAGAATGTGGCATCTCGCTTCCTTCGACGTGGAGAGAAGGTGCAAGATGAGACGACATTCTTCGTCGAAACATCGGTGTTCTTCACGTTCTTCAATAAAAGAGATGAAGCGTTCTTCTTCGGAGGAGGAAGTTTTTCAAAACTCCAATGCTCTCTTCGCTTCCTCTAAACACAACAATTCTAACCAAAATAAAATATGGCTCCACCTTATTTTATTTACCCAAGTCATGAATTCAAAATTACAAAATTCAAAACCAACACAATTAATTAATTGATCTTGAGTTGTCAAATTAATTAATGTTTAGGTTGAATGAATTAATGTGGGAGGTGAGGAGGAGTGGAGTCACTTATGTTAAAGTGGAGTTACAATATTAAAGTGGGATGTGAGTTATAGGAGGTCAAGGGGGGTGAAACATGTTAAGAAGAGTTACCATTTAATGAGAGGAGAGGTTTAAGGGATTTTAGGGAAGGTGAAAGGGGTGGGGTTCGTGTGGGCCCCACCTCACCTTTAATCCTCTCATGGGATGTTGGGTTGTTACCCCAACTTCCACTCAATGGATAAACCACTTAAAAGAAAAAAAAATTAACTCAATTTTTATTTTATCTTCCACAAATTTTTAACAACTCCTCCCGTGAAAACGCAACTCCGAAAAAGATCTTCCTATGCAATTACCGGCACTGCGAATCCATCGGTGCCCTCAGAAGTCGATTCCGAGCACCGGTTCAAAATTTATAAAAACCCGCTCGTTCGTTCACTGAACGTAACTGATCTAAACTTCAGAAACTAATTCCGGGCACACCAGGCCTCAAAATCAGGCGCAGTCAGAAACTGCGTTCTTGTAAAATTACAAAGAAAATTCAAAAAAATTCCCATGCATTTTACTGGTATTTACAAATTTAATATAGAACATATGTTTAAAAATAACTAATATAACAACTTTGAATGAACATTTCCAATGTATTTATGATGTATACTTACTATAGTTAACGTTTATGATAATATTTGGGTCTATTAATGTGGTTCATTAAAATACTCATAGTCATCAATAAGTGTTTATAAATAATAAAAACATTGAAGACACAATTTCATTATGGGATGTAGAATGAAGAATATGTTTTTTAGTTAGTATTTTTGTGAAATTATTTCCTTAAATTATATGTATAATATTATGATGGATATATTTCCATTTCATTTAGTTTTATGAATGTATAATTTTTACCAGTAAATTATTTTTCATGGTATTATTAAATATACGATAATATAGTAAATATTTACAGTGGTAAATAAACATCATATCATAAATATATTGAATTCAACTCATAATGTGATCATGGATATATTATTTAATAAAAATAAAAAACATCAACTGAATCATAAATATAATTAGTATGATTGAAAACAGTATAATGAGATACTATTTAGTGTACATAGAAATACATGTGTTTGAAATTTTGGAACATCAGGGTCTCCTAGATTTGTCACACACCAGATAAACTCTTAGAAATTAAAAAAATGATTAGAAATACGTATGAAATTTTCTATGATAATTATATGAAATATAGAGATAAAATTATGAAAATATTGAGTGATGGAAAGCTATGGTATTTATAGGATGGTTAAAGGTTATATGATAATTTTTAATGTGACAGTAAGAATATTAACATGCCCATTAGAATAGTAACCTAACCATTTAGGTAAATATTGAGTATGATTAATAAATACTCTTTACTGTTAATTAAATACGTAAATATTTGATTCAATATGAAATTACCAGAATACAAAATCAATGTAACATGATGTATGAAATATTATACAATATTACTAAATTCTAATGAAAATAATTCAATAAAAATTAATTTCTATATTTGACTTAAATTGAAATATTATATAATTTAAAATTATTTTTATTAAAATAATTCCATTTTTTGAATCATCATATTTAATTTTATTACATTAATGTTTCAGAATTTCTCATAAATTGTAAAATAAATTGGTAAAATGTAAAATATATTAAATTTAAAGTATAGGTATCATATTTTGTAATATAATTAATTTGTAGAAACAATTTTTGATGAACACACTGAGAGGAGGGGTGAATTAGTGTTGGGTGACTTTTCATGATATTCCATAAAAATTTTCCCTTATAAAACTATATCACTTATTTATTGAATAGTTCTATTATCACAATAACCTGTAGATAAAAAGGATTCATATTAAATAGAAAATAACCATGAAAAAAATAATTTTTTTGATTAATTCTTCTAGCACGGATAACAATATCATCTTTGGGAAATCATTTTTATACCACAAACACAAATCATATCTAGTATTATCAATAATAGAATGATAAATTTAATGGACTTGAACTTTTTTTATTTTTACCGACCAGGTATAATTAAATCTATTTAATATACCAAAGAAAAATTATATTTTCCATCTCCACTCAATGTGATTTGTATTTTATAATATGTCTTCTATGACATACAACAATTATTTTTCGTAACATCCTTGAATGCTTGAATCAAATGGTTTACTTTAATTCAAAGAAATATATGGGTTGTTTCAGATTCAACAATAAATTAGATGGAAATTATATAGTGCTACATTATAGACGTCCAATTATTATTTTTTTATATTTAACAAACAAAATTTTATATTGAAATATTGTGTCTATTTATCAAACAATGCTCAGGTAATAATTGAATCCTTCATGAAACATTTCAATAATCACAAATCAGATGTGGTAGTAATGTGACATTTGTATCATGTGATATAATTAACTCCCTTTATTATGTTATATTTATTAACAATATTTTTTTTATTATCTCCACTCATTCAAAAAAATTCATATGATAATGATCATTTTATATTTATAAAGCTTTCGTGAAATCCAATATACGAAACGAGGTTCTCAACCATTGAGAAATTGTTTGTATGTGGGTTATTCTTTTTATAAATGCACATGATGTATCAAAATTACTTCTTTACGTAAACAAGGAATGAGGTTTCTTTTTCTTCTCACAATGAAAAATTCATATTGATTTCTTTTTTATGGACAATAAATTAATTTATAAGTTCTTATAAAGCATGAAATGATCTCCAAAATCATGCAGTTATTCATAAGTGATGGAACTTCTTATAATTCTACAAAATCAAATTAAATTATTTTTGATACTGTCTTCAAAATATATGAAATCTCAGGGGAATATTCTAAATAAAGATTCATTCATGAAGGATCAACAAATGAACTATTTATTAGTTGAAAATGATATCTCTCAACTAATTCAGTAGAACATCTTGGATTGGAGAATCTATATTTGTATGTGAGGTACATGTTACCTAGAAATTGTGTTCTATAACCTCATAGAAACATTTAATATTGTTTCTGATTATCAACTAATTTAAAGGAAACATATTCCAAAATCTCTATGGCTATTTATAAATTATGTCTCATGTGTGTGTTTTTTAATTCCAACAATATTTGTGTCCCATCTAGCATGAGTTTAACTTATTATTTTGAGAAATAACTCTTGAGTAAGAAATATGAGCAACTTCACTTAGGATTAATGAATTTTGATATGAAATCCTTACTATATAATCATTTTATCCTCAATGGTTTCATGATCATAAGATACTGGAATTCATGTAAAAAAAAGTTGCATGCATGGATTCCACTAATATTGCAAGTCTTTTTCCTATATGTTTTATTAGTGATGGTAGTAATAAGATTACTATAGCATGATTTGTTATCACAACAACCTGAGTTCTTCCCAAACAAAAACTCATAATAAGCTAAGGATGTAAATGATGTCATTGAAGAATGATGAATGTTCTATCATCTCGGATCAATTGGTTCACATTATTTTTTTATATTTATATCATGGGAATATTTTTTCATTAATCTTCCCAACCACATCATATTTTCATTTAGTTTCAGGAATCATAATATATAAAAATTTTATAATGAAATATCAAGATAGCTATAGTGTTTGACACATGTTACACACACACACACACACTCTCTCTCTCTCTCCCACGTGTACATCACCACACCCTTTAATGATCCCTCAGGCACCCTAATGGATGTATTCTCCATCTGGTCATCTTACATACTCTGTCAGTTCCTTGAGGGAGATATGACCCTCTTCCACACGACTAACCAATGGTAGGATAGAGTAACCCTATTCAACATGCATTACCCCATTTTCAACATTACTGTTTGTGGGGGTCCTTTATTTGCAATGGAATGACACATTTTTTATGTAATGGACCATTAAAAAAAACTGCGTACTACTAACCAATGCAGATAGCATAAAAAAAATACAAAGTGATAAATAAAAATTTAATTTATCTTTATACATGGTCTATAAACATCTTCATGAAATTTAATATTTTCATGGTATTTAAAAAATTATTCACATCATTTGTTGTAGTAACATTATGCAACCTCAATTTCACCTTTCAATATATTTAAAATGTATGGATTGTTCCATGATCATTAGAGTCACATGTATATTATTTTTCAATGAGGACATAGAAGTCTGTTAAATAAATCCTTATCATTTTTCCAAGAACCCCCACTTTATATGAAAATATGATATTTGATTTTCCATAAATGTAACTCAATCTTGAATAAACATACATGGGAATAGAAATGGGCATCAATTATGTTCTTATTCTTAAATAAATGTTTACACACTTATTGAAAAAAAATCTAGCACACATAAAAAGGAGGATCATAAAAAAACCCCTTTGGTAATTGTTTTCAATACCAATGAAATATCCTCTGTCAGTATATTCATCCAAATTTTACATATTGTTTCATTCTTCCCTATTAGTTTATCTCTATCATTTTTATTTTAATCTATCCCAATTATTATTAAAAAATTAAATATAACAGATATATGATGATTTCATTTCATTCAAAATATACATTCCAACAAATATTCTACTATATTTATAGGTAGTATAATCTAGTGTAAAAAACATGAGGGTCTAATTTAGTCAAGAATTTTGTCCACTATTAAATAATTATATGATACCAACTAATTTATCACATCTTAATTATTTCCTCATGTAATTTACAAATATATATATATTGATAGTAATTGGTTGATAACATTTGATATTGAATTTTGAAATTCTGTTACACGACTTGTTTAAAAACATTATTATCAAAAATTCATCCTCAAATCATTCACTAATATCAATGAAAAAATTAAAAATAATCAAGTGTTCATGGAGATTTATGTCAATGAAATATGTCATGGAGATTATTTAAAACACTTTTTTCATGTCATTAATTCATTAATGACATCACACAATAGACTACAATTCTTTTATATTATTCAATAAAGATGAGAGAGATATCACAAAAACCATATCAATGACTTTATAAACAAGTATCCTTTAAATATGTATGATTTTTAGTCATATATAGGACTGTATGAATTTAATTGGATAATATATCACTCATATTCACTTCATCAAGATCAATATTTTCATTGATTTTTATTCAATATGTGAATTAATTTGAATAAAATAATTTCATCACATCCATTACAGTTGTTTCAATATTATTAATCAACAATGTGTTCCTGATCATCTTCATTAAGATTGATCAAAGATATTTTTTTAAAAAAAAATCTACAAGATAATAATTGATAAATCAAAACTGAACAATGACTTCATTAGCACATAGAATGAATATTCTAGCTTCTAGATATGGATATATTACTCTTCTAATTATTTCACCACTACGTATATATATCACCTTAAATTCGCTGAAAATAATAAACTAGCACAATGTTTCTTGGAATAATGTGGATATCCATTGATTCTTAGTGAGATCAATACGGCTATGAACTGTTTCTAAAACACAAAACTCCATTATATTCTTCACAATGTGAGGGTGAAAATTTTAAATCGAAATGGAAATATTTTTTTATTAGTATAGGGTGGAATTGAATATATGAAATCTTTTTAGATAGGTATTTTTTTTGGAATTTTGATTTTCACAATTTCCATCAATAAACATTCATCAATAGGTTTTTTGAATAATTTTTAGAATCTCTTCATAAGAGGTATTAATAAACAAAATATCATTAGATGTGATAGTAGACATATAGAAAATATAAATAAGACTGAAAATATTATTTGGTTATCATTTTTTAGTTACCCATCATGGAATTAAATCTCTTCATTTGGATTCGCCTATTTCCCCATAGAATCTACTGTATTAGGTTATTATTCCAATTTTCTTTTTCATTACAAATCAATTTGAAAAATCATTATAATTTAATTTTTTATATTTTCAATATGCTAGGTAGATCCACATGGATTCATATGTGTTATCTTTACCACAAGAGTCCATTTTTTAAACTTGGACCAGTCTTTCACTTTATTTAACTCACTTAAATTATTATGGATATACATGGGAATATTATAGTGATCCATGATGTGACCTATTCATAATTAATTAAGAAAAATATTTCATTTGGTGTGTCACTCCATTTTAATTTTATTTTATTTTCTATGACCATAATTTTTGTTCTAATTTTCTTTGATGGTATCATTTCCTTCTATTGTTATTAAACTTTTGGGAAGAAAATTCATCTGATTCATTCCTATTGTCTTTTTATCTTTATTCATTATCACTTATTTTCATTCCTTTGGACTTTTTTTATGTGGGAATTATTTATACCTGAATTCCAATTCACTCTCACCACTACCATTGAAAATAATATAATTACTCTAATGACATACCAATATATTTGTAACTATCAGATTATATTATTTATTTTTTTGGAATTTTCTTCTCTATTTAATTTCTCCAACAAGGTGTAGGAATCAATTTATTTTCATATAAATAAACACTATAAAAACTATTGAATGTTCATTGGCTAAATATTTCATAACTACAATAATTATTTTAAAATTTTATTAATTCCGTTTGAGTATAAATTTCTCCAGATTATCTTGGTTTATTCTTTCCTTAGTTTCATTATTATAATGAAATATTTTAATGTTAAATAAAATAAAATTATTATAATTCATTATTAAAGTTATATTAGTGAACTATTCATTTTCTTTCTTCGTAAAAATTTTTCTTGGTTTTTTATTAGACCCTAAAATTTATAAAGAAAGAAAATTATCAGAATCATTATTATAAATGATTAATGGTAAAAAAAAATTTGAGATATATTAGTATTGAATATTTATTGGTCTAGGTGGATTATTTCAACCAATTTTACCCCTTATAAGTAAATATTACTCCAAAGAAGTTTTGGTGGCTGTATATAGTTTATATGATATCAACTGGTAGTGAAAAATCACCTTGAACAAATTCAAAAAATTCCATAATGACTCTACACACAATAAAATTTATATTTAGGATGAATTTATCATTATTTAAGAATTTTAAACTATCTTATCATTTTTATTTATTTTCAAAAATTTATCTTCATGCTATATTTTCTTCTCATGTATCAATGTATCTCTCTTATTGATCCAATTTTCATTCTTTTCAAGATTCTCATTCTTGATATCCATGTTGTTCTTATTGTTTTTTCTAGTGAATGGTACTCATCTTCAATAATATCAATGGTGGTATAGTCATTTTGGAATGATTCAAACTAATCCTTCCAAACTCAGGAGTTTTCATCATTAATATCATTGATCATGGATCTTTTTAGAATACATATTGAGATCTACACATTACATCAGCCATTATGATAGTTATAACTCTCTATTATTATATTCTTTATCTAGATGCATTATCTCTTATTTCATTGTATTCCTTAAAATAGTATAATTGAAAATTTCAATGCAATTACCTTTACCAAATATTCAGGGTTAATACATTGTAAATTTTCAAAACATATCCAGTACCAATTAATCATAATCTAAGGTAGAACTTTTATCGACTTCAATTGTATTATATTAGACTACATGATATTTAACATCATGAACAACTTGTCTTTTCCCATAAATATTCCATTAGAAACTGATTCATCGTACACATTTCACTATAATAATTTACTCCTCATATTTTTTAATTAATTATAATTTATGTACATTTAGGTCATAGATGAGATTGAATTATGATAACATATATTATATTATAAAAAATATTAAAATTAGAGAATACAATTATAGATGGAACCAATGCATATGATAAAAATTATGAAGATCACTTTTTGAATGAAAACCTAATCGGAGGGGGTAAATTAGAGTGTGATGTCTTTTTCCACGTTAAATATTTTGTCCCATTTCATATTTTTGTCACATATTCTATGATGGATTGAATTTTATTATTCACATATAGTAATATTGAATTCTCATAAAATGGTAAATTATAGCATTCATTTTTATTTCTATGAGGATGACATATATTTTAATTAATACATCCTCAGAGTATGGTGGTTATTATCTATCATGAACTGAGATAATCTATCATTATCATGAAATATATTAACATGGAAATGGACATGAACTCATTTTTCTAGTAATAACCATATACAATGATATATTTTTAATGTATCTCAAATATAGGATGTCAAAATACTCTTTTTGAAGTGTTTTCTTGTGTATAGAAGCCTTCTTTGATAGAAAACAATTGTCATGATCAACATTCTAAAAACCAGAATAAAATGGTTTCTATGAATTCAAAATAATCAATAGTATATCACATAATCAACAATAAATGATCTGAAAATTATATAGAAATATAACAAATACATTACCTTCCTCATTATATCTCCAACAAACAATATTATATATTGAATTACTATTTCACGTTGTTAAACAACTCTAATTAAATAATTTAATATTTCATAAATCTTTTCATTCTTCTCAAACCACATATATGAGTTATATATCATGTGTATCAATTGAATATCTTTTAATTATTTATTTTCATATGTTTGATATAAATTGAATGTGAGTATTTAATTTCATTCAAAAATGCTATTCAGTTTTACTAAATTTCTGGATTTTTGTACTATTCATGAAATTTTGTACAAAAAAAATTGTTCTAAACATCTATAATGAAGTGTGATGGTGTATTCATTATGTGAAAATTAATATAGTGTATAAAACATTATTCTTTTCATAATTTTGGAACATGAAAACAGCATATTTGTGAAAAACATATGTCGTTTTTATTTCTTATGTAAGGTTCATAAATCACTTCAAGAGAGCATAAAAACTCATGGGATATCAATACTTGTGAAAATGTGAATATGAATGATATATTCTTATTTTTCATTAGGTAAATATTGTTAAAGGCTTATAGGAACATTTTTCTTGAGAAAATAATAATCATTGGAAAACATTATTTCATATATGTATGTGTAAAGTCTCAACTGGTTCTCTATTTATTAATGGAAAACATGAGATATAAAAAATTACAAATGATTCTCTCAACTGGGAGACTTAATGATTATAAGTTAAGCTTTTATACATTATATGTTGAATTTCATTACCTTATATGTTCATTTTATTTCATTATTTTTATCAATGGAGAGTAAAGAATAATTATTTTAATATATCCGATGATTTTGGAAGATTAAGCTTTAAATGGTTTGAATGATTCTAAAGATGGAGGAATCCCAAATAAATAAAAATTATCCTCTTATTTAAATGAAATAACTCTTATGAATGTAAAAAAAATATTAGTTAACTTTCAAATTGTTTTTTCCCAATTTAAAATTTTTTCATTGTATTTATCCTCAACAATATCATGCTATTCAGATAATATAATTCATAAAAGATAAATTTATATTCATTGATTAATGCGATCTACAATTTATTATTCCCTTCATCTTAATTAGTTAATACAGTCTTTGATTTTCATGATATTTAAAAGATCTCACATCCTCCTATATTAATCATGAGATGAAACTTTTGAAAACCTAAGGAGGAGGTAAATTACATAGAATATTAGTGATCATTGCATTATCTCTGATAAAATATAAAATATTTTTTATGAATGTTTCAAATATAGGAATAGAGTTTACATTGATCTCTCATATTAGATAATTTCCAACTTATGTTATGGAATGCATAAAAAGTAAATATGTCACGCCAAGGTCTCGAGATAGTATTGTGGTTTAAAAACCACAAAAATCACACACACTCATGGACACAGGTCATGCCGCTCCCTTGAACAATCTCTTTGTCCCCAAAAAGATTATATTTTTACTTTGATCCCCATTCTTAGTCCATGTGTTCCATGTGGGTAACTCTTATCTTTTTTCATAGATTCCCCTCCATGGCTGGCTTGGTTGACCCTCTCCCAGGTGGTTGACCACTTATGTCCAACATAAGTGTTTGACTAGTTCCTTTCATGGAAATTTTATTTATCATTTTTTTAGATAACGCTCATAAAAATATATATTATGTACTACAAATCATCACAAATACCATTCTATAAACAAATTATTCATGTAAAATAAAAATGTTATTTCTTTTTCTACATGGCCTTCAAATATATTAATGAAGATAATGATTTCCATTATCCTCAAATAGTATTTCAATTCTCTAATAACAGCATAAGAATGAAATTTTTTGATACATACTTCATTTGTTTAATAAATTTGTAATTCTATGATAATTTTCATAGTCACCTGGTTTATTTACTAACCATGACATCTAGTGCCATTAATTGCATTGATGACATTTCATTGTGTATCACCACTTAATCAAAATAAAATGATTTTTGATCATCCATTGATGTTACTAAATACTAACAAAACATTCTTGGGAACATTAATGAACTACCGAACTATTTTTCTTCTTCATGATATATTTACATATTGTTTGAAAACAAATATAAGACAAAAATTAAGATCTTTGATATATGATAAATTTTGAGGATTATAGATTTTATATCTTCTTTATTATAAAATCATATGAAACTTCCTATATAATATAATTTTTTCACTATTTTGTGAAATCATTTATTATTCTAAAACACCCCTCCCCTCTTATTACAAATACAACCCTATTACACCATATTTTTTCAATCGTATAAATTATTTATTGTCAAACCCCATTCTAATATTCCTTATAAACTATATTATCCATATTTTAGAAGTTATTACTTTTATAAAAAAGAAAATTTATAAGAACAAGTTGAATATTAAATGTGGTATTATGATGAAACAGGTGCCTAAAGGTCATCTAATATTAGCTAGGACTTGAGGTTATAGTTTATCATCCAAATCATAGATCATTTGATGCAATACTTCTATATTGTGTATATTCTATTTTGAATATTTTATCCATTTTCCTATTGATATTAAATAATTTATTCATTTTCTTTTGACTCTTTTCATGTATATTCTCCTCTATTGTAAGTTAATATTTTTTATATTACCATGCTAGTAAAATTTTATATAATATCATCTTTCTTCATGAGAATATGTCCTCTATCACATCTTTCTATACCTCTTCCTCATTAACTCTTTAAAACATGATTCCATTATGTATTTTATTATAAATTCATCTTCCTCATTATAGGTATATAACACCCTTAATGTTTTCTTTTCCCATTATTTATTTATGTCAAAACATAAAAAGTATATAAGGGTATATTTTCTAATATATATCTAACATTTAATGATTCTTATAATTTTCACTATTAAATTTCATAGTTTTTTAATTGGAAGGTTTTATTATTAAAATAATATTTATTACCATTGGATAATGATTCCTAAAATTGATATATTTCTATTTTTTCACAACAACATCATAAGATTTTAATAAATCTATTTTGTGTGTATCTCTTCTATTTTACTCACTATTCTAATAAAATTTATTTTGAAAATATGTGTTGATATTATATTTTTTATTTATTAATAATTAATTATAAATATTATTTTTTATTTAAAAAATCCAATATTTTTTTCTACCACTAAAATTTACAATTCCTTTCATATTATTATATTATTTAATTTATATAAACATTACTAATTTTTTATCTTACATAACTATTTTCCCTCTGAAAAAATATATTATATTTTATGTTATTCTTACTTTCATGAGTTTTATTTAATGTAATGGTATATTTTATTATTTTTTACTATGCTAGAGAAATACTCCGATTCATTATAAAAATTTCTATGTATGTGAGGAATGGTTAAAATTGAATCTTAATAAGAGAAATTATCCATTAAATATATTCAAATGAACTATCATAAAAGCATCATAATATTGACCTTAATTTAATTCATTACCATCACGAATACCCTACACTTATAACATCTAGTTAAATGGTGTTCAACTAGATAACAAAGAATTTTATTGATTGGGAAAATTATTTATTTAAAAATAAACCCCTCATTATTATTTCTGTTTGAGTACACTAAACACAGTTGTCATTATTTATTAGTATTTATCAATATTGATACATTATTTATTTAGATTTTATTTTATTTCAATCTATTAACAATGCTATAGTTTTGATCGGTTAATGATTGTTTTATTAAACATTTGGTCTGTATATTTATGTGGATATATTTTTATATGATGGGTGAAACCAAAATTGTTTGACCCTTCAATGAATTTGGTAATTATTTACATCTCATGAGATAACTATATTTTTGGGACTAAGGAGAATAAAAAATAGACTATTTTATAGTATTGTGGTGTAATCAAAATATACTATATTATAATTTTCATGGAAAATAAATTATTAAATGTTACGATTTTATCAGTTTATGTATGTTCAGCATTCATATGTCATGTGGGAGAGGATTCCAGTATCCACAGTTGTAATATTTCGTAGCATAATGTGTATGCATAGTTAGAATGTTCTGATATGTACATCACATTATTTTGGGATAATCATATTATAAAAATTATTCCAAGATATATGATCATTTTCTCATGATTAATTTTCATCTCTTATGATTTCATAACATTATTCTATTACTGAAATCATTTATTACATGATTAATTATTTCATTTTTTTATAATATATTAGTGACTAATCCATGTCTCATTTATTATATTCTATTGCTTATTCATTGTTGAACTCACTCCACTGAAATGTTTACCCATATTCCAAGGTGATGGTATGTGATTAAGAGTGTGTGATTGGTTAATATGTTTTTTATGAGGAAAGATTCAATTAAATTATATTTTATTATATTGGACGTTGAAGAATTATGTCCCTAGTTTGCAATTAAATTTATCTACTGATCTTAGGAGAACATTTTACTTAATTTTAGAAACAAAATTTTCTTTTTTTAGCCATATCAACTATTTCGGGATAGGGGAATCTCATACAGTAACAATGAAACTAAAGCAAGTTGATACCATCATTATAGTGGTTTAGGGTCTGATTATGACACATTATTGTGAATATTATACTTATAAGCTACATGTACACCAACCATACACAAATAGATAAACAGGTGCAGGTGTAAGGGAATACCGAACACTGTCAAGGGATTATAATAATAATGATACCATCAAAATAAAGGTTCAATGTCAGGTTAGGATATACTATTGAACATATTATACTCATAACTAAGGTGTAAACCATCCTTGCGAAAATAGAATCTATTTAATATTATTAAATAATGGGTAATGAATTGATTCTTAATAAGAGAGAGTTATAAACCTATTGTTGAGGATGATGGATAATGGAACCAATGGAAATATTTATTCTATTTTTTGTGGATTAGGTACTCATTTACTATTATTTTTTTTATATTTAAGCAGGGGAATTTATTTATAAGCATGATTAAATTTATATTTTGTAATTATTTTTCTTACATATTTTAACATTTCATCATGATAAAATGTATTTTATTTAAAATTCATTTATTATTAATTTTTATTAAACAAATATTAAATATAAAATAATTTTAATAAATTTTTGTTTAATTGTTTTAAATGATATTGATTTTTTTTGTAAATAAAAATCACTTATCATTAGATGAATTTTTCTCTTGATAGTAGTTACAAACCTATGGTGATTGGATAATAAACCTATGTATGGGAGATCATTTGCAAATGGATATAGGTATATTTGTTTTGAAAATTAATATTTTATATCAGTGACCCTAATTTTTTATTAAATGAAGTTTTTTAAGTTTATTGAATGCAAAATAGATCACTGAATCGTGAAAATTATGATATAAATATAGTTAAACAATATAATTATGGTGAAATCATATGTTACCATTATAGTTTGAGATTTTTTTATAATTTTTCATTTATTTTTAGTTTATTCATATTGTCCCAAGAATCATGTAATAAAAAAATGGAAATGAATTTCATGTATGTGAATGTTTGTTATTTTTCATAAAATGATACATGGGCATAATGTAATTTTTTTATTATAATTAACATATAAAATTCATTATTTTTAAATGGGAATATTTCATCACTGATAATGATTAATTAAAATTTCATACTAAATATTTAATTATATCTTATAAATTTATTATGCGAGACATAATTAACAAGGATCAAATTGTGTTATTAATTAATTAAATAAAATGAAATGTGGATGTTTCTTCAGTGATATAAAAAGATTGTCTGTGTTGGTAGGTGCATGTAAATTAACACAACTGTATTATAAATTTAATTAATAATGTACAATTCTATGAAATTTTTTTTTATATGACTAATTATTTCATTAAAATTAAATTTAATTATATGGAAAGTGGTAAGTGGATTATTACATTTTAATTATCATGATATGATTATAATGTATTAATAAATCATATAAATTGTGATTAAGGTGAACATTAAAAGTTTTTTAAATGATATAATTAAAGGATTCAATATTCATTGTACATTAAGGGATTAAATTGACATTACATTACATTATTTATTTAAATTGTAAGAGTATGAAACATTGATAATATCCCATAAATATATATGAGGGTAAAAGGAAGAAGGCATGACTAGTTATAAATAATTCTAACTAGTAGATTTTAGAGGTGTTGGATAAATTTAATTAGGTTATGAAACCTAGTTACATATGCTGAGATTTAATGATGAACAATATTCATATGGGAATCTGGTTTCATTTCACTAAATCAATTCAATAAATGAGAATCTATAAAAGGGGGAGGTGTATGCATCTCCAATATATATCATCAATGAATTAATGTGTAAACCTAATATAATGTGATTGAATGATGATCACCTTTATAGTGAAATATGTTCTTGTATATTCATGTTAATAAGTGGAATACGATTTCAGCCAGGATGAAACTATCGTGGAAGGGTTTCTAAAATTTATTTTATGAGAATTTATACCCTAATACATTGTTCCCATAAAAAATACAAATTTTATGGATATACAAGTGGGGTATGTTTTCATGTTGGATGTAACATCCCACCCCGAGTAATAACTAAGACGGTATCTAGATCGATGTGTCACATAGCCTCAAGCACGCATCCCCTTATGCAATAGGCTTCTGACTAGTTGTGAGGGACTATGGAGGTGATAGCGGGGAGACTAGACACTAATGATTATATTATCACAATGGTAAATCAGAATGTAGAAATTGATAATGGTGGAAAAATAAATAAAATAAAGATATGGTAGAAAAAGAATATTCAAAATTCCTAAATACAAAATATGGATAATTCAAAGACAATAGATGTATGCATGTCCTAATGATGATAAATAAATTAAATTGATACATATATAAGGAAAAAATATAAATTAATTTATATAAAAATGAAAAGAATAAAATCCCCAAGGGGGATCTCTATGAACATCATGTGCTTCAACACAACCTTGTGCTCCTAACACCTTGGTAAAAGAAAAACAACAAAATAAAAAGTCCATTGTCCTAGAAACATGAGATTTACACAACTACCCCAATGTAATGGCATCCCTAATTGGGTGTGAGATATAATATCCACTAGGTTAACACCCCATGATTTCTTCTACAGAATCCAGTCCTTGAATAAAAAGTAAATTACTTTATAGATAGAATAAATAAACAAACAGAACTGAATAATGAATAGTACTAAATAAATAAATACCACTCAGATGAGGTTTTAATAAGACATCAATCCATCTCTACCTACTACATAACTTGGTTGGAATGAAATTTCAATAGAGTGACTATATATTGATAGTTTAGATATGTATCACTTCCACCTATATGTTCCATGTACGTGCAGAATTAAATAGTCGTATAACTAGAATACTAGTTGTTGGATGGACCAGGTGTTACTCATACAATAATAAAATTTCTAAACAATTCAAAATGCTCAAACCAAAGATTAAATTTCCTATATCAAAATATATTGTGAGATTTCATGTACCACACATGGTAAAAGGAGTGATCCAACATGTAAACACACTAAATAGGCAGTGTGGTGCCTCAATACCAACTTCCTACTAGTATCACTGTTGTTAGATGTAATAACTCACACCCAATGTTAGTTGGAATGATTTTTCACAAAACTCAGAAGATTACTTACCAATATCCACATCCTATTAATAAGTCATAATCATATATCTATAATAACATAACCCGAGAGGAAATAACTCCCATGATTTGAATTTATAAAATCGTAAATCATAATAAGGTCATCACAGTTATATATATTCATGTACTAATAATTAATTGAATTATATGTCCTTTCCACCATTTATAATCCATTTCATTCATAACATTTATTTCATTCTTGGTAAAAAAACACACAAATAAAAAGTTATCCAATTAAGATATATTATTTAATTATTTTATTGAAGGCAGGCCATCATGAAAAGACATCCCATTTTTTCATGCCAATAATGGTAATAAATCATGAAAATGCATTTTATAATGGATAAAGCTGGCACATAGGTGGTACCATAGCCAACTAAGAAATTACCTACATGGACAATACCATATACAAAGCAATCCTATAACATATGAGGTACTTGGTTCATGAGTGATTTATACAGGCAATGGAAAGGAAATTCTATTTATAAAATAATCCAATCACTTAAAAGGTGCTTTGGATCAAAATACACATTTATAAAAGGTGATCATTTCCATTTAGGAACAACAATAGTGTCCATGTATTAAAAGTGTCTTAGATCAATCCATAATATGAAATCATTAATCCAAGAACATTATTACATATAAATCAACAAAATGTAAATTCTAAGACAACAATCCTCATTTTATAGGCTTTATTATAAAAATATAAAATTATTTTCAGTCAATTCATTTAAACAAATATAAGAATCAAATTCAAAACTCAAAATAAAATTAACCAATCATGTATTTTTTTAAAGATTGGGGCCGAAGCCTCAATTTATTATTTAAAGCAATGGCCTCTTTATACTGGGAAAAGGGTGACCCATTACATAGTCCAAAGTTCCAAGGCCATGTGTCTTGAATAAAAGGCTTAAAAGCCCATTTTTTGTCCCAAAGGACCCCTCAGTGAACAATACTACTACAGTATTGTGCTGCTACAGAGCCACCACCACTACAGTTCCTACAACAGTCCCACTCCCGCTACAGTGTCAGTACTACTACAGTCCCACCGCTTCTACAATACTATTATAGTGACATACTAATGCACTTATATAGGACCTCTTAAATTCACCCCTACCTAGATTTTATCATGGGTCTTTTGGATGCCATGCAAGAACCTGTACCACTAGGGTACAGGCTTATTAGGACGGAAGATGAATTTAAAATAACCACTAAAAAGGTAAAATTCCATTACAAATCCAAGTAGAATGCTTAGAACGTTTTCTTGGAATTTATTCATGTAATTAATAATTGAATATTTAATTTAGAACACACATGGGTTTTCCTTAATCAATGATAGCAATATCTATATATATAAAAATTCTCCACTGGATTAATTAATGGGTTTTAAACTATATTTAATTTAATATATCATTTTAAGTTAATAAATAGTGATGATCAGCATGCAACACAATATATTTATTTATAAAAATATCATAACCTTGTTGAAAAATTCATAAACCACCAACATTATGATTAGGAAGTTCCACTCTTTCTTTATTTTAGTCTGATTTGGTTTGGTTTTTTAGAAATATATGAAATGGTCATCCACCCTTTGTGCATACATAGAGATTGACAATTCTTCCATATAATTTCAGATAAAGAATCTATCTCTATTACTATATTAGACTTGGGGAATAGTAGGATATATAGAGGAGAGAACACATGATTGAGGGATGGGAATAAATGATTAAAAATAAAAAATAACCTCATTAATGGAAATTTTTTATTTTCATCCTCAAAAAATTGGTTTTATGGTTTGGTCTAATCATTTGGATAAACGATGAACCAACCATGAAGCTCCCAATAACTAGGAAAAACATCTCACATGGTTATGCTACATTGTTTGCCTAATTGTGGTCTCATCGCAGGATGCACTATTTTTAGTTACAGTATAAGTGGTACAAACCATGAGGGTTAGAAACATAATTTGGGTAAACCATGGACCACTCATCCAGGGAAAATATTCTAACCAACTACAAAGAAACATTTTATCTGGAGAGTCAAAAAATGTTAGAAAAATAGTGCACCCTTCTAAGACCTCTCCCATTTCTTAAATTTTATGTATGACTCTCCTAAAACACAATGGAACACCTAAAACACCCTTCAATCAGTCATCATTATCTAAAAAACATATTAATATGTTCAAATTCTTGTATTTCATTTTAATGCTCAGTTTAATGACCATTCCATCTTATAAATGAATAATTAAAATACTAGTGGAATTTTAAAATGTCTAAAAAACGGTTCATTTTAAACGTCCCATCATTGATATTTTCAACCTTGATAAGCCTTCAGGGATAATGAAAAATCATATGACATACCGGGTGGTGATGAATCATTCAAGAGGTAGTGTTTCATTTCTAAATTACCAACACAAGAACTATAATTACAAAACTATAAGTCATATAAGACATAAAGACAAGAGGCAACACATATTTTATGATTAAAACACTTAAATGGTTCTTACCTATGACTGTTTATCTATAGACATGATAATACCATCATCTCTTTATAAATATGATAGATGGTGATTCCTACCACTAGTTTTTTAATTTAATATCCAATTTTGAACCGTATAATTTCCCACCATGATAATTTCCAACAAATATTGTCCTATGAGTTCTTGCAGTGCTCCAAGAATGTTTTCATTAACTGGGAAAACTCGATTACATATGAAGTCATATCAGGGACCTCATTCAAATGAAATGGTTGAATCTATAACGTCCAAACTAAAATTTGATGTGCGTGATTTCCTTTAACGACACATCTAATCATCACACCTCACCCTTTATAACCTGCCGACAAGATTAAAAATGGTTCCTTAGGATGGTACACATCGAACATGTGGGAAAACTAGTCATGCCACCTCTGGAAAACAATTCCTGGAAATTCTCGGCATAGACATCATGTTCATTAAAAAACTAAACTGTAACACATTATTACAATGTGTTTTTTTACTGTGATCACATCAAATAAATTAAATTCTAAAATTCTAGTTAATTTCCTCATCCAAACCAACACCAATATATTTAAACTACAGTGATTCAGAATGAGCAAGGGCGTATCCCAGAACTAGGCAGCTGGAATAATCACCCTATAATAGAAAAAATGACCCCCAAAAAAATTCTAGAGTAACCATAGATTCATTAAACTGAAGTCTAATGAACTAACCTTAAATAGTTTTTAATCTACATATACATGTGAGGGGTTGGTATAAAACTAATACATCCCCGTTGGATCATTGAATGACCCTAGAGCTTCATTTAGTTGGCGGTCATGCCAGATGAAAAATGGTTGGTGTCTAAGAGTCCTTCCATATAGTTCCTATATTCGAATCCTAGTATCACTCAAGAATAACCATGCCTTAATATAATCAATGAATCTAGTATTCAACATGGATGAATACCATGAACTAGATAAATGAAAAATAGAAAACAGAACAGTGTAAAACTGATTCTCCCTAAGTGTATCATGGATGATATCAAGAAAGGAGAATTTCAAATCTCTCTCAGAACTGTAAACTAAGAGGATTTGATATATTAGAATGATGAAAAAAATATGAATAGTGTATCCACTGCTTCTCGACTTATTGAATTTTGAATAATAGATTCTCTAGTTGACAGATCGTCTTATAGAATATGATACCTTCACCACCTGAGGCATTCTGAGACCGTTCAAGATTTACCACTAATGTCCGTTCATGGAAAACATATATTTTCAAGGGTTGTATACAAATCCAACCATTTCAAATACCATTTTTCTATGTGAACAAAAAAGTGTATTCACGACTAGAATTCCTCAATAAAATTCAAGAACGACTAACCATTACCAAATGGATCTCCTTGGTTGGGTTCATTCTACCATGAAGGACATGTCATCACTATAACTAACATGATATCCTAACTATAATAATATTCTAGATGTAAAAATAACATGGGTTGACAAAACAAAAAAAATAATCTTAATCATAACATTTTAAAATACAACCATCCATGTTCATGGCTTGAAAAAGAAAACCAAACTGACTAGAATGTCAAACCACCCAATCCACATGAATATACCTCCGATAATTTGTTATAATTTGATTACTCTATTTCCTAGGTCACTCTACTTCAGATGTGACCTAATAATGTACTCTCTAGCATAAATCTCAAATATTACATTGAACACGATTGGTTCCATATATAATTATGAAACACAATGTATACTATATATATCAATTTATACTACTTTAAGATTACATAAGAAACCAAAAAATCAGGATAAATATCCCCAAATTTTCCACCATATGGATTCATGTATGAGAAGTCTCATGGTAACAATATGTCATACAACTTAAAAACTGAATGATGTCCTCCCGAGTCATCGGGGAAAGATAAATAGGGTCACAAGACATACCACAGTATAGAATGTAACTATGAAATGTCAAAGAGACTAAAAATAGCATTAGAGGATTGTCACACCCATAACAATGGTCAAGGGTACACTAACCAGCCATACAAATAAGAGTTTAATTTAGAGGTTTAGATTTATAGTAGGGACTACAACTGACAAATGAAACTGAGATTCATAAATATAATTGAATTAATCAAGTCATTCAAGATATATGGTGGAAACCAATACCAAGTTATCCCCTTATAAAAGAAAAAGTTATAAACCTATTACTAGGTCAAGTCAACCTAAATATCACTTGGATAAATACCCCATTATTCAAGACATTGATAAAATATAAATGGCTTATGAAAAATGATCTCATTTCTATTCGAAGGGAACCCAAATGAATGTTCAAACTACCATTAAATGACGGTTTTGAAGAGGATCACCACATCCAGATCCATTTTGAATGCCATTACACTAATTCACTTCATCATTTAAATTTTTAAAAGAATTAAAATAAAAATGTAAGTAACAATTTTAAAACAAAGGCACATTGTAATAGATATAACAATCACCACAAAGAACAACATGCATGCCTTATAAAACCTCATTTTAAAAAAATAGCATTTTTAACTACCCTTCATAATTAGGAAATTGTAATATATAACCGATTTTATGAAAAAATTTAGTAATATATAAGGTGACCTAATAAGGTCCCTTTTAAATAATCTTTGGTTCTTAAAAATGCAACCCAATAGCAGTTTCTTATTTATTTATGTTTAAAACACCAATATTGGGTGATGTTACAAGAATCATGACCCAACTAACCTACTTGGGTCTAGTTGTGAATTTAAGAATCTATCCACATATTATTTTAGATGAAACCATTCATTTTATATCAAAAATTACCATATTTTACATTTATGGCCATTTGAAAATAAACATGGTCACAAATAAGGGATCAGTTACCTGAGTTTCTATATACCAATATATGACGCACCCATTCTGATTACTATTGGAATTTGTCTACCATTAACCAAAATAATTTCAATTTAATATATAAACACTAGTATCATTTTACATTTTTAAAGTGTTCTTTACATATATTAAATAAACAAACATATTGATCTACTATATGGGATACTTTTTCCAAATTATAAGGCACCTATAACTCTTACGACTGATAATGGGATCCAATTTAATCGAAAATAACAAATACATCACATGAAACCATTAAAGTATATAAAAAACTACCATGTTATTGCAAGATGTAAACACAGGGAGATGGATATAAATATAGAAGAATGATTCAATGTATTGAAAATCTAAATTAATAGGAATCATGGAATATAATCACCAAATAATGATGTGTAAACATCCATGATTATGAAAAAATCTTGGTCAAACTCGCAACGAACACAATCCAAATAATCAATAAAGTTACAAATGAAATTACATGTTGTGAAATAAGCATGAAATGTGAATTTTTGTGTGCCTATAATGTTTCATGTAAGGCTGCATCCATTCTATATTAGGAAATTGAGAAAATATGATAATCAGATAAATCAATAAGTAATAGAAATTATTATAATCACTGAAGGTGAAATAAAATTCAATTATAATAGAAAATAACATTAACAATATTTCCAACCCCACCCATGAGTAATTTTACCCAAACATGGGTTTGTTATTCTTTTCTTGACTATTTACCATGTTCGGACACATTCCTATTATCATATCTACTATAATAAAATATTACGACAAAGGAGAATGTATGCTTTGGAAACCACATTATAACACACTGATATGACTGACCGCTAAAATAGTCTCGGTATCGGTGTGTCACATGGGATCAAGCATGTCTCCCCATATTCCTGAGGTGCCGACAAATGGTTAGTGTATAAGGAGGTTATAGTGGGGAGAGAATAACCACATGATCAGATTAGAATAAATATATATCAGAAATTAAATGACATACAACAATGGAAGAATTAATTAATGAATTATAGGGTAGAGGAAGAATATTAAAAACAACTGAAAACCAATGATATAAAATTCCAATAGAATATATTAGTGTATGTCTTTATGAAGATACATAATTAAAATCGTATAAATATATTATGAAAAAGGTATTGTAATATACATGAAAAATAAATAAAAATAATTTCTTTCGAAAATGTCCATGAGAATCATGATATACAACTATTTACTTTGATCATAACTCCTAGGTACAAGAAATACAGCTTTACCAAAATTCCATATAAAACACCCCATGATTTCATAGTATGTTATCTCATTAAAGTAATTCTAAAAGTTTAGGGGGTTCTGATGAGCAGATCAAGCAGATCTCAAAGGAGGTTAATGGGATATTGGAAGCTTCCCATGGGCAGGTTTCTCAAGGTAGGTTGGTCATTAATGGTGTGGATGAACAGCAGCATGGTTCTGTGGTGGCAGAAGGCTGTGAACATGGCCTTGCCATGCCAAAAGAAACAATGGTGATGGAAAATCCAAAAGTGTGTCAGGTTGTTGGAAGAATTATGAATGACTTGAGTAAGAGCAGTAAGGTTGACCATGAATGTGTTGTGGATTCACATGGTTACCTCATGCAAGAAGAAGAACTCCATAATCACAAAGCATCCTACACTGATGTTGTCAAGCATGGAATTCATGAGACCCTAATCAAGGAAGTGGAGGGGAAAACGAAAAGTAGGAGGAAGACACGGAGGGACTATACGGACCTACCCAAACCAATGGTGACGAGGTCTGCTTACAAGAATGAAGGGTCACAAGAAATTTTTCATGTAAATGGGAACAGTGGCAAGCGAAGGGGAGGGTCTTCTAAGATGGATAATGGACATAGTGGGAAATGGACAATCAAGGAGAAGATGTCTGAGGAGATGCTTAGGAAGAAAAACATGTATCTTGAGATGATGCAGAGGTATGAATCTTCAGAATGGGAGTCAGCTGATCCTGGTGATGAGTTATCCGATGATAGGGAGGGGGATGAGTATAGTTTGATGTAATGTAGCATTTTTATTTTCTACTGTCTTTACTTGCACTTTTTTTTCTTAATAAATTTTCGGGATCGGGCTTTCGCCTGGTTCAGACTTTTCTGGTATATTTCAAAGTAATAATTTTCCTAATTCTATAGCTTGCGCAACATGTGACACTGAGTCCAAGTGCTCCACAACATACCAAACTAGTCGTTCCAAAAATGATTTTGAATATTATTAACTAAATTTTGAATATTATATAATCCATATAAATATAACATCCATATTATGGGTTTCTTAGACACAATATAATAAGAAAATAATTTTTTCAAAAAATGTTGTTTTTTTAAAAAAATGATATTTTACCACCTTTTAATGGAGAAAACTTTTTAAAAACAATATTTTACACTTTTATATATTGAAAATAATTTAATTAAATTCTATATTTAGAAGTGAGACATAAAAATTTTGTTTGGATAAGGTTTTGGTACTTTTCTGATAACTTTTATATTTTGACAAATATTGAAAAATAATAAGGTTTCATTGAATAAAATTTTTTTAATCGAAATAACATATAATGTTAAATAATGAACTTGAATAGTATTAAAGAATAATTAGATTATATTTTTATCATTTAATACAATGTAGGTCATTATAAATAATTTTACCTTTAAATTTGACATAAACCCATTTTAATATTTTGATAGTTTTTACTTTTTTGAAACCCCGCTTTTTTGTTTTGAAAATGGAATTAATTTTAAATTAATAAATGAAACTTCTATTTTATGAATTCGGTAAAATATACTTCATTTTTAAATTATGAATATCATAATATTTTTAGGTTGATATTTTGGTATTTTTCTGAAAACATGCATATTTTGACGAATAGTGAAAAACAATACGTTATTTTTTAAAACTGATGTTTTATTTAAATAATTATATATATTATTTTATTTTATATTAAGTAAAAATAGATATATAATACCTATATAAGTTCAATGTAATTAATTGGAGTAATTTTATAATAAAATTAGATGTATAAATTTTCATTGACCATTTTAACCTCTTTTACTCACCCTCTAGGTACATTTGCAAATTTGCATAAAACCAGAATTTACCACTTCTGTGAGTTGAATTTAAAAAACCCTAGAGACAATATTGAATTAAATAAGTAAAATTCGGTTCAATAAGATTAAAATAATTTTTTTTGAATAGTAACTTTTGCCTTTCATTTATCACGATTAAAAGTAAATATGGTAATTAAGGGTACAAATGATATTATAGTTACCCTAATACATTTCTTAATTCAATTGGATAGGTGTAATTCGACCAAGAAATATCTTTTGAGAAAAAAATGATCCTTTTTCCCACCAGTATTAGAGTAGGACATTTATTATTATTTTATTTAATAAAGAGTTAAAAGTGTTAAATTCAATGTTTAATAACTATTTTTTTTAATATATGCCTACAAACAATATAAATTAGAAAATAAATATATATTAGAAAGATAAAAATATTTCCTACATAATTTTTTTATTTATAATTTATAAAAAAAATAATTTATTTTAATTATGATAACATGATGATGTAGTAATTACCTTATTAATGAAATATCATAATAATTCATATTATAAATATCAAAATAAATCTTAATTGATACTTCTGATGAATTAAACCAATTTTCAATATTAATATTACATTTTAGGATTGATTAAATATTTTCTTCTTTAAGTGATAAGGTTATTATGACTTTCACAAAAATGAAATACCAAATAGTGTCGAAATTGATATAAATTAATTTTTAAAACAAATACAATATTGTTGGTTGATATAATATTCCTAAAAATATATGTTTCATCCCAAGGGATTAAATAATATTATATATGTTATTATAGAACCATGTCAGGTTCTCTTGGATGTTTACTGTATGTTTATTAACCATATTTTGTAAAAATACAAGAAGACATGATAAAAGTTAAACTATTTAACTATGATTTAAATCTAAATGATAAGGTTATATTGGTAACCAAAACATGTCTAAAACCTATTGTTCGAGTGGTTTTCGACCTATCTATACATTATCCTAGAAATAAATCATTTTTGATCCATTAAAACCCTATAATGATGGTATTATAAAATAATATTTCAAGATTTTTCTAAAGTGAACCTCACCTCTCTTATAGAAGGGTACTTCCCCTTCTCTCAGAATAACACCTCCAATGGCATTTGGCTCGGCAATCTCTATCCCAAATCTGCTCCCAATATTTCTCCCTTATACCTAGATTAATTAATTTTATCAGAAGGCCAACCTATGGATCCATTTTGATAAACTCAAAAGGAAACACCTGAAGAAGCGGTAATAGTTCCAACACCCACTTTCAAGTTCTTTTATTCTTACAATTCCTATTTTTTATTAAAACAAAATAATAACACCATTACCTTGTACATGCTGTGATGTTATCATAAATATGTTACAACCATATTCATTATTTTATCCATCCTATAAATGATAATGTCACCATACGTGCATACATACGACTGACAGTCTCCACGTCATGGTGTAGTTTGTTATTCAGACACATCATTATTTTCATTGGTATTATAATGTGTATAATTAATTTGAATAATAAATATAACAATTTGAGGATTCTATTTATATTATATTCATTCCAATTACAAATTATTTCACCTTCAATATAATGATATTGTCACTCGTGCAAACGTACAGATTATCGTCTCCACGACGCGATGAGAATCATTTACATGTACACCATTCAACAATGTTTATAAAAATATATATTATTAATAAGTATGTAATATATTACATAATAGTTATACTATATATATATGTAAATAATTACATATAACTTTTTCACTTACTTTCGTTCAACGCAATTTGTAAATGAAAACATCATTTATGTGTACGTATGACCTACCTTCTCCATAAAAGGTGATTTCCATTTCAATTATATTTCTATTATAAATATTTATATTCTAAATATATATGATATATAAATCATGGTTTTTCTTTTGGAATTATTTAAATAATAATCTAAATCATATGATCATGAATAACAAGTTAAAACACGTACTGTAAAAAATCAATTATTAACCAAAATGAAAATTTAACATTGAAATCATTATTAAATTGGTAATATGAACACATAAATAAATAATTTCTGATATAATAAATATGAATATGGTTCTTCTATAATTTAATAACATACTAAGGTTATTATACAGAAGGTTAAACGTAGCCTCCACTAATGGAAAGTGCAAGGTAAGGGTTAATTCGTCATTCTCATTATTTTCATAGATTGTTTTTGTGTATGTTTTTATGGGGAAATATTTATTATCAATGTCCATGTTTCATAAAAGAGTTATCAAAAAGAATTTTTTAAGGTAATATTTGACTAAAAAATCATTTCAAATGTTTTAATGTTTTATTCTTCACAAATTTACCCATTAGTGTCCATGTTTTCAAAATGATTTTAGGATTTATTTATATGGGAACGAATGTATTAAAATTTAAATTACATTAAAAAGTTTCAAAGTGGAATGTGAATCTT
The DNA here is from genome assembly GCA_963277665.1 of Viscum album. Lineage (NCBI taxonomy): Eukaryota > Viridiplantae > Streptophyta > Magnoliopsida > Santalales > Viscaceae > Viscum > Viscum album. The sequence continues at coordinate 1,236,278,062 of OY728164.1, forward strand.
TGATTCAAAATATATTTTACATTACTTCCTTTATAAATTTTGTGAATTTTAAAATGATTTCATGAAAAAGGGATATTTCTCTAAAAGAGTTTTACTAATCATTTTCAAAAATGTCAACATCCTTTACTGGATATTATTCTTGATCAAGATTGATTTTTTATGATAGAAACCATCCATATTTTATTGATAGTTTTGTTGTATGATTGAATTTGTATGTGTTATTTTTATACCATTCATTTTTTATGGATAATGTATTGACATTTTGTATTCTAGTTTTTATATGAATGTTTATGTTTTGTTAAAACCTTTTCATATGTGAAATGAATTAGACTTAGTAATGATGGGTAGAGCCCTCTACACATCCTAGATGTGTCAGTAGGTCTCTTGAGACAAACTAGTGTCTTGGCACACGTCCGTGACAAAATCTTTTTTTTAGTCTTGGCATAAGGCCTTGACTTTGTGGTTATTATGTCTGAAATTATGCATTCCATAATTTTAAAATTTTCTATTGATATTGCATGTGATTTTTAGACTAGTAGAATATCAATTTGAATGAGTAAATGATTTTTTTATATTTTCCATATTATGTTGATGTTTAAGTTTAAAAGTATTTTTTTACTTTTATAAATTTCCTTACATGTTTATGCATATTTTTGAATGTTTCTGCTATATTGTTATACTTACTGAGCATCTGAGCTCACACATTTCTTATGTTTTATTTTCTAAGGAATTCAATATCTGAATTATGATTGATTATATGCGTTAAGCTATGTAATTTATGGCATTATCAAAGGATAATTAATGTGTTGTTTTGTTTCCTAACGTGTAACGTAACGTTCATGTATGTAATCTATTTTCCAAGACTGCTAAAAAAATCTATCTTTTGAGATTTGATTCTTTGTCATCATGCCAATGTATTAAAATAATTCATTGAATCTGGGCTTTTGGTGTTAGTGCATTACAGTTGATATCCGAGGAAGTTTAGTAATAACCTTTTAAATAGATTTAGATATAATCTGAATAGAGGATATTCTTGTAAGATATAATTTTAGGATTTGTATAAAAGATCTTCATAGAATTTTGGTAATATAGAGATTTTGTGTATTGTCAATGAAATACATCCCTATCTAGATACGATCAGGTAGAGGCAGCTCTAGACACATATATACCTAGGTGTGAAAAATCCAAAAAAGAGTTTCGGCCTTGACCCGAGTTATCGTGGTAAACGACAATGGGCCTTGTTGCACTCTTGGTTATGAAACTTGAGGGGTATATGAATAAGATAATTCATATTTTCATTACAAGCCATTATTAAGGAAATAGTTGTAAATACTTCCTCAAAGAAAAAATTTTATAATAATAGATTAAATGCATAATCATTTCAATTTATGTTATGTATTTTACAAGTTTGGAATTATGCATTGTGATTCATAAACTATTCTACTGTATTCCATTGTTTAGAAATGGAATGTAGTATAAGGAATGAGAATTTCAGAAAAAATCATGAACAAAAGATAAAGAAGGATAATATCTTTTATGGTATTAAACTAATATTTAGAAGGTAAATAGTCTCCCATGAATTCACATCATATGAAGAAATAGTAACATGTGTTAATAAGATAAGTAATTAGTTCTTTATGTCCTATGGCTTTGAAGGGAAGATAGTGAAGAAAAGGATCGAAGAGATAAAGTTAGAGAAAGAGAAGAGGGGAAAGAAGTATTTTCTCATATGTGAAAATGTGGAAATAATTACCTTGGTAAATTCTTGATGGGAATGGGAGTTTGTTATAAGTGTGGATAAAAAGGACACCAAGTACCAGATTGTAAGGGTATGAAAAAGGTTTCAAATTTATAATGCTTAATCTGCATGGAGTTGGGAAACTATGCAAATCAACATCCAAATCATCATAGTATACCACAAATGATGTTGTTGGAATAATATATGATGGATTTGGATAAATTATTTTGGATATTATTGACTACCTTGAAAAAGAATAATGATTTATATATTCCATCATACTTGGAGTTTACATAATTTTTGGATAGAAAGAGTATATCCAATATTCTATAATGAATAAAGGATCATTATTTTAATCAATATGGTTTTATGGTAATTCAGGGTGTTAGAGTGTTTTAAAAGAAGACATGACGAAGTTATTCACATGTTATTACATGAATAAAAGGATCTTCATTGTGTTTACCTTCCGTTGAAATTTTGGACTATGAGTTTGGATAGAAGTACTTTTTATAAGTCTAAAGTCTGGAACCGAATAAGTTATTCATTGGATACTATTGTAAAGGTTAAATGATTTCTTGAGATTATTTTGGGATTTTCATTAAAAGGACAACCTGTCACATCCGACAAGGCCGTGAGACTTGAACCTGCAACTAAAGGGAGAAAAGGGTGGATCACCTAACATTGACATATGTAATTTCCTGGTTTTTATAATGTATTTTTTAAAATAGAATTAAAATGAATTAGAAATTAATTATTTTTAGAACCCTATAAAATTAAGATATAAAAATTATTTTTTAATTAAATTATATTTTGGAGTGAAAAAAGAGTTTGTGGTAGAAATTATTTGAAGGATGAAACTCAATATTTCATGTATATATTTTATCCATTATTCTATGAATAAAGTAATTCTTAAACTTTAGTGAAGGTATATTAAATACAAAATTGTGTTATCCTAATACATTATGTTTTGATTAACTAAAAATATTTTAAATCATCATAGATTGATGGCTTTAAGGCCCTCAATTTTACACTTGTTGGTGATTGATGACCATAATAACTCCCTATAAATATTTAAATTTTTCCTCCAATTATGTTTCTCTAATTTCAACCAATGTTCTCCTAATCAAGAATATAATTTGGTGATGAATTTTTCATTTCCTTTCCGCTCTTATTAAGACTTAACTTTATTAATCCAATTTCTGATGTGGGGTTTCCATAGAATTTTCTTTCAATTATTGTCCTTTTATTTTAAAAAACTATTTCAAATTGCGAGGATGAAATTTATTGAATGAGGGGATAATATAACACCCCACGATTTCATAGTACATTATATAATTAATGTAATTCAATAGGTTACGCTAAACTCGACACCGAGTTTGAGAGAACCAAAACATACCAAACTAATATTAAAAAATGGTTATGAATAGTATTAACAACATTTTGAATCTTATATACTCTATATAATTTCAAAATCCATATTATTTGTTTCTTAGGCATAATATAATAACAAATTCATTTTTTCAGATAAAAGTGGTATTTTCAAAAAATGCAATTTTACCGCCATTTAATGGTGAACCCTTTTTAAAACCAAAATCATAAACTTCTATATATTCAATTTAATTGAAATAATTTCTTCCTTACAAGTGGGACATAAAAATTTAGTTTCGATAATGTTTTGGTACTTTAATGATAACTTTCATATTATGAATAATAGTAAAAAATATTATGTTATATTTGATAGAAAAAATTTTAATCGAAATATTTTACAGTGTTAAATAATGAATTTTAATGAAATTTATGTATAATTAGATTATATTTTTATCATTTAATACAATTTAGTTAATTATTAGTAATTAAACATATAAATTTGACATAAACATATGTCAATCTTTTGATAGTTTTTACTTTTTAGAAAACCCGCTTTTTTGGTTTAGACAATGGGTATTAATTTCAAATTAATAAATGAAATATCTATGTTTTGAATATGGTATAAGATATTTCTTTTTTGAATTCGGAATATAGAAATTATCTTAGGGAGAATTTTTGGTATTTTTTGAAAACTTTAAATTTTTGACGAATAGTGAAATACATTGCGTTATTATTTCAAACCGACATTTTATTTAAAGAATTATTTATATTATTTAAATTTATATTAAATAAAAAAGATACATAATACCTATATATGTTCAATTTAATTAATTTTATTCATTTTATAGTAAAATTAGATGTATAAAACTTTTTTGAACTTTTTATACTCTTCTACCCACCTTCTATGTGCATTTAAAAATTTGCATAAAACATAATTTTACCAATTCTATTTTTTGATCTTAAAATATCTGAGAGAAAAATTTGACATCACTATGTAAAATGTGGCTCAATAAGATAAAGCTAATTTTTGGTGGATAGTAACTTTTGACTTTTATTTACCATGGTTAAAAGTAAATTGGGTAATTAAGGGTAAAATGATATTATAATTACCCTAACATATGTTCTAATTATATTGGATAAGTTTCATTCAACCAAAAACAACCATAGGAATAAAATATTATCCCATTTGGTCAACTGGGACTAGATTAAGAGATTTATTATTATTGTATTTAAAGAAGAGTTAAATGTGTAAAATAAAAAGTTTCATAACTACGAAAATTTTAATATAAGGTTTCAATCAATATATATTCAACTATAAATATTCATTAGAAATATAATAAGATTTAATATATAATTTTATTTTATATAAAATTTATAGACATTATATAATTTAATTTATTTATGTTACAATGATGATAAAGTAATTACTTTATTAAGGAAATATTAAAATTATTGATATTATAAATATCCAAATAAATAATATTTGAAACTTCTGATTGATGTCAATAATTTTATAGGTTAATATGACATGTTATTGTTTATGAGATAAATTTTGTTCGAAGTGATAAGGATGTTATTACTTTCACAAAAACAAAATACCAAATACTATCAATATTGACATAAATTAATTTTTAAAACAAAAACTATATTATTGGTTGATATAATATTTTTTAAATTAAAAGTTCCAAAAAAATCACTTAAATAATATCATATATGTCATTAATGATCAACTTGATGTTCACTTGGAAGTTTAGTGTATTTTTTGATCATAAACTGTAAGAATAATGGAATACATGGTAAAAATTAAACTATTACACAAAGAGTTAAATAAAAAATATAAATTTAAAATGGCAACATAAACATGCCTAAAACCTAATAGTAGTGTGGTTTTAGACCCATAACCACCTTATCATAGAAAAAAATTATTTTTGAGCAATTATAAACTCAATATTATTTTATTATAAATTTATATTTAAAGTTATTCCTAATGTGACCCTCACCACTCTTATAAAAGGGTACTTTCCCTTCTCTCAAAAGCACACCTCCAATGCAATTTGGATTGGCTAATCCAGGCCCAAATTTCCTCCCAAAATTCCTCTATTCTACCTAGAGGCCTTAAATTGATCAAAATGCCATTCTAAGGATCCCTTTTGATCGACTCAGAAGAAAACACAAGAAAAAGGGGTAATAATTTCACAACCCTCTTTCATGTTCTATTTTTCATAACATCAAATTTATTTTATTTCACGCCAAAATAATAAATATAGTACCTTCTACATTCTGTGATTTTATTATAAAAATGGTTTCAACCATATTCTTTATTTTATCCATCCTATAAATTACTATGTCTTTATACGTGTGTACGTAGAGCATACTGTCTCCATGTCATGGTGTACTTTTTTATTCAAACACTTAATTATTTGGATGGGTACAATAATGAGTATAACTGATTTAATAATAAATATAGCAAGTTAATTATTCTGTTAATATGATTTTTTATCCAATTACCTATGATTTCACCATCAATATAACGATATTGTCGCTCGTGCGTACGTACAGATTATAGTCAAAACGATGTGATGAAATTCATTTCCACGCTCACCATTAAACGATGAATATAAATATATATATTATTAATAAGAATGTAATATATGACATAATAATTATACTATATATATATATTAATAATTATTAACTTATATATATCTTATTCACTTACTACCATTCAATACGATATGAAAATTGAAACAGCGTATATGCATATGTATGGCCTACCGTCTCCATAAACTGTGCATTCCATTGCATATATCTATATATTATAAATATTTATATTATAAATATATATGATATATATGTAATGTTTTATTTTCTAGAAGTATTTAATTCATGATCTAAGTGATACGATCCAGAATAACAAGTTAAAACATGTACGATAAAAAAAGAAATTATTACCCAACATGTTAATTTAACAAAGAAATCATTATTAAATGGATATTATAATTTCATAAATGATTCATTTATGATATTATAAATATTAATATTGTTTTATTATAGTTTAATAACATACAATGTTCATTATACATTGGGATAAACGTACCCTCGACTAAAGGAAAGTTCAAGGTTAGTGTTTATTCCTCAATCACATTATTATCTGAGATTGTTTATGTGTAAGTTTTTACTGGGACATATTTATTATCCATTTCAATGTTTTATAGAATAGTTTTGAAAATTATTCTTTTTAAGTTACTATCTATCTAAAAAATCATTTTGAATGTTTTAAATATTTATTCTTCTAAACCTTTCTCATTAATGTCCATGTTTTCAAAATGGTTTTAAGAATTTATTTATAAAGACACGAATGTTTTAAAATTATAATTCCATTAAAATGATTCAAATTTTTATGGGACACATTGATTCAAAAATATATTTTGAAATAATTCCTTTATAAGTTTTGTGAATTTTAAATGATTTCATGAAAAAAGAGATATTTATCTCAAAGAGTTTTACTGATGGTTTTCAACTATGTCACCATTATTTACAAGATATTATTCTTGATCGAAGTTGTTTTATTATTATAAAAATATTCCATATTGTATTGAAGGTATTGTGATATGTATTACTATGGATGTATTATTTTTATACCATTCATGGTTTATGGATAATGTATTGAAATTTTGTATGGTAGTTTTAATATGAATGTTTATGTTATGATTAAAAATTTTCATATGTGGAATTCAATGGAATTATTGTGTGATGGGTGGAGACCACTATAGCTCCTTGATGCATCCGTATGTCTCATGAGACAAACTAGTGTCTTGGAACAAGGCCTTGAAAAAATCTTATTTGTAGTCTTGTCACAACGCCTGGACATTGTCGTTATAAGGTCTGACATTATGCATTCAAACATTTTGAAATTGGTTATTGAAAGTTCATGTGGTTATTCACCATGTATAATATCTATGTGAATAAGAAAATGGAATTATTTTATTTATATTTTACATTTTATACTGAAGTTTATTTTTTAAGGCTTTCATTTTAGTTTTATACATTATATTAAATGTTAATTCTTATTTCTAAAATTTTCCACTATAATGTTACCCTTACTGAGCATCTAAGCTCACCCCTTTCTTATGTTTTATTTACTTAGTATTCCAAAATGTTTATTATTATTTATAAGCATTATTAATCTAGGGGTTAATGGAATTCTAAAAGGTTCATTCATGTTGTGTTTTATTCCATATTGTGTAATGTTACATTCATGCATGTAAACTATTTTCCAAGACAAATAAACTAATCAGTCATTTGGGACTTCATTCCTTGTAATATTGAATATGTATTATAATAATGCACCAACCCTGGTATTCTAGGGTCAGGGCATTACACCATAGTCCTAAAATCAAATTATATACTCTAGTACATAAATACAATGGCTACCCGATCAATGTGTGAGATATTCATCCCAATAGGTTACCACCCATGATATTTTTGAATGAATTAATTTAGTGAATATAATGAATATATGTCTAAATGTATAACAAATAAATATAAAAACTGAATAAAGAAAAATGCTAAATAAAAAAATACCATTCGGATAAGGGTTCAAATAAGACACCTTGCTATCTCCACATTCTTTCAATCACAACTAGAATGAGTTATCAGAACATTGAATATATATATACTAATAATATTTATGTCATAGTTATAAATCACACCCACTTAAATGGTCCATGTATATAAAGTTATAAGTGGATGTATACATTGATTACTTGGTGGTGGATGGACAAATCATAACTCTAATATCCTTGACTAGTTTATATGAGCCTATAAACTCTAGCAAAATGGTAAATTCCAAATAACCCAATAGAGTGTGAGACATGATGAATGACAGTCAGGATGTCGAGTGAGCCATCATGTCCAAATTCTGGACAAAGATTCTACCTCCACAAGCCCAATATTTTCCTATTATAACTTGTGTGAGACGTTTGTAATCAATAATTGATGCAAGGGAGTGGGATTTCCCATCATTCTAAACATATATATTTCCTCCTTCCATATCCTATTTAGAAGGAATAATCATATATTAAAAATTATATAATCAATAAGTAAATAACTCTAATTCATTGAATTAATTATTCTCAAATCATAATAATGGTGTTCTATTTTAATATAATAATGTAATAAAAATAAATTGAACATTATTTACTTATCACAATTTAAAATCCATTTCATTTATAACATTTAATTCAATCTAGAAAACTGAGCCCTCGTGAACATGAAATCATCATAAGACATATCATTTAAATCATTTAAGGAAGGATAACCATAATTTTAGGTTGACCCATTTATTTTAGGGTAATTAGACTAATGAATCATGGAAATTCATTTTCTAAATGTTCATAGAGGCACATAAAAGGTATCATGGTCAACTGGGAAAATACATATGAATGTAATCCCATTTAAAAAAGAATCCAGGGATATAGGAGGTTCTTGGATTATTAGATATTTAGATAGGGATGGGTTAACCATTCAATTGATAATGAGCCCGTGGAAAATAGAAGTTGATTTGGTTCAAAATAAACATTAATCAAAGAAGGTAAATTCGATTTAGGAATAACTAAGGAGTCCATGTACTAACAATTACATATATCAAACCATGAAATCAAAGGATAAAGATAATCACATTATAAAAAATAAATAATAAATTTTTAATTTTGATAAGGGTGAGCCTCATTCAAAGGGATTTATTTTAGAAACATGACTATGTTTATGAAAAAATAATAATTTATTTGTAGATAATAATTATATTAGATGATGACAATTCAATTAAAAAATGATGAATTTAAAATTGCCACCAATAAGAGGAAATTCCATTGTTAATCTGAAATAAACTAATTGATAATGTTACTAGAATTTATTCATTTAATTACAACGGTCTTATTTAATAAAAAACACACATGGGGATTCGATATTCAATGTTTTCAATATCTTTATACATAACAATTCTCAATGGTATTAACAGATCTTGCGTAAACCATTTAAAAAAGATGAAAAACATTTAAGAAAATGTGAAATGATGGCTGGTGTGCACCACAAAAATTGTATTAATAAAATGTTAGAATCATGGGGTAAAAATTATAGACCACCGAATATAATATTAAAAAATTCAACAAATTAAATATAAATGTATAATTTTTTCTAGTTTAGACGAAATCAAAGAAAATAATATCCACCCAATGAAGATCTAAAGAGACTAACATCTCTTGACTCCAGTGTACGATGGAGGAGTTATTTCTATTCCTAGAACAATCTGGAGAAGGAGGAAAAGGATCCCTAGAGGATATATCACATGGCTGGCGGAGGGTAAAAATAATGAAAAGAGAAAATTAATCATCATTAAGGAAAGTTTATTATTTTCTCCCACAAAACTAGGTTACAAGGTTTGACTAAACCATGCGCCTAATGTGCAACTCCCACTACCAAGGAAACCCAACTTACATGGTTGTGTGACATAGTTTACCTTACCGTGCACCAACCATGTGATGAATAGATAACAGGTAGTGCCTAATTGGAACTAATACTATGGAAGAGACACATAATTTGCGTAAATTATCCACATCCCATGTGGAGAACGTGTACTGAGCTTCTATAGCCACATGATTTTCTCTTGAGGGTAGGATGGTTTTAGACAAACCATGCACACCTAACAGACCATTCCATCATTGATTTTATGGAGTCTGATTCACCAAAGTCATGACTAAGAACCCACTACACCCTTAAATCATGATACCACATCTAAAGAATACACATTTATGTGTATCAACTCTTTGAATTTCATTCTAAATCTCAAAAACAATTCTCATCTAGTCAATTCAAAAATTTAAATTCCCTCATAATTTTACCATGGATAAAATACAAAAGTATTTACATTGGATTATTCTTATATGTTCATATAGTTGGTTTATTTTTTATAAACCATGGGATGATACAATGAAACTATGAATTTATACCCTGATAATGGTATTATAGGACCACTCATGTATCAAATAATGTTTTATTAATTTATATCTACTTTCTAAAAGTGAAGAAGGATGTCCTAAGAGAGTCTACAATTTTAATTGGAAGAATGGAATGCAATTTTACCTTGTCAATGGTATAGAGGAATATGACCTCTAGTGGTTAGAATTCATGTATTAAGAAATAATTATATATAATAGATAATAGTGAAATTGGACAATAAGATTATTTTCTCATTATCACGATATGAAAAGAATTGTAGAGTGAAAAAAATGTTTTAAGATGAGTCGTACCTGTTCTTGTGATGATATAGAGTCATTGTCATTCCATCATTATTGTATATATCGTTACATATGGTGCTTCTATATAATTTTTTCATGTTTTTGGTGATCAATTATCCAATCATAAAAAAAATTATTCGACAATACATGTTATAGAAATCCTAATTTATGATGAGCTTCCTCAGATAAGAAATGATAATGGGAGAGATATGGTGTTATGAGATAGCAACAACTGATAATTCATAGTCATGTGTAGTGTCCCATTGGAAAGGAAACTTATGCAGTTTTAGAAAACATTTTATCATATAATATGTATTATTTGAAAATTGTGAGGGGAAAACTGCTATATAATTAAACATACTAGTTATTTATACCCTAACATGTGCACTATTTTTTTACAATGGCTTCACATTTTAATTAACATTGTATAACATCGAGGACATGCGGTGGAATTATTCAAATGAGTTTGTTTCATATATATTCATTGGGTTTGTGAACCAAGTAATGTTATAGATGAACGAAATGTCCATTAATAATATGATGTTATAAGGTTCTTTTGGGAAATTTTTAACCTATAGAAGATGATTTTTTACATCATTATAAGAATCCAAAGGTCAATTCAGTTCCAACTTCCAATTAATTTTTACTAGTGATGAGTGGATTTTTATTCTCATGTATGTTTCACCAACACTATATTGATGAATTTTATTTTCATATAGAACATATTGGTCCTCATTTGGGATAATTTATATCCACAAATTGTCCAAAACATTACTAAAAATGATTGATAAAATAGATAGGACTGACGATATTCAACAATAATGTTATTTTATATTATATATGAAATATTTTTTTTTTACTTCACGGGTAGATGTTCATCAAATGATTTATGTTAATTTGAATACATAATCAGTATATGTTATTTTTAATCACATGAATCCAATAGATTTTCATGAGTTGAAAATATATCTTGAGGACATCGAGGAAAATAACATTTTTGTGATTTATCAAATCACTATAATCCAATTTGGAATTTTTTTTAATAATATGTAAAGATTTTGGGTTTTTAATGAAACTATAGATTCTCAAGATGTATTTTCAGAAAAAAAAACTCCATATAAATTGTATTGGTATATAAAGTAATTATATTGATCTCATAGAGAGACCCCATTTATATTGTTTTTCTAAGACATGTTATTTTAATAATGAACATAATAAAATCCAAAAAAAAACTGTTATATTGTATTAGATGAATTTTGAAAGCATAAAATTCATATTAAAATATAAATGTTCCATTTATGGATCCATGATGTGAATTTACTAAGGAATATGGTGTCTGATTGAATCATTATGACCAGGAGTAACATGAAATAGTGCTCTGCCATAGTTAGACACTAGGCCTTAGTCACCTCCATAGGTTTAAGGACCCGTACTAGAAACGAAGTATAAAGGGGAGATTTTTGGGAGACTAAAACCTCATGTGGTGATAATAATAATTGTCCACAAGTAATTTAGCAATAGAAGTCAATAGATATAATGGATGTAAAATAAAACCAAATCACATAATAAGCATAATGGAAACTAAGATTAATAAGAGACTAGCCAAACATATAATTTATATACAACAAGAATATAATAACATGTCAAATAAAAATATAGTCAAGAAGGGTCTCCCATGTATGACCAGTAGTACATACATATTTAAAGAATTCTATAATCTCAAAATTAATATGTATCAGATATAGAAGTAAAACCATTGTCCCTTTCCATCCACCCTAGTCTTTGATGTATTACCTGATCACTATGGTCCAATTCTCGATCTTGGACCCTTACATTATCATAGAGAATAAATTATACACATGTAAAGATGGTCATTTGTAGGTTATGACAGTAAATATTAATAGGACACCACCATTTTATGACTTTATTACATCCATAATTATGCAGGTGTAAATAAAAATTTAAGAAAATAGTGAAGCATAGATATTTAATAATAACCCTCTTCACATGTTCCTAGAACACATGGGAATGCTATCCTTTTCTTTATCAATTGACCATATAAATTAATCAAAATATTACCCTCATTTTATATATAGAACACATCGCATGTCTATATATATAATTTATATTTTGAGTATCCATGGATCGGTGCACAAGGAATCCCCTAACGAATGTATAAACTGGTGAACCCTTTAGTTAAATAAAAAATATGCCACATGGAAACTTTTTCTATAAATCCGAATGTTAGATTTCTAAATAGAACAGTTGAATAATATGTACAGGATCCCTCTATTGTCTATAATGACATCCCTATTAGAACTCATCCTGATGCACAATGATATCCCACATTTAATTTCTAACCATCGCCAACTTGATGCCTGACATCCCAAGGAATGAAAATGTGTGTCCTCCCATGTACTAGAAAAATGACTTCAAGAAAAATTGGAATCATCAGACCCCAACCAATGATCTCAGCCCCATCAACAAATTTTCTTTTACCTTCAATGTGGATTTCTGTGGTTAGAAACACAAAATGAGTCTAATGGACAACACCACCACTATAAAAATATGGTCTACAGTGGACTCGCCCCAAAAAAAATGATCAAAATGTCCCTAATCTCAGACATAATTGTGTGCACATTACTCCAACAGTGCGTTGAAAAAAAAATGGTGAGACAAAAAAAATCGTAAAACACATCATTTGACACCTCGATCTCCTATGACGAAGTCGGTTAATCTTGATGGTTAACATGATATCAAATCATACTAGTCAGGCCTGAATCTCAATGCCCTCATATCCCCATTTCATAATAGTGAAGTCACCTCATGGTGGTGATCAACATTACCCTGAGTACTCTGGATGAGCCAAAACTTACAATCGAGTCACTTCATTTTAGGTGATGGGAACCATCATAATCCTCTATCCATTTATGTCACTATCCCACAAAATCATTATTCAAATAATACAAGAAATTCAATTTAATTAATTGAAATACACTTGGCCTAAGATTCCCATGTGGTATGAAGGCCCTGAACTTTCTATAATTTAACTAGGGTCTATAAAATACCCAATGGCATCCCATGACATAAATTTTAATATTTATAAGAAGGAATTTAATTTTTATGTCTCTCTCTGTCAACACAGTTGAATGATAAGAATTTACCACAACAATACCAATAAAATCAAGAAAAAATATTGGTACTACCTATGTTGTACTAGTATATTCTGGCATGTTTGATATTAGCCTCTAAAATAAGATGAATCATAATAATAATACATTTCAGATGAAATCCTTTAAAATAGGGTAGATGAGATTTCATAGATTAATCATACCATATAGCAAGGTAATAAAAGAATGAGAAATAAGACGAATGAAGGAATTACCTATATGTTTCCAATGATACAAAAAACAACAGATCAGAAATGGCATGGAGAAGAATGAATGATACCTTAGGGGGAGAGGCACACTACAAGACCCCCTAGGATCCATCTCCCTCTGTGTATAGAGGAGAATAATTTTAAGGGGGACAATACCATTGTGGAACTTTAAAAAACACTTATTATAAATAAAATTTATTGTATTACTTAGTGTAGTCCCACAAACATTACATGTAATGAATCTTCTTTTCCACCCTATGAACCCATTAAATGTTGTGTAAATAATTTACATGTCATGTAAGACATACACAAATAGTTTTCAGTATCACTCCTTTAAGAGCACCATAAAATGTTTTCCCAAAACACTAAGACTTCCATCGTAACTAAAAACCCTCCTAATAAAAGCTCATAGAGTTATCAAAAATTTATAATTTTTTTTAAAAACATCCTATTTACCATTTATCTATGATCGAACCAAAATTTTCAAATTTTTCACGGAAATGATCCACATATATACCTAAGATGTTTTAACTCTCTACATTAAAATACCTCATCCTCGATATATCAGTCTTTACCTGGATACAGAATGTAACATTCCCTTCTTATAACAATAATCCAGTTTACCCCATTTAAATGGTCACAATTTTTCTCCCCTCAAGGAACTCCCCACCTTAAGAGTTTTCTACTTAGTCGTTTCATTACCCAAAAAAATATCTAATTATCCACTAACCATCCATGTACTCATCATTTTCTGGTGATGCATTGTCAAGAATACACCACCACCAGATCTTAAATGACGACTATTCCATATATGTTACCCATCATGTCCCACTTTTCTTTATATTCCCATATAATAATGATTCATATATACATATGCATTCTAATAAATATACTAATTCATAAACAACTCATACATAAAATTAATATAACATATTCTTATATTCATACACACCTCATATAAAACTAGCATAACATCGATATTGATAATAATTCTCATTACCAATGAACCACATAATATATATAATTCACTATAGTGATGAAACATACTCTCTAGAACCTACTTTGTCTGAAAATAGCATCTAGAAACCTAATTCTCTAAATTTTCACAAATCCATAACTAAATAAACCCCATTCACATCCATGATGAACCTCTAACTATGGTCATCTTCCTGTCCAACTATGAACATGATAGGTATGCTGCATGCACCAGTCCCACTACTCGAATACCCAAAGCCTTAACTCGTTATTGAGATGTAATAACTATTGGAAAATGACACCACATTTGGTTCCCACTGCATCTACAACAACAGTTTTAGGTAGCTGAATCATGACTACATGCTTCTATTACATCTCCTAGTCTGACCACCGATCACAGATTCATCCCCAGTCTGTGACTCCCAACTATCCATGAAGTCATCCATCAAAATCTCTAGAGATTAATTATCTAGACATATTCCCCTAAATCCTTTGTAGGTTGCTCGCACTAAGTCAATGCATGTCTTCTATACCCACACTATTATCGCACAACTATCAACCACTCTACAATGGGATTCCCAAATCACTATAATGACTACCTTATTATAATTTTCCTATTGAACCCTATTTATGATAAAAAAAACATTACAAAGAATACCACATAACATTTTCACCCATATCAATTAAGATCGATCATTCATATTTCCCTCAATTATAAGTGAAAGATTATATTCCTATGAAAATTATTTCATCATAAGTTATTGACCCATAAATTGATGAAATTATATAGTAAACCCTCAAAATATTCCACCATGTTGATGTTGTCTTCCACCATAGCTGGTGATAATTTAGACAGTTCGATGATGTTCACATTGTATTCAACGAGAAAAATCTTATAGGAGATTCCTAAAATCGTGGGAAATTACATCCCAAATTGTCTCCTAAAAGAAGTTATTGAGGAATTTTGACAGAAAATATTTCTTTTCTAGTCCCTAATTTAGACCTACATACACTTGTACATCCCACCAACACTTTTTTATGAATTTGATCATGTATATTTCCAACATCATCCTTTGACAGGGAAATGTCTTGAGATATTATATGATACTATGGACCATCTCTATCCAATTCACTTACACCATTTGTTCACCCTCACCCTAATAAAAAGGATTTTCCTATTAATATAACTCATGAGTCAGGTATTCCATGGGTGGATTAACTACATGATAACCCCTACTGAGACCTTGTATAACCCAAAAAATTATCTTTTAATGCTGATCATCCATCCATTTCCCTAAATATTCCATATATGAAAGCTATCACGCATGTTCCAAATCATGTACCTATTTATGTGATTTTGGATCATTTTTAGACCGACCCCCTGGGGCCTCATCCGAACACTATCGGGCCTTATCTCGTGAATGCCCACATGACACTATATCACAATCCATGGGAAGATCCACCAGTGCTAAACAAGGTGGCATCCCATTGAATAACAATACAATTTTCAAATAACAATATTAGTATATATGTGTGTATATAAAATATTTTATATATGTAATGACGAAACAATTAGAACCTCCATCCACCATTACACTACCCTACCATACCCATTCATATGACATCTGAACTAAAGGACCCTTATCAATCAATATTTTGGTCAGGTATGACATTTAACCCTTCCTAATGCCCCCCAACCTACCCGGATTATATTTTTGAATCATGTATCATTCAGCCTCATGACAACTCTTTTTAGATAATAGGGTTATAGACCACATATTAACTGAGGTATCTTAATAGAATGGAAGAAAAATATAAATAGAGGGAAACATTGGTTAGTTTCTTTATTGACATGTTAAATAACTCACCATAATCATCATCCATGCCTTCCCTTATTTTGGTCTAGATCATATATATGTCCTAGTACATAGAATTACACCCAAATTTCATTGAAACCACATTCCGTTTCTAGATATGTGGAATTACACCAATGAATTTATATACAAGAAAACCCTATTTTGATTCCTTTATTAACACATTAAACAATCGAATCACTCTTAGAATAATTCTTGTCGAAAATGAAAATCTGAGGAAAAATTTCATCATTTGAGCCTATGTGCCTAATTTTATGAATCATAAAACCTTCCATCCCATACCAAGAAAAGTGAAAATTCCATATAACATACAAACATCACACCCAAGTTCTCCACTAGAGGTAAAAATTCAATCAATAGTCAAAATATTAAAATTGAACATCAATTTCTCACCATTGAGAACATGGTTTTCCCCTATACATGGGGCTTCTTCCTCATAAACATGAGGTCTATAACATGTTTGGAGACATAATAATTTCTTGTATACCATAAACCAAATTTTACGACCCAAAAATAAACATCCATTAATAAAATTAATATCAACCTGAAATGTATGACTAAATACAAGGGAAGAAACTATGGATTAATACCATTTTTAGCACCCAGTCGCAAATTCATCAATAAATCATGCTCTAGACCTATTGGCCAATGGGCCTTAGTCATGCCTCCATGTGTGCCAAAGGCTTTCGACTAAATGCGAGGGTGTAATGGGTTGAGAGTGGTGAAAATTTCCAATTATGTGGAAATAATAAAAATGGTTCATATGTTAATATAGATGTTGAAGAATATCATCTTAGTAGAATAGAAATAAAACAATAACTTTTAGGAGTCATAAAGGGGCTTTCTAATAAAAATATAACCATCAATAATAGAATTGGTAAACTGAAATCATCCTATAACATGTGATAAAAAAATTTCATGAAGTGTTTCCCATGGCCAAACATATATAAATTCACATAGAAAGCACAGAAAAATATCAAAAGAGTAGTATGGATGATGATGATAAATCACTATGGCCCCATTACATCCATTCTATTCTATGAAGTACAACCATATCACTATGATCCATCTCCTGAGCTTGGACAATTTCTAGATCACTGAGACATAATGTCTAAACACATCCCATGGGGAACATGTAGGGTGTTGGATTCAATCTCAATGGCCATTACCATAGTTTCCCGGCCATATATAACAAATTATATAGGGTTTTAGCACCAAAAGGAGCCTAAATACCCTGAGGGGGTGGGGGTGAATGAGGGTAGGGATATTCAATTTCAGAATTCATCCTGCCCCACTTGATCATGACCTCTATAATATATGGGTCAATTTTTTCTCTTATGATGTTATCATTTATATTTTCAATTATCTATTTATCTGATAATGATTCATTGGATGCAATGCCTAGAAGCAAGTAGGCAGACACAAAGATTTTTACATGGTTAACCCTCACTAGGCTACGTCAAAGGAGCATACAACCACAATGTGATTTTATATCAAATCCAGTAACGATCACTTCAAACATAGAATTTTTGGCCTAGATAACTTCTATTCCCACGATCACTTCTATTATAAAGTTTAGGGTTAGATCATAGCTTTACCAAGTATCTCTCCATATTTATCTCTCTCTCTGGCTCACTGTTGGTGGAAAGTATCACATCCTTCCACTTCCAATCCTCACTACTTTGGAAAAGATCCACTCATAGTTTATGGACTTGTAGAAGCATTAATTATCAAAAATTAATTCATAATTATTTGTATGTATATGACCTTATGAGTTTGAGCATTCAACAACTGATGAATACAACTTTACCATGGATGTATTGGGAAATCTTCCAACATTCACGCAGCCCTAGAATGACCATCTCACTTCCCCAAGCCAGACGCACTTCTCTATTCCTTCGAATGCTTCCCCAAGACCGGTGCTTATGTTTCACCTAACCAAATTCACAAAAAACCCTTCTCTAACTCAAAAAATAGGCCTATCACTCCCATTTTACATGCAAACAAATAGTGGCGCACAACTATCAACTAGCGTGCATCATCTAACTGACCTTATATGTGGGCACCCACACCACCACTTGCGTGACCAGAGCACATGTGCTATTGGAGTTATAATTTTCCTTACTTTTTGAACTCCATTCATAACGAGGATGGGTATGCAAATATTTATAATCATTTTGGACACCTTGATCACCAGCGTTTAAGTCTCCACATTGCGTGCAAGTCTGGCCGCCACAGTCTCTCTCGCCCATGTCAACTTGAAATCCCAAATAAAAAAATGGGTGTCCCGCTTTCCATTTCCATATTATGATATTATGATCTTGGAAAACATTTGGAGCTCATGATTCCAAAAATCTAATACAATGGCATGAATTTTCTTATTCCAAGAACACTTTTCTCCATTAGACAATTTTGAGGCACAAATATTTGGAAAACACTAGAAAACAGCACCACCTTGTATTTTCTATTTTTGTACCACCTCCATATCGTTCATTCCATTTTTGAGGTTCTTCTTCCAAAAAAGTATTGTAAAAACATATCTTGAACTAAAAAACTCACAATGTAAACCCCCATTGTAAACAATTTTAACATCGTAGTCGGCTTTGTCAATAATCACTGCATGGGGGCCAACATTGTCAACAAACACCGACACCTCCAAAATTCATCAGTGAAACAATGATAGTTTTTTTTTCTCAATTGTTTTTTTTAAAATGTAAATAAAATATTGATGCACACACATTTAATAGTAACTTTATTACAATTTTATTATATGTTTTATGGAACTGATCAACTGCTTTGACCATTGTTGAGATAAATATCTGAAAACATTCCCCCTTTTATATAAAGGACAAAAACCCATGAATGAATATATATAACTATAGTGGAGAGGATCCATGGATAAGAACCCCAGGAATCCCTTGAAAAATCTATAATTTGTTAACACTTAGTTACAATCATAATTTCACACATAAAACCTCATTATATCAGGAATAATAACCACTATATAAAAAAACAGGAAAAAAATAAGTATACTGTCCTCCAAACCTCCACTAAAAACTCACATTCGACTCTCAATTAGATTTCATGAGGCATAATGATATCGTCCCTCTAATATAAAATCATCATTATATAAACAGCATCAATTGATGGTCCATCAACATCTACTTGGATTGCTAGGGTGAGAACCCAAATGCATGTCAGATGGCCAAAACTATCTCCCAAGACACATAATGTCTGGGTCCTCAACCAATAATGAGTGGTTAAACCCATATTGATATTAGTCCTAACTATTTATACACTACCCCAACGACACATAGGTTAGCAAAGTGTGAGTGAAAATCACCAAAAAATCCTATGACACATAATCTGACACCTTGTGCCTTTATGACAATTTAATTCAATCTTAATGGTAATCACTACCAAAAATTATACAATCCATGAACTAATATTGATGACCACATCCCCTCATGTCTCAACAAACTTTTCACCCAAAATAAGTGATCAACTACACTCCATTTATGTTATCTAAGCCCAATATAATGACTTAGTATCCTCATTTTAGGTTATGATAATCACCTAAATCCTTGTTCTATTTTTACCACATTCACCCCAAAAAATAATCATTTAACACAATAAATTAAATTTAACTAATTGAAACACCCATGACCAAACCATCCCATGTGGTCTAAATCTCCATAAAACAATTATCATGAAAAACTAGTCCAGTTAATAATCATCATTATACAACGACATAAGTTTTAAAATATTAAAAAAAAATTAATTTATTAGGATCGTTCCTGGTTATGCTAACAACATGATAAGGAAAACCCCCCAAAATACATTCAAAATGAAGGGGAAAGCTAGAAATCGCAAACATTGTACCAGTAGGTACTCACTTATCTGAGATCGTCTTCGTACTAGATTCAAATTGGATTAAAATAAAATTTTAGAATAATTTCATAAAAATATGGTAAATGATACTTCATGGACATAACATAACATAATGTAAAATAACACGAGAAAGAGAAGGAAAAAGACTGAATGAATTACCAAAATGCTTCCAAATAGAGGGAAAAACCTTGGATTGGAGCTCATATATAGAATAATGTTGAAATATTGATATGGGGAGAAGTTTGCTATGATACCCTATGGGAGAACTCCACATTTTTGTGTAGATTAAAAGATTTAAGGGGGGTTCAAGCCTCCTATGTCTCTTAAAAAGACACTTCCTAAACATTAGATGGAAAGTAATAGCTACACATCAGGAAATAGTGGCATGATCTATAAATGATAAAAATTATGTATTCATTGGGGTAATCCCTTGAGACTAGAATGAATTGAAAATACCAGTACCCCCCATGAACCCATTATAGATTGTCTAAATGATTTACAGAGATTATAAACATTCAATTACTATTTTCTAAATCTTGGTTATCCTTCATTTATCTGTTGTTTCTCGAAACCCCAAGACAAAAAATTAATCGTAAACCACTAATAAAATAAGGAAAAGGAGCTACAAAAAATTCATAATTAGTTTTCAATGTATATGATTTTACATGGCCCGATTACCAAACTCACTGGTTGTAATTGTTTAATGAAAAAAATGCTTAAAAACCTAGAATTAAAAATAATTTCAAGATATTAGTAAATCATGATGTGCAAAGGGCTATGATGGATTTGGTTCCACATAATAATTTATATGTAATAAAGTGACTATTGTAAATTTTTTCCCATTATCACATATTAATTAAATAATTCTCAGGGTTTTCATTTTAAATTTTTTTTTGGAATAGAAATTATATTATTTAGTGTTTTGAAGATAGTGGTCTACAAAGGGTAAATTATAATTTTACTATAGTAAATGGATTAAAAAAAAATTTAATAATTTTTTTCATAGATCATATATTTTATCATTGGGTTATTTTATATTGATTTCATGAGTTAATTAAATTTTCTAGGAAAATTAAGATTAATTTAATATTTATTTATTTATTTCTAAAGAGTGAAAATTACGTAATCCAAAATTGGAGTATCAATGTTAATTATTACATCACTGTTTGGTCTATAATTTGGATTTTAATTATTCAGTGTATATGTTAAGTTACCATGTGTCATTCCATAAGTTCATTATTTTTGTGGTTATTACATAAAAAATAAATTATATAATAAAAATAAATATTTTTTTATTAGGGAATTCATTTTCATTTGGTAAAGAATGAACTATTTTTGGTGATAAGGAACTTTGGGGAAACTATTTAGGATTCATTTGTTGCTAGTTGACATATCTTATTGATGTAATCTAAGTGGTATTTGTATAGGTAGATAAATTGTATAATTGACAAGTATTGACATGATATTATATAAGTATTAATGTCAGTGAATGTTAAAATATTTCTAAATTACTAATTAGAGGATTTATTTTCCAATTTATGGAACCTTTATATATTCTATCAAAATTACTAATTGTAGGATTTTCCCCATTCATAATTCCAACTCTATTACCCCTTCAACCTCTATTTCTCTCATCCCTAATGTTCCTAACTAGTTCGACGGTTTTTTAGTTCTACAGATCATGACATCATAATTCATAGCCCCTTAGTCTCCCTAAGCATGATTCTAGTAGCATGATTCATGGTCTAGGAACATTATGTGGATGTGTTTTAATGATTTGGTTTTGGTTTTTGGGGTTAGGAAAATATTGCTACTATTTTCCTTGATGACGATATGAATTTTATGATTCTCTCTACCATAGGGATAGATATGATCTAAGCCTAGTCTAGTGTTCCTCTCTTTTGGAACCTATCTCCCTTATTTTTCGTCAACTGGTTATATGGTTTTATTATTAATTGGTATTCTTCTACTTTGGCGATTTGGTTGAGTTTCCCTATTATTACACTACTATTCTATGATCAATATATTATCCGAATTCTGAGTAATTCATTAGGTAGATTTCTGTGGTTTGATAGTAGAAAATGGGATATTTTATGTCGAGTTTCTCCAGAAATATGCATTGAAGTTGAGGTCTAAAATGGACAAGAAAACATCATGTGGAATTTTTAGGTAATGAATTCCATTATAAGAAGAACAAATTATTTTATATATAGGTTGATTTATAATCTTCATGTAACTTATTGGGTCACTAGAAGGTAATGTGCATGCATGGGTTCATAAACCAAATATATTTGAAATATTTAGAAGCCATAGGTTCTCAAGATTTGGAATCCTAAGTGTTAAACCAATGGAATAATTGTGTACTACAACCATGATCTAAGAGAGGATGACATTTTTCATGATTATTTCATGATTTAGGTGTTCCCATGTTGACAGTACGGACCTCAAGGGGTCCATGCACCTTGCATTCTCTCACCTTTTTTGAGATAGTTATATCAAGAAGGTGGTTTTTTGGATAGGTTCTAATAAACACTTAGATCACAATAGTGACAGTATTCATGATGTTGAGAGGGAGCATGATGCAATACATATAATTTTGAGAATGTGGTAGTGTATCTACATTGATGGGTTTCTCATAAATGCTCAGATTCAACATTACAGTAGATTTATTACTATTTCTTGACACTTAATGAGAATGGAATGGGAAATGAGGTTACCGAAGTATGGAAAATAAATATTTCTAAAATGGAATAAAAAACAGGTCGGTCCTAGACATTCGAAAGATGAGGAACCAAGTTACAATGATGGGGTTTAACAGCCAAAAATAGATTGTTAACAGGAATATTTGGATGGGACGATTTCATGGAAAAGGAAAAAAGGGACCATCAGGACCCGGAATTTTATGGTTCTTAAGTGGGGATCAATACCACATAAGGATTATTCAATGACCCCATTGTAGTAACCAGATCGTCAAAAAAGACAATGTGTAATGGTACATAAGTTATACTTAGGGTATCAACATTTTATAATAGTGTGAAATTATCCCCTAAGAAGATGCAAATGTATATTACCATAGAAGATATAATATCTTCTATGGGAAGAGATGTGATGTAGCAGTGTAAATCATTTGATGAATGCTCAGGAACAGAGGGAGGACAATTAAGAGTTTTGGGGGAGAAAAATGTTGAACCAGTGCGAAATTCAAATAAGGGATCATTGGGGCTATTAGGAAAGAAGGATGAATTTGGTGAACACTCATTAGAAATTGTTGTTGTATCATAGTGGGATGTAGATAAATAGGTCATGTATGAAGCATGGTAACTCTTTATACACTATGACAGTGATGTATTGTAGATCGTAGTGACTATTCCTACATCTAGTGAGGATGTAGAAGGGTTGAATGGGAGACCAATTAAAGTGTACACAAACATGGAGATTGTCAATGGGTTGAAAAGAAACATTAATTTTCACCAAAGGCTTCAATAATAATGATATAACATTGAATGAGTTCTTGAATGTGTGGAACATATTGGTCAACAAAATATAAGATATTACTAAATATGAATAGAATAATTAGGTAACCGATATTTCATGGAATTTAAATAGGGATCTATCATCTAATAGGATTATATTGGCCTTTAATATGTTTATTATATTCTATTCAATTTGATGCTCCAGGTTGAACATGATGGTTTAACACATTTTCCCCAAAATTGATTATATTAAAATAAATAAACTGAAAGATAGTAGAATCCATCTTAAAAGACCCCCTTAATATGATGAAATTTCATTTTCTATTTACTATTTTATTTTTATGAGTCGTTAGTTAATAACATTTCATTATAATTTTATATTATTTTTCTTCTATTTTTAATGAACTCCAACAATAATAACCTAGGGAATCGACCATACAAACTGTGAAAGAAACTCTCCCTGAAAAATTAAATTAAAAATAACAACTCATATAAATGGACATAAATGAAAAAAATAAAATTATAATCAATCAAATTTATTTTTGAATAGTTTTATAATTATATTATTAATTAATATTACTTTATTATGTTGGATATTATGTGTAAGTGAACTACTATTTCGTACATATGTTAACCGATCTCTCTAAAGCTATATTTTTCATTCGAGTTATGATTACCCACTCTTTACCACATTGTATTTATTCATTATACATATATCATTCTTATAAATTATATATAAATGTTCAATAATTATGTATCCAGATCAACAAATCCTTCTTTTAAAGGTAAAGACATATTTTTAATGGCTCTTACTCTATATTACTCCTTATAAGTATGCACGATTAAAGGGAACTTCTGCATTACTTATTTTCTAGTACAATGCCTAATCTATTTTAATCCACTATTATTTTTCTAAATTTCTTTATTTAATAATGGGGAATAGTATTTATTCATTTTTGGTTTTATTAAAACAAATATTCAAATATTCTCATTAAAGACACAAATATTTTAAAACCACACCAATGTGGCTCATTTATAAGGTTTCTCAAAAACCCTTTCAACATGTTTTCTCATTATTTGGATATTATTAACAAGATCTAGAACTATATTAAATCATTAATGTCCATGCATGATTTTAATAAATTCTTTTTTGTACGCCATTATGAAATGCCATTTGATTTGTGTTATTAAATGATCACAACAATCCTTTATTTCTAGGGGTATCTCTTATGTGTATCCTTCATGTTTTATTTTTTATGTCCCACACATAAGCATGGGAATGTTATGATGGGTGTTACCAGATATATAATAATTGTATTTGGTAATGTATAGTCAAAAAAGATGTCATTTAAGTAATTAAAGAGTAATCCTAATCCATTATGGGCCTATCTAAACTATGTGATATATTATTCATAGTTATCCGGGACACATGTTTATATCTTGTTATATAATTATACCATGGTCATATGATTACATGTTCTTATTATTCTATTTATTTTTAATATTACTCTCAATTTTGAGTATAAGGACCCATCCTTAAGCATTGCAAATTTCTGGATTAAGTTAATAATTCTCATTCAGGATATTTTTAGGTTTAGAGTTTAAGTTTATTAGGTCATTACTATTACATTACATCCCAAAAGTTATAAAGTAGACTCTTCTTTGCAGTTCCCATATTTTTCACAAAATAAAAAATCTTGAAAAAAAATTCATGTCTTGTTCCATGTTTTAGACAACATGACTTTTACTATATTCCATCCTTTACCGTATTACACTTTATTTCCTTTTAATAAAATTTCAAAAACATTAGATGAGCATAAAATTCTTAGTAATGGATACAGAAAGAAGTAAAACTGTAGGTTTTTAATAACAAAAAGAAAACCATGAATACTTTATCATAAGTAATACTTTTCACCTTTATGAAGTATTAAATACTTTTCACTGAATAAAAGATCATTGCTTACCCTTTTGTAACCAAACTATTACGATAAAACCAATATAAAGAATACATATCATATAAAGTTATATTGGGACATAAACATACATAACTGGAATAACCATATGGTCTACTACCACACATATCAATAAATAGAATAGCCATGTGGCCGACATCCATACCCAATGCATTGGACGTTATAACGTAACCACCTGTCCTGGTATATCATGACACCACCCGTTATTTGGATTTTCATGTAACCACATGTCAAATGTCTATGTACCATAATAAAATCATAATACACACCACAAATATAAAGCAAGGAAAAATTTTCCACATTTCTATCATAATAATCACTTAAATATAATGAAATAAAAAATCCAATATCAAAACCATTTAAAATACCCAAATTTATGGAAGAGTATATAGTATTTAATTATATTTAAAAACATTACAGCTTGTTAATGAATGCAAAGAGAAAATAATACTCATGATGGTGGAAATGTCGTTTTAACCTCTTACATTAACAGAAAAATTCTGTTTTTTTGGTAAAATTCATTATATAAAAATATTCCCTTGGAATAAAATGAAAATACAATGGTTTTTATATTTCTTATAAAAGAATTTTGTGTATTAAAACAAAATATGACTCAATGTTAAAAGATCGGAACGAAGTCCCTTACCTCTTATCTGACTTGACATGTTCTTTCTTTAATCTCATGAATAATAAACTGTTATTAATTTCAACTTTTGTAATAACGTTTTTCAATTTTATGAATATATTTATATCAATTATTACTATGTTATTAACATTATGTAATCATTTAAGTTAATAATTCTCATTTTATTGATATTTGGTACTTGAGTAAAAAATGGACTACTTATAAAGATCAGGTGTTCATGTGGTCAAAATATCATTATATCCAAATTATATTCATGATTTATATATCATATATATCATATATATCTTTTATATAAATGTATTTATAATAGTACATTGCATTTGGAGATAAGAAATGAAATGCACCATCCATGGAGATGGTAAGCCGTACGTACGCAAGGACGCTACTTTCATTCATATTTCATATTGTAATAGAATTGAAACATAATGATGCAAAATTATATTATAATTACATTATAATATAATATATAATGTCATTAACTCAACTCTTTATACATTCCACATAAGGCATGAATGAGTCATATAACTTTGAGGGGGCGGTAGCCCGCACTTCCTCAAATGATATTATCATATTTACCCACTATGAAAACCATAAGGGTATTCTATAAATGAAAAATACAGAAGTATAGAAACAATATAAATATAGTTCCATCATAATGGCCAAAATGAGAGGTGGTTGGACATATTTGAACAATTATCATTTCGTGAGGCAGTAGTTCGCTGTCCACAGAAACAGTATGTACTTTACCCAATAGAATGTGGTGTGAGTAAGTGTTGTTTACATCCATCTCATAAACAAACCTTGTATATTTAGGATACTGGGGTTTTAATAAAATAAATGAATAAAAATAGTTTAGGGGGATGGATAATTAAAATAAAACAAAATAATACAAAAGAATTTAAGAGAAACAGTTCCCTTTATTTCGTGACACTCCCATTGATTTCTACCGAATGGACTTCCTGAAGTGCCTTATGCCTAAGGTACGACTTCACAGAGGAGGATAGGGATGTAATGAGCTTAATTGGGCTTATTTAGGATGAGAAAAGGGGATTGAGAGCTGTGAGGAATGGGTTAGAGGTGAGGACTCTTTTAAAGGGTGGGGGGAGGGGCTCTTTAGGAAAGTGTGAAAATATTATTTTATTATAATAAAATTTCATATTCAAGAGGTCTAAAAATAATTATAGTGGGAGATAAGATGACTCATGGACTAAATAAAATAATCCAATAAGAATTAGGCAGGTTTTATATATTATTTTAATCTTTATAATCTTATTTATTTAAATCATTTATTAATGAGGTACACACTGCATCATTATTATGTCATAAATAATTTAATTTATATGTTGTCTAAAAATTTTAAAACAAATAAAATAATGTAGGAAATATTTTTATATTTCAAATGAATATTTATAGTCTAATATATAACATATATAAAACTATGTAAATGTTAATTTACTAAATAATTTTTTTTATGTAATTTTTGTCTTTACTTTATGTTAATTAAATTACGGTTTCATTATCACTCTAATGTGGCCCCATGGGATCCCGAATTCGACCCAAGGATGCTCATGGTTGGAAGTGTATCAACTGATAAAAATAGGACACATGTTAGAGTAATTTTATATTATTATAATAATATTTTTTTACCCTAATTTACTATATTTAACCTTTAACCATAGTAAATAAAATATTTAATGATGTAAATATTCATAATGTATAAAAATAAATGTTACCTTTTTACAAAATATGGACCTCTGATTATAAATATGAAAT
The DNA here is from genome assembly GCA_963277665.1 of Viscum album. Taxonomy (NCBI): domain Eukaryota; kingdom Viridiplantae; phylum Streptophyta; class Magnoliopsida; order Santalales; family Viscaceae; genus Viscum; species Viscum album. The sequence continues at coordinate 1,236,306,447 of OY728164.1, forward strand.
CCTTTTTCCAAAATAATAACATATAATTGGAAGAAATTAATTTAAAATTAATTCCTGCTGTCAAAACAGAATGTGTGTTTTTAAGAAAAAAAAATTATCAAATGATTGACACTTGTTCATGTCCGATTTCAAAGTGTAATTAATTCCAATAACCAAAATTGGATCAAAATGTCAAAATATAATCTAACTACACATTAAAAAAATTAAAATTATAATCTAACCATATAAATAAATTATATTAAAAGACCGATTTCAATTAAAATACAGTAGTTTTCACTATTCGTTAAAAAATGAATTTTATCAGAAAAATACCAAAAAATTACCCAAAGTTAATTTTTATGTCCCAATTCTAAAAAAGATTAATTTGGTAAAATAGTAAATATAAAAGTGACCAAAACTATATTTAAAGAGAGTTCTCTAATAAAATGTTTAAAATCAACTATTTAAAGTAAATAATGCTTAAAATTTGATTAATTCTCATATTACGACTCTAAATTTTATTGGATAAATGTAAAAACATTTAACAAACATGTATAATCATATATTAGTTAGTTCTATTCATTCCTGCCAATACGATGGCTTGGAATTATCTACCGTTTAAAATAATAATATTATATTGTTAGTGTGCAACATATGATTTCAATGAAACTAGTTGTTGTGTAACTGTTACACCATTGAACATAGAAATCCCTTTAATGTAAAATTAATATTTAATTATCATATATTAATAAATATGAAAATGTCATATTTTATTATTTACCTGGGATGTTACAGCCTTCCTCCCTTTTGGAAATTGCAACCTCTAAATTTTATTCACTTATCCTATAAATGGGGTTATTTATCCCAAATAGCATTTTCAGATTCCCACATTGCCTCTTCAACCATATCATTTTTTCCAAAAAACCATTACCTAGTGAATTTTATTATTACGAAACACTTCCTACCTATGGTCAAGAATCGGGAATATATATTACTCATAAGAGAGATTCTCTTCCAACTGAACTGCCTCTGGGCACAAAACATGATATGGATCTGTCTTATACTTTCTCATCGTTGAAAGATGAAAAACATTATGGACATGGGAAAAAATTGATGGTAAATCCAATGTTTATGCAACTGATCCTACTTTTTCTAGGATTTCATAAGGTTCAAGGAACCACAGACTCAACATTCCCTTCTTACCAAAATGAATCACAGATTTCCATAGAGAAACATTGAGAAATACAAGATCACCTACCTCAAAAGAATGATCTGTTCTCCGATTATCTATATAACTTTTCTACCAACTCTGAGCTATTATCATGCTCTTCTAAATCAGTTGATATTTTTATGTTAGCTCTTCTAACAATTCATTTACCATCATCATCCTTTCACCTATATCATCCTAAAATACTGGTGTTCGACAATGCTTCCCATATAATTCCTAAAATGGATCAATTTATATATTGGAATGAAAACTGTTATTATAGGAAAATTCAACCAAACAAATATGTTTCTCCCAGCATCCTTAGTAATCTAGTGAACAAGCGCATAACATATCCTCCAAGGTATATATTTTTTTTTCTGACCACCCATCTGATTTTGGATGAAAATATGTACTAAAATTTAATTTCTCACCTATAAACTTCTGAAAGCCTTTCTAATATATAGTAGTAAACCTAGGATCACGATCCGATACAATGGAGAGTGGAACACCATGTAACCTGACAATCTATTTAACATACAACTGAGAAAGACGATCTAGAGAAAAAATATCTCGAATAGGAAGGAAATGAGAAGATTTATTCAATCGATCAATAAAAACCTCAATTTCATCGTTACCTTGAGATGTCTTAGGATATCCCACAACGACGTCTATGGATATATTTTCCCATTTCCGCTCTGGAACCGATAAGGAGTGAATCATCCCTTTTGGTAACTGTCGCTCAGTTTTAACCTTCTGAAAAGTCAGACACTTCACAGTAAAATCAGCAATATCTCTTTTCATTCCTTCCCACCAGAAATGAGAAATGATACTTTATTTAGAAAATATACTAATAATAATTAAAAATATTGTAATGATATAATAAATAGAAAATTATATAATAATTAGAAAACATTTACTGGATTGGACCACTTGAAAGAAAGAACTCACAAACAGAAAATAAATATATAAATAAAAATTTATATAATAAAATTATCATTTAAAATGTGAAAACATATATATAACATTGGGAAACTATAAGTGACTAATGAATGAAATAGTGATATATATAGGAAATAGGAAACCCATAACACCATTGAAAACATGACCGTTTAAATAAAAGCCTGATCTTTTGAATTATAGTGTGACAATTAGGAATATTAATCAAGCTATTAGATAGTAACATCACCTATGAAATAATTAAAAAAACATAGGCATTTTAGAAATGCAAATCTAAAATATTTATATTATTTTATAAGTATGTATTTTTAAAAAGACAAATTATGTGTTGGAAGGTTTATAAAACATAAATTTTTTGTTTAGAACAATATAATTAGAATGATGATTTCAAAGAAAGATTATTTTCAAAAAATTTATTTTTAAATAAATATTTTTATATTAGAAGTATAATATGATTTAATGGGACTACAACAATCTTTTTAAAGAGTAATAATTGTTTTTATTACATTAAAATCAATATTTTTGGAATAAATTATTAATTTAATTACTAAATAATAGTTTCTTTGATAAAAAATAATTTTCATAATATTGAATATATTTTTAAAATATACATGTTTAATAATGGTATGGTATATTTTGTGTTTTTTCTAAAATAGTTGACTTTTTTAGTGAATAATGTAATGTATTAATTTATAGTATTTAAAATATTTATGAAATTTGGATTCATGAATTATGTATTAAAGAGGTGTTAACCCATTTTTTCAAAATATTTCTTTTCATTTAATTTTTATAATCATGTTAATCGACATTATTGATAGTCATTACAAAACAAATATGAATGTCATAATAAAAAACCCCATATCCTCCCCCTATAAATACCACCCCTCACCACCACTAATTTTCACACCCTATAATATCTAGATTATGATAATATTATAACAATTCCTCTCCGATAAATCTACACCACATCCTTATATTTTAGGTATCACCAAATGTCAAATTCTATGTTCCTTAAGGTGGTTTTAAAGGAGACAATAATAAATATGTAAAATCCTCCATTCTGATTTAATTTATTTTCCTTTCATATACTCCTAGAAACACCACAACAAAAATTGAAATGATAACTCTAGTATCATTCATATTACATAATATTATATTTTATTAATATATTATACATTATTAATTCTCTTATATTGTCATTTTATCTCAAAAATTAAAACATCATCCTTGATGTGTCAATTCACCGCCTTCGTGGGTGGCGAGTTTTCGTATTTCATTTCCTCTATCAAGGATGGTCATAAAAAAAGTGTTATGGTTTGAAAATTTTAAAATATATGTGTTATAACAGATTTAATGTTTTATAAAAAATATATAAACATAATATTAAATAAAATGATACTAGTTCGGGATGGTCACAAAACCCACCTAAATAAACTAATAATTTTTTATTAACATTTTGTATAAAAAATCCATAGAATATATTAATATATGATAGATGATAACATTTAAAATTATCTAAGTAAATTAATACAATTTCATTATACTTGTTTATTTATTATTTAATTAAAATACAAAATACTTAATTATACCTAAGGGAACAAAGCAAAAAACAATGAAATGTACATAACCAGAACAAATAAAATTAAACATTTTAACTCTTAAAAATGGATTTAAATTAACATAATGAAACATTAATATTTAAACTATATGTGTGAGTTATTTTGAATTAAATTATTAATGAATTAAATTTAAATACCTAGTACATTATGTGAAAGTATAGAATACTTTCATTCATAACATATGGGATCTCTATGAACCTTCCATATTCCATTAGGTTTCACATTCTCTCTCTTTATCACAATTTATAAAAGAACTATTCTTATATAAATTTTCTAATTATTTTATATGTTCCTAAAATTTTAACCACGATCAAATTATCCATAATTAATGGAAAAATAAATAGTTTTAAACATTCCCTTCTCTAATCCTCTCTATATGCTAGCCAACTTAAAGGGAAAATATCTATTTTATACCCATTCCAATTTATATATCATAATATGTTATAATACACCATTATTTATCTAAAATCCATTATTTAATCATGAAAAAAATTCTAAGTTAATATCTAGTTTTATACAAACAAATATTCAATTATATTTTTAAAACTCTTTAATATATTCTATTAATCCACACCGAAGTGGCTCATTTATAATGCTTTTTAAAATCATTTTTCATATCTTTTCAAATAAGTTTTAAATAATTTACTATTACTTATTCCTATGTTGACATATGAATGTTCATGTATGATTTATATAAAATATTTCATGTAAACCATTATGATGTGTGCTTTGGATATGCATATGAAATTAATAAAATACCCATTTATTCTCATGGGTAACCCTTATGTCTATTCTTCATGCCTGGTTAGTTATATGGAACACATGTGCATGAAAATATTATGATTGGTGCACCCAGATATTTCTCCAATTAATCTCCTACTTTTTTCTCTCAATAAACCTTAATTATTGGAATAAAGTGTAAACAAAATCCATGATAGAACATTTTATACCATGTAATATAGTCTTGGTAGTTAACTGTGACTGATTTTTATGTCATCTTAAAAATTTCTTCAATGTTATTATGATTCCAGGTTAATATGATTCTATGACATGTATGACATGATTTTACAGATTTATTCATATTCCATGACTACTATATTTTTATGAATTGACTATGTCTAATAAGAAATACTTCATTTCCATGATTACTCCCTTAAAGAGATTTGTATCTCATCCATTTTTTTGTATTTTCCCTATGTAATCCTTTGTAATAGAATTATCTTGAAATAATTTTAGATCTAAATACTTATTTTTTATACCTTGGTCTCATTATTATTAATTATGCACCTATTAATCAAGTGAAATTTTACTATACCATCACGGGTTTGTATTTCATGGTCAAATGTGAGTAAAATCATCTAATAATATGTGTATACGATTTGTGTCCCTTTATACCAACTTTGGAAAATATGTGCATCATTATCCACTATGGGAAACTAGTGAGTCGTGATCCACTATAGAAAATAGGTGATTCTCTATAAACTATAGGAAATAAGTGTGTCTTTATCCACAATGGGAAATTTATGATTAAAACCGATTCAAAATATTGATTGTATTGGTAGTTAAACATGAAATATGAAAAAAAAATCTACATTTATGATGGTGACAACATTCTATGAAATGATCTTATGTTTAATGATTGATTTTGGTTTATCTTCCTCATAATGACCATGATTTTGGAAAATGAAATGTTTTCATCCTTGGTCATTTTTATATTCTACGAAAGGTTTGTAAATGAGATTATTATGTATTGTTCATGATAAAAACCCATTATCATTATATTATTATTTTTATGTTCGTATATTGATATCTCATATGTGTACACTTACTGTCAATCTATGATCACTCTTTCTAATATTTTCGTACCAATGTTATGAGAAGATATTTATTTATAGAATTTTTCATATGTCTCATTTATTATAATATTATTTTTTGGATATTTAATATCATTAATCAAATACAAATATTAATTTTTAGTCACTAATTATAGTAAACTATTATAGTCTGTATGCGACTGTTTTATAACTATATTAAATAATCATCTTAAAAGTTGTGATATTAATGTATAAAATATTATGTCAATATAGTTGGTATGATATTAAAGGATTATTAATCCATTGCAAAATACTATGATAACACATTAGTGAAACTTCTAACAGTGTTTCTATGGATATACATTAGAATGGATATATGTATAAATGTAGTGATGAGTAAAGGTTTATGAAAATGTTTAAGAATTTTTATTTAAAGGATAGAGAATATTGTTTCTATTAAATTACATATTTTTCTATATACTACAAGGGGAGATGGATATGGATCCTAGGTACCTAAAGTGTTATTAATTCATAAAATGGGGCACTGACTACAAACTTAGTTTGACACCCCTGGGGGATATGATATGTAAATTAATAAACTATTTTGGAACCATATTAAATTATTAAAATAATGACTATGAATGATCGAGTTCATTCCTAAGGTGTCATATATTTAAATGAAGGTTTAATTATTTAGAAATACTATAAGTGATTTTTCGGGATAATTTGGAATCACACAATTAATATTGGTACTCACACGACCTGTTTGGGTTTTATTAAGTGGAGAGAATCCAAAAAACTAGATCGATGTTGAATTTGATAGAAAATATTTTAATGATAAACTGAATGGGATGAAAATGATAGTAAATGATATTTTTATTACCCTTATCTAGATATCCTGATATATGATTAATAATGATCACCTTAACGAAACAGTAGACTCACCAAAGATAATAAGGATAGAAATTTTGATAGAGTTTAAGTGGTGGAGACCATATAAAAAAGAAGATTCAATTTACTTTTAATCGAGATTGTCTGAAAAAGAAACCAAGTGTATGACATAGAGGAACATGATGATTTTTTTGAGTATAGAAAAGAAGGACAATATTCATGTAATTATTTTAGGAATATTAAATTATTGGTGAAAATAAATGATGAGAATAATGGTCTCCTAATGATATCATAGAAAATTTAATGTTTAAATTATGAATGTAAGGGAGTTAAGAAATTTGATGTTCTCTTGGTACAGTTAATATAGAGAATAAATAATTTTATATGAGTAATGGTTATTATACTAATAAATAAGATACTAAAAATGACATATGAAATGTATGACCTATTATAATACTATTTTATATATTAAATTTGATAACAATTATTTAATTGAGGTTGATGAATGGTAATACAAAAATGTTATCTCATTTTTTAGGAAAGTTGTATTTGGGAATAAGAAGATAAAGCCTAGTTAAATGTTTGAAAAAGAAGTGGGATAATTGAGTTTTCTATTTTATGAATTTTATGAATTATATTATATGAAACTCAAAAATTATAAGTTTAGTTTAGTTTTACATTTTTAATAAGGATTTTGAAAATTATGTTTCATGGTGTTGGTGACACATAAAAGTTTGGTAATGGAATGGTGATATTTTTATTACAACAAGATAACCATTAATATGATATGGATGTCATGAAAATATTGTTTTGTAAGGGTAAACAGATTTTATGTGCATAATTTATCTTGGATAGTGTATATGACTTTGAAACTGATTAAGAATTTGTGGAAAATGTTGTTTATGTTTTAATTAGTATAGTTTTAATAATTTTTATATTTGAGGAATATATTCATTAATATGTTGTTTTTATTCAATGAATAAGGATGTATGTTTGTTTTTATTAAGGTTATATGGTATTCCTAGTTATATACAATATTTAAGAAAATACATTATTATTGTTTTCAAATATTTTCTATGTGGGAATTAAGAAGAAATTTATTATACTTGGTGGATTAGTGATGATTTTATTCTGAAAAATTTGTGACCATATTTATAAATATTTAATTTTGGAAGGGTTTTATTCATAACAATTTATGTAATGGCTTTCATTGAATTATTGAGAAGGGTTTATAGATTATTATATTATTTCACCATTTGAAGATTTATTTATCACTTATGATAACAATTTTATTTTTGATAATAAATTTTGATATAAGGAATCTTTTATCATTATTTTATATAAATTATATAGTGATTTATATTTGATAAATTTATCTCTTAGTGTAATAGATGGAGTATAAATTTATTAATGCACAATAAAAGGATATATCAATGCTTTTGAAATGGAACAAAATGAAGTTAGTATATCATCTCTTGAAATTTACCAAATATTAGGAATGAGATATTAAAATAAAATTGTTTTACTTTATCTTCATTTTTATAATATAAATGACCTTTTCACATATCTATTTTTTTATGAATTTATGGTCATTAAATATCACATGTCCATGTTCTTGACCACCCTATATCAGAATTTGGGTGATAATATTCTCTAATATTCTTATTATTAAACTTACCCCTTATGATATATTATTTGTAAATGTATTTTGTTTTATTCTATAAGAAAATCACACATACATTTATATAATTTAAAGAGGATTATTGATTAACAAATTTTATGATGTGGGTTTCCGACAATTGGTATTTCAATTTCAATACCATTTCTTTCTGAGAACAACTAGAAATGGAAAAGTTGTAATTTATTTAAAGGGGTATAATGTAATGCATCATATTTTTGTTATGTTTTTTATGGAATTTAATCATTTCAATATATTTCATTAAGTGAAAATTATGTTTAAATGTAACATGAAATACTAAAAACCTATAATTATTTGAAATGTTAGTTATCACATAACTATTGTAATGGTGGGTATTAATAGGATTAAATAAATTATAAAAACAAATATTTAACACATTTATATAAAATGAAATATTTTTTAAGCAATTAATTAGAAATTAAAATAAAAACAACATGAAAATAAAGGATTTTATTTTATAAAAAACATTATTTATGTACAAAAAAATATTTTTTCTCAATAAATAAAACAAATTAATTTTTTTGAATTATTTAAATTGAATTTATATATTAAAAATTCAATGATATTCATAAAACATATATTAGGTATTTCTATATAAGATATAAAAATAAATCCATTTTTTGGCCTACAATGAGTATTTTTTCGATTTTTTTACAAATTTGGGAATTTATTTTAAAATAATTTTCTAGAAATTTTGAAAAAATATTTTGAAATAAATAAAATTAAATTTAAAATAATCATATAAAAATTATCGTATGGTGATATTTTTACAACTGTAAGAGAAGAAATATTTTTCAATATGTCAGAAAAATACTTATTCTTATTAATAATTGTCCTTTCATTTAATGAATTTAAAAATATCCATATCATTTTAATATAGGATTAATGTTATAAAAAGCTCGTATATATTTATAATACAATTCTATTCACTGTAATAAATTTTATATTGAATTTTGATATTATTATTTGTAAACTTTTGACCATTTTCTCTTTGGAAAACCAATTTCTCATATCATCTATAAGATTTTTTTTAAATTCTAATTTTGCATTTAATTGAATGAAATTTATAAAAATGCATTCAATATTTTGGATAAGTATAGTATATATTATCTATTAATTTCTATTTTATTTTTTAGCATTAGTAATCCTATAAATCATTAAGATTATTTAATATGGTTAATATGAAAATGGGTTTACAGGAGGAATAAACAAAAAATACAAGGGTTAAAAATAAAAAAGAACATAGAAAAACCCATTCTATTTTCATATATAGACAATATTTTTTATAGATTAAATAATTTTCAATTTTTCATACTTTTTAATGTGGAAAATGTGGGTACACATTTTTCATTATAAAAAATTACAAGTGTGCCACTCACCTCACTTATAAAACTTGACCCCCACTACTCTCCTCTTAAAATATCCAAAACAAATGTGATCAAAAAATACATAGAAAATAATTTTATTTATTATCTCATATAAACATAGAAAACATATTTCGGTCAGAAATCCACATTATGAAGCCTTTTGGTGCAATCCAAATAGAGTTTCTTTAATATGAGTTTTCTTCCCTTATCATACATTTTTATTTTCATCATCCACCTCTTTAAATTATTATTAAAATGTGATTATTGAAAAAAGAATTGTATTATATATATATATATATTATTTTATATTATTTTAATAATCATAATCTTTATAATATTCCATCAAATCGGCTATGAAACCATCAATCGTCTATAAGACTAACTACCACCTCATGCACAGATGTCATTCAATTTCCATCACCACCTCTCATAAATGAATATAATGATTTATTTATTATGTATATAAGTTATTTATGATATTAGTATTATTATTGAATCATGAAATCACATTTTCCTTCTTAAACTACATTTTGGGGGAATTTGATAACATCATCTATTTGTACGGTGGACTACCTCCACGTGATGTGATGTTATTCATTCCGGATTCAATTGGACGGGAATAAGGATTTATTTAATGTAAATATGTAATATATATTTTATAAAAAATATTAAAATATGGAAATATATTGTTTACCCACATTTATTTCATTCAATTAGGAAATGGAAATAATATTCATGCATACATATGACTTACTATCTCCATAAATGATGTATTTAATTTTATATATCTATATTTAATATATCACTAAAAATAAATTTATACTAAATATATATGATTTTTATATCATTTATACAATTTTGGTGATGGTTTCTCCGTGATCAATGTAATAGATAAAGGATAAAAAATTAAAAATCATACATGAAAAAAAGTTTTTTTTACCTAAACATGACATTATCATTGAATTATTGATAAACATGTAATAAAATTTCATAAATAAATGATATATGGTATTATATATATATATAATATTTATTATAAAATTATATTTATTGTACAATATTTTAGAATGTGTAAAATGGAATTTGAGACGTATGTTATGGCATTTTCATCTCTCAATTACTTTTCTATGAGTGACATACCATATTTATCTCATTTTCCTTATTTTTGGTGTCTATAAATCCCATGAATGTATTTTATAGTAATAATCAATAAAATTATTTTTATTTACAAATACATTTTAGATTTCATATTTAATAATGTTTATAGTATAAATGTTATAGAAGAGGTAAGGGGTATTTTGTCTCAAATTCAATTATTTTGGAGGTAATTAATATTATGCACCAATCGTCTTTTATGAGTTCAATATACTAACCATTTTATATCTTATATCATTAATCTAATTAATTTAATTATATAATATTATTATGTTATGGTTTTTATGGGTATTATGATTATAGGTTAAAATACATCTATGAGATTCATGTTATTAACTAATCATTTATCATAATTATTTATGGTTATGATTTAATGATGCAATATTATGATATAACCGAAAAGAAACACATTAATATCAATATACACTATTTAATTCATGAGAATAATTTTTTTCCCATTATTTTACACTCTTTATGATCTCAAGAGATCAAAAGAAGTTTTTTGAATAAAATTCCTCATTATTTCTATAATCAGTCAGAAAATATTTTTCATCTAAAATACTATTTTTCTAATTTTCTTCAAAATATTTTTCAGTATAAATTAAATAATAAATCAAATAATATAAATCACATGTTTGTATTTTGTAAAAAAAAATCAAAGGACTATTCATATCATTTTCCAAAAATTTGAATTTTTCATTTTTAAAATTCATGAACGGTATCATCATTTTAATGTGTACTAAAATAATGGAATTTATAACCAAAATTACCATTATTTTCATTAAATATTCATTTATTGTTTATCACAGTTATTATTAATAAAATTATTTCCCAAATATATTATGTTTTAAAAAAAAATTCAATGAGAATGGATATATACCCCCAATATTATTTAAAATGATTTTCAAAGCATACTTTATATGTTTTCATTATTATTTTTCATTAATCTTATTTTTAAAATGTTTTATGATATAGATTTTTTTTGAAAGTGGAATGGTTATTTTCTTTATGAAATATTTGGCATGAATTTAAAATTATCAGTTATATTTTTTTAATGTTAGTTTCAATGAAATATATTTTCGAAAATGTTCAATGTTTTAAAATGATTTTTTAAAAACAGAAATAATATTTTTTTATCATAGAATTTTTTATGAAATTTTAAATCATTTTTTATACATTTTCAAGGTTATTGTCATTGAAAAAGTTTTTCAAAATCATTATGTTTTAAAATGTGTTTTCTAAAATAATAAAGTATATATTACTCTATAATTTTTTTTAAATTATTTCAAAACACTATTCATTTGTTTCAAATTTTGTTTTTAAATAAAATTATTTTGAATTTGTTTTACGCCATAAAAAGTGATTTACAAACATTAAAGGATATATTCTTGAATAAAATTTCATTTTGATCATCCAAAATAATATTTCATCTACAGTGACATCCTTTGAAGTAATATTTTCATTACATGGGATATGATTTAAATATATCATAGTTTTTATTTTTATATATTGTTTATGTTTTTGTTGATGAAATATTTATGAAACCCATTTTTTATTCATGGGTTATTCTATTGTGAATTGATAGATTTCTATGAATCATGTTTTCTTAAAATGTATTTTGATGTGATGACATGATTATTGTTTTATGAAATTATAGAAAATATATGTATGGGTTTCATTATGAGATGGGTGGGACCTATATCTCCAAACAATTAATTGGTTTAATATTTATATCTTATTAGATAAAAATGGAACAAAATTGATGGTATTGATCTAATATGTGAGAGAGGTGCATTCTGATACACTAAGGGAAACATGTGAGTCTTAAACCCCAATGAGAAATAGATGGTTCATGATCCACTTTTTGAAATAGGTCCACCACAATCCTCAATAAGAAAGAGGTGATAAATCATTATTCACTATGATGATGGTCTTTGTAGTTTTCCTTAAAAAATTAAATTGTGTTTATATATTTATGATGCTTCCGTACTTTTATAAAATGTTGATTTGGTTAATGACTAATTTATAATTATTTCTAAGACATATGGAAATTTGTTTTTATAAAATGACCTATTTTTTATTCTATGACTATTGATTATGATATATTAATGGATGGATATAAAAATTGAATTTTATGTTCAAGATCACATAACCTTATGATTAACATATGATTTCATATGATCATTTATTAATATCCTATATATTTACACAAACATAGCATTTGAGGTAACACTTTCTTGTGATTCATTCCATGAGTTATGAAGAAATTATTAGGTAGTGTATGATTAATAGAAGTAATGTTTAAGAATATATTTAAAGGTTATGTAGAATATAATTCATGAAATAATATAATTGTGTTTATAGTTTCTAAAAAACCTAACTATTTCAGTCATCGGTCTTTTTTTAGGGAATGTATTGAGTAGACATCTATAAAGATTTGATAAATTTTTATAAAATAATGGATCACTATAAAACCTCCATCATTATCATCGTTAGATCCCATGATAAAAAATCCAAAACCCCTTCATGGTCTAGAACTACTTACGTGATAGAGATATCGTGTCCTATAATGGTTACCTATATAATATAAAACTTACCCTTCGATGTAATCCCATAATGATGGTTCTCACAAAGTATGTCCCAAAATGTCCTCAAGTGTTCATCATTCTCCTCCTTGGACTCTGATTACATTAGGTTATCATAAACGAATAATATCAAAAACTTTCAATGAATGTCTGAATAATATAGTTCATGAGTTCCAAGAACACTACTGTGATGGTGTCTATAAAAAAGGGCATGACCAAGTGCCCATAGTGACCATAGTGACATATGAATATCGTTCATTGTTTGTTCACAACATGTAAATCCTTATTGAGAGAGACTAAAATACAATTAATTTTCTATAACTGTGAATCTCATCTAACGTTATTGAAAATTTCTTGGATCATTAGAAGATGCTACATATTTTCCATTGTCACCTAATTCAGATACCGATAATCCATGCACAGCCTCAATTTTTCGTCTTCCTATTCAGACAATTACATTGTCGTCTCTTAGGGGGAAAATGGATCTGAAAAATATATCTATTTATCATTCACCCTAATCAATGATATTATCTTGATTTTTATGAATTTTTTTTATATTGGTGTAGATATTGGGGTTCTCACTAGATGATGTCAATGAAAAAGTGTATCTCTATAGGGAGGTATTCCACAGATACCATGCAGAAATATATCCACCAGCATATACACCATAGTAGAAAACTCAGAACACAGAGAATCTAATTATCTATGAGTTATTGAAGTCGATTGGTGAGAGATTGGTGGCACCGTCATACAAATGATTCTCTCCACCTCTATTTAGCTATCCTAATAAATTACAAAGGAAAACTACATCCCATCAAAAAAGGCCCACCACATCCTCTACCAAAAATATTTAATATATATAAGAAATTTATATATATATTTCCTTCAATATATTAATTATAATGTCACCATATCATCAAAAAACATAAGACCGTAAGATATTGTGATTTTTCTATTTGAATTAATATAATCATTACAATTCTTTTCATTTCACACTATACAAAATATATATTTTGTTATATTATAAAAACTAGGTTTTTCATGTGTTATAAGATATTCCATGTTGAGATTTTGATACCTGAAACACTTTGATAATATTGATGTACATTCAATAATATTATTGTTTTTTTTCACAAAAAATCCGAAATGATTTAATAGCTTGCATTACTACCAAAACCATGTTTTACTGAAGAAATGTATATTATTAAAATATTATTAAATAATATAATAATTTAAAAAATAGTCATTCAATTAATTTATATGAATATTATTAAATAAATTATGATAATATACTGTTTATAAAATGAATAAATTGGTATCAAATTATTTAAAAATGAAATTATATAGTAATGATTATAATAGAAATAGGTCTACTTTTTCACTTAAGGTCATTTTGTCTTAAAAAAATAAAACATGTGAATGATAATAATGAAATATATATTATATATACTCGATAAAAATATTAATTTTACAAAATAAACTTTACAGGAATAAGATGCTAACATACACAATTTTATGTGTAAATACATATATTCTTCGAAAGGGTAGTTTTACCACCTTTTAAGGGAGATCCCATTTTAAATCCAATTTTTATATTTTATAAAATAACACTCTACTTCTAAATATAAATATTAAAATTTTATATGGTTTATTTTTTTTAATAAGATTTAGATTTCAATGAATAGTTAAAAATATTATATTTTAATTGAAAACAAAATTTTTCATTGAAATTATTTATAACATTAAATTATATTTTTTATTTGTCTTCATGTATAATTAATTAATTTTTTTTTCATTTAACATAATTTTTGGCCTTGTAATAATTTTTACATTTAATTTAGATATGAAAATGTTTCAATATTCTTCTTATTTTATCTTTTTAACCTATTTTCTCTCCCCATCAACATGATTAATTTTAAATTTATTTTATCAATTTAAGTTTTTTTATTATTTAAAATGGATTATATATTATAAATCATATGGATTAAATTAGTTATTAGGCCACTTTTATTTTTGGACAATATGAATAATTACTTTAGTAAATTTTAATGCCATCAATAAGGGTTAATTTGAAAATTAAGGGTAAAATGATATAATAAATAATTGGAAAATATAAAAACACATTAAAAATGTTATATAATAAAGTTAATTCAACCCATAAAAAATATTAATCCAAATTGACTAATTTAATCAACATTTTTTTCATAAAAATGACTTAAATTTGAGTAAACTCAAAGGGAGTGACCAAATGTCACTCTTACTTTTAATATGTATAATAATTTTAATGATGGTATAAATATTATATATTTTTAACTATAGATAATATTTTAAAATATGAAATTATCATTTACATCATATAAATTTGTTGTTAAATTTTAGTTTAAAAATAATTTTCATAATTAATTACATAATTATGATGTAGTAATTTCACAATTAATGGAAAAATATGTTAAAAAATATTATAACCAAATTAAATAAACATAATATGAATTTATGAAGGTGATATATTAATTTTATTCATTAATATGAAATTTAATGGTTTTATCAAGGAAACTGGTTCTATGTTATCTTACTGTATGTATTTTCTTAAAGGTAATGTTATGAATAGTGTCAAAAATGAAACTTGTGATATTTTATGATAAAAATATTTTTAAAAATTATTTATAAGTCATAAAAATATTAAATATAGAAAATGGTATTATATGTGGTATTTAATATCCTAAATATTTCATTTATAATCCAATTGAAAATTTATATGTCAAAACGAAATCCTTTTTTATAGAAAAAAATTGTTACCATATTTAAAATTAAAATGGTTAAATTAAAGGACAATAAAATTGATAAAGATTAAAATAAAAACAAAAAATGTATAAAATTTATTTTATAATTTGATTACAATCCTATATCATCTTTTATTTGGAATAATTTCATTTTTTTGTATTTTTACTATTTTAGATTTTATTATAAATTAATATTTTTTGTGATTCTAAAAGATCCGCCATCACATTCATTATAAACGAACTCCTCCTCCTTCATCTAATTTCATAACATTTAGATTTATTGGCAGAACAAATCTAGACCATTTACCTTATCTATATCCCTTGAATCATTATAGTTGTTTTGGTTTTCCCAAAAGACCATACCTAGTGTCATTTATAGGATATCTAAAAGAGTTGTTCCAAAGAAGAGGTAATCTCTCACACCGGTCATTAATTTATTATAAAATTCTATAGAACCTGTAAATATATTTTATATATATAAATATAAATCATATAATTTTATAAATTACGAAAAAATTATGTATATTAACACACAATTTTATAACCCCTTTCCTATAGAAAAAATGAATGTATTTCTCACACGTACGTATAACATACCATTCCGACGCAGTGATACAACTAATTTACCATCATCATATTTTATGAGTGAGAATTATGATGGTTTAATTATTATATATAATATTTATAATATAATTAAAATTTATGGAAAAGAATATATTTTCTACCATTTTAATATCCTTCTAAATATTTTTGAAAAATGATTATGTCGCTTGTGCTTACGTATGACTTATCATCTCGAAAATACAATCTGTGTTGTTATTAACTTGTATTTTACATGGATTATAACACTGATAAATTTTAGGAATATATATGATATAAACAAAATCATTTTTTATGGAATTATAATATATCATATTATATACTTTCTTTTGATATTACAAGAAAATGAAAATAATGTTAATGTGTACGACATGCCATCTCCATGATTGGTGTATTTTTTTAACTCTATAGTTTATGAATTATTATAATTACATACATACACACACACATATATATATATTTATATGATAATTATATCATCTTTATCATTACGATGATGATAATATCATTTTCCATTTATGAGGACAATAAATAACACAAGAAATCATGAACCAAAAACAAAGCAGTTATAACCAAAAACATAACATTAGCATGGAATTGTTAATAAGAGAGTAATGTAATGTAATAACTAAATACTATATAGTATATATATATGTGTTATTTTTATTGTATGGTAGATATATAAAATAAATAGTATTTATTATAAATCAGGTTTTACCATTGCGGAAAAAAATTATGATTTTTGGTAATAGAAAATTTCATCCAACCTTTTAATTTCCATGAGATAAATTAATATTCACCACATTTTACTTTTATGTGGTTTATATATTGATATATTACATTTTATATCATTAATAAAATTTATTTAATTATATTCCTAAATTTTAAATGAATTTATTCTTTTATTGGGACCATGATTCAAATATTACTAATGTAGTATGGGACTTAAGTCTCACAATTATTTCTTTTAGAAAAATTTCCGCAAAATTATTTTTTTATTATAAATGTTGTATATTCTAAAAAGAAATTTATTTTTCATTATTATAATGAAAATTATTGTATATCAATATCTATACAATTTTTTTTCCTAATATGGTACATATGATTCTACTGATTATAATGTGATGGGTATTTACTTCACAGTCTCATCAATATTTGGGATAGTTTCATCTTATGTCTCTATTAGGGAATATATTTCTTCCATTTACATGTATTCTAAAAACACCTCAAAAATTATTTTAATATTCTCATTTGAATTGTTAAATTCATTTTTATCATTTTTTTAGAACGCTGTTTGAATGAAATATTTCTTATCATTTTCAAAATAAGGAATGTTGATACTTTTTTATAAAAATTATGAAAGGAATGAATTTTTAAATTATTTTTCATGAAAATAATTTTACACCATATTGACACCATACTTTCTTGACGATTACTTTACAATACTGATGTGTTATTTTAAAAAACAAATTCTTTCAAAACTGCATGTCATTTTAAGAAAAAAATAATTTTCCAAGAAGAAAGTACATTTTCATTATGAAATATTTTTAAGTGATCTCTCAAATTTATTTTACATATCATGTCAAATTATTTTTTATTTCTTATATTTTACAATGGATGGGATTCATTTTTACATTATTCAACTTTTTATGAATTTTTAATTTTTATGATGGAATGATATTTATGAAACACATTTCATTTTTATGGGTTATATTAAATATGAATGTAGTTTATGAATCCAATATAATTCCATGGGTTCTGATATGATTAATGAAAAATTACCTTATGGAACACATATGTATGGTTTTTATTATGCATTCGGTGGGACCTATTTCTCCATCTAATTCATTGGAAAAATATTTATTTCTTACGAGGCAATGATTGGAATCCAGTCGATGAGCTTGATCCACTATGGGATGATGGGGAAACCTCATCCACTATGAAAATATGGGGAAATCTGATCCACCATGGAATGATGGGGAAACCCGATCCACTATAGAATGATGGGGAAACCCAATCCACTGTAACACTACAATCTTTCATAGTACGTTATCTTATCAATGTAATTCAATAACTTGTGATACATGCAACACAGATTTTGAGCGCGCCATGACAATCCAAACTAGCCGTTCAAAAAGAGGTTATGAATATAATTAACTAAATTTTTAATTTTATATACTCAATATAATTTTAACATCCCTATTATGTTATTCTTAGACATAATATAAGAACAAATTCAATTTTTCAGATAAGGGATGTATTATTTAAAAAATAAAATTTTACCACCTTTTAATGGAGAACCCTTTTGTAATACAATATTTGAAAAGTTTATATATTAAATTTTACAAAATAATCTTCTTCATTATAACCAGGACATAAATATTTTGTTTTGATAATTTTTTTGGGGTTTTCTCATAACATTCAAATTTTGTTGAATAGTGAAAAATAATAAATTTTAATTGAAAACATCATTTTAATCAAGATAATTTATAGTGTTAAGTTATATATTTGAATAGTTATTAACTATAATAATAATATATTTTTATCATTTAATATAATTTAGGTCATTGGAAGTAATTTTACATTTAAACTGGATATAAACAAGTGTCAATATTTTGATAGTTATTATTTTTAAAAACACATTTTTTGTTTTAACAACGGGATTTAATTTCAAATTTTTTACTGAAACTTATATGTGTTTAATTTGGAAAAATGGATTCCATATTTGGATTCAGGAGGTCCATATTGTGTATATAGGTAACTTTTATTTTTTGTCATTATGAATAATTATTTCGTTAAATATTTTATTTACCATGGTCAAATTTGTAAATATAGTAAATTAGGAATAAAATAATATTATAAAAACATTATATTGTTCTTACACATGTCCTAACCCTATTGAATGATACATATCCGACCATGGGAATCCTTCGGTCGATTTTGGGACCCCATTGAGCCACAAGGTAGAGACAATGACACTTTCAATCAATTAATTTAAAGTAAAACAATTGACAAAAACATATATCTTTTACTAAAACAATTTTTACATGGGGTTATATAAGTTATCTCATCAAATAGAATTATTATTTTAAATTCCAAAAATATTTCATACATCATGGTAATTTTTTTTATAAATTTTATTCCTCAAATAAATAAAATTATTTATGACACAATAATGATGCAATGTTTACCTCATTAATGAGTGATTTATTTAATGAGATTATAAAATTTAAATCATAATATAAAACCTATCCAATTATTATTGGATGATCTTATTTCAAACATGAGTCATCTTATCTTCGACATTAATAAGTTTTGTACATTTAGAAACTGAAAATAATTATATAATAAAATAATATTTTTAAACATTCCTAAAGAGCCCCCCCCCCCATTATAAAAATCTCTCACTTCTAACCCATATGTCACACATATCAAGCCCCTTGGATCGTCCATACTCTTCCCACTAAATCTCCATACATCCCAATCATCTTCCTAGAAGCCTTACCTTGGGAATAAGTCACTTCAAGGAATCCTTTTGGTTTAAACCCAACTGAGTTCCCCTATTTAAATGAGGTTAACGTACCCTTGACCAAGGAAAAGTACAAGGTAAGTGTTAATTCCTCAACATAATTATTGTAATAGATTGATAATGTGTAATTATTTACTAGGACATATTTAGTA
Source organism: Viscum album (assembly GCA_963277665.1). Classification (NCBI taxonomy): domain Eukaryota; kingdom Viridiplantae; phylum Streptophyta; class Magnoliopsida; order Santalales; family Viscaceae; genus Viscum; species Viscum album. Next base: position 1,236,326,781 of record OY728164.1, read on the forward strand.
TCCCTGTCCATGTTAAATAATGTAGTGTTCAAAAGCAATTTTTTAAGGGACTCTTCAACTAAAATATAATTTTAATGGTTTAAATATTTTTTCTTCTAAATAATTCTAATTAATGTTCATATCTTCAAAATGGTTTTAATAGATTTATTTATATGGAAATGAATGTTTGAAAATTTTATTTATTTAAAAATATTCAATGAGGTATGTGAAAAATTTTATTCAATAATTTCTTTTAAATTTATTCAATTATAAATTGTGTGACTTTTAATTGTCTTCATGAAAAAAGTATATTTCTCTCAAAGAGTTTTATAAATAATTTTTAACTATTTCAAGATCCTTTTGGATATTATTCTTTATTTAGGTTGATTTAATATAAATACAATATTGAATGTTATCTTGAATGAGTTATGATAAGATTGACTGTGAATGTGCTATTTTTATACCATTCATGGTTTATGGTTAAAGTATTGACATTTTGAATGCAATTTTTAATTCTAATGTTTATGTTATGATTAAAAATTTTCATTTAAGTAATGAAATGGATGTAGTAAGTGATAGGTGGACTCCTATATAGTCCTCGATGCATTATTAGGTCTCATGAGTCAAACTAGTGTCTTAGAAGAAAGCCTTGACAAAATCATTTCTGTAGTCTTGGCATGAGGCCTTGACTATGTGGTTATGATGTCCGACATTATAGATTCCATTATTTGGAAATTATCTATTGATATTACATGTGATTATTCAACCAGTAGAAAATACATGTGAATAATAAATGTAATTATTTGATTTATCTTTGCATTATTATGGCGAATATTAAGTTAAAAAATCTTTTGTTTGAGTTTTATACATTGTCTTAATTTTTTATGATTTTTTATTATGATTCCACTATATTGTTATCCGCACTGAGAATCTAAGATCACCTTTTTCTATGTTTTATTTTTCCCATGATGAGAAGATGTATTTTATAGCTGACCTGCAGGGATAGGCTAAGGGATATATTAATGTGGTCAATGGAGTAAATGTTGTTGTTTTTTATTTAATAATGTAATGTAATGTTCATTTATGCAATATATATTCCAAGACCGCAAAACTGATCGGTCCTTCAGGACATGATTCTTTGTAGTCATTCCAATGTATAAAATAATGCATCAGCTTTGGGCCTCTGGGGTCTGGGCGTTAAAATTGGTATCAGAGGAATTTTAGCAATTACCATAGAAACTATATTTAGAAGAAAATTTATTAAAGAAAATTACATTAAAATAGGCATTGAAGATTAGTAAAGAATAACATTCTAGAATTTCGATAATGTAGATATTTTTTTAACATTCCCAAAAATATATCCCAATCTGGATACGAGTAGGTAATGACAGCTCTAACACAGATGCACCTAAGAGTGAAAATTCTGACAAGATGTTTCGGGCTTGACCCGACATATGCTGGTACACGACAATGATCCTTGATACTCTATTTGTTATGAAACACCTAGGGGATGTTCTTAGGATAATTCACATTTTCAATACAAGCTATTTTGAATGATTTAGGAGAAAATAATTCCTCAATGAATTTTATTTATGATTATAGATTTTATGTATAATCATTTCAATTTTTTAAGGTATTTTACAAGTTTGGAATTATGTATTTAAATTCATAAACTATCCCAGTGTATGCCATTGTTTAGAATTGGCTACTATTGGATGCAATGAGAACTCCAGAAATATGCATGATCTAAGGAGTATGATAGATCATATATTTCATGGTATTAATGTAACATTTAGAAGGGAAATAGACTGCCACATATTATCATCATATTAATATATAATATCATGTGTTAATAAGATATATAATGAACTCTCTGAGTCTTATGTCTTTGAATGGATGACAGAGTAGAAATGGATTGTAGAGAGATAGACGAATAAATTAAATAAGGGAAAGAAAGATTTTCCCTTCTATGATAATTTTGGAAATAATCACTATTGTAAAATCGTGAAGGGAATGAGAGTAAGTTTTATGTGAGGAGAAAAGGACACTAAGTACATGATTGCAAGTGTAAGAAAAAGGTTTCAAATATACAATGGTTTATCTGCAAGGAGTTGGGACACTATTCTAATCAATGTACAAATCATCATATTTTTCCATAAAAGATTCTATTGGATAATTATCACGTTTTGATACTTCTATATATGAAGAGGAATAACCAGTGTTCATATATTTTCATTAAAGAATTATTTCCTTTGAGTGTTGTATCAACGATGTACAGGTTATATAAATTATGGATATTAATTAGGATTGTACTACAATACTATTTCATTGAGGATTTGAGATTTTATAGTTCTAAGAAATGTGACACAATAACAAGTGAAAATTTTAGGAAAATACATGGTTGAAAGAAATATAAACCTTAATATGGTCTTATACTGACGTGTTGATTTTGGAATAAGATATGATTGATTTGAATAATTTATATTTGATATTATTGACAACATTGAATATAATTAATTGTTTGTTTACCCCTTTATTGATATAGTTTACAACATTTTTTTATATATGGATTATATCCAATATTCTATGTCAAATAAGGTAGCATGAATGTACTAAACAAGTTTATTTTATAATTCATGGTGTTACCGTGTTTTAAAAGAATACATGATGAAGGTATTAACAAGTTATTATGTAGAAAATATAACATCATTGTGTATACATTTCGTTATAAATTTTGGACTCAGAGTTTGGATGAAAGTATTTTGGATAATTCTAAAGGTTATAGTTGATTAAGATTGACAATGGAAACAATTGGTAAAGGTTAAATCATTTCTTATGAATGTTTTGAGATATTAATAAAAAGGAAAACTCAGAGGTCAGTCGATAACCCGTCGTGTCCAGAAAGGGCGTGAGACTTGAACTTACAACCGATGGGTGACAAGGGTGTGTCACCTACCACTAGCCTACGTGATATCCTAGTATTTACAATTTTTTTAATTTTCTCAATAATGAATTATAAATTCTTTATTTTTGGAACCCTATAAAATTAGGATAAATATAATATTTTTGAGTTCTATTATCTTTCAGTGTGAATGATGATTTTGTGGTATGAATTAGTTGAAGGAAGAAACTATAATTTCCATGTATTTTTTTCCTATTATTATATGAATAAATTAATTCTGAAACATTAGGGATGGGATCTTAAAAACAAAATGTGGTATCCAAATACCATTTGTTTTGTTTAATTGATGATATTTTAAAACATTATAGATTGATGTCTTTGAGACCCTCAATTTCACATATGTTTGAGATTGATGACCACAATCACTCCCTATAAATATTTAAATTTTTCCTCTAATGATGATTCCCTAATTTTCACAGATCATATCCTAATCGAGATCATAAATTGGATGGTGAATTTTTCAATTACCTTTCCCTCTTATTAAGACTATATTTTATTAACCCATTTTTTGATGTGGGTTTCCCACAAAGGTATTTATTCAATTTTATACAATTTATATGCAACAAGAAATTTCAAATTCTGAGGACTCATTTTATTGATAGAAGGGAAAATGTAACACCCAAATATTTCTTAGTATGTTATCTCTTCAATGTAAACCAATAATTACTGTTACATGCAACAACAAGTTCGATCACACCACGACTTACCAAATTAGTTGTTAAAAAAGGGGTTATGAATAGTATTAACTGAATTTTGAATTATTTATACACCATATAATTATATCATCCATATTATGTGTATCTTAGACATAATATACTATCAAATTCAATTTTTCTAATAAAGGTAGTATTTTTCAGAAAATGAAATTTTACTGTCTTTTAATGGAAAAACCTTTTTAAATACAATATTTACACTTTTATCTATTCAATTTTAAAAAATAATATTTTTATTTATAATTAGGGCATAAAAATTTATTTTTCATTAATTCTTGGTGTTTTTCTAATAACTTTCATATTTTGGTGAATAGTGAAAATAGTATATTTTAATTGAAAAATAAATTAATCAAAAAACATTATAATTTTAAAATATAAATTTTAATGGTTATTAATTATCATTAGATTATATTTTTATAATTCAATATAATATACGTAATTGGATGTCATTTCATATTTAAACATGACATAGAAAAGTGTTAATCTTTTGAATGTTGTTATTTCATCAAAACTATATTTTTATTTTGCCAACGAGAATTAAAATTAAATTAATTTTTGCTAATTTTGTTTTTTGAAATTGTAAAAATGTATTCCATATTTGGAATCAGTAGATCAAAGTTAATTAAATAGGTTTCTTTTATTTTTATACATTATGAATAATTACATCGGTAAATATTTTATTTACCATGGTAAAAGGGGTAAATCCAATAAATATGGGTAAAAAATAATACTATAATAATACTTAATTACCTTAAAACGTATCCTATCACTATTTAATCATACATGTCCAACCACAAGCATCCTTGTGACAATATTGGGACCCCATGGTGACACATGGGAGTGATATTGACACTATATAGAAATTAATTTAATGTAATGACAAAAATGACAAAAACATATATCTTTTTCTAAAACAAATTTTAGATGGGGTTAAATAAGTAATATCTTCAACTATAAATATTAATTTTAAATATAAAATTATTTCCAATATCATGGTAGTTTTTTATATAATTTATATACATCAAATAAATTAAATTATTTAGGACACAATAATGATGCAGTGTTTACCTCATCGATGAATGATTTAAAGAAATGAGAATTTAAAAGTTATGAAAATATCCAAAACCTATCCAGTTATTATTGGATGAATTAAATTTGATCATGATTAATCATATATTCATCTTTAATGTGTTTTGGACATTTAGAAAAAACAAATCATTATATAATATATTAATATTTAAAAATATTCCTAAAGAGACCCTCCCCCTTATTAAAGCCCTCACCTCTAACTCATTTCGTACACCACTCAAGACCCTTGCCTCATCCATACTCTAGCCAATTAAGCTCCCTACATCCATACCTTCCTCATATAATCCTTACATTAAGAAGAAGGAAATTCATGGAAATCTTTTATTTCAAACCAAATGAGGTTACCCGATTTAAAATAGGATAACATACCCTCGACCAAGGAATGGTACAAGGTATGGGTTAATTCCACATTCTAATTATTATTTGAGATTGTTTATGAGTATGTATTTACTATAAAATATTTATTATCCATGTCTATTTAAGAAAAATGATATTTCAAAAGGATTTCTTTTAAGGTACTCTTAAATGAAAATATCATTTTAACGGTTTAAATATTTATTCATCAAAATCATTCTAATTAATGTCCTGGTTTTTAAAATGGTTTTTAGTGGATATATTTATATAGAAAGTAATGTATGAATATTTTAATTATGTCCAAATTTTTAATGTGATTTTGGACACTTTGATTCAAAATTTTATTTTAAATATCTTCCTTTATAAATTGTGTGACTTTTAAATGTTTTCATAAAAAAGGGATATTTCTATAAAAGAGTTTTACTAATAATTTTTAACTATATCAAAATCATTTTGGATATTATTCTTGATTGAGGATGATTTATTATAAATAAAATCATCAATATTATATCGAATGAGTTATGATATGATTGACTGAGAATGTTCCTGTTTTTATACCATTCATGATTTATTGTTAATGTATTGACATTTTGTATACTATTTTTATACGAATGTTTTTGTTAGGATTCAAAATTTTCATATGAGGAATGCATTGAACTTTTTAAGTGATGGGTGGAGCCTACTATAGCTACTTGATGCATTGGTATGTCTCATGAGACAAAATAGTGACTTGGCATAAGGCCTTCGAAAATTCTTATTTGTAGTCATGGAATGAGGGCTTGACTATGTGGTTATGATGTAATGCATTATGCATTCCATCATTAAGAATGTAGCTATTGATATTAAATGTGATTATTTGACATGAAGAATATTCATGTGAATATGTAAATGGAATTATTTGATTTATCATTTCCATATTATGCAGAATTTTAATTTTAAATGGCTTTCATTTTATTTTTACACATTGCCTGGAATGTTTATACTTATTTATGATCTTTTTTCTATATTTTTATCCTTACTGAGAATTTGTGCTCACCGCATATTATGTTTTATTTTTTCCATGATTTGAAGATGTATTTTATGCTTGACCTGTAGGGATAGGATAATGATTATATGAATGTGTTCAATAGAGACAACATTTTTGATGTTTTTCATTTTATAATGTAATGTAATGATCATGTATGTAATATATTTTCTAAGACTACTAAACTGATCAGTCATTTAGGACTTGATTCATTGTAATCATTTTTAAAATAATGCACCCAATCTAGGCTTCTAGGGTTGGGGTGTTACATTCAATATGATAAGATTGAAACTCGATCCCTTGCAAGGAAAGGACTATGATAATGGATGGTTATGCTTCCATCCTAGTGGGTGTAGTCCCCCGGAAATTCCAGGATAATTTTTATAAATTCATCTTGACATAAAATGAATGATAATACATGTTTAATTGTACATCTCCATTCTATATCATACTCTTAGGCTTGGGTTTCTTGGATTAATCTCTTTATTCCCTTATGACTCGCGACTTATTAATTTCGAATCGTTATACCATGATTCATGTTTATGATCTTGGATATGTAGTGTATGATCATATAATGATACGATCACATTCTCACACCACTATACTCATGTTAATTCTTACATCTCCCATTTTTTTTACCCACACTGAGGATGTTAGGTTACCCCCTTTTATGCTTCCTTCACCAATTTAAGAAGATATATATTATGCTGGATGATTCTAAGAAGTGTTATAGTCATGAAGAAACTAGTGGGAGGTTATATAAATTACTTATATACCTATTTTTTGTTTTCCACATTGAGAATTGAACTATACTAATATAGTCATTTGGATTCTATTATTAGAATGTATTAGGTATGGAAGAAAATTGATGTGATGTTAATTTACATTAATAGTACGTCTTTATTATTTGTATCAGAAAAAATGTTTAGTAAATATTTTGAAACAAGGATGGGAACCCCATTTTGAGAACTCTAAGGACATGTCTAATGATATGTATATTGATAAATTAATTGTAAAAAACATCCATATAATATTATTATAGGATGGATTAAGTGGATTACTCAAAATACATCACTGTACACATACTAAAAGTGGGCATGGTTTTGGAACAGATACACCTAGTAGTAGATAAATCCAACAAGGTGTGTTGGGACTTACTCTACCATAACCTGGTATATGACAACATGCCTTACATCCCACCTAGTTTAACACTCTTTAGGGAGATGATTTATATATTTTCAAACAATTATAATCAACCATGATGTATTTAAATATAATATGAATATGAGTACCTTAGGATAAAACTATGGTTTCATAGATTCAAAAAACCTCGTGTCCCTATTTAAAAATCATATAAATGATTTTTCATTATTATGTGGACATCCACTATGATAAGTGATGCTCCCATTTTTTATTCTGGTTTTAATCAATGGAGGGAACAAAAAACGGATTTATCATTGAATGTGGTAGACAATTCACTAATGAGCAGTCAAATATTATGATGACAAGAGGGAACGATATTTCAGTGATTCCAAATAAAATATCACTTATATGATTAAAAACAAAGCTTTGTTGATATTCTTAGTAAAAATAATAAGATAAATAATTTCTTTTATAAATATTCACAAGGTAAATAACATAATGGAAATAAGATTTGGATTCCTACATGGAAGGATAAATGTAATAGAATCCTTGAGGAATACCTCAATACAAGGATAATATGTTATATTTATAGAGAAAATGTCCCTAGAGTCATGAATTTTTAGGGAGTTCATTGTCTTGTCTATAAAAAACACAAGCATTACCCAGATCAATTCGTTGACATAATGATTAACTTATAAACCATGGAAGAACATATTCTTGGACAATAATTAAAATATAAATATTTATGTATTTATGTATTTGGATTCTAAAATTTTTAATGGTGAAATATATAAGGACTGTTCAATATATATTTATTCCATACAGATTTACAATAGTACGTTCAATGGTTCTTATGGACTAAAAATGTGTTGTAATGGAATGATGATTTCCATGAAAGACACATGATTACGGTAATGATAACCCATAATTCATTCCTTATGATAATATAATTTTTATTGATTATTATATGTTGTATATGAATATGTAAAATGTATGGTAATGATTACCTTAGAACAGAAAAAAGATTAGTTGAATAAGAATTTTCTTTTAGAATGGATTAATTTTATATCATATTTGTTTTTAAGAAATATATCCAATATATATTGGAATAAGGACACGTTCATGTTTCCAATATGGATGTATTTAATGTCATGTAATTTTTATTTTTCCATACAATACATGATTAAGGTATTCAAAAGATTGGTAGATGATAAATAAGAGATTATTTACGATATATGGGGGATCAATGTTAAGCTGATTTAATGAAAATATTTATATTGTTTTGGATTTTCATTTTTGTAAGTGTTATAAGGATTACCATTTACATAATTCTATGTTTAAATTTGGATGCTTTTTGTGAGATTTATGTATTATCTCATCACAAGAGGATTCAAGAATCTTGGAGAACCAGTTCACGAAACATTGTATCGATGGTAACTGGTGAAATATGGGATGGATTATGATGGATAACATGATCAATTAGTGCTAAAAGATTGAAAAATAAACCATCATTGATAGATAAATAGGTGTGTAAGAAATTAATCAAATGAAAAAAGGATAATATTGTTCTAAATAAATTAAGTTTATCCCCACATGAATGTTTTTCAAAATTATGAAAAATTATCCTAAAATCAATAAATGGTATCCTAGTACATTCATGTCATGACCCACCTTGAGAAATATTATGGAAGGGACAACACATTTTCAGAACCTTCTTTCCTCGTGTTGAAGGTGTTAAAATGACCCCCCAGACCCGACTTCAATAGCCCTCAGAGTGCTGGCTAGCACCAAGGTTATAGAATCCCATATAATATAGAAGTCATTAACCGTTTAATTCTATAGGATCCAGGTTTAAGATAGTAAATCCCAAACAACACCTAAACTGGAAGGAAAAGTAAATCCCAAACAATCCATTCCCATATGCATGGTTCAATAATATGACCCATAGTACAAGAGAACTCCAAAGGGATGTAACAAAGAAAATAAATTCAACATCAATAACTTTCCAAACTTCTGAACTAGTATGGTCACGCATGATTCTGAATGTCTTCCTGGGAACATGAATGCAGTTTTATATATGTAGGGATACCCATCAAGTATACTCAGTATAGAAAAACAAAAGCTCTCATGCACATGTGGCGATGCATTCTAATCCCCCATGAGAATAGGGGGACAACCAAAGCACATAGAAAGGAACCTATCCACCCCACATCACGACGAAACGCTCCCCAAATAACACAAGTCTGAAACCAATAATAGTAACAACACATCGATATATGGGTACCCTACACCAAATTCCCAATTGTTATTGAAGACATCCTACGTGTCAGATCATCCCTTACATTCTCACCGCAGTCCTAATGCCACCGCAAAAATCACCGTTTTGGCCACTATAACCACAATTACGCCCTAAAACACATAGGCCATAAAATCCACACTTAACCATGCCCATAGACACCTAGGCTAGAACAAGTACCTCCACACCCGATGACACCTGGTCCCGAAAAACTATTGTCATGCCCAAAGACACCTGGGCCTCATCCCGAAGACACTTAGGAAATAACCTACCCATACACACCTGGACCAACCACTACAAAATCCCATGCCCAAATAATCTTGGGAAATAATGGAACTCAGGCTATCACAGCCTACCAAAAGAGTCTTGGGCTACATGGGAATGGTTGAAAAAAGAAGATAATAACCAATTACATATTAGAGTGTTGGAAAAAACACCATCCCCCATAAAATGGGGGTGTTCGGAACAAAGTGCTCAACATTTATGGGGGATAAAAATAAAAATAGGAAATTAATTATATATATAGGTAAAAAATCACTCATCCCAACCTAGGAGTTCTAAAATCAATTCATAAAAAAACACCATCATTACTATTCATTCATTAAAGCACAACACCCACAAAAAAGGAAATAATCACTCCTAGAAAATAATTCCCCATTTATCCCATTCTTGTTATCATATTCAAATTATTCCATTTAAATAATTATTTATTACTCGGAAACTAAGAGGCCAAGCCACAAGCCACAGAAAAACAACCAAGCAACAATTTGTGTATTCACACCCAGTTCTCTTGTAAAGTCAAAACAACAAAAGGTATTTGTGATATCCCAAAAAGTACTAGAACCAAACCAAGACCAATCATACAACACCTCATGGCCTCATATCCAAAAAATAAAAACTGCACAACAACAGGGGATCCCATCCCCGTCCTCATCACCCCCTAGAATCATGCCAAACAACCACACATATTACCAAAAAAGAGCAAGGAAGTTTTCATATTTAAAATCACCATTCATTGATTTACTTCTTTCCATTTGGATAACCGAGGTAATCACTCAAATATTCTTGTTCACTGGACATCCATTATTCAACCGAGTCTACGCGATTAACTAATTTCCATTTTTCATCCATTGAATCATTGCAAAATTATCCAGAAAAGAGGTTCTTTAGTCGGTAAGAAAGGACCACCAACTTCCCCAATTTTTAGTGGACATAAGACCATAAAATTAAAAACATATAATTATTGGTAAAACATTACAACAGTATCATCAAACACACCCGTTCATTCATTCATTAAAAATCAGTTCATTATGTTCATTAAGGTTTGGTTTCATCAATCCCCTTATAATCGTTAATACAACCACCCCACATGATTCATAGTAAAGATAGATAAAGGAATAACTCAACATGGATGATCAGAGATCAATGATTCTCTCCACATTCCCATAACTAGGGATACATGACTTGTATGGGAGGAAATATGAGGACTCCAAGAGTCAGAAAAAGAGATCTAGAAGAAGCACTCCACTTTCCTCATGAAGGGGGACTCTAAACACACAATGGAAAAGAAGGAAACTATCTAAGAAAAAGAATGATTAGATTCTAGTGTGATAAAAAGTTGAGATCCTGGAGTTACAGGATATGAAAATTTGAATAACATTAAGGGTGGATCATGATTTCACCAAGAATTTGAGAGGTTATGCATGATGGAATTAATTTTCATTCAATAATTCTCATTAGAGAGGTGGTCATAATGACTGTGAGTTAATGGGGTTTCCTTTAAACATAAGAAAAAACATAATAGGTACAATACAAAAAGGTATGTAAAAAGGCTGTGTCATAGAGGAAAAAGCCTCACATTTTGGTAAGTCAAGGGCCGCCTGGATCTTGGGGATCTTTTCATAACATTTATAGGAATTTATTTTCATTGAAAGGTGTATTAAAATATTATTAATTAAAAATATGTGTTGCAAGAGAAGGACTAGAAAAAGATACACGGGCGGGACACCGTTTGCTGAGACACCATATGAGGTTCCACAGCCACTGTTCCATTGTCATGGTACCACCCTCACGGTGCCATTGTAATCAGTGCCTCTATTTTGGTGTTACACTATGACAGTGCGATAGTTACGGTGCCAACCACACAGTGCCCCTGTTTTTCTGTCTGACTGTGATAGTGCGCTCGTTATAGTGCCACCTTCACGGTTCCACTAAATGCGGTTCCACTGTTTCGGTGTGCAATAGGGACTGGTGTCACTGTTTCGGTTGAACCATTTGATGGAACCAAGTTTTTGAAAACTTCTTAATGAGTCATTTTCCAAGACATTATGTCATATGTCTCTCAAACTATTCTCTCCCTAGAGAATTAAACAAGACCTGATGAAAATAGAGGGTTCTGAACAACCTCCTCGGATGATATGTCTCAAGATTATACCTCCTCGACATATAAAAACACCACTACCTTATGTAACCTTATAAACATGTAATGGTCATACCATCCAGACATATGGATTAGAGGTCCCTTTCTCCATGTTAAGAATCTATCCAATTTGGGTGGCACTGACTCACCAGAATGAGTTTTACCATATCAAATTTAATGTGTCTTGATTATGAACTAGGTCATCCTCTCCCAATAGTTAGGACTATTCACACACATCTAGAGAATAAGGGAAACAATCCATTACATAGTTAACAAGTTTTAACACTACATCACAAACAAGTACAAAACAAAAACAAACAAAACTCAAAATAGTTCTAGGTACTGGGAACAAACTTGTGCCTCTCATTCCCAGGTACTCTCCTTGAGGCCACCATGCCTCCACAAAACCCAATCCAATGGAATGGTGCATCCATGAAGAACCTTCTCCTAATGATCCTCAATCCTCACCAGTCTCCCTATGACCGCAAAATCATCCTCGATATACAGCTTTCCCCAATCAAGGATGTGTGAATCATCTTGTAGATACCAACAAATCTAATACACATGGAATAAATCATTCACCCTCAGTAGTAGTGGTGGTAGTGATCGCTGATTAGACACTTCTCTAGCCCACCGAAACACCTCGAAGGGTCTAACGAACTTGGGAAAAAGCTCAATCCCCCTTCCTAACCTCCATTGACCACATCGTTGGGACACCACCCATAACATGTGGTCCCCATCCTCGAACACCTGGGGTCTCCTCCTACAGTCAGCATATAATTTCTTCCAGTCCTGATCCACCTTCACTCTCCCCCATATAAGCTAAATCGTCTTAGTTGTGCTATGTTCTACCACCAGGACAAGAACACCTACTTCCCCAGCATTTTTCCAACACACGGGTGAGCAACACAACCTCCCATAAAGGGATTCGAATGGAGCCATTCCAATTGTAGAGTGATAGCTATTTCTGAAGGAATGTTGTACCAGACGCAAGTGTCATTACCATGATCCCTCAAAGTGAAAAAAACTTGACTTTAGAATATCTTGAAATTTCTAGATGGGGCGCTCTGTCTGCCCATAGGTCATGGGGTTGAAAGCAGTGATGAGGCACAACTAGGTTCCAAAAGCTGGTTGAAAATCTCTCCATACCCATATGGTAAACTGGATATCCCATTCTCAGACTATGGACCTCAGAACTCCATGCAACCACACCACTTGCTCTTTGTACCACTATGGAAGGGCATCCAAAAAACTCAACTCCTTGATTTCCGAGGAGTGAGACGATTTCGTTAGTCGGTCCACCACTACTCAGATATTATCGCTACCACCATGAACACTGGGTAGTCTTGTGATGAAAAACAATAATATGTCATCCCACTTACACTCAGGGATATCTAATAGTGTAACAGAACTCCTCAGACTCGGTGATCAGCCTTCACCTACTGACACATGAGACACTTTTCCACAAATGCTTCTACTGCCCTCATCACCCCGGGCCACAAAAATTTACCCCTGAAGCCCTTTTAGACCTTGGAAACTCATGGGTTCGCCACTTTGGGAGTTTTTTGGAACCCACCATGAACTCTCTTCTGCATTCCCATGGGGACGGACAACATTCCATGAAACATCATCTGATTTTTCCAATCTTCCGACCATCCTCCTGGATCATCATCCTAGCTAACACAATCTTGCATCACACCAGCCTCAATGTCCCCCCCCCCACTAAGACGACTCCACCTTCAGAAACAGATAAGGATTCACTTTTATCTAGAATAGATATCCACTTCTATCCTCTACCCATGCATCTAGGTGTAGGTAAGCTATCTCTTCCATCACCTTCCATGCATCTGCCGACTCTCGAACCACAACCTTCTGTGACTTCCAACTCAAGAAATCAACCACCACATTCGTCGTACCATCATTACCAGATATTTGAAAGTCGAAGTCATCAAGAAACATCATCCACCACTACTGACTCTTGTTCAGGAATCGCAGAGAGAAGATATACCAAAAGCTATTGTGATCCATGAAGACCACAAAGCGCTCACCGATGAGGTAGTGCCGCCATAAATCTTGTGAAAACACAACTGATGTGAGCTCTATGTCGCGGGTGTCATAGTTATGTTCATTGGGATGTAACTTCTTATACCCATAATAGATCACCCCCTGGTGTTTCATCTCCACACACCCTAATCCCTAGTTAGAAGATTCACAGAACCTCACAAACAATACTCATTCTTCTAAAAAAATCCGTATTGGGGAACTAACCATCTTCCTCTTCAGATTAATAAAGGATTCCCGGAACCAATCACTCCATAAAATTTTTTGGCCCTTCTTGGTCAAGGATATCAATGTTTATTTAACTCAAGAGAAGTTGGGAAAAAACCACATGTAGTAACCTACTAGACCTAGGAAACTATGAAATTCTACCATGATCTTGGGTGCTACCCATGAAACAACCACTTTGACCTTCAACGGGTCCCTTTTTATCCCTTGCTCGGACACCACATTTCCATGGAAGTGTATTTCGAATTTCTAGAACATACACTCGGACACCATCCCATAGAGCTGGTGCTGATGGAGAACATTTAAAACCATCCTCAGATACTCAGCGCAATCCTCCTCTGATCATGAGAAAATCATGGTTTCCTAGATAAACCCGACTACAAAGATGTGCATATATTCCTAGAAGATAGAGTTTAGAAGATCCATGAACATGGCTGGAGAATTTGTAATGCCAAACGTCTTGACCACAAACATTAAGTGACCATATCTACACCTGAAGGTAGTCATTGAGGCATCACCCTCTTTACCCCTCAACTAGTGATAGCCTGACAGCAGGTCGATCTTGGAGAACCATTATTCCCCCTTCAACTAATCAAAATGATTGTCTATCCTTGGATGAGTGTAATCGTTCTTGACCATTACCTGAATTAGTCACATATAGTATATGCACAACCTAAGCCCACCATATGTCTTTTCGTGAACAAGACTGTAGTACGCTACGGTGACACACATGGTCGAACAAACCACTTATTCATCATATCATCAATCTGATCCCGTAAATACAGCAACTCAAATGGTGTCATCTGGCTGGAAAACATTAAAATTGGATAGAAACATGGTAGAATATTTATCCTAATCTCAACATCAAGTCAGAAGGGTAGAGTCACCACCTCTTCGAGGAAGATGTCCATGAATTCACTGATGATTTCCGGGACTTACACCATTTCTGTATCTACTGAATCCACTGAATGCTTAGAGAATAATGAATGAAGGGGATTCACTCACTGACTGCCTCTGTGGAAACCCAGATCACTGTCAAAAGTCACACATCATCCCCCCATATTCAAAACATGAATCTTCTTTGGAATCAGTGGATAATATAATATACAAATAACATACATTCGATGCCTAAAATGACATCATACGGATACACCTCGATCAAAAGAATGTCCCCACTAGATTGATCTGGTCCTAACATCAATCTACATCCCTGAAAAACATGAGACACGATGGTCTCTCTTACGAATGGTATACTCAAAACTAGGGGTACAAGAAGTTCCTCGAGGACTAGACCCAAAGCATGGGATAGGACAGGTGAATCAAAGGAGTTTGAAGCTCCTAAATCAAACAAGGAATATGCTAGAGTTATAAACAAGATGCTCATTCCATGAACGATATTCGGCCCTTCTGGAACCACTGCCTCTACAGTGTGTATTTACCCATGACCACCACCTCCTCCCCTCGGCTATCAGTTGTCTCATCAACCATGTCGTGGTCATGGTACTTAAGGTGCACCCTGAGGATAGCCTCCTCCCCCAATGGATTCTTTCAGACAAGAGGAAGCTCTCTATCCCGACTGCATATACTGAAACGGTGTGGTGGGAAAATGCTGTTGCTGAGGTGGATGATGAACCAACCCACCCCTACTATACTACACACAGTACATGCACTTATTCCGATAATGCCAACAAAAACCACATATTAAGAATCATTGTCCTGATCCCAAAAAGAAAGGACAAGTACCAAGAGATCAAAACATGAACTGTTGGGGCCCACACCCAACTGGTCAAAACATGGAAGCCCCTGATGCAAGAGACATGCTACTGTCGGCCTTCCCATTTTACGAGCCCAACTGGCTCCCCTCTTGCAGTACACCTTCCATTGTATGCATCCTCTAGACAACATTAGCATTATTATAGAATATTAATTACATCATTAGGGTTAAGGGAGTAAAAAAATACGGCAGAGATTTTTAGAGGGCCTCCTCTAAGCATCTCTCTAGATAATCCTCATCCAGAAAGTGTTCCGGTGATAAATTAAGGAGATCCTTGAAATTGATCCCCAACTCCCTTACTGACATGATATCCTGCTACAAGGAGATTAGCTTCAACATCTTCTCATCCTTCATCATGTAAGAGTGGAATTATGCACAAAACTTCCTCTTGATGTCATTCCATGAAACCTCAGACTCCCTCTTCTCCCCAATATTGAGGGTCCACCACTGACACGCCACTCTCCACATCTGACTTTCAGCAAGAGGAACCCAATACCCCATCAGATACCAGATCAAGATGAAATCTATCACCAGTTCCATGAGCCAGCTCTCTGTCTTCAGGTCTGAGATGCTTCCCTTGTAAATCCCAAGGGTCTTCTGCTAAAAGGCACCAAGCTTCCTCTGCCGATATTTGTCATCATCCCCTCGATCAGCCTTCTACTGATCATAAAAATCAACTTCTTGTGCCTCGATCAGCTGCACCACCTGTGGTCGCCGCCCGAGTGTCATAGCTGCAATGTAAACAAGGAATGCATAAGCCCATGTAGTGTAGAAGATTTATTTTTTATTTTTCAAAGAATTTATATTTATTTTATGTCCCCAAATACCCAATACACACAAGAACCCAAGTCAATATGATGCATATACTTTTCATATGGTCTCTACCCAAAAATCAATGTGGCCTCACATGGTTATTCAGTAGGTCTAGAGACCTTGCATCGAATCACAGGGGTGGGGGCATAAAATCTCGTGTCCTAGCTGGTCTTCCCTGGCCGATTTCATGGACCATGATTTACTATCACTGTTTCCCTACCATCCCATACAATCCTCCCTGTCCCAAACTCCAAACTCAATCCTATCACTCAACCTCATACTCTGATACAATTCTGTCACGACCTGTCGTCACCATGATGAGGGAAGAGATAACAGATTTCTAGAACCTTCCTTCCTCATGTTGATGGAGAGATAATGACCCAATGATACAAGCCTTCAATGTGACCTGAGTGGTGATGAGCACCCAGGATATAGAATCACACATAATATGGAAGGAATTACCCTTTTTATTATGTTGGTTCTGGAGATATGATAGTAATTCCCAAACAGCACGAGAACTAGATGTAAATGTAATGCCAAAATAGTCAATTCCAATTTTCATGTTTCAATAATATGTGCTATAATACAAGAGAACTCCAATGGGACGTACAAAATAAAAGAAAAATATCCACAAAAACACTCCCCACATCCGAATTAGTACGACCCCTCTTTGTCCATGAAGTCCTCATGGGACCCTGAAAGTAGTTTTATATACGTGGGGTGAATTTACAGGTATACTTAGTAGGAAAAACCAACAACCCTCATGCACAATTGGGGAGTCATTCTAATGCCCTATGAGAAAATTAGATAACCAAATCACCAAGAAAAAAAATAACCACCGATCATCACCAAGGAAAACTCCCCAAATAAGGGAATCTAGTTAAAATAATTGTAATAAAACATCATTGTTTGGATACCCCGCACCACTTTACCACTGGTCATTGAAGACATCCTACACATCAGACCTCCCCTGCAATTCTCACTGCAGTCCCAGTACCACCCAAATAAAAATTTTATGGGCCACCATAACCACAACTATGCACACAGACACTAGGGCCACTGCAACCAAATGTGACCATGCCCATAGACACCAGGGCCAGAACAACAACTGCCATGCCCGAAGACACCTGGGAATGAAAAAGTACTTCCACACCTGAAGACATCTGGCCTCATCTTTAAGACACTTGGTAAACAACCTTCCCGCACACAGGAGGGAAATACACTACAACAATATGTACCCAAAAAATATTGGGCTATAATGGAACTCAAACCATCACAACCTTCCTACAGAGTATTTCATTACTCGAGAATGTTAGCAGAAAAAGATCTAATTACCAGCCACTCATAAGAGTGTTGGGAAAACACCCTCCCTCATGAACTAGGGGAGTTCGGCACAAAGTCCTAAACTTCTGTGGGTCAAAAATGAGTAACATAAGAACAAAAAATTTTATATAGGTAAACACGTAGTCATACTAACTTAGGGGTTCCAAAATCATTCCATACACAAACACCCTCATTATAATTCATTCATAAATAACACAACACCCACAACCAAGGGACAACTCTCTCCTAGAAAATAATTCCCCATTGAACCCATTCTACTTATCATATTTATGTGATTCAATTTAAATAATTCTTCACTACTAGGAAAATAACAGGCATAGCCACAAGCCGAGGAAAAACAGCCATGAATCAATTTAGGAATTCACACCCACATCTCTTGTAAAGTCACAACAACAAATGGGATCTGTGAGATCCCTAAAAGTACTGGAACAAAACCAATCCCAAAAAGAAGTCCCCTCACGACCTCATATCCACAAACCAACAATTATACCACAATAGGGGTTCCCATTCCCACCCTTGTCACCCCTCCAGAATCCTGAAGAACAACCACACATATTACCAATATAGAGCGATGGAGTTTCCAGATTCAAATGCCCCACTCATTGAGTTTCATCTATCTGTTTGGTTAAACAGGGTGATCACACAAGGATTATAGTTCAATGGACATCCAATTAAACAACCGAGTCTACGTGATTAAGCAATTTCCATGATACAACCCTTCCACAATCGTAGAATTAACTTGAAAATAGAGGTTTATTAGTGCGCAATAAAGGACTACCAATGACCAAGATTTTCAGTGGACACAAGCCAGTACAATTCACAACATACATGAAATTATAAAAGAGTAAAACTTCATTATTAAAAACCCACATATTTCATTAAAAGTCTATTAATTATCTTTCTTAATGTTTGGTTTCATCCATACACATAGAAACATTATCATACCCTCCCAGCATGATACAAAGTAAAGAGAGATGAAGGAAAAACCCAATCCTGGATGATCAACGATCGATGTTTTTCTCTTCAAGCCAAGAATTGGGGATGCAAGACATGTAGGGGAGCAACTCCACAGACACCAAGAGTGAGGAGAAAAGCTCCAGCATAGGCGCACAACTTGCCACCGGAAGGGGGAATCCAAATGCACCATGAAGAAGAAGGAAACTATCCAAGAAGAAGATTAAGAGAATTCTAGTGTGATAATAAAGAATGATCCAGAAGTTACTAGATATAAAAATCTTGAACATCTATAATGGAATATCATGGTTTCACAATGTAGGTGGGTGGTTACCCATAATGGAATTGATTTTCATTTAAAATTTCTCATCAGAGAGGTGGCTATTACAGTTGTGAGCTAAAGGGGTTTCGTTTAAATAGAGGAAAACACATAACAGGGGTGGAAATTAATGTATGGGAAAAGGGAGTGGCATTGAGGAAAATGCCACATATTTTGCTAATTCAAATGTTGATCAGATATCGGGGGATTTTTTATATCATTTATGGCCTTTTAATTACATTGAAAGTGGTATTAAAACATTCTTACATCAAAAGATACATTGCCAAAGTGGGACTGCAAAAAGAAATATCTGTGGGACACCATTTAGTGATACACCATAAGTGGTTCCATGGTCACAGTGCCACCCTCACAATGCTACATTAATCAGTGCCACCATTTCATTGTGCGGCTATGATGGTTCCACTATCAGTGGTGCCACCATTTCAGTGTGCGACTGTGGTAGTGCGATCATTACAGTGCCACCATCACGGTGCCACCATCATGGGTGCCACTTTTTGGATGTACAACCATGACCGGTGCTACTGTTTTGGGGGGAAAATTGGATGGAACCTATTTTTTGGAAAACCCTTTGATGATACATTTTCTGGACCATTATACTTTATTTCTCATGAATCAAATTATTTATTAGATCATCGTATATTTATGGCCTACTGATTCTTATCTTCCTTCAAACCATTTTCTATATCTTTATTGGTTAGTTCATGAATGTTTTATTTCTCTTACATGTCCATGTTTTTACAGTCATGCTATTCTTTCCTATATGGAATCCCAGCTATGAGTTACTCTAGGTAATCATTATGTTTTCTACATTCCATATTTATAAGGATATTTTAGAAATCATTTATACGATGTGTGTTTCTATGAATGGTAATTTTATGTATTAAAATATGATAAATGAAACAAATTTTTATGGTGAATTTTTTTTAAGGGGGGTAGAACATAACACCATATTTGTTTTGAATTTTTTTCATTTAATTTAATTTTTTTCGAAATTATTCATTTCACACAATTCTGAATATAGATTTTATTAAATGAAAAAACTATGTTTTTATCCTATTATATGAAACACCATGTTTAGTTTTCAGTACATGAAACACTTTGACTAGCTTGCAGTATATGAAAAAATTTACTTTGCTCACATTACAGGAAATGCCATGAACTTTTGATATCATTCATTATACACAAGATCATGTTCTACTGAACAATTGTATATTTTTTAATTATTATTATTTAATACAATAATATGTAAAAAGATATTAAATTAGCAGTTATTAATATTATTAACTAAATTTAAAATATATTAGATTTTTAATATGAATTCATTGGATACAAATTAATTAGAAATGATAATATATTACAATTGATTATAAAGGAAATAATTAAACTTTAATAATATTATAATCATTTTGTCTTAATAAATTAAAATAATTACAATGAGAGAATGATATTAATGAAATATTTATGTTATATACATAATTAATTATTTTCTCTAATAATAAAATAGATTTTACGGTCATATGATAAGGCCAATCTTTTTAGGCATAAATAAAAATATGTTTCAAAAGGGTAAAATTTCTGTCTCTTAATGGGGAAAAAATTTTAAGTAGAATTTTTGAAATTTTAATATATTTTATTTTATTAGATAAACTTATTATTTGAAGGTGGAGTATAAAAATTTTATTTGGTTTTGTTTTTGGTATTTTTTTAACATGAATCATGTTTTGAATAATACTAAAAAATATTAAACATTAATGGAAGACATATTTTTAATTAAAATAATTTATAGTGCTAAATTATATTACAAATTGGGTTTAAATTATAATTAGGCCTAATTATTTTCATTTAATTTTATTTAGGTCATTACGATACATTTTACATTGAATTGATATATAAAACCATCTCAGACTCTTGCATATTTTAACTTTATTAACCTTTTTCTCACCCCTTAAAAGAGATTTATTTGAAATTAATTATAGAAATTTATGTGTATTGAATTATGAAAAATGGAATTAATATTTTTAATCGTCAGGATAAAATTTATTAATGATGTCCCTTTTATATTTGAACAATATGAATATATTATTCTGTAATTTTTATTAGCACAAGTGAGGATAAATATTGTAATTAAGTATAAAAATGAAATATTAAATAATTGAAAACAACCAGAAAAAAAGAAAAATATATATTTTATATAGATAATTTGACCCTTAACCAAGAAAGATAAATATTTATTAATTTAATAGGCATTTATGAATTAAAATGGTTTCAGTGTTATTTAAGTCAATGGGTCAAACAAAATATCACACTTACTTTTTTTAAGTATAATATTTCTAATATGGGGATATATAGAAGATAGAATAAGTTATATATAATATTTTTAAATTTGAATATTTACATGTGTAATATAATTTTATTTTTATTATTTAGTGAAGAAATATTTATCAAAAATAATTTAAAATTAATGATCCTGTATTTACTCAATTATTAAAACATAAATTAAATGTTATCATAAATATTTAAAGAAATATAATATTACATAATAAAGGAGATCCAATAATTTCATGTTTTCATATAACTTGTCATGGGTGTATTATGTTAATTTTTTTGATGTTATCTGGCTTTATGTATTTTCTTAATGTCAATGTTATAAATAGTGTAAAAATTTTCACTTCTGATATTTTATAAAAATTATATTTTATTCAATAATTTAATACCCATTAAAATATTATGTAAGGACAGGTAGATGTTTTATGGTTATAAATATCATTACTTATACCTTTATGGTCTAATTTATTATTTATAAGTAATGATGAAAACATCTTAGTAGAGAAACATTGGTCCCCAAAATTAAATATAAAATGGAAAAATTAAGGGCTAATCAAACTGGTCAGGATTAAAATAAAAAAAAACATAACTAAAATTTATTGTATGATGAGATTAAAACCCTACATCATCTTTTCTTATAAATAATATAAATTTTGGTGGTATTAATATTCAGTTTTATTATATTATAATTTAATAATTTTGGAGATTCCAAAGCTCCCATTACCATCATTATAAAAATACATATCCTCATTCTTATCCTTTCATCACAATGATACTTCAATATCTACCAAAACCAGCCTATTTTCATTTTAAACATCCCTAGATACATTCTAGTGGTTTTGTTCTTAACCAAATACCAACTCTATAGTTAATTAGAGGATATCTAAAGCCGCAAATCATTTTTTTTTAATATTTTATCGAAGCCGGTTTAAGGAAAACCGGTAACCATACAGAAACTCATACTCCAAGCTTTAAACATTCAACGTCAACTTCAAATTCAAATTTCAAATAACCGCTCCCCCTCCATCCACACCTTGAGCCACGAGCCCCGACACGTTGTCTCACGCGCCGACCACGAAAACCGAGGCCAATCGATTACTGAGTCACCGTCAGACGCGTCTCGATCCTATCCGCACCGCACTCGAGATGCGAGCCTTCGCGAATCCCCATGACACCTCCCGTCAGATCGCCGGCGAGACCCACCGGACCTGCACCATCCAGAGCAACGCCGGCGAGAACCCGTCGTCTCCTTCACAGCATCAAGGAACCGCAAAAAACACGCGTTCCACAGATTATCACAACCAGCAACGAATCATCTATCGCACACCACTTCCATCGGCGATCCTCGCCGAACAAAACATAACGCCGACGAACAACACTAGCGACCGTCGTCAGCAGCACTATCCAGCACCAAAGCATAACACCGGCGAACCAAATCGTCGACCTTCAACATCATCATCGTCGGAGGAAACACGACCCAGAACATCACCGCTCCAAACCAAAACCACAAGCAAACACAAGCGGACAGAGACCGGAACCCCCTCGCAGAGCCTCACATCAACGAGGCGGAAACCCTCGGCACATCACACAATCATCACCAGAAAACCAACAAAACCGGTGAAAAAAGAAGAAGATAAAAAAAAAAACGAACACCAGAAAACAATCCACAAAGCATTGGCAACGCCTGCGAACCCCACCGTCCTGGACAAGAGTTTATTCGGCAAAGCTCCCGCTGTCGACCTCATCTACACGAAACAAAACCATCTCCCAACGCCGCCATCCAAACAGACCACAGAGCAACACTCAACCTCCAAATCACCCAGATCTAAGGCCAAAGTGCCTATCTCAATCCGCCAGACCAGGAGCTCAGGCGCTGAATCAACATCGAGTCGCGAAGACCCCGATGCGCGCAAGACAAGCCAATACAAGGTCGCGACAGGAAGGAGAACACCACCTCAACCTCCGAACTAGGGAAGAAGGAGAGTAGCTCCGGGCCAGAGGAGGCGGCGTGAGAAAACCCTAGCGAAGAGCAGAGCCCCTTACGGGCTCATGAGTTCACCCATAAGCCAAGAGGATATCTAAAGGATCCATTATAAATATAAGATAATTTCTTTAACCGATCCTTCAATTTTTCTACTGTTATTTACCCCTTCCAAATATTTAATATATATCATCAAAAAATAAATTCATCATAGTAATTATTTTTATATTTTATTATTATTATAAATGAATCATTATACAACCCATTTCCCTTCAAAAAGAATTAATGTATCGCTCGTGCGTACGTACGACTTACCATCTCCACATGGAGACCCAATTCATTTTCCATCACTATATTTTATAACTGATAATTATGAAGGGTTTAATTTTTATATATAATAATTAATAAATATATATTCTTATTAAAGTATAATATAATATCTTCCTTTTAACATGCATATAATATTTTGGTAAAATGATAATTCCACTAGTCTATATGTATGGCTTACCATCTGCATGATGCTATTTGATTCATTATTCCTCGGTATTTCACTTGGATGGTAATATGGTTCAATTTTAATAATATTATGATATATTTAAACTAAATATTATTATTAAATTATAAAATATCATATATTTTTTTATTTTTTTATATCAAGAAAATTAAAATATTGGTCATGCGTATAACTTACCATCTCAATGAACATTGTATTTTATTTTCAATATCCAAATTTTATGAATCAATATGAGTTAATTAATAATGAATATATATAATAATTATATAATTAATTTCATTTTGAATATAGTGAAATCAGGATCCTGTAATAGGAAATAATATAACAAGTCGGAGCGCGATTGATAAATAAAGAGCTTTTTACTCGAAACATAACATTAAAATGAAATTGTTAATAAGATAGTAATATGATGTAATAAATAAATCATATATGATATATATATATATTTATATTATTATATATAATATTTACGATAAAAGTATATTTATTATGAATAATTTTGTTACTGTGTATGAAAAAAAGTAAAGATAAAAGGTAAGGGAATTTCATCTCACTTTTGTATTTCATTGAGATACAAGTCATATTGACGACTCAATTATTTTGTGTGGTGTATACACTCACCTATGACATGATATACCACAATTTATTTATTTAATGAAATTAATAATTGTAAATTAATATTCTCATTTCAAGGGGATAATGATTCAAATGTTACTCATGTAGAAATTGATTTATGTATCACTATTATTTCTATAAGACACATGACTTATACAACAAGTTTTTTTCTACATGGTGTATATATTACTATTGAATTTATTTTGTGAGTCTCATTATGAAAATGTTGTTATTTTCATATCCATATAATTTATATTTTTTTCATGGAAGAAAAAATATTATTTATATTATAAAGATGAGTATTTAATTTATTGTCTCATCAATATTTGGGATAGATTCATTTTTAATATTTTTTAGGGAATATTTAACTTCAATGTCCAATTGTTTTACGAAAGATTTCAAATTATTTTTACTACTATCCTATGGATTTTTATTTTTATTTTTAAAAAGTTAAAACTTCTTACTAAACAATTAGAAAGGAATATAATGGTATATAACCAAAGAGGTACTTTGTGACTTCTTCAGTAAAAGTGTGAATGGAATTTTTTTTAACATTTATGGAATTAACATAATTTTCTATCATCATGACACATTAATGGATTTAGGTATAATTTACAATACTCAAGGGATATTGTTAAAAAAAATCTTTGAAATATTCACACCATTTTAAGAAAAGAAAATATTTTTAGAGAAGAAATGATATTTTACAAATGAATTGTTTTCAAATGATCTCAAAAAATTATATTATATGTAAGGTAATATTATTTAGTGTCCCTTTTGTTTAATTGGGGTTGCAATTCAGGGATTCCATAATTTAATGTCTAATAATTTTTTATGATTATTGGGGAATGATACTTATGAAAACCATTTCTCTTTTATGGGTGTCATTATGATTGAATGATGTTTATGATACCTCGTTCATTCAATGGGATCTGATATGATTAATGATTTATGTTCTTATGGATCATATATGTATGGATTTAATTATGTTAGGTTTGGGACCTATATATCCATCCAATACATTGGGTAAATATATATATATATATATATGTAATGAGATAATGATGGGAATATAGTCAATGGTATTGATCCGCTATGGGGAAGTGGAGAAACCCAATTCACTATGGGTAGATAGAAAAACATGATCCACTATGGGATGTTGGGGATACTTGATCCACTATGAGATAATTGGGAAAAACCTGATCCATCATTGGAAAATGGGGAAAACTTATCCACTATTGAAATAGGGGAATCACTATCCCTTTTAAGAAACGGATTTTGTATGGGGATGGTGGTGTGTCCTTCCAAGTAGTCATATTCACCTTTAATTTCCTTGATAAGTTTGAGAAATTCATCATATCTTATTGGAAATGATTATACAAGTTTATATGCAAACCAAAATTTCTTTTCTTACACATATGTTATGCTTTTATGGCTTCTTCTATTGATTTATTTTTTATTAATGTCTTATAAATTTCCAACATTTATGAAATGATTCATGTTTGTGATATATGATATGAATTGTACGATATTATAATGTTTTGATAAATTTCTCACAACACAGTGAAAATTTTTATGCTTTTCTGTCTCCCATATTTTCAATTACTATGCATCTCGGATCACCCAATTTTTGGATCCATTCTCTAGGTTATGATGATATGTATTATGTTCGATGACTCTAAAAGAGCATATTGTCATGACAAAATTATTGGGATATAATATAGCTTATTTATGTTTGATTATTTGGGTTTTAATGTTTCCAAAGGCACTAAAAGATTATAGTCTATGAGAAACTTTTTATGTAATTTATTAAGTGTTACTCAAAAGTGATGTAATTACAATATATTTTAAGACTGGGTCACTATAGAAAATATATCCCATGAAAAACTCTCTCCTCTAAAAACCCATTCACATTGCCTTTAAGGGAGTCTAATCGATAAGTCTTCCCCATAAAAGTCTCCAGGCATAAGGGTCAAGATAATGGATCAACCAGAACCTCTAGGACAAGAAATTGGGATGTAACAAAACATATATTCTCATTACTGTGATTATAAAAATATATATTTTTTATAAGAGACACATATAATACCACTAAAAATTCTCCAAGCCAATAAAATTCATGCCTTTTCTATATATATATTTCCTCACCCCTTAGTATCATCTCCCTAAGCCTAGAATAGATAACATGGGTTTTGTGGTTTAAAAAATTCTATCCATTTGCGACATATATATAATATCCCCAATCTCATTCAACAGATTCTAAAATTATGACCTACCTCAAAAAGTTGAAAATTTTACCTAGGTTAACCATTAAAGTTATCTCAATCAACATTACAAGTGTTTAGACAATCCTAGATGATATGTTCCCAACCATCATTATAGTAGAACTGCCTCCCCCTATGTTGACTAGAACCATCTCGAGACCCCTGAACCATAGATGATCAATCAGATGATTTCCTTATGTAATGTATAGAATTTTGTGATCCCTATGTATTACTTTGAATACCTTCATTTGAATCCTCATCCCTTGTGTTCACTCCACTGGAACCCACAGTTTGTGTCTTCTCGATGATAAATATATCTATCACCATGGAATGATACAACCCCCTAACATATGTAGAAATGAATAGAGATATCCAATAGGAAAAATGTCTTTATTTATCCCTATATCCATGGTATGTTTTGGAATTAATAGATTACAATCAATTTGAAGAGAGTATCATGAGAGGTTAGTTATCCCCAATGGATACTCATCCATAGTCACACTTCCTTATGTAGCTATAAAATATCCATGAAGCACAATACATGAATCCTATCTAAAGTGTAATCTTCCAAAATATGGAACTGAAAATATGTCTATAAAATATTCACCTTGTCATATGATATAAATTAATGGTTCCATCAATGGCCAATAGAACCAAGAAGATGTGTACCCACTAAGAACAACAACTAGATTGTTGATGTCATGATGAGGTGAATGAATCAAATAACACCTGTGGTCCAATCCTCACCAACCTAGGGGAATTGTTCAATATATAATGTGAGTGTTGAAAAATGAAAAAAATCATGATGCATGATAAGCATTCTCAACTCATTCCTAGAATGGATAATACCATGTAATGGTCATCTTGTGGGTCTATAGATGAGAAACCACCCGGAGAAACTACCCCATAAATTGTTAAATGTATCAAATAATATTCCTTAAAGGGTTCATCCTTGTGATCTATATACTGAAAGTAATACAGTAATTTTTAATGCGGAATATTGAAATAAAAAATATATACGAAAGTCAATGAGAATATATGGGGGAGATAAATCAATAAGGAACTATAAACAACCCATTCTTATGTGATTCTTGAAAAAATGCTTTTCCAAGAAGAAATTTTCATATCTATTGAGTTTAATGGTAGGTATCCAGAGTCATTATGTACGGATACACCATTCTGCACCAACAATGAATTATAAATCCAAAATTTGAAGCTTGATTACATCACACATTTCCATTAATCTCGATCCATCATCATAGATAAACCAAAATCAAAAGTCTATTCCTAATATAGAACTCTTATAATACGACTAGATATTTAACTGAAGCACTATGACCTTCTTAGAAAGTGGTAAACCAAGTACGAAAAGACCAATACATCCTCCAATAGCCCAGTGGTTTGTGACCAGTATCGAGTAGGCCTAACAATCACCCAGGAAGCAATAACCTAAGGTACCTATATGCAAAAAAAATATCCAATCTCATGAAATTATTAATTGTTAAATATATCCAACAAAAATGTCATGAATATATATAAATCCCATGATAAATGTATGATAAAAAATTTAAATTCTAAATATTCATATACAATCTAGTCAAAAAAATGATTAAGTACATTGTCCAACAAAGAGTATACTATAGTGAAATGTGTCACTTGTGGAAAACCACATTATGTATATTCCAACCACTTCTATTTATAATCCTATTCTAACAAGATCCACAAAAAATTTCCAATAATATAAATTAGACATTCAATGTGTGGGAAGAGACCATGGAGGTATTAGTACAACAATATCCAGTAGGAAAACATGATATCACTAATCATGGAGCATCAAGAGTAGTCATATCATCATATAATATGAAAATCCTAACACAATACTTATTGTAAAACATCAATATATACTCATGGATGACTCTAAGTCTCATGGAATGGTCACAACCACAACAAGAGACTAATATTTTTTTCAATATTCCATAGGGGAACTCATTGGTGAGAACTCGTTCCACCTATCTGATAGCACTAAAGGTGACTATATAAGATTTCAGGCTTGTCAGACCTGTCCAAATGAATATACTCACTAAATTTATAAAAATATTTGTTAATATATGGATTCTACATTTAGGGACGTAGGGAATACAAATAACCCAATATGAATTAACCCTCTAAGTGGCGGATTCACGGATGGGTCAATTTGGACATATAGATCCTAAAAAATACTATGTTTTGTAGATAATTGATCATCCCACCCATGGACATGGGGGAACACTAAAAACTCTATTTGAGAAAAATATCATAGAGAGTGGGATAGTCCTTTGTATATCATATAATGAGAAACACTACACTCTCAGTGATTGATTATAGGATCGCACCCAATGCAAATTAGTCTAAACTAAAGTGAAAAAGGTAATCATACCTCACTATGAAATTTACACAATAAGTAATTTTAGTACACACCATTTGATGGTAGTCTCGGGTATTCCTGTGTGCTCTATACCATTACTATATATCTTGGGATGTGACTATGCCCATTTCACTATGTCTATTAAACATTGGGTTTTCTGAGGTAATTATTCATATCCAGGTACATGGATCAGCCTGCGTGATCTGGATGGATCTGATAACATGATTTAGATCATTTAGTATGGTCATTACTATGTACCAAATGGTAAATAGTGATTAATTGGCATAGAACACAAGGTTTGTGATAGGTGTCACACAAGGTCTGATCCTTTACTCAACATAGAATCCCTTTAATCAAATCTAGAATCCCAAATGACATATATCTCTAGATGACACACCTAGTGAGAAGGGTGTTACTTTCAAATCATGTAGTTCGTCACATGGTCTCCAAATTCTATCACTAAACCCACTAATAACTCACAAGAAGCTTATATCTGAGGGTTAACCATCCCTGTAGTTATAGATGTCTATATTTTAGCATTTAATTCATCGAGAAAAACAACCATATCCATTCCTTCATGCTATGCAAAAACCCCGTACCCAACAATATCTGATATAGCAGAAAATCAACATCATCATTGTCATATCACAATTCCATTTTCACACTTGAAACTGATCCTTGGTATCACTATATTTCACTAGATAAAAGTTTTGGAATGATTGATTCCAATGTATTTTCCAAAAAATCTATCAAACTATGGACTAATGATGAATGCATGAAGAATGTGGGGAAGAAATTTAGAAAACAAAAACAATTGGAATGGACCATAGTCAATGTTCATTATGGAATCAATTGTTTTTCAATAGATTGATAAATGAATAGAAATGACTAATGAAACCATGAAATCCAAAAAACCTTATGTAAGAATACTCATTTCCATAACATGATCAATTGAGGAACTAATCCATTAGTTGATTGATTCACATTAATTATTGGGAAAGTAAAAAGGTGATAAATATACATAAATCAAATGTCCTACCTTGTGTATGGATCATTCACAAAGGAAGAACAATATAGAATCATAGTAATGGGATAGATCCTTTAGCTCCATTGGCTTAGTTGATCCTTCTGACAGTGATCCCATCCCCAGATCTTTTACCATCAACCAAAGTCACTCCAACAGATCCTTTGATGATGTCCATGGTTATCCATTAAATATTACGATTTACCTATAAAAGGTTCATTATAGAGGATGGATATGTTAATGACTTCATTAAAATAAAATATGAAAACACACACACAAACACAGATATATATATATATATATATTCAACATTTGAACCAATGATTTTATTTTCAAATACACCCAGCCCTGAAAATTATTATTTTTTCCAAGGGGTAAAACCATTATTTCGGGCAAAATGAAAGTATCAGATATAAAATTTGAGATTCCATTTTAGATAAAATATATATTTCATGAAATATTTAAAAATGAGTTTTTAATATATTAAATATCTTTCCAACATCAATTAATTGATGTTTAGGCCATGGAATATCATGTCTTCATAGTGCCTATATTTAAAAATATTATAAGATATATTTCAATGCCTTGTCTAGAAGAAATTTTTGTCATTAAAAATATGTAAGTGTTGAGATATAAAATATAGTATAGGAATAATAAATGACTAAAATGAATAAATTACAATATATTAGTTAATTAAAATTTAAATATAATATAAAAAAGTGGTGAGCATAATATTATTGAACAATGAGACATGGTAAAACATGATAACATAAATTGAAGCATGGTATTGTATAGACAACATTAAACATGAAATTTGAAATATTATTCATAGATAACAATAAATACATCATAACGTAGTGGATAATGTATCGTAATGGATTTTCTTTACTCTTTAATCACATAAATGATGTATCATGAGAATAAAACATTTCTCGATGAATTGGAGTGCTATATAAATAGAAGCTCACCTATCCCTTCAAGATCACGTACACACAAAAGTATTCCCCAAAGATTCATATTTCAAAAAAATTAATACACTGATGAAGGAGTGTGTTATTTATATTTTTAATCCACAGTAAAATAAAGTTATGTCGATCATGGTGAATTCACTTCAGTGAAAACATTGATGGTATTCACAATAAAATGGTTCATCAGGAAAAAATCATTGTATAATTCTAGAAACACAATAGGGTTAAATAATGAATCATGGGAGGGATTTATGAGATTGAAAGTGGTAATTAATAACCTGGAAATAAAAATTTAATAAACAGTGAAATGTAATAACATAATCCAAAATTTATAATTTTCAAATAAATGGAAAAAGCAGCAAGGATTCTTAAATAATATAATGGGATGGAAAAATTAATGGATAATTTCAAGAACATTACGATAGTGCAAGATGAATCAAGTGAGTTATTAATTATAGTGAGAGGGGTATATCAAATTTTTTTATTAATATTATATCTATTATGGATCATTGAAATCAAATAAAATTAACATTAATTGAAATATAAAATACCTCACATTAGTAAGGTCCTTGAATAAAGTAGATAAGGAGAGGAACCCTTACCCAAAGAGGGTGTTTTTGAAATATTGTGTGGGGATTTTTGAGATATCAAGGGAACGAAAATAGGAAAAAATAAAGAAAAAATAAATGGAAACTATTTATCCTATGGTATTATAGGAATCCTAATAGGGTTTTGTGTGGGTTTATATAGGAAATGAGCATGGACTTCATTATTATTTTCCAATGTCATGTTTTTTAATATATAAAATAAAAAACCAAAAAACCAACACAATCCGATGATTTTTTCCATGGTTTCATCCCAATAGGATTATTTATTCATTATTTTATAAGTATATAAACTAATCACATTAAAATGACACCCTTGGTTATGTGGATGGGTGTCATCATTAGAAAGAATTCATTTTAAAACCCAAAAGTATAATATATGTTTTGGAGGCTTCATAATGGGTTTATAAAATAAATTATATAAAAATAAATAAAAAATTATTTTAATGGGGAAATATGCATTTTTTCATCAATACATTTTATTCTACATATTACATCACGTTTGTATTATCATTATGTTAAAATAATCATCGTATATTTATATAATATTTAATATTTACCTGAAAATTCAACTGTCTCAGAAAATTGTAGAAAAATGTACCCATATAATAATTTTATTGATTTTTTCCAAAAAATAATGTTTTTTATGTTTTTATTTAAATATGAGAAATTAAAATTTTAATTTTAAATACACACATATTAAAATATACTTTTTTATAATAATGGTTTTTCGATCCTTATAAAATCACATTTTTATTACCTAAAATTATATTATCATTTATATTTAGTATATACTATTTAATATTAATATTTTAATAATATTTAATTTTATTTATGAATGTATCAAATGTAATATATTAATTTAAATATAATAATTCCCAATAATAATATCTAGGTTTAGTAGAATTAAATTATAATTTTTATTCAACTCATTACTTAATTATTTAGAAATAAAAAAATAATAAATAATTATAGTAATTATTGTATTAAAAAGATAGTGTAAATTTTCATACTATTAGGTCAAGGATCCATAACCCATTATTAAACAAACGAATTTCATAAGTGTAAGGTGTGTAATGAAGATATTTTATTTTGGTAGTTTGGTGAACAAGTTTTGGGTTCTGATCTCAATTAGATTTATGATATACAGTAAATAAATTGCTCATACATTAAAGGCCGAATGCTGAATTGTGATTGGTTAAGGGTAAATAAAATATATGTTATGTTTGTTATAGGATCTATTAAATTGTTTTATATTTTTCCAATATAACTAGTATTGTGAATGTGAATTCAATATTTAAATTATATTAAAAAATAATTTTCATTAAAAGGGTATATCATTTATAATGGTTTGGGTGGTTAAATTATTTCTGCATTCAGAAATTTCACCATCAAAATTTTCATTTTGTACTATAAAACTGATGATGGTACTTAAATTTCATCTCCACCTCCAAACCCTATGTTACATACTCAGATTTATGGTTCCTCCAATGATCATTTACCAAGAGTTTCTTTTTTCGTTTGACTCTAACAATAGGTTATAATATCATCACTGGATTCTCCTTATATGGAATTTCATGCTCAAATGGTACCACAATTAGATTTAATACATGTGAGGTGTATGGAATGTAAGGCCGCATGACAAATACATGTGACACATCAAGTATATTATATAGGTTAGGTTGGATTTTAAGTCCCCATACCACAACTCTAATGTGATTAGGTATCTCATGGGAGACAATGTATATTGGAGTAAGCATTACTTTATTTGAAAACCATGAATGTTTCTTCCATAGAGATAAAAAACTAACACTTTGTCTCTAACCCCAAACTCTAAACAACTATAATGATTATATTGATGGATAATTAATTGAATTTATATGGATTTCATATTCTGATAAATGGTTAAAAAAATTGTCATATCTCAAATGAGATCTTGTCCCATTTGCTTCTGTTAACCATCATCACCCAAAAAAGTTTGATTCTAAAACCTATTCAAATTTAGAGCCTAATTTGGATCAATTTTAATTCTATAATGGTACAATTTTATACTTCATAATTCCACTAGGGTATGGTGCACTGACCAATATAAATGTCAATACATTCGACATGATCTCATCATATCATCAATATTTTGAATGGTTCTTCGAGGATAACCTTCCATCACGGGGTAATAATTATTGATGTAGATCAGTTCCATATTCAATTCGTGGTAATGAATCATCTAAAAACGTAGAGTAAAGATCATATCATAATCAAATACATTGGTGAGGGAATCTCTATATTGTACTACCACATCCCTAATGTATATATCATAGGGAATTTATCAAGAGATAAATTATCCTATATATTAATGAAATGAACCAAAATTAAAATGTGATCAACTACCACATAGACTGGTTATTACCCTTAATCTTCATGGGGAGTCCTACAATAGAGTCCATGGTTAGGTTTTTCCATTTCCATAAATGAATGAAAAATGGTTTCATTGTGTCATTATACATTGATCTTTCAATCTTGACATTATTTTATACCATGGATTAAGATTAATAATCTACTTTCTCTCTCTTAATATTATTCCACCAAAAATTTTTCTTCAAATATCAATATACCCTAATTATTCATAGATAAATAGAAAATAATGATTTATTGAAATCTTCCAAATGATCCCACATCAGTAATGGTTTTGATGGGACACATATCCAAAATCCAATACATATTACTCCATATTCTATAATATAGTTCTATATAATATTCACTACCAACATTTTATGAAAATATTATCTTTCTAGGCATCATTCACCTTGTCAAGAATTCATTTTTTAGTAGTTATTTTAGAAATGTGGGTTGATGATCCATTTATTATTCCCATATCCATTATTTTTATTTTTACGAATATTGGACTATTTATAATATGAATATTGGAAAGAGATATGTGATCAATTATTCTTAGATAATCTACCAATTTTTCTTCCTTTATAGTATGGTAATAGATTGAATAATCACAATCCTGCATCAGATCTAACCACCTCCAGCAGATCCTATTAATATCCTTTTGTGTGAATATTTACATTAAGAATTTAGAATCAGTATATATATAAATGTAATCCACATAGAGATGGTTATTTTATTTGGGTACTTTTTAGACAATTAGATCTAATTATAGATTATTATTTGGTTACATATAATCAAAGATCATTAGTTGGTGGGATAACTATGATATCCCTTTGTATTTTTTCAGGGATGCACACCCAATCACCATTATAATGGATGATGGTTGATAAAAAATTCCATCCCACAGGTGGGATAGGTGAGTATATGTAACGTGATTGTCCTATTCATTAGAACATTGAAAATTATCCCACGTTCATCATTATAGAAAAAAATTAATCCTTTTGAGATATAATGTTTAGGGGTCCTGAAAATCATGTGATGTTTCTAAAAAATAAACAATAAAACTTTATAATCCACAAAACTACACATTTTAGTCACATAGCATAGTATTTCAAACCATTCAACCATACCCATTTTATACGATCCACATATATTAAATTATTCTTAATGAAATTCCCTAGTATTTTTATATCATCCAGTTATAAGATTGATTCAGAACTAAAAATCCTTTTTAAGAGGGAGACCAAAAAAATTGTTAAGAAACACATCAACAAATTCTTTCATAATAGAAGTGTTTTAAAGGAAGATCTTTTCATTATGCTCTTTAATTTTAGCTATATAATATTCATCGTAGGGAAATTAAAAAAATTTATATAATTATACCAAATAAAATTGATTCTTGTAGTTTCTCTTGTATATAATTGATGTGTAATTCATGGTACAGATGATGAATTATTTCAAAAATCTATTTATATTCTATTTTAAGAATGTAAACCATTACATTATGAGGATAAAATCAAATCCCAAAAAATTTAGTCCATTCTGTTTTTTAATAAGAACATTACATATAACATCAATATGTGATACAATAATCATATTGTTTTTCTAAATGGTATCAAATAATTTCATGCGCTGAAACTTTTATGTTAGAAAACATAAATGATATACTAATATGTAAAAAATTTAAATACAACATGAAATTAAAAATTCTGATTTATTATTTGCATGTATATTCTTAATCATTATCCAACATAGCATATGATGTTCAGTATTCCCTTATTGATCAATACTATTGGTGTTGACCAAGTATGATTTCCACTGGGATAGAGCATTTCCTTGGATAGTTCCCATCTTTTACACATTTATGACATTGAAATATATTTTATACCTTTGATTGAACTTTATTCCTATACATAACATTATTCATTTTTCTGTGTCTATTGGATATATTATTAGATATTTTTCTACACCTTAATAAACTCAATATTAGTTAGTAAAATTTAACCCAATGTCTCTTTCATCCTTTTTTCACAATGGTAATTTAGACTTCTTCAATTATAACCATTATTAGATGAAATTCCTTGAGACCCCACACTCATATTCCATGATGTGTTTTGACAATGAACAATCTGGAATCTATTAATCATGAATTTTTATTTCTTTTTTAATATTCTCATGATGTATTTGTTAAGATCCAACCCTTTAAGGAATTTCATTTGGGAAGTCTTCAAATTTACATCAAATTAGTGCTTTACTCTATTTATCCTATTTCTATAAATTGAAAAGATTAAAGAAAAAAATTGCAATGATAATTTTTAAAATATGAACCAAAAAAATGGAATATATGTACATTAAATGGATAAATCTTATAAAATATATATTTTTCCTCCTATGAATTTATATTCTTTAATATACGTCATAAACTATCTATTTCGTAATATAAAATATTATTGATTTTTTATTTGCATAAAAATGGTTCATAAAGATCATGATCGATAAAACAAAACAAACCATAGGAGTGTAAAACATGTTTTATAGAAATGCTCGATTTCATTAACTAGGTGATTGTAATTCTTAACTCAATGAATCCTTTTTAGGTTTATTACCCTTGGATACCACTATGCGAATGCAAAATACAATTTTAGAATCCAGAAAATGATTTATATTATTGTAAACCACTTATACATTTAATTAAATAAATTAGAGATATTTTCTTATCTCTATATTTATCCCCAGTAGTTTACATAGAGTTTTCTAAGCATAATCCCAAAAATAACAAGGCTCCTCTTTAATACCAACTATTATAACCCATAACATTAATACATTTTATATCAGGATTCACTAAAGTAAACAACATAGTACAATACTTAATATTTTTATTCCTTTTGTATTTGATAAATTCGGTATGTGAAACATCAAAATGACACAAGGATACAAAAACATCATCGAAAAATTAATTAACATTCTCCAAAATTCTATTAATCATAAAAATGTAGGTGATAATCTATGAACATAAATAACGAATGGGTGTGCAATAAGAAATAGTAACATAATTTAAAAATAATAACATGATTAAATTATTTCATGTCATTCAATTTGAATTTAAATGTGACATAAAAAGGGATGTGAGTCATAATAATGAACAATGAGACATGATTTAAAAAATATAGAATAATTTAATAATGAGAATGTAGTGACAAACATACACAAAAAATAATAAAAATAGGTCTAGGGTGACCACCAATACTTCATGACATTGTGAATAGAGAGAGATAATGCTTTTGGATTACTCCCTAATCCCATTAATGACTTATGATGAAAATATAAGATTACCAATAGAATTATAGGACTATATAATTATGTTAAATTCTATTTATTTCAAATAAAATTAATCCATATGTCTTCCACATATATCATTAAAAATTTCATCATATTTCATCATATATAATCAAAAATTTAGGTATTCTTTTGGATAACCATATTTTAATTACATAAATTATTCATTTCATGAAACCAAATTTAAAAATACAGAATATATTTTAGGTTTATTTTATTGGAAAAATGATTATAATGTATGAAAATGAAATAAACATGACATTAATATAATTAACCTGTTATAAATATGATAACCTAGTAGGAGTCATTAATTGAAACAAATTTACAAAATTTATAAATTTATTAAAAAAACAAACCACTTAACTAACGGTAGTATTGGATATGCAACTTCAATTTTGAAACAATAATGATAGGGTTAGAGAAAATATTAGTTATATAATATAATGCCAAATTAATTGTAATTGGAAAAAATTAAATCTTTGATATCCAGAATTTTGTTTATGTATAATATTAGAGATGAAAACATTAAATGAGTGTTGGGAAGAATTGATTCCTTGTTCATGAGATGACATGGTATGAATTAATTACTTCAGAATTATATAGTCCTTATAATTTGGTACTAGTGAGTATAATGGTCATGATAAATGTTATACATCCTAATTTCTCATTTTCTCATGTTAGGTACATTAGATTGCAATGGATGGGTATCCTAAAACATTATTTTGAAATTGGGAAGAGAAAAACACAATGGTCACTATGGATTTCAAAACTCAATTTCACATTTCAAATAGATTCATTCGATAAATATAGGAAATAGTCATGCTTAATGAAAGAATAAAATTAAATGCAATCCCTAGCCCCACTCACAGTGGCCATGCGAGAAGAAATTGGGGAAAATATTGAATTGATTAAAAATATAAATTCAAAATATTAATTTCAATAAATTATAAAATAAAAAATACATTCAATTCCCAATAATCATGAATTCCACAACATAAATAAATCACCGATTCCTGCTAACCATGAGAATGCGCACAAAAATGAAAAGGGAAAATCCTACACAAAGGTGGTGAAGAAGGGATCCTGAAAAGCTGGGAATATATTAGTGTTTATATATTCACTGAAGCTCCCTAATATTCTGTGATTATCTTGTAAGACATAATTGGGTGGTGTTTTTTGGTGGTTTTGGTCAAACTCCCATCTGCATAGCCGACATCATGAATCTATATTTTTGTTTCTATTTCCCGATATATACATGAAATGATATGGAGTATCAAGAAATTTAATTCATGTCAAATTCAACTAGTTCACATATTACCATCATCAATTATCACAAGGTGTATTTTATTACATGATGTTTAACTATTTTTTACACTGTGTTAAACTTCATGACTTGTCCAGACGGTGATTCTTCTCATGATGATGTCATGATGTGTAAATGAATTAGCTGACATGTAATCCATTCACTCTAGTTATCCAACTATGATGCATCCCTAAAAATTATTTTTCGCATTGCGAGTGAGGAAAATAGGAACTATGTTTCCATTATGTCCAAATTTCACCTATTTTGAATCCTTTTTCAAATAATCATTTTTCCTACAAAAAATCATAAAACAAATAAATCCATTCCAAAATTAGAAATATTATTCAATTAAATATCGGATCAATATGATAAAATACTATTCAATGAATGCTTTAAATATAGGTATGAAAATAATTTTAGGTTTTTACTAGGTTACCATTTATACATATCATATCCTGAGGAAGTAGATCAAATAAAAGGGTGCAGATAAATATTAGAAATGGAATATTAAAATGAAAAAAATTCACATGAATATGAAGAATATTAATCATTCATGATCAATTGAATACGAGAAATAAAATAACATAATTTACATGAATCACATCTTAAAAATGTGTATACATGATATAATATGGCATTCACAATCATGTTTGTAATTTTTATCACTAAAGTGTAAAAAATCATAATTATCGAGGTTATTGATTGACGTATCATAATAATTTATATGAAGATTAATTATATATCCATTTAATTATATCACTATTACAGTCTACCCTTAATATGTCTTAAATCATGTAATTTGGATTGAATATAATGTAAATTCTGTCATCAATAACATGTGGAAATAAATAATATGTTTTATTTAAAAAACAATAAGCACAAAGAGATTAATGTATGAAAAAACATAACTTTTAAGATAGTAAAAGGGAATATGGAAATGGTATAGGTAAATCCATAAATAAAGAAAATATTTTTAAATCAAGGTGAATTACTATTGAAATGGAAGAGGATTGGGTTTTCATATTATGAAAATATTTCCTACAAATCAGAAAACAATTTATGAATCAAATTTATTAGAATATTTTTACAAACAAAGGATTATAGAAGAAATAATAAGATATATTTGATATTTCTCATTTTTAAAACAATATTTTTAGTAGTGTGGGGGTGAGCAATTTATAATTATTTTAATGACAGAGGTTGGACACATAGAAAAAAAATTTAAGGAACTTACTTGAAAGAAAAAAGAGAAAATTATGATTCAATTACAATAAAATAATCTCCCTGGATCATTGAGGGGGAACCCCAAGGACCTTTTAGTAACATAGGGGATCTATGTAGGGATTATTTGGGAGCATTTAAAGTCATAACATCATGGATTTCGTACTTTCAGTTGGGAGGATGGGTGGGTTTTAAGTGATTAGATATTTATTATTTTACTACATAAACAAACCAATTATGAGTTTGGTAAATTAGAACTAAATTTATGGAATATCTATGAGAATTATTGGTTGGGTTTTTGTTAAATCCATTATTCAAAAAAATTAATCCTTCTATACAACCAAATTAATGCTCAAAAATCAAAATTTAGTTTTATCATTAAAATTAATTTTTTTTTCAAATGAATAATGTAAATTTAATAATTAATAAAAAAATTATAATTTTTTAATTATATAATTATATTTTTATTAAAGAAAATATTTATAATATATTTATATACCATGATGACATTATAATTATGTCAAAAAATTACACTATTTGTTAATGGAATCTTTCAATATTTCACTAAAAAACAATTATTTCATAAAATTATAAAAAAATTACACAATGATAATTTTGGAGTGTGGGGTAAAAATGAATATTATTTGTTAAAAAATTAATCCAATTTTAAGAATTTAAATTTTAATCTAAATAAATTTTTTTCTAAAAATTAAAATTTCAATAGAAAAATACAAAATTGGGACCATTAAAAAAATATCATTGGGATTCATTAGAATACATTATGGTTTAGAAATCATTTTATATAGTTATTTGATGAAATATTTTTTTTTTTTACATTCACATAAAATAAATTTTATTATAATTTTGTTATTATCTTAAACAGTAATATATTTTGACTATTTCATTAAAAAACCCGACAATCATATAAAAGTATCTACATAACAAACAATGTAATGACAAACTACTTTTTAACATAATGACCATATTTTCTTACTAACATATTGGTTGAATAATATAACGGTCGTTGATCATTTTAACCTACAAAAATACCATCATTCATAAAATTCATCATTCACTGCATTTTAATGTTGATTCTATAACTTTTCAAGAATAAAATTTGTATTACAAACACATTGTTTGTTTAGTATATTATTATTCTTGGGAGTGATGAATCTAGGGGATCAAGGAAAAAAATAGTATTATATATTAATATATTTATTATCTATTATTATTCCCATTGTAATATTGGTTTTTAAAATAAGAATATTTATTGAATGATTGTAGCATTATTAAATAATAGAATAATGTGTTGTTTTCTTTCTAGTATGCCTTCTCCTAACCATTTACTTATTCCTAGTGGTAAAAATTCATCCCAACATTTAATGAAAACTGATCTCCTGAAATAAAAATATTTTCTATATACTTAAATTATTAATATAAAATGGTTATTAGGAGGAAAGGGTCCCTTTAATAAAATAATGACACTATTTGGGCTATTAAACTATTACCCATTAAATAAATTTCACCATGAAATTTAATTTCTATAAAATAATTTGTAAATAGGTTATGATATTATTGAATCATGGATACCACCAATTTCATATAAGGTTCTTCAAACATGTGATATAACCATAGGAATTACAGAAGAAATATAATCTTATACCTTTGAAATGTTTTCAATATGTCAAGGAACAAGTTTAATTATTTTATATATAGCAAGTCTGCTTCCAAAAGAAAACCATTAGTTTCAAGTACATCTGATGGGTCATGAATATAAATTCTCAGTCGGGATACTTGGATTATAGAATGGGCATGGGAATGATTTGGTGATTGTGCTAAAGGATATGTAAATATTCCAACAAAATCTATAATCTCATATGGCCCAATTCATTAGGGAATTATCTTCCCATTCATTCAAAATATCACAACTCCCTTATTGGTAAAATTAATAGGAAAATATGATCCATGATTTCAAATTATATTCCCTTATTTCATATTCCTAATAACTGTATTTTTTAATGTGTGCAGGATTGACGATGTTTCATAATCAATTCAATATTTTTTTATTAGTTTCCTTTACAATTCCGAGTGCCAACCATTTCCCTTTTCTAACATTATCCCATCATATTGTTGTTTTACACATTTTTTCATAAATATAATTAAAAGGATCCATTTCAATGCTCAACTGTAATATCTGGTTTTTTTAATTCATCACAAAGATTATTATAATAACAAATCTCTTGAAAATAATGTTATCACACCCAAGAAATTTCATCCAATGTTTGAATAATCTTCTCAGACTATCCATCCATATGAGGATGGTTGTATGTGGTAATTTTTATTTCAATATCCATAAGAATTTGATGACTACTCCATAATTTAGACATATATAATGGATCTCTCTAAAAATTAATCTTCCAAGGTTCCCCATAGTGTATCACTGCTTCTTGAAAATAGAGGCCACACAAGTGCTTAAAGAGAAATCCTATATTATAAAAATAAAAAGGAATGGATTTTTCATTATTTTGAAAATTAAACATGTATAAATACTTCCCTTGGATTAATATTAAATGATAATGAAAATGTACATAGTGATGTTATCCTATTTCAAAATTGGTATGTGTAGTGTTTGTATTATACCTTTAAGAAGTGTTATTATTCCTTTACATTTTGACACAAGATGAACCTTGTAGTGTAATCATCAAAACCTATTTTCATATTATCCCAAC
The DNA here is from genome assembly GCA_963277665.1 of Viscum album. Classification (NCBI taxonomy): domain Eukaryota; kingdom Viridiplantae; phylum Streptophyta; class Magnoliopsida; order Santalales; family Viscaceae; genus Viscum; species Viscum album. Next base: position 1,236,369,954 of record OY728164.1, read on the forward strand.
AATGAGTATCACAAATGTCCCTATAAATTTTAGTTCTCCCGTGGTGTTTAGACTTTGTTGCGCTATGAGCTTCATCCATCAGCTCCTTTGTCTCTAGAAAAGATAGTTACATATGATTTTTCCATTTTTCAATGAAACCTTTTGATCAATATTAAATTTAGTAACCATCCCATTTTTCATAGCCTCCCTCTTTAATAGAATCAAAGGATTATATCCTTCAGCATTCATGAATATCTCTAGTAATTTAGGTTTATAAATCATTTGAAATAGTATTGGGGATGTCCCCTACGATACAATTTCCATGACCAAACATAAAATTTATTTTAAAAATGCCTTTTATTCAATCCACATCACTAAAAGAACAGCAGGATCATTTCTTCTCAATGAGTATTTGACAATATTTTCTCATCTGGAGTCATAATTAATTGGACATCCATAGACTATAATGAGATCGAAACATCATCTTTATATCATTTTAGTTCCTTTTGTGAGAATATATACTTCAAACATTGGTGGTATTTATCTAAATAACCATTTAACCATAAATATAATGCCTCTATATCTTTATAGAAAAAATTAATGATGTAATGTTTAGATCATGGTTATGATAATTCTTTTAATGAGTCATTAACTTTCACGAGGGAGAGAAAATCACTTTGTCATTTTCCATGAGTAAATATCCATGTCTCATTAAATAATCATAAAAAATGAAAAATAAATCCTGATTATATGATAATGTGATCATAGGATCCCTAACCAATATCTCTATAGTTTGTGGAAAATTTATACACACTCTTTTAACAAGAGAATGAAATCTCATTTTCAAGGTAAACTAGTTAGCGGATTGGAAACCCGTCAACTGATTTTCAAAATACTCTATACTATAAAACTAGACCAGTGATACTAAAAATATATGTTATTGCTTTATGTAATTACCAACACAATATGTCCATTATCATTCTTGATCCACACAAATTCCTTCCCTATAAATGAAGTTCCCCATAACTAAAACATTATGTTACCGTAACTCATAATTACTAAACATACTAATGAACACCACCTTTAATAGAGTTTATAATATATCCCATATATGGTATGCATACTCACAAAATCTTTTGGATTAAATTATAATGTCATAAATACTTATTACCATGAAATTTCCAATGTAATATTTAAGAAAAATACTTATAAAATACATAAATATGGAATAATAATTAGACAAGTTGATGGGAATAACCTCAAAATAATAATTAAATTTATTTTTTGGAAGGAATTATATGTGATATCTTCTTTATTCACCATCAAATGATGATACCTAGATCATAGGACAGTCTTAGACAAGAACTAATCCTCACAAAGATGGTCAAATAGGTCACCCACACATGGGAGATATTACTTTTTATTCACTGAGCTCCCATTATGTTCTCAACAATAAATTCATAGTCACAGTGATCCATCCATGTTTATTGAAAATAGAACTTGTTATCCCCAAGTAGACACACTTGGTATGATAAATATTCTCCATATTATGACTATGTTTTTTTGTAATTTCTCTAACTCCGTATTTGACATTCTATTTGAGTTATTTTATATTAGCATAGATCAAGGTATAATTTCAATGGATAACTCTTCCTCTTGTTCTAATGGAGGTCCTTCTGACTCTTTATGAAATTTGACAATGTGATTAAAAATAAAGGGACCATTGTATATCTTTTTAATTTTATTTTTTTCCCTATATTCACCCATCTTCTACATAAAGAAGGTTATGGGAAAAGTTTATTGAAAATGAGCATGACTACATATATCTCCATAGAAAATAAATATTGTTTTTCATTAAATATTACTCAACATTCATAGTTTATGATGATAATGTTATTATTATTTCATAATATTATGTCTATCCATATTATAGTGTTCAATAAACCCATAAAAATTACTACCTTATTTTTATTTGATTTTACTCACCATTTTTTATAATAGAGATTCAATACACTTTTGATGTTGGGATAATCTCTCTAGTTGTCTTGAATAAAAAAATGAATTCTATAAGTTCAGGGGTTCAGTGTCAATTTTTTGAAAACATAGATTAAATAATGGAATTCATAGAAGCACATTAAATATATGTACATGATATCTTATATAGAAAAATTTGTGTACCATTAACCACTTCATTTTAATGCTCTACTTAAGAAGTCATGATTAAAAAAATGTGAGATTTCTCCCTTGGCATGTGTGATATGGATGGTGGTTTTCCTCATTTATCTTCTAATTTGGATAATGATTTCCAATGTGATGATGTTTTTCACACATGAATCATTGAACTTCACATTATTCTTACACTATATTACAATTATTTTTAGTGCTGAGAAGTTGAGACATCACCTAACTATAATAATTCTATGCTATGTAGCCATCTCTTGCACACCTGTATCACATTACAATCCTAATAAAGTACTTTCCAAAAATTTTATGCCCACATTTTTTTCATGTGGGGTGTTTTATTTTCTTTTACACTCTTTTGTGATAAAAATTATTCATTGAGAATGTCTGTATTACACAATTATTTTAATTATTCTTATGTTTCCAAAATTCCTCTCTAAAATTTATTTCAGCTTTCATGGCACTTTGTAATTTCTTCTCAATACCTTATTATTACTGAGTATCCAAATTCCTCAAGATATGGGCTCTCTATCCAATGAATTATATATAAACCATTCCGTTGGGATCTATAATGAAGAAAAATGTATACCTAGAATGTCTTGTAAGGTTTATTTAAAATCATTGCAATGATTCCATTTCTATCCACCTCTAATCTAAGAATCTGTTATCCTTTTTTTCTCAAAGTGAATAATAAAACTATTATTGAAAAATATCTCCCTAAACTCTTTCCACACCATGTAATCAATATCCTCTTAGGGATTATTATTTTTATCTAGCTTCCACCACTTATATGATTCTCCCTCAATGTTTTATTCTACCAGGGTGACATTATCTATCACATAAATGTGTAGTAAAAAAATATGTTTTATGGATATAATCCATTTGTCATAAATTAATAGATATGTTTAACCACTAAAAGATAGTAGGTTATTGAAACATGGTGGATACAATTACAAGGTGTTCCTTCTTCGGTCAAATAGGGCAATCCACATAGTTTTAGTTTCCTTTCATGACATTTAATAATTGATTCATCATCTTAAAAAAGTTTAATATTATACCCCCTCCCCTATATTTAGAAGGCCTTCATAACCTTTACCATTTCATTTTTAATTTTTTTAAATTATTATATTTGTTATTATTCCATTCTGCAGCGTGATAACTTTTGTGCGAAATATTTTTCATTTTGAATTAAAATATTATAAATATTGACTAAATAAATCTTAAAATGTTCTTATATCATGATTCAATGATGAGATACATAAATTTAAATAAATAATTTACTATATCTTTATATACTATATAACAGTTTGTATAATCTTGTGATTAAAACTGTAATATCTTCTAAGAGCATCAAACGATGATTACAACAAGGATTTTTTTCATGCACTAGTTCACATTAGAGTCTAGTTCCAGGAGGCATTTTTATGTGATATCCCCAGGTACATCTAGGCTATAGCCACATCAACTTCTTCATACCCAAACATGTATTTATTTTCATGGATACCACTTATAAAATACATACAAAAATACAAGGATATTTTTATGTTTTTAGACATATCCTCTAAGGTTTTAAAAATTTTTTTAATGTAATTTCAAAAAAACAACATTCTTTTGATACAAACTATGGTGACCCAAATTTTTTACATAAATAATTCATTTAATGATATAATGTTTACAAATATTGAACATATATTATGTTTAGTGTTTGGAAAAAAGAAAAATTACATATATATATATGACATAACCATAAAATTATTATATTCCTCATTCTAGAAAAATTCCTAGGTCTATTCTAGGATATTCATAATACAACTCATAACATGGGGAAGTACATCAATAAATGGGGTGAGCCTAGTTCTTAAAATAAGATTAAAAAAATTAAGAATAATCTATTGATAAATAGGAATATAAATATGGGGAGATCATATAGATACCAGGGATAGAATAATATAAATGACATGAATCATAATAATAATATCTGTCTACAACAAAAAAATAGGACTTCTATAATCATATCACCAAGGTGTGATAAATCATAATTACCAAGGTAATTCACCATGGTATTGTAAGCATGTAATATATAGATATTAGTTATTACCTAATTAATTTTTAGAAGTATCAGGGAACACTATTCATATTTTTCAAACAATATGATCCAAATTGAACATAATGTTAATAATTTCCTAAATAATCGAAGGAAATAAATATTCGGTTTCATTTAATTTTTTTAACAAAGCACTTCAGGTCATGAATGAAACATAATTTTTAACCAATGATATGGTAATATGGGTAACATAGTTGTAAATATTGAATAAAAAATATTTTTCTTTCATTTTGGTTAATTTACATGGAAATTGAATTTTTTTTGGGTATGGATTATGGAAAAAATAATGAATGATATTTGATTTATTAAATTTATAAACTACCATGTTAGTATTATGTGAAGGGAAAAAATAGAATTAATAAAAACAAAGTGGCCAGAAACATATAAGAAACCAATTAAGAACGTACATAAATGGGAAAAGAAGAAGAGGATGATTCCCTTACCATGAAAACTGGCTTACAAAATTGTGGAGGCGAAAACCATAGGATATTGGAGACACATTACGAAACCTTGGAGGGACTCATTGGGAGGTGAAAATGGGATAAAATTATTTTATTTTAACATTTAGTATAGAAGAGTTGGGAAAGGGTTTTATTCAAACAAGATGAGGGTGGATTTTAAGTCATTAAATAATGATTATTTTACTATATAAGAAAAACACTTTTGATATAAATTGATTTAAACAATATTTATGGAATATTTAAGAGTGGGATAGCGTAGGGGTTTTTAAATACATCAGAAATTTGAACTGAACCTTACAAACAATCCAAATAATTCTTGCAATTCAAAATTAATTTTTATCATTAAAATTCAAATATTTTTCCCAAAATGAATTGTATAAATTTCTAATTTAAATAGAATATTTTTTAAAAAATTATTTTAATTAAAAATATTTATTAAATAAAAGGTTCTATGAATTTATAAATAATTATTAATAAATTTTTATTCCATAATGAAACAGTGATTTTTTAAAGCATCATTTTATCTTTTTTCACAATTAATTGATCATTTCTAGAAAACTCTAAAAATAACACCCTAAGATATTTTTTTAGTAAAAATAAAAAAAATTGATTTTCATTTCTTAAAATAATTTTCTCTTTTTATAGTAATTTTATATTTTAAATAGATCATTATTTTAATAGAAATTAAGAGTTTAATAGAAAAACATAGCTATTAGATAATTATAAAAATTACTTTTGGAATAATTAGAATATATTATCATTTATTAATAATTTTATATGTTTATTACATGAAATAATATATTTTTTATTACATAAATATTAAAAATATTTTTTATAGAATGTGTTTTCTTGCCTTTTAAAATAATATTGTTTGATTATCATCATTAAACAATCCCTATCATCATTTAAATGAATTCATATAATCAAAAAAATAATTACCAACCATTTTTTTGAATAATGATCTTAATGTTAACAAACCGTATTATTTGAAAATAATAGTCTATTTAATATCATTTACCAATAAAAACCCATCATTCTAACACTTAATCATTCACATCAATTTTATCAAGTATTTATATCATTCAGGGAATGAATTATTTATTTCTTACTCTTTGTTTCTTTTTTATAATATTGCTCATGGGTGGGATGATTCTATAAGATATTAGTGTACCATTTTATTATATTTTACTTTAATTATTCATTTTTTATTCGCATCTTTTTTAATGAGATTATGTATAGGAATTTCTATAGACTAAATTTATGTTCTTAAATAAAAGAACATGGTGTTGTTAGTTTTTAGTAAGAGTATTAATATATTTTACTTATTATTGGTTTTAAAAGTTCATCTAAACCTTTTAATTAAAAATATATCATGAATTTTTTGTCTATGTGAATCCATTTTATATATGAAAAATAATAATTTAGTGGAAATAGATAGACTAATAAAAGGACATTTTTTTCGTCGATTCATTTTCCCACTATAATAAAATTCCACCCGTGAAATTTCATTTTACAAACTGTTGTGGAAATAGGTGGGGTAAATTTTTCATCATAGCTTCCTCTAGTTTCCATGTAACCCATTCAATCGTGTAATTTCTCTATAAAACATTCTCAATCCATGTTTTCTAGTCCCATTTTACTTTACCCTTATTTAATAGATATGGATAAATTCTTCTTCATATAACATTATTTCTTCTAAATGTTCACCATTAGATTCATGTGTATGTAATGGGTAAGGCATATAAATTGTTATTAGAGATACATATAATAAATAATTCACCTTGGAATGTTTTGGTGGTAGTGCTATGTGATAATAAACTACTCCAACATGATACAAAATCACCAATTGTCCAATATACCTAGTACATAGATTCCCATTTTTTAAAAATGTCATAACTCACTTCTATGGTGTTATCTTGAGGAAAAAATGACCCCGATAAGAAATAATAAGTTCTTTCTTCGTTATTTGAATGAAATCATTTCTAGAACAATTACATCCTTAATGTGTTTTTTAATCACATGATTTTTTTTATTTTTTTCCTTCATAATATTGGGTCATAATTTTCCCCCCTTTAGTATCATTACCTAAACATTTTAGAGTTCTAGAACTTTTTCCATATATATCATAAAAACATGTCTTTTCAATTCTTGATTGGAAACTATTATTATTTGAGAATTCAACATGTATATGATTTTGATCCCATATCCCTTGAAAATAATGTGTTCTAGACAATAACATAAATTTCAATTGTTTAATAGTCCAATAATTCTTCCCATAAGATTGAGGATGGTAAGTTGTTCTCAAGTTAATATTCACATTAATAGCCTTTTAGGGCTCCTCTCAAACATGTAATTAAATCTTGGATATTTCCCTCAAAACAATTATCATGGTTTTACATGAATCCTCACTACTTCTTGAATATAATGGTAATATAGTAACTTTATGTTAGATTACACTAATAAAAAATGATATGGGATAAATTATTCATTCATTAAAAAATTACCCAATTCATTTTACTAGACATTGGGGTCTTTGGAAGGCCAGTGATAATGTCCATAGTGATGTTGTACTACTCTCCCAAAAGTATTGGTAGAGGATTCCATACCCCTATAAGATGTTGTCAGTGTGCCTATACTTGTGGTCACGTGAAGAACCTTGCACGGTGTTTAGAAATCTCCCTTTTCATATTATCCCACCAAAAATGATATTGAATTTCCCTATACATTTTTTTGATTCCACGGTTAATAGAGAATTTGGAGATTTGGAATTCATCAATTATATCATTATTTATATTTATATTATAAGTGGTAGAAAATTTTTCACCAAATTTCACTACACAATCTTCTTCAATATTAAAAATAAGAAAAATTGAATTTTTCGTAACCTTAATCTTCTTTCCCCTCAAAGTGTCATCTCCTTGATCTTTATTGATCTTCTATAGCTTAGTTGGTTTAGAATTCATTATATACTTGATTTATGGTGTCCCTTGAATTACGATTACATTTTTAGATAAACTTTTTTCTTTATCAGTGGATCTCGTTATAATCAAATCATTTAAAAAACATAAATATCTTTCCTATTATACACTTTTGAAACCTATTTTGTTATCCCACAATGATAATGAATTGAAAAATAATAGTCTATAATGAGTAAAAACCATATCTTTTTTCTAATTTAATGGTACTTTTATTATAATATATAATAAAAAATTGTTTTATCTATGTACATATAATTATTTTCCACATAATGATAGTTTATCCATACCATCAAAGAAAAAATGACTACAGCTTACTCCAGGTTATGGGTCAGAAAATTCCCTTCAGGAGTCTTTGTCTATCGAGATTCAAATTCATTAACTATATTAGTTTTTTGAGAATAAATAAATTTCCAATTAATGATTCAAAAAAAGATATCCACATTAGAGGGTAATCTTTTCTCATGTCCAACAAACAAACACATCTTCAGTTTTTTGGAATAATTAGTCACACTCCATTGATTAGATATATATAATCCATTTTGTGTTAACTTATTTAGTTGATTAAAAATCCATTGATAGATTTTAAAATTAATTATATATTATCCTTCTAGACTATTTAAACATCGTAGGTCAATTATTATTAAAGAATGTATAAAATCCTTTGTGGACATCTAATTTGTTTTATCCCTTTAAATTCATTCCTCAGAAATGTTGTTACCTATGAATGAAACTAGATTCAACCCAAACTCATATTTTACGAACATTCAAAATAAAAAATCTATCCTCATTGTTTTTAAGCTGACCCTTTGTTGTTTTTCATGCTCATATAAATGATTGGATTAAATCAAAATATAATGAATTATAATTACCACTATATTCTAAACCTATTATTTAATGAATATATTCATCAAATACATAAATATAGTATAATCATTAGACAATAATAATGGAGTAACAAAAAATGTTATACAAATATATTTTTTAAAAGTCATTATTTGTGATATGTTCTTTTGTCACCCTCAATGGATGATGTAAGGCCCCAGAAATAAACATTATAAAATATTGATTTAATTAAAGAATTTTACATTGAGAAACTTTCTAGGTTTAGAGTTTTAGAGAATTAGTTCATAACTTATAAATAAAAACTTGAATATTTCAAATAGACACTTCTACTCACTAAACATTTTTTCATAAAATAAATACTCTTAAAAATAAAAACATGTCTACTTCCACATTTTACATAGCTTAACTTTTCTGTGGTCACATCATTGACCTTATTCATCTTTATATCTTGTGAAAAAATTTTGAAAACATGGGAAATGAATAAAAATCCTAGTAAGAAATACATAATGAATGAAAACTATTGTTTTTTATAAAAAACATGTAATCCATGAACACATTATCATAATGTAATAATTTTCACCTTAAAGAAGTATAAAAAACAATTGAATGTATGTAAGATAATTGATTGCCCATTTTTTAACCAAAATATTACAATAAATCCAATATAATGCAACGTATAGCATATATAGGTAACGTGGGACATAAACATAGTTAAATGGAATAACTATAAAGTTGAATTTTACACATATCACTAGATGGAATAGCCATACATCCTACTTCGAAACATAATGAAATAGAGGTTATAACGCAACAACCAAACATTGGTTTGTCAAAGACCCACCTGGAATTTGGTTTATCACGTAACCACCCATAAAATGTCCATGTCCCATTATATAATCATAACACATATAATATTTTAAACATCAATAGTTTAGTAATAACATTTTACATGAAATCAAAACATATCATTTCAATATATTGAAATATTCAATCCATTTCAAAAAAACATTTTCAGTATAAAAATTCCCAAAAATGGAATAAGGGATTTCTTTTCTTTTTAAAAACATTATGTCTTATTAAGGAAGAAAAGAAACGATTACGGGGGTGGAAGGGACATTGTTGAAGAATACGTTGAAAACATTCCATTTAACATTTTAGTAAAACACTTCATAGAAAAAACATTCCATTTGAATTAACGTAAAAGTAAAATGGGTTTATTAGACAATGTATAAAAGAAGGATGTGTATATTATCAAAATATGCCATAGTGAAAGGAGATTGAGACAAAGTCTCATACCTAATATTGGACATGAATTGTTCATTCTTAAATTTCCTAAATAATCAACATATGTTAATTTCTACTATCATTAGATCCTTTTTTAATTTTATTATTCATTTTATTTCATTTATTACAATTTTATAAAAATGACATAATTGTTTAAGTTAATATCGTTCATTTTGTTGATATTGGGTACTTGAGTCAAATATAATCATGTTATAATTACAATTTGTCCATGTGGTCAAAATTATTTTCTCCCCAGAATATTATTCATATATATATATCATATATATCTAGTATATATATATATTTATATTATACTATAACATTTTTATATAATAAATGAAATGAACCGTTCATGGGGATGGTAAGTCGTAAGTACTTATGAACGCCTCTTTTATTTCTGTCTAATATTTAATGGCATGAGAACCAAATTTTACATAGGTATTTTATAATTTTTTTACAATATCATATTTTATATATGTTACAAAAGTTCATCATTTCCATACTTTATATCATCCATGTATGAAATGAACAATTTATATCACTTTGAGGGGGCGGTAGTCCGCACTTCCTCAAATTAAATTATTATGTTCACATTTCATGAAAAGCATAAAAGTATGCAGTTAATAAAAATTACAGAATAAAAAAGAATATATAAACATAAAATATATCATATAAATATTATTCCATCATAATTGAAACCATGATAGGTGGTAGATGATAATTTAATAGTCATCATTTCATGTGGCAGTAGTTTTTCGTCTATAGAAACAATATGTTTTAAATCTATTAGATGGGGGTATGTGTAAGTATTGTGTGAATACCTCTCATAAAAAGTCCCAGTATATGTATAATACTAGTTTTGTTATGTAATAAATGAATAATAATATAATATAGAGTGAAGAAGTAGAATATTGGAAGAAACATTAGAGAAAATTCTACATCTTAAAAATGGTTACTCCTTTTGAATTGATCCAAATGGCTTCCTTGAATTGCATTCTTCTTATGGTAAGGATTATTGGAGGAATATAGAGATGATGGGATCCTTTTGGATCAGATTTTGGAAGATCCAAGGGGCTTTATAAGTGTGATTATATTTTTTGGGGTGACGTCATTTTATAAGTGGGAGGAGGGGTACTTTAGGAAGGTCTTGATATATAATTTTATTATAAATTGAAATTATATTTTCAAAGGTTAAAAAAATTATTTAATTGACTTATATGATTATTATTATTCTAAATCCCCATAACCAATAGGTCTTAGACAAGTTTAGGTCCTAAATTTTACCTTATCTTTTATTATTTACCATTAGTTAAATAAATTAACTCTTACTATTCTTTCATGTATTTTACTAATATTAGGTTACTATAGTTAATATAAAATTGAAAAATACCCAAATTGAATAATTAATGAAATTTTTAGCATCATATATGTCATTTTTATGAATCATATGTTATTAGAGCTATTATATAATTAAATAAAATATTAATTGATTTAAAAACTCATTAATGAGAATTTTATACTATTCATATCATGAATTTTTTAATAATGTGTAAAAACTGGATTAATTTATAAAAACATAAATAATTCTAAGATAAAATGTCATAATAATCCATAGAATTAGTTTATGACCTAAAAATTTCAAAATAATTTCATTTTAATATTTATAATCTCATTTATTTAAAACATTCATTAATAAGCTATTCACTACATCACCAGTGTGTCAGAAATAAATAAATTTATTTAATATATAAAAATAATAAATAAAAAACCATGATGTAGGAAATATTATGAAATTTATAATGACTTTTTATTGTCTAAGAGTTAACTTATGTAACCCCATATAAAAATTATTTTAGTAAAAGATGCATGTTTAGGTTCTATTTAGCTTAATATTAAATTAAAAGTAATTTGATGTCATTTTCACACCCAATTTGCTCTATGGGATCCTAAAATCGATCCAAAGATGCACCTAGTATGAAATGTCTCATAATATAGGGTTAGGATGTGTGTTAGTGTAATTTAATATTATTATAATATTATTTTTTAACCTAATTTACAAAATTTACCTTTTTACCATTGTTAAGAAAATATTTACTGAAGATTCTATTCATAATATATAAAATTTAAAGGTAACTATTTATAAAATTATGACCTCTTAATTATTTATATTGATTTTTTTTTTCAAAATTAAAAACATAGTAGTTGCGGAAATTAATTTAAAATTAATTTTCATTGTCAAAACCGAAAAGCCTTTTTTAAGAATAAACAAAAGATTGACATGCGTTTTGGCCAGTTTCAATGTTAAATTATTTCCAATGAATAAAACTGGATTAAATGATAAAAAACTAATTACACTTTAAAACCAATTATGTGGACCATATAATGTTATTAATAAATTATATGAAAGGAAAATTTTCACTTAAAATGTAGTATTTTTCACTATTCATTAAAAAATGAACTTATTCAGTAAAATACCAAGCAATTACCCAATGTAAATTTTAATATAATGCTTCTAAATAATGTGTTTATTTTAATCAATTGGAACTTAAAAAATAGACAATAACTAGATTAAAAAATGGTTACCCTTCAAATGGCAGTCCATTACCCTTTTAAAGAATATTACAGTATTTTACGGTTAAAATCGAATTCATTCTTATTTTAATCCTCTATAGTTTATTGGATAAATACAAAGTCATTTAGCCTACATGTGTAATCATAATGTAGTTAGTTATTTTCATTCCAATGAATAAAATGACTATAAGTTAACTACCTTTTAAAATAATAGTATTATTACATTAATTTTCAGTATAACTTAATGTTACATGTAATGTATGATTTTGGAGAAGCCCATTGTTGTGTGTTGTGTATGCTTTAAAAATTGTTTCCCCTTTAACATTAAATTAATATATTATTATGAATAATTAATATAAAACAAAATTATTATTTTATATATACCTGTGTTGTTACATCCTTCCCCCATTTGGGAAATCGTGTCATCATAATTTTAAAATTGGGCTCGAAAAAATGAAAAAAAGTCCCACATATGAATCAAAAAACAACAAAACTATCACATTAAAACAAAAAAAGAGAACTATAAGGGACACATGAGATATAAAATACTTGGATTCCATGGAAACATGGATATGGAAGGCATAAATAACCGTCACCTTTTGTTGGAGAGTGGTAGAAAACATGACTAGGAAAAATTAGCAACCAAAAAATCAAAATGTTGTGATGGATTAAATAGTCTTTGATTCCCCAATAATAAATGTTAATAGAGAATGTATTTTTGTTTTAATATCCCTTTCATAATTTTATAGAATTTTTTTATGACATTGACTATGGACATAAGGAAATATACTTACTTCCCACATAGAGTTTCATTCTTTAATAAGTTTATACCAAAAACTCATCATTCCTCCAAATGATGAGTATTCAGGATAACTTAGGCACACAGGAATTGCTAGAATGTACATTTGGATAATTAAATATTCCAAAAAATATTAACTACATATTTCCCTAATATTTTGATTTTAACTAAAAACAATATGGCGTGTACCGGATCAGATAATCCCCCAAAAGGATAATCCTTTATAAAAATAAATACTACTCTTAATATCCTATATTGAACAAACAATACACAAAGATAAATAAATACCTTTATTTACATAATTATCATTGAAATTATTAAAAACAAAACAATCTAATATTGAATCCCAAAACAGAGCATAATTTGATCACATAGTATTCTACGATGAATCATAACATTAATCTCTAAATAACATATACTACTCTTAAAATCTCATAAAAAAGTAATTAAACTAATCATATATTTTCAAAGATAGGTTATTCATTTACATAAATAACCCAAATAGACATATTTCTATAATAGAACATTGATACATCCAAAATAATATTTCAACCATTACTTTATAAATGAAAATATAAAGTATATGATTTTCCTTAGGCTTATTGTGTTCCCAAAAGATAAAAAATCTATTAAAATAACCATTGTAACTCAATCAAAAAATCATTTTCTTATACTAAGGATATTCATTTCATAAAACATAATTTCCCAAAATCATCTTACCCCCGATCCAAAAAATCATTTAACTAAAAAGAACTAGTCGTACTGACCAGGGACTTCATGTAGTCCAGTTGTAGGTGATGCGCCCTTGTGGCCAATCAATTGTCGGTTAGAATCCCGTGGCCATGCCGAATGTGACAATTTCTCACCCATCCCAAATTTTTTCCTTTTTCTAAAACACTATAATTCAAATATCATTCTCAAAGATAAGATCATTTACTCAAAAAATTACCATAACATTTTTTATCCTCAATGTGTATGTCAATACATTCCATATTGAATCCCAAAATGTAATAACCATTTAACACCACAAAAACAAATGATTATATGAACCAATAATGTTATACATTATGTCTGTACAAGAAAAGATAATTCTTTCATGAATTACATTTTCACATATCAAACATCATGGTTACACTTACATGAAAAGTCTTCCAAAATAATCCCATCATCAAAATAGCCTTTATTCATTTAAGAATTTCATCATCCTAAAATATACCATAACTCTTGAATCTATTTTATGTAAAATTCTTAGGCATTCAATTTTGTTGATGATGCAATAAGAATTATTTTCCAACATATTCTATAATATTCTTTCCTACAAAAAAAATTCATGAATCATATCCTACGATTCAATAATGTCAAAACATCATCTATGAAATAGTCTATAAAATTCTTAGGTCATTGCTAGTTTCCTAATCTTTAATTGGAATGGAATTAGGTATTGGTAAGCATATATTTGTATGATACTAATGACCTATTCCCAAATAAACTTTTTAGGAAATATATTTGTGTAATGACCATGCACACCACATTTAAAACATTCAATTTATCCCTCTAAAATAACTTTTTTCACATTTATATTGCCATCTTGATGAATCCTTTTTCTATAGAATGTTATTGTATATGAACTTTATTACCACATATAGAGCATATTCTTGTCCATTTGATGCATATTACTACCTATTTTTTCTGCATCCTTGACACATTGGTTTTTAATATACTTTTCTTTATGATTATTAGATAAACATCTGTTGGGCTTTGTTTCTCTCATTTACGATGCCTTATAAAAAAACCACAACAGTTTAGATGGTAAATCTTGACTCCATATAGTTGGTTGAGAATAACAACAAGAATAATCATTGTAGATCCAATTTCATTCAATTACTTATTTTAAAAACCATCATAGTTTTCATCAAATCCATTTTTAATTTGGTTCCTACTAGATCCAACCATTTCAAAAAACCAAAATGATTAGTGTGAGAATATCTTTAAAATCATCATATAATATCTTATGTGGAGGGTAAAAACTATGTTATACTTATTCATGTTAATTTAAACTCATTAAATTTTTCTAAAATGAATAAGACTCATTATAATATTCTAACCATTATGGTTATATCATTCATGATTAAATAACACCCTAACATATAATTTTATATAAACCGACCACTGATACTGACTATAATGCCCAACCCTTAAACATTACCTAATCTTATGCTAAGTCAATAATTATACATTTATGATCGTTTTAGGTTTAGTTATTTTAAGAATTAGGTCATAACTTACACCCAAATCCTGAATATTACATTTATACACTTATACTAAATATCCATTTTTCATAAAACAAAAATTATTAAAAAAGAAACATATCGCGTTCCATGTTTTATAGTGCATGACTTTTCCTCTATCCCATTATTTGCACTATTTATCTTTAATTCTTATTAATAACATTAGAAAAAATGGGATGAGAAAAAAAACCTCAGTAAGGGATACATAACGAAGGAATACTATTAATTTATAAGAATAATATGTCACTAGGAATGATTTATCATAATGTAATACATTCCCCCTTATAGAAGTATCCAAAACAATTTACTGAATATAAGGTCATTTATTACAATTTTATGTATCCAATAGTTCACCATAAAAAAACATAGAAATCATTAAATATCATATATAGGTAACATGGTACATAAGCATAATTAAATGAAATAACCATACAATCGACTTCCAGACATATCCCTAAATGGAATAGACATATGACCAACTACCATACCCAATGCATAAAAGATTATAATGTAACCACCCGTCCTGGGGGTATCATGGAACCACTTGTCATTTTTATTATCATGTAACCACTGGTAAAATGTCTAAGTACCATTATATAATAATAACACATAAAATTTAACAGATATCAACATTTTAGAAAAAAAATATTTGAAATAAAATGATATCATTTCAAGATATTTTTTTAAGTGGGTTATGGTCAAAAGACCAGAACATAGAGCTTTATTCAAAAAGATAGAGTCACAAACAAGTTACATCAGATGGAAAGAGGGCAATTTTCTAGAATCCATAACAAAAATAGGAATTATCTCTGGCGGGAGTTCATTCTTCCAAGTGATATCATGACAGACTCTCAAGTTGGCAAGCCCATTATCGATCATATTAGCCTCCCGATAGGTATGAGTGGCCATAAAGTTGAGGTCGTTGAGCGCAGCGAGGCAATCCTTCCATCATGGGGTGAGAGACCATGCCAGATGAACATCACCCATCCAGATGGCTTGTACAATAGTAGTAGAGTTGCTCTCGATCCAGATATTCTTCCAGTTTAAAATCATTTCATAGGATACAACATGAATGGTAACATGCATTTCTTCCTCTAGCGCAGAAGCATTTCCACAGCCTCCAAAGAAACATCTGAGGATTCAGTCCTGATGGTCTCTGAAAATTCATATGCAACCAGCAAGACCAAGATTGCCTTTTAAAGCTCCGTCCACATTTAGCTTAATTAATCCAGGAAGAGGATCCTGCCATAGGACTTCAATAGTGTAGCGAGGCTTCGAGAAGATACCCTTGACGCCAATTCGGTGAAGGGTTTCAAAATCTGTGACAGAATTGTCACAAAAATCTTCTTGGATCATATTCGCTTCCTATTTCAAGATATTTAAATACTCATTATATTTCAATAAACCATAATAAATACCAAATTTCCCATAAATAGAAGAAGGTATTTTTTTCTTTTAAAAAATTAGAGGCTTATTTTGGAAACCAAGTAATGGTTATGATGATAGAGAGGTCATTTTCTTTTCATACATTAAAAACATTAATTTTGTAATTTAGTAAATTCTTCATAGAAATATTATTTAAATTGAATGATATTTAAACTCAAAGGGGTTTATTATAAACTGTATAAAATAAAGATGTGTGTATTATCAAAATATTTCCCAATCGATGGAGATTGAGATGAAGTCGCTTAGCTCATGTCTGACTTGACTCGTTCATTCTTTAATTTACTAAATAATAAAAATATGATAATTTCCACTTTCTTTGGAACATATTTCATGTTTATTAGTCTTTTTATATAATTTATTACCATGATATAAAAATTACACAATTTTTTATGTTAATATCGTTTGTTTTGTCGATATTGGGTAAATGAGTAAAAAATAATCTAGTTATAATTAAATATTTTCCATGTGGTAAAAATTACATTATCACTAGAATATTATTTCTATATATATCATATATTTCAAGTAAATAGGTATTTATAATATTCCATAACATTTTGTGTTATGAAAAGAATTGCACTGTTCATGAAGATGGTAAGTCGTACGTACTCATGAACAATACTTTCATTTCTATTTCATATTTGTTTGAATAAAAACATAATTATACATAGTAATATTATAATTTTTTATAATATAATATTTTATACATGTCACATAAGTTCATTAACACCAGAATTTCTATGTTCCATGTATGGCATGAATGAGTTGTATCACATTGAGGGGGCGGTAGTCCATGCTTTCTCAAATGAAATTATCATGATTAAATTTCATAAAAATAATATATGACTATTATAAATATAATTAAAGAATAATAAAGATGATATAAACATAATACATTTCATATAAATATAGATCCATTAAAATGGCCCCTATGAGAGGTGAATGGATATAATTAAACCATCATTGTTTCACCAGGCAGCAGTTCACCGTAAACAGAAAATGAATTTTCTAAATTAATTCGATAGAATTGTGTGTAAGTGTAGTTAGAATTTTTCTAATAAGAACATACTACTATATTTATTATATCATTGTTTTTATGTAAATAAATAAAAAAAATAGAATATGGATTGAAGAAATACAATATTTGAAAGGAACATTATAGAAGATGAAGCTCTTAATATGGCTAACTCTTTTTGATTTGAGCAAAAAAGGATTACTTGAATTGCCTTATTCCTGACTTAAGGTTTCTAGGAGGAAGAGAGGGTTTTTGGGAGATTATTTTATGAGTGGATAGATGATCCAGGGGGCATGAAATTTGTGATTAAATGGGATGGAGTGAATCCCTTTTATTAGAGGGAGGAGGGGTACTTTGGGAATGTCTTGAATGATTATTTTATTATAAACTGACATTATATATTTACATAGTCCAAAACATATTTAATTTAAATATAAGATGATAATTTTTATAAATCCTCACAACCAATAGGTTTTAGACAAGTTATGTTATAAAATTAACATTATATTTTAGCTTCAACCCCTGTTAAATAAATTATCTCTTACCATGTCTTCTAGTATTTCCATAATATGTGGTTAATATAGTTACCATAAAATTACAAGACACCAAAAATGGATCATTAATGATTTTTGTAAAATTTTATTTTTTATTTTTCTGAATATTATATTTTTGTACTATTATTTCATTTATTAAAATTTTAATTGAATAAAAAAAACATTTATGTCAATTTTTATACAATTCATATCATGACACCTTTTAAATACCTTAACTACTAGATTACTTCATAAAAACATAATTAATTCCAAGATAACAATTCATACTCATCCATAAAATTCGTGGATGACATAAAAACATTCAAAATAAATTTATTTTAATATTTATAATATCATTTATTTTAATGTTTCATTAATATGGTAATCACTATATCACGTTTGTATCACTAATAAAATTATTTATTCGATGTTTAAAAATAATAAATAAAATAATTTGATTTTTGAATTTTTTTTATATTTATAATTACTATTTATAGTTGAATAGAACACTTATATGACAACATATAAATGTTGTTTTATTAAAAGATACATGTTTAAGTTATATTTTTCTAAACATTAAATTAAAATTAATTAAGTGTCATTTTCACACACTAGTTGCTCCATGGGGTAATATAATTGACCCAAGGATTCCCATTATCTGAAATATCTCATCTGATAGGGTTAGGACATGTGTTAGGGTAATTTAATATTCTTAATATATTATTTTTTATACTTATTGACAAGATTTACCCATTAACCATGTAAAATAAAATATTTACTGAAGATACTATTCATAAAATCTAAAAATAAAAGGTAAATATTTAGACAATTTATACATCATGATTCCAAATATGGAATCCATTTTTCCAAATCCAAAACACAAAACTTTTAGGAAATAATTTAAAATTAATTCCCATTTTCAAAATTGAAAAGTGTATTTTTTAGAAATAAAAACTATCAAAAGATTGACATGTGTTTATATCCAATTTAAATGTTAAATTACATAAACTTACCAACATTGGATTAAATTATAAAAATATAATCTAATTACACTTTAAATCCAATTAAAATACAATGTAATCATATAATAAATTTGAAAGAAAGCCAGTTATGACTTAAAATGCAGTATTTTTTACTATTCATTAAAAATTAAAATTATCATAATAATAAAAATAATATACCATTAGTTAATATTTTTTTCATGATTCAAAATAAAAATATTATTTTGTCAAATTTCACTTATTAATTTGAAAAAAAAATTGATTTAAAAAGTGTACCCTATCAAAAGGTGGTAAATCATCCTTTTAAAGAATATTAGAGTATTTCTTGTTTAAAATCATTTTCATCATTTTTTTAGCATGTTAAATATAGTGGATAAATGTAATGGAATTTAACACACATGTTTAATCATTATATATTTAGTTGTGTTCATTCTCAGCAATACAACATCTATGAGTTAACTACCATTTAAAATATTAATGTTATTATTATTATATTTTGTATAACTAAACGTTGTGTGCAATGTACGATTTCAGAGATGC
The DNA here is from genome assembly GCA_963277665.1 of Viscum album. Lineage (NCBI taxonomy): Eukaryota > Viridiplantae > Streptophyta > Magnoliopsida > Santalales > Viscaceae > Viscum > Viscum album. The sequence continues at coordinate 1,236,389,974 of OY728164.1, forward strand.
CATTTGTTTCTTGCCTATTAAACTATCAAAAAAATAATACTCCTTAACATAAAATTATTTACATATTAATTTTAATTAATAGAAATAAAAAATTATTATTCTATAAATACGTGGCTCATTTCAGATGATACCAAAAACAGAGTTCAATCTTAGAGATTTATTGATCCCCATAAATCTTGTAAAATAAATCATCAATCCCTGTGAGAGTTTAGTTTTTATTCACCGTGATCCAATTATGTTTTATATCTTCAATTCATATTCATTTTGATATACACATATTCAATTAAATGAGGACATGTGATCTATATGGAGACACACATGGTAAACTTAATACCTTCTCAAAATGATATTGATGTTATTTCCTTTATTCCACTAACTACACAATTTACATTCTATATGGGGTCAATGATATCAGTTATGATCTATGTACGAGTTCAATATTGAACTCTAACTCCTATTCTATGGGAGTTCCATGTTACTCTTTCAAAAAGGATTTAATGTATTTTTTAATTGAGGGAACATTTTATATTTTTATAATTTCAATTTTTTTTCACTCTTGACAAATAATCTCTATAAATAAGGCTCTGGGAGGTGCTTATGGAAATACCTCAAGACAATATATCTTTAAATTTAATAAAACTATATTTTATACATTCAATTGTACTAAAATTTCTTATATTCTATATTTTATCATATAATTATACTATGTTATATTGTCCATGACTTTTTTAGTTTTGAATTTTAAAATTGGAATGACTACTATATTTGGGATGAGATTTCACGTCCCAATAATAATAATAATAGAGTTTCTATAAAACATTGTCTGTTAGATAACCTCTCATGGTGTATATACTGATAAATATAATTGTAGAAGTTTAAGGGTTAATTATATATTGATAGTTTACATAGATGATATAATGTAATACATTGAACCATAATCAAACTAAGTACTTGCTATCTTTTAGATGACAATGATTGTACCTACCACCACATCATTTTTGGACTCTACTTCAACTAATGTAATTGAAAAATATTTTCATTTCTCCCTTATCTAGTGGTAATGGTTATGGTAATGGAAGTTTCCCTCAATTACATTTTACTTTGGAAAATTAATGGAAAAGTTTGCAATCTATCCACATGTGAATAATTTTACTTCAAGAGATTCATGCACCATATTATCATTGTTTTTAGTGTTGAGTGATTGATACCTCGCTTCTCTTTGAATGTTTCATGCTATGTGGTGATCTATTCTGATATTTTTCACTCTCTGATACCAATAATTTAGTTCTGATAATTATTCATCCAATATTTGTATCATGTTGTAATTTGTACTTTCTTTCTTTCCATTCTATGACCAAAATTATTAATTTATTTTTGGTACATTACTCTCTTCATTTAATTCACCCTATGTGGCCATCTCATCTTTCTAAACTCCAGCTCGACATTAATTCTATATCAGACAAAGACAACATTGATTTCATAGTCTGACAAGACAATTTCATCTTAAAATGGTGTCTAAATCCACCAAATAATCTATCAAAAATTCTATTAGGATTCATAACAAACATTGACATGTGTCAATAATGTAACTTAAATATCATTTCATATATTCCCCCTAATTCAATTTTCTTCTTCTTTAATTCATTGAATTTCTTCAACGTTTTTGTTAACATTAAAAGGGGAAATCATATTTTAAAATATATCCTTGAACTATTTCCACACCATTTCATCAATCTACAATGAGGACATGGAATTATTAATCAGTGCCAACCACTGATCGACATATTCCTATATGAGGTATTCTAATATGGTAATAATATCTATCATTGAATATATTTGTACAAAAAATAAACTTTTTATGGAGGTAACACAATGTTCCATAATTAATTGATGCATATATAGACTAAAATATTCTTTTCATTTATGCATGAAGGATTCAACTGAAAGATGTTCCTTTATTTGTGAACTAATATACTTTATGCAGTTTCTGTTTATTTTACATGTCTTAATTTAATTTATTCATAATAATCAGTAATTTTTCTACTCCAACTTCCCCCATATTTGTAATTCAATCTCTATGTTGACAATTTTATTAATTGTTTTAAAACAGTATTCTATTTCATATAATTTTTAATATAGAAATAGAAATCTTATGTAAATAAATTATTACTGTTATGAATTTATTAATAATAATTTAAAAGTGTTGAGTTATATTAATATTTTCTAATATCAGGCTTCTACGATGATATAATTTTTTTTCATAACAGTAGTTATACATTTTATTTATGTACTTCATAATATAATGTATATGATTTTTATTAACCAAAGAGTATCACCTTTTAGTGTAAAACTGAGAGTGATGAGTGGCCAATTGTTGTGCCTGAGTTCCTTATTGATTCAAGCTCAATGTAGTGTTTTCAGGTGTATCCACTAGGTACATATTTAATAGATCAATATCAACTTGTTCAAATGGGAACATGGATTTCAATTATTGGAAACCAATTACATACTACATACCAAAATAACATGACATTTTATAGTATTTAGACTTATACTTAGAGTATTAATAATTTTTTCAAATCCTAATTCCAAAAAATAACTAATCTATCATTTAATTCAAACATGGGTCCCACAACATTTTATTAGATAAATCATTAACATCATCAAACCGAATTCGACAATATAAATGATCATTGAGGTTTAATATCATGGAAGAATAAACATAATACATTATTGAGAAATAAACATATCATTAATCCCATCCACTCTTTACAGATATTCAATGGTTCTTCCAAGCATACTGTTAATTCTTTTCATATCCTAGTGATGTTCATCAAATAATGGGGTGATCATAAAGATTGGAAAAGGAATAAAAAAAGGAAACATCATCACATGAGAAAGTTGAATATCAATAATGAATAATCATATGAATATGTGGTATATCATAATGAAAATAAATTGTATCATCTCATTGAAATATGGATAAAAAATAAAAAGTGGATATTGATAATCATTTGACCAATGTTTGTCACCAAGGTGTCAAAATCATTATTTCGAATTTTATTCAGTATGATATCATAAGAATTTAATTTATAGAAAATAATTATTTATCCAATTCATTGGAATACTATAAGGGATCACCCTATTTATCTATTAAATCATCTAAGACACAATAGACATAACATAAATAATTGATTCAATAACCCATGGAAATAACTAATATGATTCATTGTAAAACAATTGCGCACAATATTCTTATGGCCTTGAAGAAAACATATGTTTTACCCCATGAAAAGGAAATATGGATTTTGTATATGTATATCATAGAATAAATAGTCCATGTATACATAATGGTGAATGAAGTTGGAAATCACTACTGCAAATAAGATCAATGCCAACGATTTTCGGCAAACCGTTGGTATAGTTTACTAATTTGGACTTATTCCAATGGGTTGTCCCAAACTATTGGTATAGGGTCTCTATTATGTACCTATGCCAATGGTTTTGGCTAAACCATTGGTATAGGTTTATAATAGAGACCATATACCAATAGTTTTGGACAAACTTTTGTCATAGGTCCCCCTATACCAATTGTTTGTCAAAAACTGTTGGTATAGGTCCCAAAATCAAAGAATATATACAATTGTTCTCAAAATAGTTGGTATAGTTACATGTATTTTTATGGATTTTCCTATAGAGAACAATAAATAAATACAAATTTAAAATATTTATAATAATTCATATATATATATATATGAATCTATGTTAAAAAAAGTCAGCTTATGTTAGTGGTTTGGTCATTCAATCATAAACCGTAGGTTCTGGGATCAAAACCCACTGAATGCTTCTTTTATGAAATATATATACCTATGGTTTTATTGAACCGCTGGTATAGATTTTTCATATTTCTTATACCAATGGTTTTTTAACACTATTCATATAGACTTATCCCCACAGATTACTAGCTAATGGGTCTCCAAACCGTTGGTTTATGATATACCAATGGTTTGAAATCCTATACAAACGGTTTCAAACCATTTTTATAGGCTATTTTTCTATTAGTGAATGGAAGAGGATTGTGTATTTATATGATGAATGTATTTCAGGGAAAAGAAAAACATTCATAAACCAATTTTGGCAAACATAATTATAAACAAGAAGGATTATGGAAGAAAATAATTACTGAGATTAGATTTAGCACATTGTTAAAAAAAATTATTTTGGTAATTAAAAAATATAATGGGTAAAAATAAATAGGTTGTACAAATAAGAAGACACAAATTCAAACTTACTTAAATGAAATATGAAAATATGAGGATTCTCTTACATCGAATAGTATCTTCCAAAATCATAGAGGGGGAAGCCATAGGTCCTTGGAGACACTATGGAAAACCTTATAAGGAATAATTTTAGTTTAAAACTTCATAAATTCTTGGAATTCTAACTGGGAGAAGAAATGTTGGGGAAAGGGTTTAATTTTTACAAGAGGATGGTGGGTTTGTATATGATTAAATATTTAGTATTTTATTACATTAGACAAAAAATTGTGATATCAATCAATTAAAAACATATTTAAATAATATTTATTAAATTAAGAGTGTGTTTTGTAATTAACACCATCCCTAAACTGAACTAAACCTTCCAAACCATCAGATTATTGATCATAAATCAAAAATAATTTTTTTCATTAAAACTCATTTTTTTGAACCATTAAATATTATAATTTATTAATTAAAACTAATAATTTTTAAAGAATTATTATACCTAATAAACAATGGCATTATTAAATTAAAATTTTATCAAATTTTTAATTCTTGATAAAACAATAATGATGTCAAAAAGTCATTGTGATTTCTTTGAAAGTTGAATTTTTCACTCTTTCACTAAAATTTTTCTCTTTTAAAATTTCTTAAAAAACAACCCTAAAATACTTTTAATGTAATGATTCATAAAATTTAATCCTTTTAATAAAAAAATTCTCTACATATTAGTATTATAATTATCAAATATATCATTATATTAATAATAATTAATAGTTTGATAAACAAAATCAACATTCATCCCATTATGAAATGTAACTTTGGATTAATTATAACATAGTATAATTAAAAAAAATATAAGGTTATTATGTTAAATTGTACTTTATTTAATAATTCTGAATAAATTTATTTTGACCAAATATATAAGTTGAAAACTATTGTATTCAGTGATTATATATATTGAACCAAATAAATAATTGAAAACTATTGTGTTCAATGATTATCATAATTTTGACCAAATATATAAGTTGAGAATAATAAAAGGATCGATAATATTTACCTATATATTGAAAATCATTCATATTTTTCAAAATCAATATCCATTCTATCAATTATGTTTATTTTTTTCATTATGAATTTTATATTTATAAATCTATATTTCATTGTTATAGCAATGTTCGTGTTTCAGATGATTAAAGGGTAACACAATGACCTTTTTTAATATTTTAATTTATTTAAATTTTTTTAGTCTTCCTATTATAATGTGGTGATTAATAATAGTCATTGTTTTAGACTAAATGTAAAATTCATAAATAATGGATTAATCTGTAGGTAGTTTTATTGCATGTTTTATACATCCAATCAATGTTTTTTATTAAAAAAATTCCATCTAGACCTATTATTTAAAAGTTTCCCATGAAATAAAAAATTTGTTATATGTTTTTTTATTGTATATATAAATACGTTTTTGAGAGGCTCGGGGTTCATTAGTAAAATAATGAAATCTGTTATTTTCTTTAAAGTGTGGAATATATACATGTATGTCCTCAATAAATAAATTATATGTATACCTAGGTAAATAACCTTGAGTGAAACATGGTATGTCCTTCACAATTAAATAGTTCGAGATAGAAAAATCAGAAGATAATTTTGTATAGCTTAATAGGGTTACATAATGAATCATTGGTGGGATTAGTGATAGTAACACATTCCTCAAATAAAATGGAAATCCCAAGGGAAATAATATATATATTTCAGAATATAATGAAGAAAGAAAATTTTTGAATTAAAAACAATATGTTAAAAAGGGAGGTTGAAAAAATGTTTCGGATGGAAATATCAACTGATTATTTTGAAAAAAATAAGAGGGGTACATAATGAATAATGGGATAGATTAATGAATGTGAAACATGTATCTCATTGAATCTAAATAATATTTTTTGTATGATGTATTTGTAATATCACATCAAATCAATATTAATTTAATGAAAAATTAAATAAAAAATTAGCGTTCTTGAATAAATATGTGAAGGAGAGGATCAATAATCATCAGAGGATGTTTTTGAAATATTAGGAGGAGTTTATTCTGAATATTGGGGCCCATTTATATTTCTCTAGATAAAAAACCAAATATATTATTCATGATAAAATTTTCTTATTCAATGAGAAATGAGAAAATTGGTAGGTTTATATTGGAAAAGAGAGGGGCGTTCATTTTTGTTTTTCAAACAAAGGATTCAGACTCAATAAAATAATTTAATCAAAAAATATCATCACATTTTTACCCATATTTTATTCTAAATATTATTAGTTTGAATTATTTTATATGTCCATGTAATGATAACATTAAAAAAATACCCATTGTGATGTGTAATTGAGTCATGCTAACAATGAGCTGATTTTGAAAACATTAAATTATAATATATATGATGTAGGATTCATAAAGGGTTTCGTAAAAACATCCAAATGAAATGAAAATTAAATTATTTTCAAGGGGAGATAAATATTTGTTCATGAGTACAAATTATGACACATATTACACTACATTATGGGTCATTAAGATGTTATAATACAACTAATATTTTTATACTGTATTTTATTTTAACGAAAATTATGATTATCTAATGAAATTATCAAATGTTGATCACTGGATGTTGTAGATTTATTAATTATTAAATTATATTTATTTTATCAACAAATATCTAAATATGATAAATTACATATTTGTATCAATATTTAATTTTAATTGAAAAAAAATGTTTTCATAGAATAATATCTTGCTAACCATTATATAATTACATTTTTTATTTGTAAAAATTTAATATCATTTATATTAAACATACCCTATTAGATAATATTTTTTTTATTAAAATATAATTTAATTCTTGAATTTTTTGAGATTATTTTGTTAAATGAAATTTAATATTACATAAAAATAGAATTTTTGTATATTTATTTTTAAAATATAATTTTTACCAGACATATTACAAAATAATTTAAAAAGTTAATATAATAATAAATAAATATAATCAAATTTTTAATTAAAACAAAATAAAATTATGAATATTTTTAGTTCAGAGACACATTACCCATTATAACATTAAGTAATTCCATAAAGGTATGGTATGAAATAATTAAATATTATTGGTGTTGATTGATGAACATGGTTTGGGTTGGGATCTCAATGAGCATGAAATTCTCCCATATATGGTTTACCATATGATTTAGTTTTATAATAATTTATTGGGATTGTTAAATGGATAAAACTGCAGTTTCTAACACCTTTAGAAGCAAAATTAAAAGGTATTTATAGGCTATAGTCTTATATGTAAAGGCCATCACTTCTTTCCTATCTATCATTTATATTTATCATATCCCATAATATATATAGATCATATGATCAATTTTTAATGGATTATATACCAAACATCATCATCCATAATGGTGTTTAAAATGTTATAATTTATATTGTTCTAATATAAAAATTGAATTTCATGGGTTTTCTATGTTTTTATTACATAAATAAAGAACTACTTATTTTTAGAAAGAAATTTCATTTGAAAATGTTCAGGTTGCTACATCAACTCTATCCAGCTTCAGGATTGAAATAACATGAAATATGATTTACCATTAATTATCATTCCCATATAATAATTATGTACGTTAACTTGTAGATTGTTTTAAAATTTAAATTTAAATGTTTTATATTAAATCAAAATATTCCCTTAAGATCAAGAATGCTGTTAATATTTTGAATTGATGAGAGGAATAATTTAAACTATTTAATTTTTTTATTGAAAATAAAATGATAAGAAAAATATTTTTTATTCAATTGTTAATGTAATAAGTGTTAAAATTATTCTTTTCTAAATTATTATTATTCAAATTAAATTATATTTTTTTTAAAATACACTATACTCCATAATATTATTTTCCATCGATCATTAAATAGCGGTGAATAATTAAACTTACCCAAAATATTTTTTAAGGGAATAATGATTGATATTTGACCTAAAAATTTTAAAATGATCATTTCAATGTGATGAATCTAATAGAAACTTTGCAGCATCGATCATACCGAACATATGAGTTAATATTACATTTTATTTTTATGAATATAATTGTTTGTTAATTTATTTCTGATTAATTTATTTAGATTGTAGTTTCATAATATAATAAAATGTTATGTACTGGATCCATCCAAATCAATTAGTAAAAGAATATAATGTTCATGGGTGTCCAAATATTGAATATATATATATATACATTTAATATATTTTAATAATTTATATTTAATATCCACTAAATTATATATCGGTCAATTGGCCTACATGGGTAAAATTTTGTATTGGAATAAATTCAAACTATATAAAAAATGAGGAAAAACATTTAAGAAAAAAAATTCAATTAGAAAATTAAGAAATAAGTATATGATTAATTTAAATGTATCAGATATGAAATGCATAGATAAGAAAATAGAAATTTAGGAATTTGGAAGCATTTACAAAAGTTGATGATACAACTAAAAAAGAATTACATAATATATAATGAAAAATTGAAATTTCTCTATTGTGAAAAACATAAAATATAAAGAAATATTTTATGTTATTAATATTTTTACTTTAATGTCAATGGTTAAATATATAATAAGAATATTCTTATTCTTATTCTTATTACTTTTCATAAATTAACATGTGTGAATATTTTTTTGTAAGAATAAGAATAATTGAGGGTGTCAATCTTTTTGGTGATAAAAAATATATTTTTTACATTATTTTTTAATAAATAAAATTATAATTAATAATTTAGAATTAATTAATTCTTGATAAAAATATGTGTGACACATATATTTTAAATAAAATATTAGGATGTTAAATTATTGATAATTATTTAATGTATTATTTACTAATAGAAATTATATATATTGTCATATATATTAGTATAATTAAGTATATAATTACTTATTGATAAATATGGAATTATAAAAATAATATATAAATATTATTATCATTAGAGACTCAAAGATAATACATAAATTAATTTTTATTAATAAATTTATAAATTTAATGAAATCAAGGATATGGATTGGGTTCCAATAGTACTTATTAACTAACTCTATAAGCAATACACACATTATGTATCATTAGATAATAGGTCTTGACTATCATGATTGAAGAACTTCATATATTGGGGATACTCCGTTAACAAATCCACTGGTCCCACATGTTATTTACCATTCTGGTACATGCTATGTAGGTTTACATAACAAAATTGGGAATTCATTGAACATACCCATAAATCACATTATTACTACTTTTAATGTAACGAGGAAGTACATGTAGTTCACATGGAGGATTAAAGTGATTTTAATATTTTCAGTGATGGTAATAAGAATCAATAATATAATAAGACTATTATGAGTATGTTTACAAGTAATTTATTTTTACATTTAACATTTCTAGATTGGGATTATTAATATGGGAATTTGAGTAGTTGAGATTTATAGATTCATATTGATGATGAAATGTGAGAGTGGACAATTAGAGAATCCCTGTGGTCGGTAACCCATTTGAGGAATACTTTCTTTTAAGGAAAATGTCCTCCATTTCTCTTAGGGAATTGGGATCCCATTCATAGTTATGAGGCATGCATGATCTAATTATGAAGTTGGTATCTCTATATGATAATTTAATCAATTAAAAAAGGTTTTTAGTTCCTCCATATTGGTTATTAATCACTCAAAAAATGTGTCATCCATTGTGTTGATGGAACCCCATTAATACTGTTATTCAGTGATCACATATAAGTGATATTGGTGATATGACCTGGGTACCCATGTTTTTATAGTTATATGGTTAATTTTGGTTAATCTATAGTGTTTATAATATATATAGGTGATCAATGTTCATTAATCAAACAAGGTGTGGTCCCACTCCATATTTTTATATTTTTGTGTAACACCTCGTAACGTCATTTCTGTGTGTTTACAATTATTATTTTCATAGATATCATATATTGTCTTTAGGATTGTATGATTTTGGAAAAAATGAAGGGATTTTTTTGTGTTTTATAGGTCCAAATAAATTTTTTTAATTCATGAGCATGTAAAGTAAATATTGTTGCAGGTGAAAACAAATAGTCATTAAGGTAACATTGGTCATCCAATGACTATGCAAGTGTTACTATTGGTCTACTAGGAACAAAGACCATCCAGTTGGATTTTTTGTGGAATTTATGTGGGAGGAATTTTAGTTCCACTAACAGTCATTTTAATTTCTATACACTCCCTCCACCTTTAATGGGTCTAAAAAACAAAGGGGTATCTCCATAGAAATTTTTGTATCACTATCAATTCATGGGTTATTGATGTGTCATGGGAGTGACTGGTGCCTATTAATATATATGATCTCATCTATGCTTTAAAAAACATTTTATATTTGATTAATATTTCTAAAACATAAAAACAATTATTTTAAGGAATATTACTAATTATTTATGTGCCTAGATTCATTAGATCAAGGATTTTTGGAAGATGAGAGTTAATGTTCATAATAATGGTGGTATTGACCCATAAATTTAAGTATTAATGTTCTTAAAGGTGAAATTTATGTGTGAAAACACCAATATAATGTAACAATGTACTTATCCAAATAATATATTTATTTTTATCCCTAAAATGATGATATTTAACATTATAAAATCCTCGAGCATCCCGAAATAATATAGAGACTGGGACATAGGATATCTTCTATGATGTACCAAACATTGGTATTTGAATGGGAAGCTACATTGGGAATCTAGAAGTGATGAGGCCATAATTAAAGACTAATTTTTCTCAACAAAATCTTAGGATGTGTCCTATATTTAATGAAAAATGAATTAATATATATATATTGATGATTATCATAATATTTTAAACCATTGATGGATTTGTCAATAGATAATTGGTTGACAAGGTTGTGATCTCCTGTTAATAAATTTGATTATATTATTTTTTATATTACTATTATATATAGCTGGGGGAACATAGATATATTCCATATATCATGTGTTCTCATTTATTTATCTATTATTGAGGGACATTGTGTGTATACATTGTAATTGGTATAACTATTATTATAATTAGTTTCTTACCTTGAATGTATTACATAGATCTGTGGGCCTATTATTATATATTGTTGGTAGAACAGGGATGGATTCATTGTATCTGAGGATCCAATTATTATATAATTTTCTGGGTATATGGACATAGTTATTTAAATATACTGTGACTATATAATTTTTTAATTGATTATGGTACTATGTAAAAAAATATCTAGCACTGGTTGAAGATTATATTGTCAACAAAGTTTTCCACATTGTACCTGAGGGTTATCCATTGAATTGTTACAAAATTATTAGTTTATACATATTTTATATATTTGAACATCATTATATACTTTTAATCTGATTGTATATTCTTTAGGATATATTGGTGGTGAACTACTATGTTTTAATCCCACCTTTCCAAGACCATTATTGATACATTAATAGTCCTCATAGTTTCATGTTTGAATATGTGTGAGACCCATGTAATGTATAGGTGATATGGTATTTATATATTGATACAATGATAGTGGTATTTATCATTTCATTATAACCATTTTTGGTATATATTCATATTTGGAATTATATTTGGGGTTTTTAATAAAAAATTCCATTATTTTATTTCAAAATGGTAATACATTTATGGATTATTTAAACATTTCATAATATTTGTTTTGTAATTATATATGATTAATAATATTATCATGATTTCAATTTTTATTATAGATATGACAAGAGGTAATAGTATCCCAATTACATCTTACAAGAATCTTTCCACTAGTCAAAGGCCTTCGATGTGTAGGGATGTGTTCTTGAGATCATATAGTGACTCATTTCATATACACATTTTACTACCACTTCAGGGATGTTACATGGTGACATGAGGATTATGGGGAAATAGTTTTATTGATGATATATTTTCTACATTGTCCATCAGTTCCTTGATTCATAAATCAATAATAGCCTAAACTCTAGCTGTTTGAGTATTCTACCTATTATAAATAATCATGATTGAGGTGTAACATGTTTTTAGGAAGTGGAATTTGGAATATATAATCTCTAAAATGTTTTATAAATATATTTATAGTTATAGGAATTGATTCACCAGAGATCTACGATGAAAAATGATGACATAATATTTCCTTTTGATCATATGTTTCATTATAGATAAACACATCTTGGTTTTTTTTATCATATGATGGTTTGATTAATTTATAGTTTCTTGACATTTGAAATGAAAATTTGTCTCATAATTAGTTGTTCATATCAAGGAATCCATATTGTAATACCTATACTCAAAACCACATGGGATTTATGAAAACATGTGTGTTGTTTTTGCATATTCTACATAGTATAGAGGAGGGGATGACTATTATAGAACTTGTTATTTATATATGTAGTAGATGATTGGTTGAACAAGGTGGATCCCTAGAAATTTTGGAGTGAGTATAATATATTCCACTCATATTTTCATATTTCATAGTATTTTTTATTATATATTATTGATATTCTATTAGGATTACCCATGGGGAATATTTTTTTTTCATGAATCCATTTTTATATAATTCAGTATTTATCTATATTCAGGACTGTAGTTATTTAAATTTATTGTATAACATTCCATATCAATTGTAGTTTTTTATACTATAATGAAGACTATGTATAAATAATAATATTTTTTGTCACTTAATAGATATTGTTCTATTGGAAGAAATATTATTAAGGCACACTCAACTCATCACCAACCTAAGATGGGTCCTAATGCCGTGGGTCATGTAAGACATTCCATATGACTAACTTATCCATTTAGGTAAAAATTATTTCATGGAATTCCTTGTGTATGATAAAATTATCTAAGTTAAATAAAATGATGCACTCCAATACAATCTTTATCTTAACTGATCTATGTATTATTCAATTTGTGTATTCAATTTCATTGATTATTATTTGTCATTTTTTATCATAATAGAGGATAGTTATGAATTATGGGTCATGGAATCTAATACTGCATCAAAAAAATAAAATATATGATATTGAGTTATTTTTTATTTTATTCCATAAAATGATGATACAATTCACATTTGGATGATTTGGTTGTGGAATAAAATTTCTATAAAATTCATATGTATACATTTCATTGTGATATTTGAATATGGTGAAAAGTCTTTTCATTGAATTTCTTGAGTCATTTGGATTTAGAATCTTATATTATTTTTGGTAATATAACATAGTGACCAATTCACAAAAAAAAAAAATTGGAGATCAGTATGTGTAAGAGATAACAACAGAATAATAACCAACGTTTGTATTTTCCACATTCCATCTCAATGCGATTAACGATGAAGATATTTTTATGCACCTATAGTTAATGTGATGTCATTGTTAGAGGAGATGGTAATAGATGTACAAATATTTTATAATAATTTATATGATTTTCAAATCTCTTAATTTTAAGGAGTATTACAAATGTTACACATATACTTTGGATTATTTTATACCCACCGTTAGAAGATTAATTTTTTGACATACATATGAAAATAATTTATGAAAAAATTACATTACACTATTTTTATATATATATATATTTCAATAAGATGAATCATTTGACACACGATGATAATTTTGGAATTAAAAACAAAAATTAATGATATTGGGATTTATGTTTAGATGCTTATGATTTTAGAAGAAAATGTTAATAAATTAGTGAAATATATAGATATTACACAAAAATATTATTTTTTTAAATGTGGCATGGGATCTCTAATCAAATCATGAATAAATTACCTAGATACCATAGGTTCCATGGTATTATAGTGGAAATTGTTAATAGATTTACTATGAAATCACCCATTTTTCAAATCAGTGAATCATTTTTAATAGTTGATATAGGAAGGATGTATTAATGTTAGTATGTAAATATTAAAATATTACCATTTATAATTTTTTAAATTGATAATCACATTTTATGACCGGATTATCAATGGAGATAATGGAAATTATAAGAACATTGGGGAAACAGAATTAACCATATTGTATTTATATTTATGTGAAATCAATGTGTATCAATCATATGATACATTACATACATTTTACATGTATTATAAATTTGAGTGTGGATTTTGAGTACAATTTATCAGTAATCATGAATATATATAATTATAGAATCCAAAAATTTAAATTGATTAACCATTCAAAAAATGTATATATTATTGTTTTGATCATTAATTTATTTGATGAATGTTTTTATGATATCATTGACAAGAACAAACATAGTTCATGGTATATAAAAGAATGTGTATTTAACACAAAAGTAATTGTAAATGAAATTTATTGGTAATAGGTATTATATTGATCAGTGATTTGATGATTTTATTTCAATAGTTGTGACTGTTTAATTACTCGAATATCATGTTGGATTTTCCTCCAATGGAAGGGAAAATAGATGAAGTATATGCCTCAAACTATGGTAGAGTTTGATATTTTAAAATATATTTGACTTAAAACATACCAATAATTTCTCCACCCATATTTTTATATAATTCTTGATGAATTCAAAATATCCATTGATCCATCCAATTTCATTAATTATTATAAGGGGATATGGATTTCCATATTTATTTAACCAAGGGGCCCTTCAAATTATTTATCAACATGAAAAAGTTTTTCAAGGAATTATAATAATTCAATTTTTTTATATGAATTCATGGTTCATTTTAGAATACTAGTTTTGAGTGGGACATTGGTTTGAGACATAGTGGAAGGATTTTTTCATTAAGGATTATCCATGAATCTTCTCAAGTACGTAGAATCCTATAGTGGGTATTTTTTTAATGACCATTTTTTTATATTGATTAAATTTTTAATTTATTTTTTAGGAATTATTTACGGATTCATTATAACAACTAACATAAAAAATGATAGAAATTTATATTGGAATTTATACTAGTCTTCAATAAGGGGAATCGTGAGAATTAGGATTCATATTCAAATTCATAAGGATAATACATTTGTATTTAAATTTTCATTTTTTGGATGTTTTGTTATATTTCGGATGATAGTTTTGATGAGTAGGTCTTAGTGTTGGAGTTGTTATTTCTATAAATTTATGATCATATTGTAATAGGAGGGGACATGATATAGCTAGAAATATTATTCTATGTTGAAATAGACTATCTCATGGATTATTGATATAGAGGATGTGGGTTTAGGATTATATTAAACCCATATTTTTATACACATTATTTCAATATTTATTGAATAATGATACACGTAATTAAACCTGGTATATTTTTGAAACCTATTGTCAATGGAAAATTAGTTTCATAAAATAACACCATGAAATAAAAAATCAAAAAAATGATCTTTTTAAATTTCAATTAAGTTTCTTTAATCGTCTATAACTATACAGGACAACCTAGGGACCCACCTATGAAACGTGAGAGCTATAGTTCATAGCATGTGAATAAATAAGAAACATCATAATGAAAGAAGTATAGGTAAGTCAATATAAATATTAGCATAATATCCTAGGATAGTGAATTATAATCTTGAAAATCTATTAATGAAAAAAGATGATAACATAAAGGCAATACTGAATTTAATAAAAACAGTGAACATGACATGATAAACATAAATCAAGGATAAAAAAATGATATAATAAAATAGTGTAGTCATAATAACCTCCAATGCACATACATAGAATCCAATGAGATAAAAACATTCCCCAATTCATTAAAGGTCTATATAATTATGGTCCAACACATCTCATTGAAATCATGTACTTACATAATGGTTTCATATAGATTTACCAATATAAGGATATATTTTTTAAATTTTATTCCCCTTAGTAAATTGTGCGGGTTTTATATATAAGAGTAAAAAATAAATGAAGTATCGTAACAACATGGTGAATAACACTATGTGGAAATGGTGATGGGGAATCTCTTTTTTCAAAGAAATTTACAGGATAACGCTAGTAGTATAATACTGGTACAACAATATTCATATATTGATTTAATTACAGTGAATGCCTTATATCTTCACATTTAAATCATAACTACAATTATAGGTATGTGTAAAAACATATTACATAATGGAAAATTGGGAAACAAATAGAACAATATCGATAAGGTTGTTGAATATGGATTATTATAGGATATATTATATTGATATAGAGATTCTAAGATCTTGAAAAAATATTATTAAAAGCATGGGACCATTTGGGGAGGGAAAAAAGAGCTAATGGAAGAGTAACATTGCGATCCTATTGTTGTGAGGGATATTAAAAGGGATGTTGGGTGGGATTTTATAAAAAATTTGGATAATTCATTATTAATTTCTAAATATATGATTTTTAATCCAAATGAATAATAAATCCAAACCCCAAACTAGAGAACAGTTTTATCTGTTGGTTGCATCATAATAGAAGTGAATTAAATAACAATATAGGGATAATAACTGAAACATTTAATTTAATACCCTTAATGATGTGGAAGTGATTCATGATTGTAAATAATTAATTTTAAAATCATAAAATATTATATTTGTTTTGGAGGATTCTTTATTGTTTTATAATATTAATAAAATATCTTTAATATCATAATATTTTAAAGGGGGGAATAATTTTTATTATGGATACTCATTATAGTATTCATTACCTCACATTTTTTCAAATATTATGTCATAATACATACCTTATAAATATACTCTTTTTAATTTGATCCCAAAAAATTAATTGTCATAAAATTGAAAAAAATTAAATATTGAAATATTACAATAGGATGATTTAAAAAAACCTATTTCTCATTAAATGTAATACCTTAAATATTATACTGAATTGTTTTAAAGTAAAAGTCAACAATTATTTAAAAATAATGGGCTTTTAACAATAAAAGTTTTCAGAAAATTATAATAATAAAAAATAACTTCCTAAATCTTATTATCAATTATATTTAAAAAGTATTATTTAATATTATTATTTGATTAAAATATAATTAATTTCATTAATTCTTGTGTTCTTCAAAAAATGTCCTTTTATTGAAACAACATATTTTGGTAAAAACTCTCAATGTATGAACTTAAAAAAATATTATTTTTTGTCAAATTTTATTTTGAAACCATTTTAAATTAAGAAAAGATAAATATAGTAATTATTTATTTATTTTTAAAAAAAATACAAATTCATAAAATTAGGGTCTAGATACATGGATCATTATTACACCGGTAAATTAACTATGTTGAAAGTGTGTGATGGTAGGATTTCATTATGGTAATTCAACAAACATGGTTTCGTTAGTGATAGGGATATTCTTTATTTTATCCCAAAAATAATTTTTATAGTGATCTAGTTATTGAATCTTAGATAGGTCATCATTTAGGGTAAATATGAGTGATTCCCTTCCCTTATAATCTCCAATAAATGGGAATCATAGGTCATAATCCCAATAGTTTAGACCATCCCTCCATTTATATATGTTAGACGAATTTATCATGACCATATAAATATAGTAATCATACAATCACTATAAAATGGAAATACTATGAGTTTTTATGATGCCTAACAGCCTTTTATATAAATTAGGATATAATATATAACTTTATGAAATTACCAATGTAGAACATTTGTTTTCTATAATTGCCTTTCAAAATAAGTAATTTACTGAATTTAAAAAGTAATTTATATTGTAAATATTAATATTTTTACATTGTTTCCATTAAGGAATATAACAAATGAAAATTCATTCATACACTAAAACAATTGGGGTTTTGTAATGACTCAAGGAGTTATAAATGAATTTTCAATTTTCAATTTAATTAAATCTACTAATTTGTAAAATGGTTTTAGAAAACACATACACTTACTTAGTTATATCATTTTATTTAAAAGACCGTTAATAATATTACCATATTTTATATAGCTGTTAAGAAATTATCACATGATTAGTATAAATATATGGATTTAACTAATCCAATTGTGTCAGACAAAGGAAGTGATGGCCTTGTATGGTAGGATTGTACCATATGGATACCATTTATCAGAGATTCTAAGAGAGATACCATAACAAATGTTTTTCCTTGATAATTCACAAGATGAGATCTAGAAACATATTCATGGGAGAAAAAATTTATCGGAGAAGTTCAAACTCGTCATGATCTTGACCCAAACCATGTTCACCAAACAACCAAGAGTGATTATCATCATCACATACCATACTATTAGTATCTATGTCAGTGTAATAATGGGATATGTAACAATACCATAATAAATTTAATTTAAATATTGTATATAATAATTAATTTATCAGCATTTTTATTGTTACATTAAAAATGATACTTATTTTGATTCAATTAAACACAAATATTTTTATATAATATTAAAATTCAATTAAGCGATATATTTTCCTAAAATAACGTATTTTTTAGATAAATATTATTTTAATAAATTTTTATTATTAAATAATTTTTATAAATTATAAATTATCATATAATTTTTATGAAGTGAAATGTATATTTTATAAGGGATCAAAAATTGTTATAGTAAAAAAATTTACATTTTTCAATAATTATACAATATTATTTTTAATGAGAAAATATGCATATTTTAAAACTTATTTACAGAAAAATGAATATTATTTTTGGAATATGAACACTGAAATTATCCAATGATTATTTTTTCAAAATTTTCTAAGATAGTATAATTTTCCAAAAAAATATAGTATAAATATATGGTGTGCTTTATAACATAATAATGACTCAAAATGGTGTAATAAATACTATAATGGGTATAAATGGCCAAATATTTGTTTTCACATTAATATAATATGATATTATATTTGTTTTATTATTTTTATAATTCCATTATGAATTTTCTAAAATATATAATATATTTAATGATTTTAAATTCATATAACTAAATTAGTGACTAACCACCACATATTCAAGGGAATAATTCTAATATTTTCGGACCATTTCTGAAAAAAATAATCAATATCTCACCATTTTGGGAAAGAAATATGGGAAAAAACATCAATATCCTACACCTTCCTCGTTGGATTGAGAAGGTGGTCAGATGACACATGTCATTAGGCTACATTCCCAATGCACTAAAGGCATGATATAAATGCTGACGAATTCTTGAACTATTTTGGGAACAATTTTACCATAGAATAAAACCATACAACTAATCAAGGATTGATGAACCATAGTTACATGATTCATGTCATCAAGGTAAACCAAATAGTACATTACCAAAATGAAAACCAAACAACCAATATCTTCAATATCAATTCTCAAAAATAGTAAAACTACATCATAAGAACATCCTAAAATTAGACTAAAAAGATGAATAATTAATGAAAAAACCCAGTGGAAACCATGACATTATCCATGGATCCAAACCAAGCTACATTCTATAAGAACCACAATACATCCCAAGCATCACAGCGAACCACATGCAAAATGAGATACTTTACCCTTTCATATGTCTCAGAAAATGACCTCATCAAAAGTACCAATGTTTCCAAGCAGGGGGTGAGTAAAAATTCATAGTATGTTTTTCCCAAATTATTTCCCTACAAAAGAAACTAGTATAGAACCATTGTCACATTTATATAAATTAATAGATACAAAACAACACATAGTGAAACAATTTCTAGTATGCAAAAAACACCCTTAACATACAATTCTTACCCCAATCCACACAATATAATAGAAATACAACAAAAATCAATAATACATATTACTAGAAGACATTAGAAAAAAAATTCTTCTTTCATGGCACACACATATTCAAATGATAGCTATATTTTTTCACACACTTAACTGTGTGTAACAATCATAGTGGAACATCCCATCCAAAAACATTTAATACTTTCCAAATATAGTATTTATTATTGATAAAAAAATCCATGTTGGTGGCCACTCCATCCATTTTCCATCCCATTTTTATAGTGGTACTCTCCACCCACTTCTAATTTTTCGACACAATTATAAAATTCTCAAGCCAATAAATAATCACATACCCACCCAAAACCCACAAGAATATGAAACAACTATTTCACAACCAAAATGTCCTTTAATCCATTATCTATACCATTTAATATTTCAATAAAACACCATTTTTATTGAAACACATTTACTTATATCATTTTGATAAACAAAAATTATCCACCAATTTTAAAATCCATAAAAAACAAATAACATTTCAAAGAAATTCCCCATTTTCTAAATGAATCCAATGAACTTCACAAAGGAGATTTACATCATGCTTCCCAAATTAAAATAAAAACCTAAATTAATGATAATAAAATTAAATGAATCGATGGATTCTAGTTCTATCAAAAGGGATTCAAGAGTGAATCCACCTACCTTAGGGTTTCAGTGAAATTGGCCAACTCACAACCACAATCAAAATCTGTGTGAAGTCATCACCAAAACCTCCTTAGATCCATTTTCCTAAAATCAAAACCCCTCAATGTCATAATTTTTTACAAAAAAACCCTATATCTTCAAGATACAATTTTGGATCTAGAAAACCGAGGGGGAGGGTGAACAAGATCTTAGGAAAACTAAGAAAGTTATATGATCGAAGACTTTCCAAAAATATAATTACCTTCACTGGACCTTGAAAACCATTATAATCAATAAAAATATTAGTGGGGAGCCCTTTTAACCATTGAGAACCAATAATCCTGAGTAGGGTTCATATTGTACAAGAGTGGAGGAGTTTAGGGAAAATCCCTATTTGTCCCACAATTAAAAATCGATTTTCTGTTGTCATCTTTGGTAAGATCCCACAGTTAGGAAAATTATGCGCTAACTATATGAAAGATACTACCATAATAAGGACCTATCATGGCCTCCTTGAATAGTTATACAAACCATGAACAAACAATGTGATGCCCACTATATCATGTAGCACAATTACTTGGGTTTGATTCCTGGATTCATATTATTGTGCTCAAACATCACTCCTTTAAAGTCTACCAAAACCATTCTAAATCATTCACCAAATATCAACAAACTATACCAGAATCATTTATATAAAAAAATGGAATAAAAAATAGTTTACATACCTCAAAATAGAGGTACAATATTCTATCCACCATTGGACTTCTTGTTTGAAGAAGGTAGAGATCTATCACTTTATCGAAAGAGCTCGGGCTGTTTTGCAGGCATCACTTTCTCTGCCTCTAATGTCCTCTCTTGAATCTGACCATACAAACACAAAACCTGAACTAGAAAGATTTCGTTACCATGAAAGACTTTATCTTGCATATCCTCAATACACGCTGTCACATTCACCAATGAAACGTTCAACACTTTCTCAACATGATCCCATCAAATCACATGGTAAGGATATGGATAATACATCTTCAAATGAGAAACAAGGAATACCTTGTGAACTACACCAAAACAAGGTGGAAAATAAAACCAATAATCAACCTCTAAAACTTACCGAAGTATATAAAAAGTTATAATATTCCCTAGAGAAAAATTACACATCATTCCAAACAGATGATGTCTAATACCATGTGAGATTTTCAAAAACATGTGACCACCCACTTGAAATAGCAATTGTTGATGATGAGGATATGCATATGATTTTTTATTAATCTTCACCATACCCAATATTTTAAATGTACAATTAATTTTCTCCATAGTCTCACAAATTATGGTCAGATCAACTAATTAGGAGTCACCCTTTTCCCCCAAACAAAGTGAATAATGACTCAAAAAAACATATAGTTATTCAAAAATATCGATATATATAGAGGCTTGATAACGATTATTGTAGTAGAACACCACTAACAAAAAATTCTCCTCCAATGATCCACAAAAATTCATCACACTATACTATATCATATATTCTAGAGTGTGTATTATTCTCTCAGATTACTCATCCATCTATGGATCATTCTCCATGCTCATTGTCAAAGGTGTCCTAAGGGATTTTTGAACATATTTTTAAAAATGTTATGTGAACCTCATATATCTATCTGATACAATTGTAACTAGAATACCCCACATATTTACCACATCAGGTATATATATTTTTTACAGATCCTCCACCATATAAGATGCACAAATAGGGATAAAATTGGACAACTTTTTGAGTCGATCCACTATCAACCATATGGAATCTTGCTTTTTGACCGGTCATGGGAGACCTATGACAAATTCCATCGGTCAAGATATAAATAGGAAATTATAGCCACATAATTGTCGTCTCTTGATGCTCTACCATGACTTTCTGACAAGTCAATAATCTCGACACAATCTTGTAGACATTCCTTTTTATACCATCAAACAAAAATTTCACTTTCGATGCCTTATAAATTTTCTGAATTCCAAATGGACAGAGCATATAGAATGATGATTCGATCTGAGAATTTCATTCTCACAATCCATTGGTACATCCAGGCAGTTCCAAAAACTCATAATTGAATTCCCATTTAGATCCTAGAACTCATTGGTCTCCCCACTATTGAGTTTCCACATCATCACCATACACTAAAAACTAGACATATGTGCTTCTTTACACATGCCATCAAAGTCAAGAAGCAACAGAATCAAAAAGAAAATGGCTCTACCACCCTAGTAATGAAATTCCACATGCATGTCAGGTATAACTAACAATAACTACCAATTATTGGATTCTTGTTTCACCACCTAAATATATGAATTCATACCTATAGAATCTATCACTGAATTTCCCTTACCCGATGTGTACATAAATTATAAAATCAAAAATCTCTATATATCACATCGATCACAATTTCCTCCAGTTGAGATATCATTATGATAAAACATAAATTGAACTATTATGATCGAAAATGACCATGAATTTCCATTGAAGAGATAATGACACCACATTTTTTAAGCAAAAAACACCGTTGATAACTCAAAATAATGTGATGGGTAGTTATTCTCTTATTACCTCAACTTTCATGAGAAATATGAACCCTCAAGACCCCCATACAAGAGAACACCACTGAAACCCAATACCAATGTATCAGAATACAGAATGTACCATTTTCCATGTTCTGTTAAAACAATGATTGGTGTTGATGTAAGGTGACCCTTATGATCTTCAAAATATTTTTTACACAACTCCTTCCATTTAAATTTAACATTCTTATTTTTCCAAACAATATTTGGTGAGGAAAATCTGTAGATTTAAGGTTCAAAACACTAATAATATCTAGCCATACCAAGGAAGATCCTCATCTCAAGTACAATATTTGGTGATTGACATGATATAAAATCCTATATCATTTCTAGATCAACTGAAACAACCCTCTTAGAAATAACATGGATAAGTAAATGAACCTCCTGTATCCAAAAATCAAACTTCAAAAATATTTCATTTAACCAATGATATCTCAAGAACCAGAGACTATATCTATGTGTTTCTCATTCACGAAAAATCTTCCTAGAATACTCCAGTATATCATCAATAAATACCACTAAAAATTAATATTTATATTTAGGAAATATTCCATTCCCCAATTCTATATAGACTATTTTTTCATTCTTCCTACCAAAGGCAATAACCAGATACTAATAATTGCTATACCTACTTATTAATGTAGTTTCTAAAATATCATCTTTCTGATCACAAAATTTATGACATCCTAACCTAAATTCAATATTAGAGAACTATTATGATCCTCTCAATACGTTAAACAAATCATCAATATGAGGAAGTATATTTTTATTATTTTTTATAACATTGTTAATATTATGATAATAAACACAGAGCTTCAAGGTTCCACATTCCTTTTTATAGAACAATATTTTCCCTACCAATAATATGTGGTACGTCAGATGAACCCTTTTTTTTCTAACTCCAACAATTGTGCTTTCAATTCCATCAATTTTGATGGTACCATCCGATATGTTGAAAACAAGATATGACTATTCCCTATAAAAAGATCAATTGTAATCATTACTTCTCCCATAGGTGGAGACACTAATAATTCTTCTAGAATGACAGAATAAACTGATCCAAAACCACTAGAGAAATTATTTTCTCAACTCATTCTATTGATTTCAATAAAAAAATACTCTAACTGATACGCGATATTTCCATTAGCTAGTGCCAACAGACCTATTGCAATTATTGTTTTAATCTTCTCTCTTCTAATGATTTATTTTCCACCATCCTCTATTGTGAAACTAATAGTTCATGCATAACCATAAATGTGGGACTTAAACATAACCAACCAATAAATTCCTAGGATTATATCATAGGCATCCATCTTATGCACTGAGAAATCACACAGTAACTTAACCCAATCCAAAACTATAAACCATGATATACAATATATGGTCTAACACTCTCTTTTACCCATAAGAGTTGGATGTTTCAAAACTAAATGCATCTTTTCTGTAGTAAAACCCATCAAAACGAACTACATAAGAATAAAAACTGAATTAGAAGCACCAATATTGAACAACTCTGGACTAGTGGCACAATTTAAAATAATTGTACCTTCCACCATGGATAGTCCTAACTGATAATCCATCATAATCTTCTAAGAACGAAACAATTTATTTCATTCCACACTCTAATATATATTACCCTAATGGGGAATCGTGGAATTCCTTGAATCACCAAGACTAAAATTACTTTGTTGGAAAGTTGTATGATGCTTCCCCCCATCCAATGATGGCATAACAAACCTAAGATCCCTATGGAGTATCATAAACACACAACCTAATATCATTACAAAAATATCATTGAAGATGCATGTATACTTAATCGAATGACATGCTTTGGGTTGTGTGATACAATCTCTCTTGATGTGGCCTATATAACCATATAGAAAACATCTTTTTTATCTTTGAGTCTTGGGAGGAATATTCCTCAATCTTTCAATCATATTTGGATCCATAATCCAACATAGGAAATAAGTGTCCCTCTTCTGATTGATCCCAGTGTTGGAGTTCTAACAATTTTCCATGGATACCAACATGATTCCTCCACCTATTTCCCTCAAAATTTCGATTTAGTTAATTTTTTACCTTTTCACTATTTCCGAATAATCATATACACATAACATTACTATTTTAGAAAAAATTTCATTCCTCAAACAAGCTTCATTGATATGTGAATTGAAATTTGTACTACCCACCACCTCGGGTGAAACACACACTATAATCATATACATAACCACGTATATTATTACCAAGAGGTTCTCTTTATGTAAAATAATGAAATATAGTGTGAACTAAATTATTAACAAGTGAGGGAATAATTTTTTGTTACACAATTCCTCCAAACACTCCCTTGTCATCCCTTGGTATTTTCCATCTTGGACTGCCAACTCCTCCCACTAAAGGGAAATATCTTCAAGCATGTAAGTTTGTATCTTCACCTTCAACTCCAATAGTGTTACATGTAATTAAAATATAATATTCATTCAGTTCAACCATGATATCACCTTTTCTAGTTTCGAATAACCTTTAAAAATTAGTACATTTATCTTTTTATACTGAACCCTCAAATACACATTCTTTGGCCCGTCGGATATATTACAACATTAAAGAGATTGGAAGGATTTAAACATACTCTACAGTTGATATATGACCACTAAGGGAATAGATGCAACTAAATTTTTATCATCCATTTCTAGTTGGTCTCCAAGACACTTGCCCAGTGCCATTTCAATTGACCCAAAAAACAATCATGAGTATAACCCCCATTACAATATTAAGAAAATAATATTAAATTAAATTACATTGTAACAATCCAACCCTGGGTATCCACATTTTCACATTTCACGTGTTGTAGCACTTTTGAAAAATCCACCATGTTTTAAAAAATTTCCAATTTTCAAAATACAACAACAATCCACTTTTCAAATTCACGATTTTGAAAATAATTTTTAGTTGTTTTCTGAATACTTATATCCATAGAACAACATAAATAAATATGCTATTGAAATAATCATCCTAGTGGGAAGTCAATTATTCCATGCCTTCCATTCTCATCTCATTTTCTACACCCACCAAAATGTGATTTCTAATACCTATTAGTGTCTCCAAAACACTTGTGTACCCAACTCTAGGGTAAATTTAGGTTCAACATAAATAGGTTAGCTACATCCTTTTATGATATAAATTTCATGTTCCAAAAATCCAACTTCCTTCTACCATTCCCAACATGAGGAATAAACAATTAATGAATACCAACACCAAGACCAACAATCACCTTCGACGAACCAAAAAAACATCGATGTCATGGACCTATCAAAAAACACAAATTGTAATGTCATGCCCCTTCCACATAGGCATGGAAGGTGGTGAGATGCTTCATGGACTTAGGAGACATTCCCAAGGCACCAAAACCTAGAAATAAATTCAACGGTCTTCTAGAACAGTTGGGGTACAATTTTCCCTTAAAATAAAACCAACCATCAAAACAAGGCCTAACCGACCGAAGCTACAGGATGCATGTCAACATGGTATACCAAAAAATACCTTATCAAATAGAAAAAACAAACTATTCCATAACAATTCACAAAAACCAATATGACTACATCATAAAAATATTCCCAAATTAGAGTAAAAAGTGAAATACTCAAGGAAAAAACCTAAATAAAACCATGAAACGCTCCATAACTATACACCAAGCTCCATGCTTTATAAAAAAAATACCTCCCAAGAATCATTATGAACCACCTACAAAATTATATGCATTTCTCTTACCTGTGTCCTAAAAAATGACATATGAATATGCATCAAAGTAACAATATAAGGTGTGAGTACAAATACCCAGTAGGAATTACCCTAATAAATTCCCTATTCGTAACACTATTATAGAATATTTATCACATTTATATATATCAATTTATACAAAACAACATATAGTGATACAATATCTAGCACGACAAACATAGAGTTACCATACCATGTTTACCCAAATCCACAAAATACAAGGGAAATACAACAAACAATCCCCAATGAATTTAACTATCACACATTAGAAAAACATTTTCATATTTATTATCCACACATATATTCAAAACATTTTCATAATTTTTAAAACACTCAACCTGGTGTAACAATCACAATTGAACATCCTGTCCAAGCATGTTTACAACATTATAAATAAAGTCCTTCTTCCCACCCACATGTCCTTAATGGTGGACCATCAATCCACTATCCATTCCCTTTTTATTATGGTACTCCCCACCCAATTATCATTATTCCTACACAATCATATAATTCTCAATCCAATAAATAAGAACACACACCTAGTAAACACAAGAAAAATATGGATGAAACTATATTACAAATAAAAAATACAATAAGACATTAACCATAACAATTAATATTTCAAAACAATACCCTTTTAATTGAATCCCATATACATAAACCACTTGCATAATTTAAACCAGTTGATCAATTTTAAAATAAAAAATCTAAATTCCAACAACATTAAAAGAACATTTCACTAAAAGAACCCTTTTCCCAATGAATCCAGAATACATCAGAAAATGGATTTCCATAAAGATTCACAATTCATAATCAGAAACATATTTTCAATAAATCCAACATTAATAAAACTAAGGCCTTTAGTTTAATAAAAAATGAATAGAGAGAGATAATCCACCTACCATATGGTTTTAGTGAGATCAACCAACTCACAACCACACCATAAATGTAGATGAAATCCCCCCCAGAAAATCCATAAACCAAATTTAATAACATCAAATCTCCTCAATATCATCATTAAAAAAATAAGATCACTTAATTTATAACAAACATGAGTATATCTATAAAACCAATAGACAGTGAGAACTAGATCAATGGAAAAGATTGAATGATCCAATAAATGAGACTTATTGGAGAAGAATCGCCTTTAATACACCCGGAGAACCCTTAAAATTGATTACTAGTTTTATTATAGTGCCCCTATAACCCTTCATAAATAACTCATGAGTATGGTTCATATGAGAGAAGATAGAATTAATGATGGGAAAATAATGAGTGATCCCATAATTAAAAACGAATTTGTTATTATCACACATAGTAAGATCACACGGGTTGCCTAACCATGCGCTAATCATGCCCATGATATATCCTAAAAGGGACCATGAACTTACTCCCCACATAGTTAGAATAATCATACAGAAACTGTATAAATCTCACTATTCAATGCTATACAGTTACCAAGGTTTGTTACAGAGTTTCCCCTAACCGGGCTAAAACCATGATTCATTAATAGCCTCCGGAACCATTCCAAAACCATCAAAAATTTCTAAAACCTTTACCAAATGCTTTATATTCATAAAAATTCATAAAAATAGTTACATACCTCCAACGAATGGTACTAAAAAACATGTTATGGTTTTTGGATTGAAATAATTCATATTGTAGAGTCCATAACATAAATATTAAATAAATACCTATATTTCCCTATATAATCCCACCAATTATTCAAATTTTATTCACTAAACATCCTTGAATAAAATCCTTACACTGAAATCCTATCTCTAAAATCTTCCCAAGGTTCCACCATTTTCTTAATAATCACCTTTCAATCGTTCGGGGTAATACACTTATGGTATGGGATCCTCTCCTTCTTTCTTTTATTCAAGAATATTCTCTTGGATATTACAATATATTTTTTTATTAAAAATGGGAAGATATTTTTTCAAACCACCCAAAAATTCCCTTAATATGTATAAATTATGTGATACCCATTTATCACTCATTAATACCTCACAATAACACCTATTACTATGCAGAAATTTCAAAAGGGTTCATTCTTTTCTCATCTTTATCCATGTTTATTTATCATGTTATACCCTTTTATTACCAATTAATTCGGATGGGGTATGTTTTTGAACCTCCACCAAATTTATTTTATTATATATAAAGGATTCTAAATCATTTTCTCTCAAATTAAGGACTCCCGTATACACCTGTTATTGTGCTGAAATGTGATAAGCATCCTTTCCTATCTCTTTTTATTCAATTTTATTTATTATCAGATGAATTAGTTTCTAATTATATTTTAGTCGAAATGTACTTCTATATCCATATTACTGTAAAATTCATGTCTATATGATTATAGACACATTTATCATTCATCAACCAAATTTTTGAGTTTTTATGTGATGTCTATGTGCTTCCAATGTTTCACATTGATTTTCCTAGCAAAAGAAATTGTTTGGTGAATACCATAACCATTACCTATCAATGTTGTTCACTTTTATGAAAATATAATTTTTTATTGGGTACTTATATTTATTTATTATGCACTCCATTACTGAGTAATAATTTATGATGGTGTATGAATCCATGTTTTATGTTCAATGTGTAATACATAGGCAAGATATTCAAATGAAAGCAACAGGTGCACCCAGAATTATATATAACTACAATGAATTGGTTAATTTTTTAATCCCATGTATATTAAAGATGATTTCCATATAGTTCTTGTAATTCACGACTAATGTTATAGTGTAATTTCCATAATTCTCAAAGACATTAGACTTATAAATATTTTCGGTTATCTTAATTGTAGTTTTATTTAATTAAATAATTTATTAATATGTAATAAAATGAAGGGTTGTTATATTTGGTATTAGTGGAAAATATTAACTATTTTCAGGATTAAGATTAGAAATATCTTCAAAAATACATAGAGATAAGTTTATGTTTAATAAATCATCCCTACAATTTTTTTAAATATATAGAAATATTTGTATCATGTAAATATATCTCTATATGGATACTACATTTGGAGGTGGTTTGGGAATAGATATTCCAAGGAGTAACAACTTCAACAAGGTGTTCTAGGCCTGAATCAGGGTATCTTGGGTCACGAAAACATGCCTTACGGTGCACCTATTTTGACAGTCATAGGGTAAATGATTTGGTAATTAATGAACTCATTATGAACCATTTTTAAGAGATTAAAAAATGCACTTTTGATTATATGTTCTAAAATAGATAATGGATTACAAAAAAATAATGCCTCGAAAAATATAATGAAATACATCTATATCATAGTTTATCTCTTTAATGTCATTAAATTCCAATTTATGTTTTTATAAGAATGATATACACATAATTTTTTTTAATTAAATCCAATTTTTAGAAGTAGGAGGAATCAGGTAAACAATCAATGGGGAGAGGAATGCGATGACAACCACAATGAAATGCCCAACCAGTTAGAAGTATATATCAAACACTTCATGATGATAATCTCTTAGATGATGCTTTTTATGAATAAAATCATAGTTCAGGGGGAGATTCCAAAACCCCATACGAGAGAACAAGATGAAATTTAGAGATTCATGCATCAAAGAACTCCCTCTATAAATGGGTTATCTAATCTGTTAATCATAAAATAGTGAATCAACACCATTGAAGATATCTTCTCCACCCATTAATGTTTGGATAAAGACAAGGCTCTATTAGTTGTTTATCAAATGGATGATGAATCAAATTATTGGTGGACATTGATATAAAACGATAGGACTATAAAATAGATCAAATTAATGGTGAGGACTTATTTTCAAATAATGTTTTCCAATAAATATATTCCTCACACTCCCCATATTAAAATGTAATGTGATTTCCCTAACCTCAATAAAAATTTCAAATAATATATCTATTCGTATAAATAAAACATCCCAATGCTTAAATGATATGCCTTTTTCTTTGTTGTTACACGTGAATGAAAGGATTAACGGTTCTTTGGTGGGACAAAAACATGACTGAGTAAATACTTGGTGATACATGACATCAGTAACACTGATGAAATTGTATAATGTTACCTCAATTTGAAAATGGAGTTTTGAAAATCTCATGTGTATAATATTTTTAACAAGTGGAAAATAAAAATCAATTTGGATGGTTTGATATAGAGATATAATGATGCTTCAAAATTTCCGCATCCCACATGGTAATGGTGTATAAAGAAGAACCCCATAAATTTCCCAATGGTGATGATGATATGATTTAGGTGTTGGAAAGAATTAAACCTAACCAATGATTTCATATTGGGGAAACATTCTACTAAGATGAAGGAAAGGAAGTATCTAATCAACACTCAGTGTATTGTTCATTTCTACCCCTACAATGAACCAGGACACTTTAAAAACTAATTTTCTAAGCCATGGGTTTCTTGACACAACCAACAACCTCCAGGGAAACATGGAAGATATTTTCCATCATCATCGCCAAAGTGAATCCCAAAAATGAAGTGGTAATATGTGATCTTGTTATTTATAATTTAATAGTGATGAAATATTTTGATTATGGTTGTAATCATTATTTATATCATGTAAGTTTAGTAGAACTATTCAAACACCACCAAAATCATGGATATAGGGATTTTGGTGAAAATGGAAAATGGAGAAATAATTGTATCCAATGTATATAACTCCTCCGTTATCAATGTTTGTAGGATAAATTTCCATGAAAACATTGTCATACTACCCTTAGTTTAATTTTATGAAATTCTAGTAATGGAATGGATTTCCCTAAAAAGATCGAACATAAATTTCCATGAGAAGGAAATCACTATCTGTATTGAAAATTGTCCCATGAATCTGTACATGTTCATCGAGGAGGATGAATCTTCTATAGAAAAATCATCTCAAGAATATATATTATTACACTATGAAAATTAATATCTATCTCAAATGATTGTTTATAAGGAAATAATCATCCGTGAAGACATCTCCATTGTGAGGGAACATGTTGATGTGTTTCTTAAAAATTGTCTTCTTTTCCTTCAAGTAAAGATGTTGAATTTTCATTTGATCTTACCCATGTGGTGTTACCATTATCAAAGAATTACTATATAATGTTTTTAGTGGAACATGAAGAGTAGACGAATCAACTGTAGTATAATTTGGATAAAGGTTCAATATGACCATCTGCATCACAATGGGGGGGAATCAATCTTCTTCGTTAAGAAGATGGATGGTTTGATGCACCTTTTCATAGATTATCGTACTCTCAACAAAACCATGATAATGAACAAGTATCCTATGACTAATTTCATTGAATTATTAGATTCTGTATTTGGAGAAAAATACTTTTCAATAGTGGATATATGGTCAGGATATTACAATATTAGGGTGAAGAAATTGTATATCCCCAAGACTTCTTTTCATACAAAGTATGAGCACTATGAATTTATTAAAGTATATATCGAACTCACTAATTCAATAGTAATAATCATGGAATTTATGAATAGTTTCTTAGATATTACATAGAAAAAAATTATGTAGTCATTATAGATGATAATCTAATATACTCTAAAATTACAAAGGTGCATGATGAAATTTTGAATACTATGTTAAA
Source organism: Viscum album (assembly GCA_963277665.1). Lineage (NCBI taxonomy): Eukaryota > Viridiplantae > Streptophyta > Magnoliopsida > Santalales > Viscaceae > Viscum > Viscum album. The sequence goes on from OY728164.1 coordinate 1,236,422,655, forward strand.
GGCCTTGCAAAAATAAAAGCATTATTCCATGTAAAAAGGTTTTTTTGTTTAAATGATGTCACTTTAAACGATAATATCATCTCATTCCATTGGATATCTATAGAATCTTTTAAAATAGAAGAATGTGAAGGATGGAAGAGGATAATATCTATTACTGATATCTTTAGTATCCTTGGGTTAGGTGGGTATTATCACTTATTCATGAAAATTTTCATGAGATTTTCAAACCCACATAAACTAATTTCTTGGAAGGGTGTAATGTTTTAATGGAATGATGAAATTGAAGATATAATAAAGGATTTGAAATGTGTCTCATCACCCTGCTTATTCTAACACTAAAAACAAGTGGAGAGCATTTCATGGAATTCAGTGATTCTTTGAAGATGGGTCTCGACTATTTGTTAATGCAAAATTAAGTTCACATTTGTTATGAATCAAGAAAGTTTACATTTTCTTAGTAGAACTAACCAAAAAAATGATCAAGAGTTGGATGCGTTGGTATTCCCATTAAAAATTTGGAGACATTATCTCATTATGGATATGTCTGAAATATACATGGATCATAAAAGTACCAAGTGTATATTCACATAGAAAGATACCAATATTAAAAAATGAAAATTGTTAGAGACTATCAATGACTATGACTATTAAATCCACTACCATCCTAGTAATTTGAATGATGGGAAAGATGGTCAATAAAAAAGAGATCTAGAAATTATATCATCGATGAGAATTGAGAGGGATATGATCATCTTATATTTAGAAAATATATACATTATAATCGTAAAGGAAGTAACATCTTAAATACATTATTAATATATTTACTAACTATATCTTCTTGAGAGGTTAGTGGATGCTCAATGAGTTTATGTGCAAATTCTGAGGAAAGTGGAAGCTATAAGGAAATTGAAATCCTTAGATTTTAATGTTAATGATGAAGGTGTTGTGATATTTTGGTCATTACAATGTGTACTATAAAATCATAAGTTAATGAAAAAAGTTTGGATGAAGCACATTTCTTATCCTTCACCATCCTACCATTAAGTAATAAGATGTATTGAAATCTACATGAAAATTGTTGGTGGGACAATATGAAGAAGGAGTCTAAAAATATACATCGAGATGTCCTTTATGTTATTAAGTGAAATATGAAAATAAAAAAACTATGGGGATTATACAACCATTACCCATAACTACATTAAAATGTGAAAACATCACCATATAATTCTCCACTTATCTTCGAATGTCGTAAACAATGAATTGTGCTATATGGGTTGTGGTAGATCATCTTATAAAGACTTAAAATATTATTGAGATAAGAGATAAATTCTAACATGATCTAAATTCATGAATATACATTAGGGAATTGATTAAGAATCATCTTGTACCACATATTATCATATTTAATAAAGATCCAAGAATCGTCACCATGTTCTGGAGGAGTCGTTAGTAATATTTGAATACCGAGATGAACATTAGCATAACCTATTACTCTTATAGTAATGGATAATCTATGCAGACAATCCAGACCCTTGAGTACATGTTGAGCGCATGATCGATGGACATAATAGGAGGATGGGATGAAAATCTTCCTCTAGTCATTTTCATTTACAAAAACTACTTCCACTTGAGTATCCAAATTACTCCCTATGAAGCCCTTTATGGGGAGAGGTTCATAAAACATTCATTCTGAGTTGAAGTTTGGGAATTAAAACATATAGGTATTGAAAGAGTGAATGAAATGGTGGAACAGGTTAATACCATTTATCAGCACATTAAGGATTCTCAGAGTCGGAAAACGAGCTATGCTAGAAATTTTCGATGAGAACTTGGATATGATGTTGGGGACATGGTATTCCTCTCCATATCTACATGGTAGAATGTGATGTGATGTTAGAAGTGTGGAATATTTAGTCTAAGATACATCATCCCATTTGAGATCATTGATCTTGTCAGAGTGGTGGCCTATTGAATTGAACTCCCACCTAACCTATTTCTAGTTATAATTTTATTCAATGTGTCACTCTTGAATAACTACATATATGAATCCTCACATGTACTCAATCCATAGGTGGTACTGTTGAAAAATTATATTTCCTATTAATAAATGCTAGTGGCATTATTAGATTGCAGAGACAATGTTCTATGAATTGAAAGAATGAACATTTTCAATGTGTAATGGATAAACCACATTATTAAAGACGAAATATGGGAACCTTATGAAGTGATAATATAGAATTATTAGAATCAGTTTTAAGGGGTGAAATGAAAATTTCAAGGGTGAATTTTTTTATGGGGGGAAGAATGTAATGACTGAAATTCTTATAAATAATGATTCCCATTTTGATTTAATCAAATTTATTATAATGAAATATAGTTATTAAAACCACATGAAATTTGGTGGTTATATATTTACATTTAAAAAACTTTTAATAATACAACCAGTGTAAATACAATAAAATAATGATAACAAGATTAGTATAAATATAGTAATTTAAGTAACCCAATAGAATCTGTCAAATGAAGCGGTGGACTAATAATGTAGGATTTTACCTTACGAATCATATTTATCAATGATTCTGATGGTGATAGAATCACTAGGCATTTCCCCTAACTATGATGATGAAGATATCCAAAAAAAAATAAGTAGAAGTGAAACTGTTTATGGAATAAGCTCTAGCATATTGAATTCATTACCCAAACCATGTTCTCTAAACATGACCATAAAATTTTCACTGTCGTATACCATACTCTTAGGGAGTGCACAATGTAATAAATGGATATGTATCAAGACCATATTAATATGAATATGTATATTTTATAGAATAAAGGATTTATCTTCATTTTTATTACTACTTTATAAATGATTCTGATTTTTATTCAAATAAAAACAAATTGTATTTTCAGGTAGCATTCAAATTCAATAAAGGGCTTTGTTTGAATGAATTAATATTTTTTTATAAAAATAGTAATATAATAAAATATTTTTATTAAATATGGTTTATGAATTATAAATTATAAATAATAATATTTTCGTAATGAAGTAAAAGGTACTCATTATAACGGTTCAAAATATTATTATCAATGATCTATCATAAATTAAAAAATATCAACCCATAGTTTAATAGTGAAAATGAAAATATTTAAAAAAATATTTATATAAAATGAATATCATTTTTGGAAGCATAAATTAACAATTATCAAATAGGGAATTTTTCTTAATTTTTTGGGATATTCATATTCTCAAGTTAAAATTAATTACCGTATAAATATATGGTGTGTTTTATGGCATCATTATGGCCAAACAAATTGTAATAAATACTATAATGGGAATCCTTAGTCAATTATATGTTTTCCCATTAATATAATATGATTTTTGTTTAATTTTTTATTTTTATAATACCATTATGAATCCTCTATAATATATAATATATTTGAAGATTACAAATTCATTTCATTAAAATATTGATACACCTCTACATAAGAAAGGGAATTATCATAAAATGTTCGATTATTTGAATAATCAAATAATAAAAACCACTGTTATTTGGAAAATACCATTTTAATAAGGCATGGTGTGTATTTTGGTTCGAAATATTTTATTCTGTAGAGAAGGAAAACTAAATATTAAAGAAATCAATCTACTTTATGTATAAACCCTAGAAGCCTCCCACTCCCCTTCACTAAAAATCCATGGAGAACACCTCACTCTCCCATTATCTCTTTATAATCCTCCCAAGTTCCCCCAAACTCATAATAATCCCATTTAACGATTTTTTGTCATTCTCTTAATGTAAGGTATCATCTCTTTCCAAATTTTATTTAATAATCTCCTATATGTTATGCCATCTGTTTTATTACTAAGGATGGGGTATGTTTTCACACCTAAAAAATACTTCCCCTTATGATTTATAAATGATGATATACCTCTTTATCTCTCATTAGTCCCTCCTAATAGCACCTGTTACCAAGTCGATATTCAGTTAGGGATCCTTCCTTTCTCATCTTTATGTATGATTATTTATTTTTGTATACCCTTTTATATCAAATTAATATTTATGGAGTATGATTTTGTACCTCCCCCATAAATTTCATTATATATATAATGAGAAGATATAACTTTCTCTCTCAATAATCCCTAACATGTAAACCTTTTACCATGAAAACATTTCATAAGCATGAGTTACTTTTACTTTCAATTCAAAATTATTTATTATCAGATTCCTTTTTAATAATTATATATGTGTGGACTTGTAATTAAATTTCCATATTACTATCCACATAATTTCTAAATGATGAGACATTCATTTATCTCTCATCAACCATAATTATTTATTGTTATGTTAAACCATTATGTTACCGAATTTCACCTTAATTTTCCATGAGAAACCATTTATGTAGTGATTACAGTACCCATTTACTATCAACAATGTTCAATTTTATGAACATATACCTTTTACAAGAGACTCAGTTTTATTTATTCCTCACTCCATGATCGTGGAATAAATTATTATGATGAATGAATCCATTTTTTATGATCTATATGGCACACTTGAGATAGAAATGAAAGTGATATGAGCACATTGAATTATATAGTGCTCTAATTCATTGCATAATGATTAGTATAATGATACGTGATTTTTGGGAGGGGGTACTTGATTCCTTTGTGTAGATTATTATACCATGAAATCTTGGTGATTTAACCTTGTCTTATGTTAATGATGCAGTGTTTTATGTTGTTTCCACATTTCCAATGTTATGATCTTAATGTAATTACATGGCTTATTATTCATTTTATTTTATCCCCCTTTGATATTGATTGGCTATAATGTTTTTTAATCGTTATGTTATTTCATTTCTATTCACTTAATAGAATATATATCTCACCCATTTCTTATGTATTTCCTGAGGTTATCCAATTCAGTTTTAAGCTGAATAATAATAAAGAAATTTTCAATAAGAATGTTGTAATTAATTTATAATAATGTAGTGAAATATACCTTAATACCCAAGATAAATGACATATTAATATTTATGGTTTTATTAATTGTTATTTTATGTTATTAAATCATGTATTATCTTGTAGTAAAATGAATGGTTATATTAGGTTGCTTTTGTTTCATTATATTTTTTGTTCCAAATTCACTTACTCAAACACGTGTTTACACCACAACACTTTTACCAGTTGAGTTATATTGTTTTTTGTAAATTTATTTCTAGGGTATATAATCATTAATAGATTATACAAATTTGATATATAATTTTATAGTACAACCCCTTTTGGATTTGGTACTTGTGAGGGGTCTGGTATATACATCGTCAAGAGGGTTACATGGAATATATCATGCACATGAGATACATTGGATGATGGTTCAATAAAATTGACCACCTCTCTGATATGAGCATGTTTATTGATGGAATTTATGTTTGTTGGTCTAATATTTCCATTATTCCCAATCCTCATGACTTTCATTAATAAAGATATATAGATGTGTGATTTATATATGAAATCATACTGTAGATCTAATCATATATTGTATGCATATATTTTCTATTAAATTTTTTATCTATTTCAAATTATGATGAATGGTTTGAACATTATCTATAATCTCATTAGAAATATCCGGTCCCATCAACTTCCTCTCTCCAACATCAACCCAACATGTAGGATTTTTCCATATCTTCCTATATAAAGCCTCATAAGGTGTCACTTGATTACTATAATAGAAAATATTGTTATATGAGGACAACATTAGTGGATGGGGTTGATTCCCCAACCCCGGTAAATCCATTGAAAATTACATTAACATATCCACTAGTTTATTAATGGATTTTTCATACTGATCATTCATCTAAGGGTGAAAATAATTGGTGAAGCTTATTTCAATGTATAATTCTTGCAGAAAGATTCTATAAAACCTAAAGGTCAACCTCGTGTATCGATTAGATACAGTGGAGAGTGTAACTCAAAGAAGCCTTAATACTTCCCTTATGAATACATATGATATTTTTAGAGGTGATAAATATTCCGTGATAGAAATTTTATTCACTTACATCATATGGTGACTCACTGACACGAATATGGTGTTATTTTATTTAGGTTTTGTAGGGTGTCCTATTACTAAATATGTGGTTATATTTTCCAATTTCTACTCAATTATGGGAAATGTATTCACTATACCCTTAGTCATTTTTCATAAAACCAGGTATTATGGGAATATAGTGAAACATGATACAATTATAAAATATTAATCTTAATGTTACCCAAAAATGATTTATTTCAATATATATACATCATAGTGCTTTCCAAATAAATATATAATGATGATATATGGGAATCATCCAAATGTTCCAACATCATTTTTTTGTTTTTATGGGACACGTATCGGGGTTCTAAATTTTAAAACTCCATCATTAGAAAATTTTAAATCCTGAGTATTCTAGAATGTTTTCAATATAACCTCATCACTCTTTTGATACTCCATTATTATTTTAAGAATATATGGCTGTGAATATTTTTTCATGGATGAATTTATATTCTTTTAATATTACCATGTTCATTCTATATATTCCCTATAAGATTAGATTATATGAAATTTTCATCATGCATCGGGTTAGAAGATCATTTATAATGAGATTGTATGTCACAATGTTTTACTTTACCAGGTTTATAATGGATTGAATAATTATAATAATTTATAATCTATAACCACATTGTTTGGTTCATCTTGATCTCATTTTTTGTAGATATATTTAGGTGTCAGTTATTATCCATATAAATGTAACCATTATGATCATTGATATAATTTCATCAAATATTTTGAATTAATATCTCTACAACCACTTATAGATCAGATGTTGGGTAGTTTTACTCATGGATAATTATTTAGAGACAAGAATAGTTTAACTATATCTCATATTTAATTATAATTAAAACAAATTATTTTTTATAAAAAACTATTTAAAACAAATCCTTCCCCACTAGTTAGTAATGATATAATATATTTATTGATTAATATCTACTTCCTCTCTTTAGGTTTTCTTTCTCATCCACATTCAATAAAAACATTACCTCCTTTTGATATATATTTTATAGTTTAATACAAAATAATGATAATTTTCCCAAATAATATGAGATTGTTCACATATAACACATGGAAAATATAATTTATTATAAAAAATAATGTTTTGGCCCACCATTTAATTTCCCCTCTCAATGATGGATACATCGGTTTCCCTTTTCTTTTGATAACATACACCAATAATTTTTTTTTCCATCCAGAAGAATCATTAAATATACATTCCAAATTATATTCTATGTTAATGGTTTTTGGTATAACATTCAGATGCTCTATAGGTTTTTCAATCCTTTTGAATTATAAATGAATATAGTGTATAAATACTAGAAAACAATTCATGAGGTAATCAAATGTACTCTATTAATTAATTCCGAAAATATTAAAAGAACATTTTTTAGTCTAAATGAAATCACTATGATCCCATAGTGTAGTGAATATTGAATTTCATATATGGATATTTCTAGTTTCTATTTGAATAATAAATATATTATAGAGACACATGCCTAGGGATAGTAATAGATTATGTTTTTGAGGCTAAATATAAAATAATTTAATTTGGGGAAATATATTCATCATCTCCTATAAATATATTCTCCATTATAACTCGTGACAATCACAACCAACATAGAACATTTATTCATAATTTATAATAAGGAAACATATTAAAGGGTGAGCTCAGATTCTCAATAAGAGTAAATATGGTATATATGTAAGAATAACATGAATATTAATGAATGAATTCATGAGGAAAATGTATGACAATTATACCTTATAAGTCAAAGATCAGAATCATAAGTCATGACCTAATATAATGGTTGTTAAAAAAACATTAATATTATGGAAATCATATAAAATGATACATGATTACATAAAATTGGAATTAGACTTTGAAATGTGTCATATAGATAATCATAGATAATATGATGTCAGGGATACCTATCATGACATTCATATCATGTTAGGGGAAGGGTAATAAACAATGTACCTACTACTGGATTTGGAAAAGCAATATTGTACCCTTGTTCTAGCTTGGAATAATTTCCCATGTACACATTGAGATCATATATCATTAATCATTACCCAATGAGTTGGAGGGAGATATATATTCTACCTATCACATGATGAAAATAATATATTCATTTTCAAATATCATAAAGCATTCCATATATTTGTACCCATGAAAAATAATATAGTTTAATAATCATTTAATTATGTTCACAAAGCATAATCAGTGTAGAAAGTTATGGGATTCATTAAATTTTTATCATGGTACATCCTATAGAAGAGAAATTGTGTTTCGTAAACATATTTTTATCATTAACATAAACCATTCAGAGATTGATTAATAATGTTATCATTGGATCATCACCATATGAAATCATTAGTAACATCAAATAATGTCATATTAGATAGATAATTATTTTGAAAGATTACTTGTTATATTTCATGAAGAAAATAAAATTTCTTTTAAAATTCATTTTTTTTAAAAATATTCATAAAATATATGGAAAATAAATTTCATTGAAGATAAGATTGATGTCCTTAATTACCTATTATCTCTGAATTTTTTATACATAGTTAGGGATGATATTAGTTTAATGGATAAGTATTATTATTAACCAGTAATTTACATTTATTTTTTGTGTTATAATGGTTTTTGTGACCTGATCTCATGACCATTGGATATTTTCTATGTGATGGAAATTTTTCATTTTGTAGAATAGATCTTAAGATCATGGATGTTTTCCGACATTAGCATCCTTTGGCTGTTTCAAGACCATTAATCTTTTTTGGATATGATTTATTATTGATTTTGTATAGTTAGTGGAATCTATTTGTTTATCTTTTTTTGTTGAAGAAATCATATACATCTTATTAATGAACAATTGCAGGAGTGTTCATATGATGCTTCACTATCTGGATAAATTATAAAAATATTAGTTATATATATTTTATCTCATTATTTAGAGTCTCCAGATATTTTAGCATGGTTTATTCATGATTAGTGTATATTTTATTTTTTGAGGAATTATAGTTGTTCATTGGAGGATAGATCTTGTTATATTCTTTCCTCACTTTGGAATATTTTTATATCCCTGAACCTTCTGAATTAATGTGACGAAGTAATAGTACGTCCTCTTATTCGGTACCATTAAGATAACGATTGACTTTTTAGGAGTAAAAGTGGAATATTGGAGAAAATTGTGACACTAATCTGACCAATAACTTTTATTTTATTTAAATTTAATTAATTTATTGTTTAAATAAAATTTCATGTGATTCTATAATAGGTTTTGAATTATTGATTATTTTTGATATATTCCTAATGTATTCATAAATAGAAGTAGGCATGCGGAAAAAGATTGTGGGGTTCAGTAATGAGATAATTAAATTTTGTAAGTTTGTGAATGGGTAGTAATAACATGTGGGATATTAGTGGAAAACATAAATAGTGTTCATGATTTTCTAGAATGAGAAACACAGTAGTCACATGGTATGATATATTTTTGTTGTAAAATTAGTGAGTTTCCCATGTTATTTTTTTAAATTTCCTATTTTTCCATTTAAAATACAAAAAAACTCCATAACACTTCCCTCTTCTATCTTATTCCTAAACAAAGACCTCTAACCCCTAGGTTTATCCCCACACATGTGTGACCAACACCAACTATTAAATTTTTCTTACAAACACAATTTCTTATAATTATGGGTGTCTTATTCCATGGAATGGAATTCTCATACTTTCTACCCTATGTAATCTCATTTTCTAACAACTATTGTTTAATTTTTCCATATAACAAACCCATTGAATTTATTAGATAATAATTTCTTCTGTAATATTAATTGTCAGGTAGGAATTCTGTGATATTGGTTGTTTCATTCATGTATTGGCATCCTCAATCAATGGAGACACATTCAAGAATATCTACCAAGTTTTTGTGGTAGGAATTTATTTCGAACTACCATATATTACATGTTTTATTTTTTATTATTTTAAATTATTTATTAAGATTTTATAATGATATTATATGTCATTGTAGAATTAAAGTTGTATTTTCACATATTTTTTTCTTCTCATGGTTTTAGGTTGTACCACAAGTTAGTGTTTGTGATAATATCCCAGGTGAGTACATTAAATTTATTCAAGTTATTTGAAATGAAACTTAATGTAATTTATTTATGTGGTGTGCCATTTTATGAATTATTTATATTTAAAATTTAAAAAAAATCAATGTAAATAAATATAATGTCAATTTTCCGTTTAAATGACTGTTTATAATTAATAATGATATTATAATGTTTTGTAATTAGGTATAGTGATAATTTATTTTAAAATATGTGTTTTTTAATATTTTAAATGCATTTTCAATAAATTAAATTATGTTATCCCACTTTTAAAATGATTTTGACACAATGGGTCACATGGAAATTTGAAAAAGGACTTTAAAAAGTCACAATATTATTTTGGAAATGGTTGTTTGACATAATTTTTTTTATTTTGTATGTGGATTATTATTTTTACCGAGGAATTGGAAGAAAGGATTTTGTTCTTAAAAGTGTGAAAATGATATTTATAAAAAAGGATTTAATGTGGTGAAGTAACTAGTTTTCAAAATGGTGTTTGATACTAATTATTTGATTTGGTTGTGAAAATGGATTTGAAATAATGAGAAAATATATTTTTTGTCTAATATATTTTTTTACAACTAGTTGGAATTAATGTGTAATGATTTGGTAGATATGTGAGACTCTATTAATACATGTTTATATACATTTGCTATTTTGTGTTGTGATGTTGTAGGGGGTGATTTATGGTTTCATGCATTTTTTGAAGAATACACATCAATATATGATATGAGCTATCTTTTAAGGGTTTATGAGGTGTGGTTAATGTCCCATTACGAGTAATGTAATTATTCATATTTATTCATTATTTCTCACATCCATTTTAGTTTTCACGAGAGTCCAAGGAATTTAAAAGAATACATGTATATATGAAATCCATATGGTTCAGTATTTGGAATCATAGGGAATGTTTACACGCTAAAACCCATCGATTATAATGATAGGGAAGATAGATATCATATTGAAACATTATTTTCTTTTCGTCAGAGATAATGACCTCTATGGGTGTAATTTCCAAATAGTATGATTGGCCTTTCAATAATGGGGCTATGATTATTCGTTTTGAACATGGTTATTTATCACAATTTTATATCCTTCATTACTAGTTCATATGGGTTATTATCACATTGATAGGTAATTTTAGAACATTATAGGGGATATATTTTTAATATTCATTGTTTTCCCCCTGATCGTGTGAGTGTCAGAACCATTTTATTTTCATCGTTTCCTTGATTTTTGAGTATCATTGTGTGGTTTATCCATCTCTTTGAGTTTGTGTTTGTTTTCATTAAAATGATACAATTTTTGAATGTTTCAAACAATGGTCTAAAAATGAAAATCGGTATATTTCATATATAAAAGAGTTTATATGAATGGATGTTATGTAAATACTGTTTTTGAAATAAGACATTCCATGAGACACTAGGAAACATGGGAAATTGTTATTTTTAGTGTTCATTATAGATAAATTCGTACAATCCATAGTTTAAAAATGTTTATTTAAAATATTAGGTCATCCTTGTTTTTAATTTTAATAATTTTTGTTGTTTCCATAATTTTTATTGGTGGTGACCTATTGGAATTTTTTCTCACACTTGTATTCATATCTCTGTTTTATATTAATTTAATGATCATTCATGAAGCATTTTTTATTGGGTATTGGATAGTGACTTGTGTAGTCACAAAGTGAAATTCCAGCTCATATTATCATAGTTTCTTTTATCACACAGACAATTTTATAATTTAATTCTATCTAGGGTAGTATGTGTAATAATATTTTTGTGATAGAGGTTATACATTTTTTAAGTATTTTTAATAAAGGATGAAATTTAGAGGGATATATAGGATTTTTTTATCATAAACTATTATATGTTTCATCTATATTTCACTTTGACTATATTTCTTTTTTATTTTCATTTTTAAGAACATTTCATAATGAATTTCTATGAAAAGATATATTATGAAAAACTCTTTTTATTGAGTTAAATAATTAAAAAAAATTATATGATTCCCAAACACTAGTTTCCTACCTTTGAGGATTGATATTTCTATTCAGGCCAGTGACAAATCTTCTTAGGTTTTGGTTCAGAAGGAATCATGATTCTAATTTCTATCATAAGATAGAAATATGTTGATTAGTTTATATTATTTATGGATATTATATTCACAATATCCTATGTGGATATGATTCTATAATTATTATCACACATCCTCTTATATCCATTATAATATGGTACTGGAGAGGAATGTTTGGTTATTGAATGAGCATAAAAATAGGAAGTGGCTTATTTCATTTTTAGTTAGTGACCTGAAATATTATGTTTTGGTGTTGGGAGTACCAGAAGAGGGATATAACCTTTAATAAACATCATATTGATAATAAAATTGAAACTATTCGGATAAAACCACAATACATCATGGATATAGTTATCCAAGAAAAAGGCAAACCTTATTATAAAAACTTTGTATTTCGTGAATTTATTATTTCCTTGTAAAACAATATTCCTAAAAACGAGAGGTGAACATTGATTTAAATATCCATTGGTATCAAATTTAGGGTTTCACCTGTTATTATAATTTTTAATTCGTAATATTTTATTATTTATTGAGTTTGTATTTTAAAATTCATGTTAAATATTAGAGGAGGAGAAGATATATCTTCTTATTCTCATAAGTAAAACAAAATTAATATTAAAAAATATAAAAAATATTGTAAGTTAAATGTTTATTAATGAATAAATATTTTCATATATGAATAAAAAAATTTATATGTAGTAATCATGGTGAATCCCTATAAGTAATGGTGGAGAAAGAACCATTCCATGGATCATCTACTATGAATATGAACAACAATTATCCCTCCATAGATTATATGTTTTTTCTTATAGATGAGGTAACAAAAATATATTCCCAAAACCATCATATATAGTATCCAAATAATGTTGGGGATGATCACATTTCATAGGATTAATAAGATAAATCATGTATTACTTTATATAAAATTATGTATAATTGAACATAATAAATAGTAAATTTTATTTTTTGATTTATTATATGAATATCAAAGGTAAACATCCATAAATCCAAAGAATGATAAATTTTGAAGAATGTTTGGAATAAATGGTGTTGATGGTGGTTCTGGGGTGCTGTAGATGTGGTAGGTCATGTTCCCAACATTTTATTTTTATTGTATTATTTGAATTTTACATTGGAGAATTGTGAGTAGAAGACCATATATTTATAATACAATATTGTTAAAATAAAATATAAAAGTAATTATTATATATTATTTTTTACTTAGTTATTCATTGATAAATTGGTTGACCACTTTTTTCATACCGTCATAGTGATGAAGGATTCAAGGGCAGAATCATGTGACTATTTTTACACAAATTCTCCATAAACATCAGAAAATCATTATCAGATCTCTATGTTCTAGTATGGATGAACAAAATATCTTACATCATTAGATATTGTTTTTAATAAGAATAACCATTTATATTAATTATTTCTTCTAGTTATATTGGGGACATAAAAGGGAGGAAAAGATCAAATCTCTAAATTATTAATATTATTTATAGGCCTATTTTCAATAATGATTTATTGGATTCGTTCTATAGTTGTAGGTTCACCAAAATGAAAATTTCCATGAAATTATATAACCTTGATTATTAACATAAGTCGTATAATTCATTATCCCACATAATCGGTTATCCAATATCAAAATTGTAGTCTACCCCCGCATCGATTTTTATCATTATAATAATTATTATTACTATTAGTGTTTTTTTAATTATTACTAAATCATTTTATAAATTTATTGAGATATGAATATCTTTTCAAAATAAATGTTAACATAGTCTATAGAAATTCACTTAGATTTATCAAAACTAAAATAATAACTATTTTTTGGAATAAATAATTAAATATCAATGAATTCATCATTCAATATATAATAATGTGATGAAAATACCTCCATATAATATATATTACTCTGAACTATAAAATAATATTTATTTTAATCTTAAATTTATATAATAATTTATTAGAAAACAAGATACAAAAACTGAATAACACCCCAAGACACTTCATTAGTTGAATTAATCAAATTTTCTTATTTTAAAAGATCATTACCTAGAATGAAATTAAGGAACCTATATATAAATATAAAACTGTCACAATGATAACAATATTATATAAGCTCACACTATGTAACATAATCATTTTGACTTAGTATCTCTTCATACAAGCTGAATTACTGATGCCATAAACCTATATAGTTTATATATCATACATTACGATTCATAAATTAAACATGACAACAAAAAATCCATCACCATGGACATAATAAAACAATTATATTCCGATAAATTATCCTGAGATATTTATATCTACTAAATCCAAATGGGAAAATACTTTATATACTTCTTCCTTAAAGTAATGTTACTCGTTAAATATCCATCATAACATAATTATTTGTGTGTATATGTACTTATTATTTTCAATACAAAAATATAATTTCATAACACATCATATATATTAATTATAATCTCATTTAAATGGTCCAATACATGCATCCACATATAAGAACATCCTGTGACACAAAAAATGTTGAATTCCAATAGCCTATTTGTTTCTTACAGACTCCTACAATACACATTAAAATGAGAAAATATCTTGATAAGAAAAATAAGTGTATAATGGCCATGTATCATTGATTCCTTTTACTATCAATGAATAAACATCTGATTCCATCTATCCATACATAATATAATTTAATAATATAATCATAACACTTCATTGTTCTTGTCATAGTAAGGAACTAATATAATGATTCAATGTGATTTATACTCTGAGGACAATACCCACATAATTTTACAAATAATTATACTCATAATGAGATAAAATATTTAATAATATTTACAATAATGAATATAGATTTAATAAATATTATATATTATATAGTTTTTAGGACTGTGTGCAATGGTAAATGTGTGTAAGACACTAAATATTGGTAGGATTCATCAGTTCTGTAATATGAAAATTAAATAAAGGTTCTCTTGATTTTAGAATATGATTCATAAATTTATATAAGATGAGGACTAATCCAGGAAAATATTTTTTTAATATTTTTTCAAATATGATAAAAAAATCTATTATATATGTTAATTATTCCCAATTATTGATCAAAGAATAAATAATAAAATATCATGATAACTCCTTTAAAGATATTAATAAATACATAAATAATTTGAAAAGGATATTAATAAAATCAATAGATGTGGACATAGAATAAATTATATATAGGATAATGTAGACACCCTCAATATGAAATTATTTGATCATAAATTTATATTGAAGAACATGGAATTAGTTCCAGATGAGTCATCACATGATTAAATGTGATGGCCTCCTACCAACATAAATCTTGCTGGTGATATTTATTAAAAAACAAAACAATCAAATGGAAATAAGAGCTTGATATAATCTAGAGAAATACTACCACTTACTTAATTAATAATAAATCCTTTTTTCAAAACAAAATCCATTACTACATAATTTTACATAAATAGCATGGGTTTTAATTTAATATTCAATAAAATGGAGATGGAGAAAATTGTGAGAATGTAACCAATATATCTGTCGAAAACATAAGAAAAATTGAGGGAACAATTCCCTAGAATATTTAAAAAATAATTGTATTTCCATAAAAACAATATTGAATTCATATTGGGTATATTACTATTTAGTCCTTGTGAATATTGAACTCCTCATTCCCACTTATCTAGAGGATGTTTTACAATCCCATGTCATGATGTGGGATTTAAATTTTTGTATTATCAAAATGTAATTATAAAATGATTGATTATTTAATTGAGATGACTCAACAAGTCATCTTTCCTTACATGCAATCGTGACCTTCCTCGATAGCACGCATGAGATGAAAGGGAGACCTTCAATGATAAATTGCATTACATACAAGGAGGAGTTTTAAAAAATATAAAAGTATTATTAAAATATAATTATTTAATATTATATGACATAAATTAGCCTTTATTGTAGTGTTTATATATATTATTAACAAACTTATGAAAATTTATGGTTTATGTATATATAATGGATTCATTTATTTCCAATTAACGAGAAATGGAAATATGAACCCATTGGGTAAAAAATAATATTTTTTTCACACAAGGGTATTTTGTATTAATAAACATAATTATTTATAATAAGTTAATTATTTTAATCAAATTTATATTTTTTATATGGAATCAAATATTTTTGATATTAATACAAATGGTTTTATTTGAATACGATAAGAAAAAACTATACATTATACAAAAAACCTATATTTTTATGAAAGGAAATTTTATCACATTTTATTGGATAACCCCTATTAAATAACATATTTTACACATTAATTGATTTAATAAGTTAATATAAATATCATATTAAAAATACAAAATAAAAAAATAGGTGATGATGAATTTATGAAAATTTTCTCGAAATATATCAATTTATAGTGAATATTTAAAAATATTTAATTTCAGTTCAAAAATATTTTTTCATCTAATTTATTAACAACATAAAATTATAATTTTAATTGTATTTAAAAATCACTTATATCATAAAATTTCCAATTAATCCAATTTACGTATTTTAGATCAATTTCACATTTAAATTTTATGTAAAAACATATCATTCATTTGATTATTTTACATTAAAAACCTACATTATCTTACCACATGTGGGATGGAATTTGAAATAATTCCATCCACATACGAGATTAGAATTTTCACACATGAATTCAATATTTTTTATAATCATAATTTATAATGTTTAATAAGACAATTTATTTATGAAAAATATTATTCAATGCAATTAAAATTAATTAAAACAATGAAGGAAAAATTAAGCATAATATGGGACAAGACCATAAACGGAAGACCGAAAAGACCAATTAACTTGAAAAAAAATATTATCATAATATATCAACCATAAATATATTTTATTTAAATTTTACCATTATTTTATCCCAATGAATTATTAAAAAAATTCATGGAATTTTTTTCTCAAAATAATACATGAGTTCCACACATCCTCTACTATAAAAAAGGTCTCCACTCTTGCAACATTAGAAAACACTTGAAGACAAAAATTCTCAACCAATATGATCCCAAATTGTTCCTAAAAATACCTCACATCATCATAGGATATCTTTTTTGGGTAGAAATATATCAATGGAACCATTTTTTTATAAACTATAAAAATATACCCGATTAAGGGGTAACAACTTCTTTCAAGCTCTCTAGTTTAATTTCCACTCTCCTAACAATGAAATATTAATATTATATGATTTTATTAAAAAAAGTATCCTAAATATAATATGGTATTTTTATGGTATGTATTATAATAAAAATTAGACACTATTCTATCTAATGGGTAATTAAAAAATTCTTTCTAGGTATGGAGGACTACGACCTCATGAAATGATGGTTGTTCATTTCTTATTTTTATCCCCTCACATGGTGGCCATAATGAAGGAAACATTGTTAATATAGAAAATATATATTTCCTTTATACTTAATTAATCATTTTATTACCCATACAATTAATACATTCTGTTTTACATTAATATGATAATGTAATTTGAGGATGTGTGGTCAACCTCCCAATCAAAGGGATGTGATTCATTCACACTATACATGCAGCAAATAAATGATGGTTTCAATTAAAAATATGTGACATAAAAACATGTATATGAAATTAATGAAATATTTACATTTCTAGAAGTATATTATATATATATGAATATCATTTACTTTATTAAATATACACACACTTAAAATGTAATAACTTCGTTCATGGATTTGTGAAATACCACATACTTAACAAAATGTGAATCCTTTCACATCAACTGAATTATATATATATATATATATATATGTATTTACATGACTATATTACTTGGTATTTATGATTTAATTACCATTTTTCAAATATATGGTGTTACTTACCTTCTTTCCATATGGAACATTGAAAAATGGGAACATTACTTACGTGTCCATACAACCGACCATCTCAAGGATTGTAATGTTAATTCATTTTTCACAACAATATTTAATGATTTATTTTAAATGAATAATTAATTTATTAATATATTAAATATTTCATGAATATTATTCAATATATGTTATTCAATGCTTCTATGGATCATTGTTTACCTACTAAAGTCATTTTTGACTCAGAAAATAAATTTGGTCAGAACAGCAAACGTAAACATAGTTGTTAATTTTGATGTATAAAAATTTATATAAATTGAAATAAAAATAACGATAGATATTATAATTATTGTCATGAAAATATAAAATTAACATTAGTTTATTATATTGGATTTGAAAAAACATTTGGCGGAATAAAAAAACAACTTAAGGGATATCGTCTCAATTTATATCCCATTGAGACTTATATGTTGATATTCACCAAATTCCTTTTATATACTTTATTTATTAACATTTTTAATGAATATTGGTGAATATCATTAAACTCATTATATTATAACTTTAATTAAATTTTATTCCTTCTTGATTCATATGTTTTAAAATAGTTTAATGTCTTATGGGACACTTCAGAATGTTTAAAGATTATTTTCCTCAAAAATTACTTTATCAATATTGAAATGGTGTTTAAATTAAAATATATTATATTATAATCGTTCAATAAAATAATTAATTTTTCTATCATCTAGTTATTCATGACATTTTTTAATTATTAATTCAATATTTTGACTCTTGGGTAGTAGAAAATATTTTTCCGAAAACCACGAATTTGTTATCAATTTAGTCAAAAAACCATTTTTTTAAAAAGATGATTTATTTATGTTTATTTTAATTTCATAAAAATTATTTGGTAAAAAAAATATACTCCTTTTTTTATTTTACAAATATTTCAATGGAATCTTCTTAACCCATTATAAATAACGAATTTTTCATACATTTTTCAGGAAAAAAGGATGATTCTTTTTGCAACAGATGATATGTAATGATTACCCACCATAATTCCTTTAAATACTCCCTTTCAAGTTTAATAGATTAAATTTTAATGAAAATGATTTTAAAAATAATTTTCCCATGAATGGTTTTTCAAAATCATTTTCAGAAAAAAGGATATTTTCCTCAACAATGTGTTAAAAATATCATTTTATAATAATTCCTTTCACCAAGAAAAAACCCCTATATTTTACTCCACTCGAGGTATATAGTATTGATACCATCATTATCCTTTATATGGATAGTTTTTGATTAATTAGTTGATGGATAGTATTTATACATAAATCCTTGATTCTTTTTTAATCCCCTTAAAATATTCAATCTTCTAGGATCATTGAGTTTTCCCTAATTATCCATATCATTTATTATTGATAGTATAACATCATAAAACATATAATATTTTACATAAAGTGTTTAATTTGATAGTTATTTGATTATTTTAGGAAATTTTAATAATTTTTTATTATTGATTTAATATGGTTATTTGATGAAGACAATTATTTATTTTTATTATTTGGTATATGAGTAATGTTTTGGACCAGTACAAAATGGGTGGGTCTCGATTATAGATATCCTCTAGATGCATCAGTTGTCTCGTGTGATGATTCATTTTCCAATATTCTTTAGAAGGATTTTTATCTAATATGTGGTAAAAATTCTTGAAATAGGTCTTGATGGTAATGATACCACATACCTTGGAAACATGGCATCCAATAATAAATAGTATACCTCATTTATTTTTAGTTATTATTTATTCATGAGATTTTTCTTTGATATATATATATATATATATATTAAATATTAATTTCATTACTTAAATGACTTCTGTTTTAGTTTCAGATATTTCTATATTGATTTTAACTTATCTAGTTATTTGATTGTCATTTTTTATCATTTATTACCATACCATGATATTATATTCTCATTTATTCCTAATTTATTCTACATTACTTACTTTTACTGAGCATTTGAGTTCACCTTTATTGTGATTTATTTCCCTATTAATCCTCGAACTGTAGTATGAAATATATGTTACTATATTCTAGATGGAATAATTGTATACTCAATGCAATTTATTTACAATGAAAAAAATACTGTAATAATTATATTAATTTAAAATTAATAAATCATGTCTGTATCTTGTTTACCAAGACATGTAAACCCTATATACATTAGGATATGATTCCTTTTAATCATTCTAAAGTAATTGATAGCAGACACCAGCTTGAAGATATCTGCTGTCAGGTTACTATATTTTGTATCATAGGATGTTTATTAAATAAATTGGGATATATATTTAAGAAAACATAGATTATAGGACGTAACCCTAAGGTGTAATTTCAGTATAAATGTAAGATAACACCCCAAAATGTTATTATGGTAGAAATTAGTTGGGTTTTAATAGGAATAAATAACAATCTAGCTTTTACAACTGTATATAGTAATGAAACAGATGTAACTAGGAGTAACTAATATAATAATGTGTTATGAGACTACCATGGGGTAACCTTGTACATAACAATGGGGCTTAAATCACATGTGTTTCGGCAATACAAGTGGGATTTCATAGGATGATTCATATTTTCTATATATGTAACCAGAAAGGATTTTGATAATGAAGAAACTAGTGTAGACATATGCTTCTATAGATTGACGATAATGTGTCATGATATATAAATACTTAAAATTTTGTTATGGATAAACCCTAGACCCATGAAGGATCTACATAGAAATAAATCAATTATGTATTTTATGTATTGAGGTTTTATTGAAAACCTTAATTTGAAGGGTATTTAGTGACTAGCCTTTTCTAAAGGATGTCTATAATATTTTGTTTTTGAATTTATATTTATTTGGTTTTACAAAAGGAAAACCTATATGTTGGGTGACAAATAAACAAATCCAGCAGGGTTGTGGTTCTTGAACCTCTGATAGAAGGACAATAATTGTTTAATTCCATCCATTAACCAATTCAATGGCCTGGTTAACTATTCATTGTTTTCTGTTAAACTATTTTGTGAATAAATGTTATTAATGACCTGTTACTGTTAATTTTGAGGATTGTATATTAATATATTAAAAATATTTGTTTTTAGATATTCTTATAGAAAAATTGTATGACTTATAACACTTTTATAGGCCTTATGATCCTTTTATAAATTTATTTTTTTCTTTCATGCATTAGTATTAATTTTCAAATTAATTGGAAAATATATAAAATCGCAACTAAATGTTGAAATTTTATATATGGAATTATATCAAGTATGTATACATAGGTTATACATGAATTAATTAAAATTAGTAAATGATTATTCATGAAAATATTTCCCTAATACCATATTTTATGTTGAACCAATGGCCTTCTAAATTCTTAATGATTTATGGATTTGATGCCCTCAATAATCTATTGATCATCGATTTTTTTTTTGTTGATGACCTTTATCACTTTTTATAAATATATATTATTTTCCATCATGTAAGTATCTATAAATTGCACTAATGTTATCTTACATAGAGACCGAGATATTTTTTAGTCCATGTGACCATTGAACTTCTCATTCACTCTTATCTAGAGGATGTTTTACAAACCATTATAATGTTGTGGGATTTCAATGTATACAATAGAAGACATTATTTTAACAATATGATTTTTAAATTTTAAGGATTCCATTAAATGAAGGTAGGGAAAACATAATAATTAAAAATTCTAAATTAAAACTCTCTATTCTATTGTGTTTATGGCATGCAACACAACATGTACTAAAGAGAATATAATAACCTGATACATAATAATATATTTACTATCATAAATAAATATAATATATTATATATCATCTAATGCGTGTAATAAGTTTTTATCTCGTGTTACGTGAATATGTGACATTCCTCAATTGCTTTTGTTACATGCATGAGAAACATTCCATGATAGCTAGTATTTCACGCAAGTCAAACATTCACCAAATAATAATGTATTTTTAAAATATTATTATTTAATATAATATGATATATCTTATACATTACATAATAATTTTTTAATAGTATTTAGTAATAGTTGAAAATTTATTCATTATATTAATATAAAATTAATCCACTTGTTTCCAATGAATGAGAAACGAAAATAAGATCCAATTGGATATAAAAAGAAATATTACAATTTGTATGCTTCCAATTGATTATTTTATTGATAAATATGTTTAATTACAATCACTAAATTATTTTAATGGTATATATGTTATATATTCAATAATATATTTTTGATATTAATCCCTTAATTTTTATAGGCATAAGTTAAGAACAAACTCTATTTGACACATAAACACTAACATACTTACAAAGGTAATTTTATTTCTTTTTAACTGAGAAACCATTATAAATATAAATTTTGAGAAATAAATTTATTTAGAATGTTAAAATAAAAATCATATTGAATGGGTTCAATAAAAAATTAGGTTTGGTTATATTTTATATGTTTTTCAAAAAAAACATTTTTAATGAATACATAAAAATAATGAATTTTATTAAAAAAATAAATTTTAAACTCATTTTTTTAAGTACAAATTGTAATTTTAATTATTTTTAATGTTTTATATGATCATAAGTTTATAAATTATTAAAATTTGTGTAATTGTGATCATTAAGACTTTAAAATTGAATTTTATAACATATCATGTTTTTATGGTTTTTACTTTAAAAACCTGCATTGTCATCACTTTTATAGGATAAATTTTTAAATATTTTATAATTCTTATTATATTATAATTTGTAAAAATGGATTATATATTTTTAAATAGAATGATTTATAATTTATAAAAGGTCTATTTTTTAAATAAAAATATTAGTTAATGTAATTAAAATTAGAAAAATTTATTAAGTATTATTTCAGTTTCATAAGGGACTAAACCTTCACCCCAAGACTTGAAACGACATAAATATTTTTACATGATAAATTGAATGGACATATATCGAATCTGAATTCTATTTTAATTTTTTTAACTTTATTGGATCCACTTGCAATATGATGAACATGCATGGATTTTTTATTCAAAATATTAAAAGAGTTGTCCTCCTCCACTGTAAAACAACATCATACCCTCCCACATCCACAAACCTATCAACCCACATTAGAAAATAGAAACTCTTCAAAAAAATATCATAAATACTCATAAAAAATAATAATAATATACTTAATAAAAATGATTAAAAAATAATCCTTTTGGTACAAACCAAAATAAGTTACCCAGATAAGCGATAACATCATGTCTCAAGATCTATAGTTATATATATAGTCCACAGCCCATAAACCCTTATTATTTTATTCATGTATAAAAATGTATCCCAAATTTACTAGTAATATTTTATGATATGTTTTATAAATATAAATAAAAATTACATACGATGGGTAACAGACATATTGTTTCTTATTATAGAGAACTACTACCTCACCAAATTATGATTGTTCATTTTTTCCATTACCACATCTCATGGTGGCCATTATGATGGAAAATATTTATATAATTTTTTTTATTTATACTTTATTAATCCCTTTACTACACATACCATTAATAATTTACATTTTATGTTAATATGATAACATTATTTTATAAACTGTGGACTACCGCCTCCAAGGAGTGATGTGATTCATTCACACTATACATAGAATATATAATGTATTGCTTAAATTAATAATATGTTACATAAAAAACAATATACAGTATTCATGAAATAATTACCATTCTTGAAATTATATATATATAAATATTTCATTTTCATTATTACCCTTTCACACACTTAAAAATTGATAACATCGTTCCTGGACCTGTGGACAACTGCCTCCTTGACAAGATGTGATTCATTTTACATAACATTATATATATATATATATATATGTGTGTGTGTGTGTGTGAATTTATGACTAAATAATATGTTATTTTTTATATAATTAAAATTATAAATATATATTGTGTTACAAACCTTCTTTCCATAAAGATCATTGAAAAATGGGAATGTTACTCAAACGTACGTACAACCTACCATCTACGTTTTCGTAACATTGATTCATTATTCATTACTATTTTAAATTATTAATTTTAAAAGTTCAATTAATATATAAATATGATCATTATATGATCATTATTATTCTATATATGATATATTATGACCCCTTTGACCAATGTTTACCTACCGATGTCATTTTTTATAGATAAAATTAAGTTTTTCAAAAAAATCCCGATGAAAACATAATATTATGTGTAGTTTTATGCTACATAGTAAAAACTAAAATTAATGTTATAATAATCAAGAAAATGTTTCTCAATAACATATAAAATTTTTATATGTTTATAATAGAGGATGTTAAAGGACAATCAAGAGAAATGAAACACAATGTAAGGAATTTCATCTCAATTTACATCATATTAAGACTAAGTTATTGTTATGAACATAATTTCTTTTATATAGTGTATGTAATACATTTTTTCATGAAATTTCACAGATATGATTTTACACATATTATTATAAATTTTATCATTTTTTATTTCCCCCTGAAGATTATTATTTAAAATATTTCCAACTGGTATGTGACTCATTCGAATATTTAAGGATTATTTTTCACAACAATTGCATCATTAATCCTTCAAAGGTATTTTAATTTGATGAAACTTATATGTCTATTATAAAGAATGTCAATTAAATTTTTTTTCCACTGGTAATTAATGACTTTTTTGAAGTATTACTACCATTTTACAACACATTGGTACACATAATTCTTTAGAAAATGTTTTTTAGACAACCATACGTTTTTCTATATGTAGTCAAAGAACCCATTTTCATCTAAAACCCACTATTTTTTTAAAATTTTCCTAAAATGTTTTTGGAAAGACATTTTAACACCCTTTTTATTTTAGCAAGGATTTAAATGGAATATTTTTTTCATTCTGAAAAACGAATTTTTCATAACTTTTTACCAAGAAAAAGGAATGTCCTTCTTACCTCATATAACATGTATGAATTTACCTGTCTTCATTCCATATATGATTTCATTTCATGTTTAAAAGCTTTATTGTTTTAAAAAAATTGTTTTATTGGAAATTGTTTTTCTAAGAAAATCAAAAAATAAGGATGATTTCCAGAAGAATGTTTTTGATATATATTATTATAAAATTTCAATTAATCAAGGACAAAAAAATAATTTGTATTACTCCACTAGGGGTATGTTGTATTGATACCTTTATTTCCATTACTATGGATTTGTTTTGATTTATTTTTCAAGGATGTTATTTATACTTTCATCCATGATTAATTTATTATATCCTTTTGTAATATTCAAAATTCAACGATCATCCAATTTCTCCAAATTACCCATATCATTTATCATAAAAAATTTTGTGGCCTAAACTATTTTCAATATGACCTATAGTGTCTAACTTTGAAATATTTTGATTATTAAGGGAAATATTTATAATTACATATTTTTTTTATTCAATACTATTATTTGATAAGTGGTATTATTTATTAAGATTATTTGATATATGAGGAACTTTTTAGACTTGTACGACATGAGTTGGGTCCATTTTTAGAAAGCCCCTCAATGAATTAGTAGTCTCATTGGATGAGTCATTCTATTAGCCACCTTATATGGGTTCTTACCTAATTTATTGTAAAATATCTTGTGGATGGTCTTGATGGAAAAGGTATGATGTACACTAGGAACATGTCATCCAATAATCAAGTATTTGCAACATTTATATTCATTTATTATTTGTCCATGAGATTTTGAGTCGAATTATCTTTGGATAAAATTCATTTTTTGGTAATTGATTAATTGTATTGTGTTTTAGTATTATACCTTTCTATATTGATTTTTATTTACAAATTTATTTCAATGATAATTTTTTAATAATTATTTAGCATGATGTATATTTATTCTCCATTATTCATTATTTCTGAAACTTTATAGACATTAATGAGAATTTTTTCTCACCTTTATCATGTTCCATTTCATTCGGAATCCAATAATCTTGTTATTGATGATATATAGGGTTATAAAAGATAGAATAATGTTAACCTCAAATTTATTTTTTTAGAATGGTGAAAAAATTTATTTTGTAATTATTGTAGACATTTTTAATATATAACTCATTATGTATCTAGATTACAAAGACTACTAAACTCTCAGTCCATTATGACTTGACTCCTTATAACAATGAAAATTGAATTTATTGAAGACAAAATCTAGGTGCTATCTAGGGTTGGTTCTCTAGATGTTTTCATAAGGATGGATACATTTATTATTTTTGGTTGTTAAAAATCTTTGACTCCATCATATATAAGTGTTTACCTAAAATAATAATGTATATATACGAGTCTTTTAGTGTTGTAAATTTTAGAAAATATAGAATATTAGTGAATTAATAAGGTTTTCGAATACAATAGTTAGGGTTCTCTAGTGAATGAGTAAAGGTATATACCTACTGTCGCATAGACAGATAGCTAGTAATATTTACTAGTACTAAGTAACACTATGGTACATAATATAATTCCTGGAATATATGACATTTTTTATGATATATAAGTCATTTTAGTGATCTATATTATCTTTTAGAGAATTTTGGAATTAGAAAAAGTACTAATGTAAATCCATGATACATAATTGCTATTTGGATAATATGTAAGATACTGTATGATACAAAACGTATCATATGGAAGGGAAAATTAGAAACTTACTAGATAATATTGGGATACATAATATATTATTTTTTATTTGTAGTATTGTTCATATATTAAAAAATATATTCCAAGTCATACATAATATATTATGAAAGTATAATATAAACTTTCTTTGAAATTAATGAAAACAAATAGAGACATAATATTATAAATGATACATTATGATCCACACAATGATATGTAATATATTGATTTTATAAGTTTTTTGTTTGTAAAATGTGAACTTTTTGGTGTTTTTAACTTTGGTGATGTTTTGATGTTCTTCTCAGAAAAAATATCAATATGTTGTTTGGATGTATAATGGATAAAAAAGAAGAAGTCTGAATAAATTATTTTGGACACTATGTCGTGATGACAGTATTAACACCTAAATTATTTGTTCATGTGTCTTTTTAGACATGGAGATAATTATTATCGTTTTATAGAAACTTAATGTCATAATTCTTCATGATATCATGGTGATTTTAAATATTAATACATTTAGAGATATTTTATATGATCAGATATAATTATTTTTCAATTTGAAGAATGATAGAGAATTGAATTCTTGATATTGAAATGTTTTCCTATTCAATGTATGAAAAGATATATAGGTGAGATACTAAAGAGATTAGTATATAATGGGGAGAAAAGTATATTCTTATCACAGAGGGTTACATAAAACTAATATTACTAAACATATTAAATGTGTTATATATTTCCCCTCACCCCTTTTCATGGGAATAGTGGGAGGTATTTCGAGTGTTAGGTGACTCCCCCATGAAAAACAATGCTAGAAATAAATGACAAGGTATTAAGAGAACAATCGGAGATTATTTTCCCTAAAAACCGAAACAACATATCCAGAAATATATATAAATCAAGAAAAAAGAAATGTTGTATGAGGATAAACAATAACCATGATAAAATACGAGTACAAAAAAATTAGTAGAGAACAATTGAAACAGAAATAATGGTGCAAGTATAATAACCCAAATTAAAATATATTCTTACAAATGTACCACCATCCAAAAAAATCTTCAGAATATTACCTGTTCCATATTCAGTACCAAAAAATTGATGTCAATGATCACTACTTAGGATGTAATAAAACAAAGCCTTCCCTATATATTTTTATAATACATTTAAAAATTCATCAATTTTCTTTACCAGATTGTTATTATTTTACACAATTTGTTTTTAAGAATAAAATACCACCACAATACACTTAGAGAAGAACTAGATATCCCAATTTATATAAAAAAGTTCTGAGTTAAGAAAAGAAATTTATCAAAGAAAAATAATTATAGTATGAATTTTATTGAAATAAATAATTTCACAATCTCTTTTACCTTTCCCTTAGAATAGACAATCCATGTCATATACTTAGACACAAATGAATGCTAATGAAAATCCCAACATTGGAAAGAGAATATCCATATTTCCATATGTTTTCATGCGGTGTTATACCCTTATTCATTTGAAGATGGCACCAAGAACATGATATATTTAAACATGGACTCATGAAATATAGTATGAACACATGTTGCTATTAATGGAAACACTGGAATCCATCTCAAATAGATTTCCACAAAAACATTTATTCGAAAACTAAATAGTTTTAAAACATTTCGATAAAAAATATCATGGAAATAATCAAAAATAACCTTTTTAAATAACAAAAATATATGTTTTTTACACATAAATTAATCTATATATTTTATTATAAATACACAATGAAAATTTCCCATGATTAGAACCAACAAGTTGTAGTAGAATAGAGTTGGAGAGAATCCACCTACATTGATTTTTTTCTAGTTAAAAAAAATTAAATTATTATTATTTTAACATATTAATTACCATTACTATATTAAAACCCAATAAGATATCATCACTAATAATCTGAACCCACAGATATGGTTTCCACACACTGATATATGGTTCTTATCATTCCAACATAATGAGATTCAATTTCTGAAGGAACAAAAAACCCTAAATATTGATTTCCCCAAAAAAAATACCATTAAATAACAGAAAATAGTGTATATATGTCTATGTCAACAAAAAATTTGATAGGTAACCATATATGTAGAGATAATGAATAAGGGTAATTTATAAATATTTTTATCCATTTTTAAAATAAAATAACCTAGGACCTTTTTATTTACAACATAAATTGACAATTTACAGCATAAATCCACTGAGGGACACTTACATAGAAAATCCAAATACATGGTAAATTTAATTGATGAATCCAATTTTGTGACATAAAACAATTCTAATTAATAAATGGTATTTACAACCTAGTCATTTATCAAAAACTGTTTATGTCATAAAAACATAATTTATGGTGTAATTTGTTCTTATAGGTTTTTACTGCAACTGAATCCTGGATCATTATTTTTTGCACATTTTGAATCATTTAGAATATAATCCAATGAATAAAATGGGAAGAAAAAAAGTGTATAACAATGGAATTCATCATACATATGATCCTATATTATCCCCACCATTTTTTCCATTATCAGGGAGCTGGATATCAATATTTCCCATGAACAAGGCTAGTGATTTCTATCACATAAAAAATTACAACTCCTATGTTTCCTCTTGAACATGAAAATTCTTTTGTATTATTCACACCAAGGAAACTGGTATCCCATAAAATTTCTTATTTTATTAATTTAAAACCCATACCACTTCATATATTATATTCACATCCAAATCAAGAGTTACATGATCCAATTAAATATCATGCTGGTCATCATGAGATTACTTATCCAGTTGAGAAATATAAAATCATTATAAGAAACACTAATTATTAGTGGTAAAGAATACCTATGGTATACAATTCCAATACATTTGAATGATTTTAATGGTCCCGCCTATCATGGAAAAAACTTCCCTTATTTACGAAATCATCTATGGTCATTTTTTGTTGATACTATGAAGAAGAAGTGGCCACTAACATCAAGATATAAAGGTCGAATGAAATTACAAACATATGAATTATGTTTTCTATGAATCAGTGAAATTATATTTTTAATCATTTGGAAATTATCCCTAATTTCGTGTACATGAGTCAATGTAATATAAGAAGACTACACCGTTTCAAACCATAATAATGTAAAAAGACACATATGACCACACAATGTGTCGGGAAACTAAAAAGCAGGAAGAGATCCTTGGCCAAAATTCTAAATCCAATACATGTGTGTTTAATGAATCACTAGAAGAAACTTTTTGGGATAATTGAACTATGTACATAAAAAGGGATATGTACCTTATCAAAGAGATTTTTTTTTCATTGGGATGAAGAAATATTTTATTTTGAATATTTTTAATGTGTGTATGAAATTTTTTTATTGAATTATTCCCCATAATCACCTCGCATTATTCCTCAGCAATATTTATATTGTATATATAAATACCACAATTAACAAGAAATATATTCTATTATTTGAGATTAATACTTTATCATAATCTATTCTAGTGTGCTAATAAAATCAAATATTATACCCATTCAGTTTATCCACACATTTTTTTCTTGTTTAAGGGACCTATGAATATTAACATGATTCTGTTTCTCAAGAAATACAAAATGGTCTACATCCTTCTATTCATAATTTTAATTTCCACTATCAATGGATTGAAATTATTTCAAAACACTCTATAAGATGTTTTATTTAGTGTATGGTAATGTAGAAACCATATTTTTTGAAGTGTCTTCATAATTGTTTCTATGACATATTCTTAGTTCTGTTTGTTATAAGTATAAAATACACCAGTTATACAATTTATCTCAAGGAAATAAAGGATTAAATAAAACTGAATATATTATAAATAAAAATATTCATCATAATGATAAAAAACAAGTGAAACCATCACGTTAATAATGACCATTTTATACTTTTAATATTTTTTTAAAAAAAAATCTAGAATCAGTCGATGAATAAAGAAACATAAGTGTTATTTTTCAAAACTAACACATGATATGAAATACTTATTGTGTACAATCACAATGTGGATATTAAACCACATATGGAAGTGTCATAGAATACATTTGAACTGATACAACCATTTAACATGAGTAATAGTAAGAAAATATTAGCTATGCCTTTTAATTATATACATTTCACAATCCAAAATTTAAATTTCCATGCTACATACCAAATTCAATGATAAATTAAATGATACCATTATTAACATTCCACCTCTCATCAATATTTTTAGAAAGAGGAAAAGCACTTATTGTCCATTAGTGAATTCCCTAAGACACCAATGGTGGGAATTAAATTTCAGGGGCCTTAGATAACCGTGGCGATGATATTACCCAATAAAAAATAATACCATTCAACAATTAAATAAAAATTATGTCAAAATTAAATATGATTTAGAATTAATCAAAAAACATGATAAAATACAAGTAAAATAAAAAATTTAGGTTACAATAGAAATTTAAATTTATTTTTAAGGCAAAGATTACAATTATAAAGGAATTAACACCAATTATTAACCATCCCAAAAAATATAATGAAACAAACCCACTCAAGCTTCATAAACTAGTTTGTGATGCCACAGATCACCAAGAGTGTGTTATAAAACCAAACCCTTACCTATATATTAGTTGATATGAGTTCAAATATGTCAATGTTTCCAAGTAGGGGTGAGTGTATAACTCAGTATTATTTCAATAAAAAATTCATCCCATAACATTCCACTAAGAAAATAATAAGTTGAATCATTTTATATAAAACATGTTGTGATATGAAAAAAATATTATCAAAGGAAAGGAATAAAATAAAAATATAAATGAAATCAACCATTTCAAATTATCTTTAAATTTACAGTTAGTGTAACAATTTCATTATGAATACTCACACACACGTGCAATCCAATGAAAATACCACCAATCCTAAATGTAAACCCTTCTTTCAACAAGTCATTATAATGTGATATCCCATTGTTCCTTTCCCTGTCATCAATAATCACAATATATATTTAATCATGGCCTTATAAAATGATATATGAACACACTATCATGTATGAAAATAACACCAACCATATGAAATATATATGCACACAGCTCATAACATAAATATATAATGAAAACAGGAAAATATTTCAAATCCAAGATTTTAAAATCACACCAAAATATGGGTTTCAAACGTAAACTACTAGAGATATTTTCAAATAAATGAACAAGGAAATCCTTTCAATATTTTATCCAACAATTTCAAGATTTATATTTTGGCAGTGACACAACATGAAATTTTTTATTTATAAAAAAGGTTCTTAAATGATTCTCTTTATTATCCTCTTTATTATATTCCATTATAAAAACTATGTTTACCAAGGAATTTAAAAACTGATATTGCCTATATTTGATTTAAAATTCATTAAATTACAACAAAAAAAATCATGAGGGATATAAAAGATTAGTTCTTTTGGAAATTTGAAACAAAAAAAAATAATAATTCATAAGTGAACTTTAATATCTCCCATAAAACCATCACCTTTTTTATCACTCTAGAAAAAACCCTATATAAAACTATTATTCATAACATGGGGAAAGGAAACATAAGTAAGGGTGAGATATGATGCTCAGTAATGGTAAACATAACATATTATAATCAATTATACAATTAATGAATAAGATAATAATATGTTTGTTGATCCTAAACATAAAAATCCATGTTCCTAAACAATATTTCATACATAATAAACATGTGTCATGGAATAAAACGTTATCATTTCAAAAAAATGAGAAAATATAATGAGAATCATAATAAATAAACCATGAACCATAAGATCATATCGTAAAAGTGCATCAACATACTAAATATATAATTCCATTCATATGAAATGTTTAAATAACAAGGACATCAATGCAGTATATTATGACTCTTCACAAGCTTCCCATAGTATATCAGGTTACACTAGTTTCATAGAGTGGATCAGGATCCACCTACTCTCTATATAGTATCCTGTATAATGACTAGTTTCTGTAAAAAACCTTTCTCGATGTACATGGAAATTAATTTTTTTACAGAATACATAATACATGACACAAAGTCACCCAAAGACTATATTAGTTTATTGACTTTGGAAACATGGAACATAATCTTCTATATTGGTAAATGATCTTCATTATCTCTCATAAATATCATCCTTTTTTGTTTTCCTACCTAAAACATTATTTTATATCTTAGGGAAAGGAAAAAAATTAAAATTGTGATCTAAAATTTTCACTAAGCGTAAACATTGAGAACATAAAACAAATCCTAATATAATATTTTCAAAACATTAACATAATGATTAATTATTAAAATCATGAGTTATTAAATAAATCTTGTTTGTACGTAAGGCATATATCATAATGAAACATTAACCATGATAAAATAGCATTAGCATAAAACATGGAATTGTGGGGAAAAAATCACATAATTTTATTTTTATAATATCCAAGGAATTACTACCAATACCATCATAGTGGACAATTTCCATTACTAAACTTGGTTTACTTGTCGTTCCAACCACGTATTACTGAACCATCTTTACAAGACACTCCAGCACTATATTACTGAAGAATATTTACATGCCATTCATGCCTTGTATATATCATGTGATATAAATCATTACGCAACATAGGGGGTGATATTGGTACCACCCATATCATAATAAAATCTTTCATACATGTTCCAAAAAAACATAAAACATTCATCATAGCATATCCCAAGAAATAAAATGGGTCTCGTAAACATCATTATTTCATAACATAATCCATATAAAATATAATTAAATCATTAATACAATAAAATTATATTAATAATATGTATTTTAACAAAACCATATTTATGGAGTTTCATGTTAGATAAAAAATAATTTCTATGAAAAACTTGAACTTAATTACTAAGGAAAATATTCTTTTTTCTTCAAAATCATTTTCTTTTCTCAAAATGCTATAAAAATTTAAAAGAAAAAATATTATTTGAAAATAAACATGTTATCATGTAGAGGAATCATCATGGAATTATGATGTTATAATAAATAAAATAACATTTCATGTCATATAAGTTAAAAAAACATTGTCCTCATACATTTTCTAGGGATGTAAAAATTTTCCACGCATGGTAAACAAAATACTGATTTCTTCTAAACCATGTATTAAAAATAAAAAAAATGTGTAAAAATTAATTCAAAAATACATATCTGAATAATAAAAATAATATGAAAGTATTTTTATATATAATGTACTTGGATGAAAAATATGTACAACGTAAATACATACATATATAAAATCTCAGAGAAAAATGAGATTTAAAAATTATCCCTTACCTTCGGTATGAATTTTTCATATCTATCTGAAAATCCTATAATAAAGGTTTAAACATCATATTACCTAGTAATAGAAACATAATAATTTTTATGATATCATATATTATTCACATATGACATTATATTAGACATTTATTTATCAATTCCATATTAAAGCAACATTTTGGGTAATAATCATTTTTTTTAGCATGCATGTTTAGACTATTTATCATTAATATTATTAATTAGTTATTTTTTTACATATATAAATAATGTAAAACATGATTTATATATAATAAATATTTAATATATTAATATATATATAATAGGCAGATAAATGAAATGGAATTCATTTTACATGAAGATGGTAGGTCATATGTACGGATGAACATAGTTTCTGCTTCTATAATGAACTGAATTGAAGAATTTCCATGACATATATATATACATAAATCCATTAGAATTATTATTTCATATATGTAATGAATATTTATTATATATACTTTATAATCATTCTTGATTTGTTGATTTGGAGAATGAATCATATCGCGCCATGGGGATGGTAGGCCATACGTACAGACGAGCGATGATATCATTCACATAATGGTCAAATGAAAAGGAATTGGGTTGTATATTAACTATAAAAATTAATTATCATGTTATATTAATTATTTATATTCATTATACTCATCATTATACCAATTTATATTATGTTTTTTTGAATAATGAATTATACCACAGTGTGGAGATAGTAGTCTGTGCGTATGCAGGCATGGTGATATTGTTATTCATATGATGGATATATGGAGGAATAAGGTTATCCCATATTTAAAATAACATATAAGTATGTATAATATAATTTATTTATTACATTAGTTTAGAAACAACATACAAATAAGATGTAGAATATGAAATGAATTTTGAAAGAGGTGTCGAAACAATTACCTCTTTTTCATGTATCTCATTTTTATTTTCACAATAAATCTCCCTATAATGGTTTTATACCCATTGTGTGGCCTCTAAAATTAAGGGATGGATTTGGGGAGATTATTATATTAGTGTTTGGAAGATGAAAATAGTTTTAAATGTGTGAATAATTTTGTTGAGGTGGTGTCCTTGTACTAGATAGAGGAGTAGAACATTATGAAAGTCTTGAAATTATTTTTTATTATAAATATAATTTCAGATTATAATGCTCTCAAACTCATTTATTTCTAATATAAGATGAATATTTTTTGAAATACTCTCATTAAATAAAATTCAGACAAGTTATGATTTTTTTTTGAGTCCTATCAATTTGATTTATAATAATTTAATCTATTATATTTTATTTGTGGTAATAATATTCTAAATATTAAATGGTTATAAATATTTACTTATGTGTTTTCAATTATCCATAATTGGATATATTAAGGTATTTTATACCATATAATTTTCACTTTATAATTTTTAAGTATTTTTGTTTTTTCATATTTTTTCATAATATGTTATTTTTATAAAATATTAATATAGTCAATTTTGACACAATACATTTACTTGACTTTAAATAGAATCTACGTAGAAGATAAATTCTGAAATTATATTAATACACTTATAAAACTTTATAATCACCTAGAACATTCATTGAGAACGTTAATTAGTTAATGTTATATTTATTTTAATATTTTTATAACCATTTATTTGATATTTCTTTTAATAAAATAATTTATACATCACTGTTATGTCATCATTATTTGTAATTATTTATTCTTTATAAATACTAAATAAACTCAAATGATTTTTGTAATTTCTTTTTTTTATGGATAATATTAATGATTTATGTTTTATCAATTTTATCACTATATTATATTTATTATACTTATAGGATATATGAGAGTGATATGTTGTCACTTTATGTTATTTTAATTATAATAAGATCACATTCTATGAAAAAACTAAATTAAATGAATAAATTTAGACCCTTAGGTGATATTGGTAGAATATAATTAATCCAATATGATTTTTATGTGTTAGATTAATTTTATTATCTTTTTCATTTTATTGATATCGTAATTTACCCTATTTTCCTTTAATTTTGGGAAATAAAAATTACTAAAGTTACTATTCATAAGATCCAAAAAATAAAAGTAAACTATTAACATAATTTAAAAAAATTGATTCAAAATATGGAATCTATTTTTTAAATTTAAAAACCCAAAATTTTTTCTAATTAATTGAAAATTAATTTCTTTTGTCAAAATCTAAAAGAAGTTTTTTATTAAGTAAAAAAATATCAAAATATTGATATATTTTTTTTCTAATTTAAATAAAAAATTACATCCAATTAACATAATTGGATAAAAATATAAAAAAATAATCCTATTACATTGGAATGTCTATTAAAAATATAATCTAACTAAATAAATAAATTATATGAAAATGAATTTTTGAATTAAAAGACAATATTGTCAGTATTCATTAAAATATAAATTTTATCAGAAAAAAAAAAAAAAATTTAACCAAAGTAAATTTTTATGTCCTGATTCAAATGTATAATTTTATTATGTCAAATAGAAAATAAAAAATTGTAAAAAATAGATTTAAAAAAGTGTTCACCCTTTAGAGGTTGTAAAACTGTATTTTTTTTAAAAATATATATATTTTATCTGAAAAATTGAATTTGTTCTTATATAATGTTTTATAAAATAATTCATATATGTAATTTTTATATAAAATTATAAATGTGATTAATACTATTCAAAACAGATTATTTAAATCCCCTTAAATAATAATATTTTAATAATATATTATTATTTAAGGAAATTAGGTATTGCGTACAATGCTAGAAACCAGAGAAGGTCACTCTTACATATAATACAATCCAACTATGTGTTGTGTTTAGTGAGAAAATAATTTTGTGTCATGTATAGCATAATAAAAACATAGTTCTGTTATATATTGAACAATATCTATACTCAATGTTTTGTTGATGTAAATATAACAAAAACACTTGAAATATTTTGTAACACAAGAAAAGAATATTTTTGAGTATACTATAAGCTAATACAATGTTTCATATAGTGAAATAAAATCTAGGTTTACCATACAACACAATAAATCAATGAAATTTAAAAATAGAGATCTCATAAAATATCAGGGTGTTACGTTATAACCCCCCCCCTCGAAAATAAATTTCGCTATAAAAATTAAATGGGGATATAAATATTTTACATCTTGAATGCTTTGTTAATAGAATCCCACATCATAATAATGAATACTAAAACATCATTTTAAAAAGGAATTTTAGATACATAAAGGTTAACCCAAGTAACTCATCACAGGTTTTCCACACATGATAACATAGTTGGAAAGTGAAAACATGGATGTGAGAGAAAAATATGACTATCACGTTCTGATGGATAGTGATAGAAAACCAGGTTTTGATAAATTTATCAACAAAATTTCCATAACTCTATGGTGATTTATTGGACCATTTGATTCATCGGATAATAATGTTTTAGGATAATTTTTTTTCCGGGATCTTTTCCTATAGTTGAAGCACATGAGAAGATGTTCTTACATGATATCAGTACAATCTCATCATTGGTCGTGCCTTGAACAATTTCCCCATCATCAATTATTCAAATAAATTTTATTGAATTTGTCATTCATAAAGTGTTAGGAGAACATGCAATTCATAATTTTAATTATAGGTTTTTCTATATATCTTAATAAATAAAAGGTTATAATATGTTATCAACTATACATAAGACCATCAATGGTGAGATTAATCATATATGGTTCCAAAAATCTATTGTAATTCATCTATAATATAGCTTAAATAAAATAAAACAAATTTATACTAAATAGGGACATCCCATAGGCCTATGGTAGGAGATAAATGTAACGTCTCGGTTCTGGAAGCCACCCAGAGGCACCCTATACACATTTGATCACATGGCCTCAAGCGCATTTACCTTATTTCCAGAGGCTGCTGACTAGCAGCGAGGGCCTTGAGTGTGATAGTGGAGAAACTATTCCCTCATTGGTAGAGTACACAGTGGCTGAAAAAAAAGCAATAGCGGAAGAAGTAATAATCCATACAAGAGTAAACAACAGAAGACTAATGAAAGAAATAGCTTGAGCACATATAAATATAAACGATTATTGATATATATGTCTAGGAAAGCATCCAAACAAGTCAAAATGCTAGAAATACATCAGTGCTAAACCAAAGTAAAAAAAGAAAATGATAAAAAAAATACTCATCATCACAAGCCTATGCCTGGTCCAATGCTCCCCAGCTCCATATTAGTCAAGTACCTGAAGTAGAATGGTGCATGCCCTTTTCTATACCTGGAGTATTATAATCTGTTTGGCCCCAAAATTATGACCCAAACAGGGTTTAAGAATAAATCTCAATAGGAAACTACCAGAATATTTGTGCCTAATAGTCAGTGAATACATGGCAGGTGAAAGTACATGAAAGTACTACACAGTAAAAAATTCCACAATTCATATAATCAATCCAGAATAGTATCCCCCGAGAAATTTCACACAGCCTATCATCTCTTTTTCAGTATATGAAGACTCTTTGAGGAAGCACTCAGAGTCAATTCCCCATATAGTCTATGGTATTTAGTAACTCTATGTGGAAGCTCACACAGTCAATTCCCGTTATTGTCCCAAGGTCATGGACTCTCTGAGGAAGCTCACCTAGTCCATTCCACTTATATCCCTAGTCATTCATAGACTTTCTCAGGAATCACACACCATCAATTCTCATTATAGTCTAGACAACTCAATAATAAAATCAAAGACTCTCTGAGGAAGATCACACAGTCAATCCACTTATAGTCTAATCAAATCAATGAATCTCTGAGGAAGCTCACAAGGTTAATTTATCTTATATCCCCAAGTGTTTATAGGATATGTGAGGATGCTCACTTAGTCAATCCCCCATATATCCAAAAGTGCTCAAAGACTCTCTGAGGATGCTCAACCTGTCAATCCCCCTTATAGTCAACTACAATAGGTTCTCATGGCACGATGTAGGTCAACGTGCTTAATAGTGTAATATGGCCAAAGTAATCCTAAAAAACTACTCGGATAAATAGTATACATCATATTAAGTGTGTAAAAACACAATCTCTTCATCCTACAACAATAGGTATGGAAAAAAGGTAAAGTCACCAAAGGATAAGTAGGACCAAATGGTCGTAAAAAGAACTTGCATGGGAAAAAATCATACAATGCATAGAAATAATCTCTATTCATATCCAAATTACCTATACAGAAGAATACACGCATGGAAGGAAAACAATAGGGTTAAATGGTAAACACGTAATACCATGTTCAAGGGGATTGGTGTAATTTTCACATAATAATGAAAGAATTTGAATGGAAAGGCAGAAACTATGTACCTTGACATTAGGAGACCACTATAAGTGAACCTCATGGCTTGAATCTCCTTAAAAAATTGTAGATCTACGAATATTTCTAAAATGTTCAACCCATCATAACATGGGAAATAAGATGAAACATGAAACAAGGATCATGGAGAAGAGAGGACTCCATGAGGTGATTCCAATGGAACTGACAGTGTTCAATTTTGAGGAAGAACGGAGGTGCTGGGTCTTGTCAAAGATTCATGACCGTACGGACTCTCATGGACTAATGAGACCTAGAAGAGTTATGTTCTGTTGGTCATACGTTCCCCTGGTGTGTTTAATGAAAAAAATTACATGGCGTGTACATTTGGAGTATACATCGTGTACTTACTGTTTCCATACTCTTCATTAGGCGGTCTCCAAGTTACTCTAACACGGCAGTGTGTGTGGCGACTATCTAGACAGAACATGTTCTCCTGTGGAAAGGAAGTAAATGGCGTGTACTCATAAACTACATGTCCTTTACATAAAAAATTTCAAAAATTTCTTATTTTTCTTACAAACGCCCAGAAAAGGAAAAAATTACCTGAAATGAAAATCTAGGATCTTGCAAAATTCCACCCTTAATGAAATTCGTCTTCGAATATCCCAAGTATGACATAGAGGAAGAAACCCTGAACAACTCGGGCCACTATGCTCATACATCGGCCTCCCTCTCCCATGTCTCGTCCTATACTTTCATGTGCTACCATAACACTTGTAATATAGGAACAAAACATCCACATAGAACCTTTGTACTACGATCGACAATCCAAATTGGATGCTCCTAGAATTACGCATCAACTTCGATCTCAAACTCCTCATTTTGAAATACATGATAAAAGTCAGAAAAGTAATTCCAATGTTGAGAAATGTGGAAGAGTTTTTGCATGGCTCGGTACCTCTGAGGTAACTACAGTCGATACGTAACCGGCCAAACTCTCTCCAACACCTTAAACATCATGACGTACCTTGGTAAAAGAATACCCTATCTCTTGGTTCTCTTGTGTACCAAAATCATTGTGACATGTAGGAAAACATAATCCCTGACCTCAAATTCCAGATGTTTTGTCCTCTGATCAGAATAATACTTCTGTCGAGACTGAGCAGTAATCATTCTCTTCATAATCAACTCTATCTGCTTTGTGGTGTCCTAAACAAGACGAGGTCCCAACAAGGCTGCCTCTCCTGCCTCCAACGAATATAAGGGTTATCATCATGGCCTACTGTACACTGCTTCTTATGGTTCCATCTGAATCGATTCTTGAAAACTATTATTGTAGGGAAACTCCAAAAGATGTATATGCTTCTCCCAAGATCCTCTATAATTCAAAATGTATGCCCAAAGCATGTCATCAATCACCTGAATTGTACACTCATACTATCCATCTGTATGGGGGTGCCAAGTTGTCCTCAAATGTAGCTGGGTACCCAATGCCTTTTAACTCCCCTGCCAGACCTGAGAAGTAAATCATGCATCCCTGTTTGAAGTAAATGGAGTGTGGAACTCCATGGAGACGTAAAATCTCCCGGATTTATAACCATCCCATCCCTTCTACACTGAATTTCACCTTGATTGGAAAGAAGTGAGTAAACTTCGTGAGTTTTTCAATGAAAACCAAATCATCCTCATTTCCTCGATGCAATCTCATCAAACCAGTCACAATGTCCATCATGGCGTCATTCCACATCTACTAGGGAATGGGTAACAGCTATATGATCCCTTCTAGCCGTTGATGCTCTTCCTTCACCTGCTGATACGTGGAACACCTCGTGACGAAACATCCAATGTCCCTCTTAATACCTGGACACCAATACTGATGGTTTAAATCATGATACATATTAGTGACACCTAGATGAATTTCCCAAACAAATGATTGAAAAAAC
This sequence comes from Viscum album, assembly GCA_963277665.1. Lineage (NCBI taxonomy): Eukaryota > Viridiplantae > Streptophyta > Magnoliopsida > Santalales > Viscaceae > Viscum > Viscum album. Next base: position 1,236,464,223 of record OY728164.1, read on the forward strand.
TACATCAGCTCTGCGTGTTTGTCTCTCAGCACCCACACGCGCCCCTAGAAACATAATATCCCATCCTCACCTATGGTCCATCTAGAAATAGGGTACACTCTTGACACAATCTCCCTGAGGAATCTGCGTTCATAATATGATAGCTTCCTCATTCGAAATTGATAATGAAGAGTAGAAGTAACAACTACCAAATAAAGGAAGGTCTTTCCCTGTCTTTTGTTCCCCTCCAAATGAATCTCAGAGAATATATCCACAAGCAGCCACTCACTGAAGGCCTCCTTAATTTCATGTATCTATGTCCTCATGCTCAGCGCATTTTCCACTGCATTTTCCTTCTCAGGCATATAGGAATGAAAAAATGTCAAAGGACTGAAGGTACTCCACCAAATTTCACTATCATAAATTCAGATCACAGAAATTGAAGATGTACTTGTGACTTTTGTGGTTAGTGAAAACCCCAAATGATATCCCAAAATATAATGTCTCAAACAGCATAGGGATTGAAAAAAACTGCCAACTCTAGACCGTGCATCGGGTAATTCTTCTCATGTGGCCTCACCTGTAGAGACTCGTACGCAACGACCCCATCTCCTTGCATTAGCACAACTCCTATCCTGATACCTGACGCATCATAGTAAACTGTATATCTCTTTAATGAATATAGAAAGACTAGTATCAGTTCTAATATCAGCCTCCCTTTTACCTCTTTAAGACTGACTCACAAGAATCTGACCATAAAAACTTTTCCCCCTTCTTAGTCAGGACAGTCAACGGTGCTTCTACGCATGAAAATTCGTCTATGAAACATCTGTAGTATCCAGCCATCCCTAGAAAACACTGCCCATCAAAGATATTTTTTGGTTTCTCCTAGGAAACTATAGCTCTCATATTATCTGGGTCTACTGATATTCCTATCTCAGAGACAACATGACCCAGGAAGTGAACTTGATCCATCCACAAGTGGCATTTTTAGAGCTTAGCATATAACTGATTCTCCCTTAGTGCATTCAAAATGACTTCAATATGGGTGGCATGGTCGTGTCGAGTGTGAGACTACACAAATATATTGTCCACAATGACCACGAATAGGTAATACATGTATGGATGTATCACTTGGTTCATCAATTACATGAAAACTTCAGGCATGTTTTTCAAGACCGAACGACATAAACATATACTCGTATAGAATATACCTTCTCTAGATGGCTATAAGAGGTATATCAGATAGTGTAACGTGCAACAGATGATAACCGGACCTCAATTCAATCATCGAGAACACCCGGGCTCCTTGAATATGATCAAATATATCACCAATTCTTGTCAAGGGATATCCATTCTTGACCGTCAGCTGGTTCAGCTTCGGATAGTCCACACAAAGCCTGAGGGTGCGGTCTACCTTCTTCGCAAACAAGATTGGGAACCCCAAAGAGAAGTACTAGTATGGATGATACTCTTTTCCCAAAACTCCTCCAACTGCTTCTTGAGCTCCTGCAACTCTATTGTTTCCATCATATAAGGAGGAATGGCCTCCGGTGCTTCTCCTAGCACAAGCTCAATAGAAATATCCACCTGTTTCTCGTGAAAAAAAACATAAAATTTTCCATGGAAATACGTCTCTAAATCGATCCACCACTAGAGGAAAGTCTAACTGTGAAGTTCTTTGGTCGTCCAGATATAGACTAGCGATTTGGGATGTAACTACTACCAACCCATGATGCTCTCAACCCACTATTCTCTCCTGTACATCTCATTCGCCCATATGAAGAAAAAAAACAACTTCTGGTGATGAGAAGCTCACCCTGCGGCGATAACAGTTAAAGAATGCCCTGAATTGAACTAACGAGTCCATCTAAAGAATTACATCATAGCATGTCATCTATAGGACATAAAGGTCCCATAGAAACTGACATCCACCAACCTCTAGTGGGATCTCCTTGATCTGACATATAATAGCTGTTCTAGTCCCCAATGATGTGTCTAGAATCAAGAGATCAGTAGAATAAAAGATGCAGAGACCTAGGATCTCCATGATAGAAATAGATATAAATTTATGGGATGAACCTATATCTAATAGAGATAAAAATAAAAGTGAGGAAACTGGGATTGTACCTCAAACTGTAGAGGGTCTGGGATCCTTCTCCAACTGGGTCTGCTCTGCTGCAATGGTATGGCCTATGCCTGGGAACTGTGACCCTGCCTGACTGCTTTGAGCTGATCCACCCTACTGTCTATGAAGAACTGTCGACTGACTGACATGGCTAGGACCTCCACCTTGGTCTGAACGGCCGGATGAACTCTTGTTCCCATACTGGTGAGAAACTAGTGGCACTGCTCCTCAACGTGGGGTCATAGAAGAACCCCTTTCTCTAGCTTCTAGTGAGAAGAACTGAAAAATTGTTGAAGATGGCCCATATTTCCACAAGATTGGCACTCCACTGGGTATCTCGGGCAACGTGGCCTCGTATACCCACTTCTACCACACTGGGAGCACACCACCTTGCTACTAGAAGATGCATCCAGCCTACTCTGATCTCCTCATGCATCCTCCCTGCGGTGCTTCCTAATATCTGCTGGGGGAGCACTAACATTGGATACTGAACCTTCTTAGCTCATAGCTCTAGATTATCTCATATTACACTCTACGATCAGCACCTGGTTGAATATATAAGATATTTAAGTAAACATAATGATGTTCACATGAGATTGGATGTTGTTCCTCAGACAATCCTCAAACACTCGTGCAACGAACAACTCATCACCACCTAGAATAGGCGTGAAATGATACAACTCTGTGAATCGAGAGGAATACCACATAATAGTAGGAGGTCCCTGCTCCAGACTCATGAACCTTTAGGCTCGATCATCCCTCAAGGTCTCTGGATAGAAGAAATCATAGAAGATGTGCTGAAACTCTTCCCAAGCCTTATTCTGTTGGCGGCCCTCCTGTGATATCACATCCCACCAACTCTTGGAAGATTCTCAGAGCATGTAGGTAGTATGTTTCACCCTCTTCTCTAGAGGTTTCTTCAGATGCTCGAAAATCATCTGCTTGGCCTCTATCCATGACTCTGTAGCTTGAGGTCCTCCATCTCATGAGAAAGTATGAGGATGCTTCTACTGAAAGACCCATGTCAAATCAGCCATCGATGGGGCAGGAGGTGGTGCTCCCTGAATGGTTTGCATTATCCTCAGAAATACCTCCAGTAAATTTTTATCCACACCTATGTAAGGTAAAACAGCTACTTCCAAGGCTGGCACAATTGGAGGATCTGCAGGGATCCCTGATCAGCCATGTCCAGTGTCTAATCACTGTTTGGGAACTGGCGCAAAACTGAAGGAGGTGTTGGTGGTATGACTCTACAAGGTCATGAATACATCATAGATCAAGGTTATCAAGGACTAAAAACAAGGAGTGTATGAAGGTAACATAAGAAATAAATCATTTAATTTTTACAAAACATGACTACAAGGCGTGTACATTTCCTACACAACGTGTTCCCTTAAGTCATTTACATGGGAGTATACTCCTTCCTAAACTAGTCATGTAACAACCCAAACACACATCATATTTTCTTAACACATGACATGTACTTGAATCCTCTTCCCCTACCCAAGTCCTTCTACACAGTTAATCCACATGGCTCACTTACGGCAAGACTACACGACGTGTTCAAGATAGACACGATGTGTACTAGATAAGATTCACCTGGCCCATGTTGTTGGGGACACGTCCTGACCTATGACTCATACTACACAGTGTGTATGTGAAAGGAAAACACTAACCTGTGTTGTTGGTTACACGGCTAGCTATACAGCAGTCACTACACGTCGTGTTCCATGTGGAAACAACATGTACAAGAAGGGGATAAAATTGACCCGTGTTGTTCGTGACACGGTCAGGTACCTAGGTCATACTACACGCCATGTTGAACTGGTACACAACATGTTCCATAATGAATTTTTCAATCCTGTGTCTCTACCCACATGGCCTATGACACAGTCAGAGACTACATGGAATGTACATAAAGTTCACAGTGTGTACTTAAGAAAAATGGGTTCTTCCCGAACAGAAGAACACATGCCATCTATATAACATTACACAACTTTTATTCTGGGTTTTTCCAGAAATTAATCCTCAAAAACTACTCTTGAGCCCAGAGAACACTAAAAAAACTGAATGTTACAAATTGTGATACGTGGGATCCCATACTCCCAAGACTCAATGTCTGGTGTCTTTTACATGTTATAACAAGGGAAATAAGGCAATGATCCACCAAATTCCAGTGCATGAGCCCCATAACACCTCAAGAACCATATTTTGATGTCCATCTATGAAAAAATTTACCCAAAACAAAACCCTATCAAATAGAAGGTATTTTTATCAAGGCATCTATCACAACAACATGAATATTCTACACAATGTCTATCACAAGAACATGTAATCTCTAATGCAACCTCAATGACAAGGCAAGAAAGAATGACATGTGATTTATACCGAGTTCCTATATGTTGCATGATATGGAATACCTTCATCTAATCAGGTAGCGACAGAAATATAACCTCAATAACATCAACAATAACATAAAAAATCTTGTGAATCAATGAAGGTGAAATCAAATCAACTGTAATCATAAAAGACCAGAAAATTGCAATAAACGCGGTAGGTTGTCTTTTACATGTATATGGGTTAGCTACTCCAAGGAAAAACTTATTACTAAATATCCATTCATTCAAATCCCAGTATAAAGGATCCAAACAGAAAGTCAACTGAAAATAATCCCTCTGATACCACATTGTAACATCCCGGTTCTGGAAGCCACCGAGAGGTGCCCCATACCAGGTTGATCACATGGCCTCAAGTGCATTTCCCAAAATTCCAGAGGCCGCCGACTAGTAGTGGGGTACTTGGGTGTGATAGTGGGGAAACTACTCCCTTATTGGCAGAGTATATAGTGGATGATAAACAAAAGAAATGGCAGAAGTAGTAATAATCCATACAAGAGTTAACAACGGAAGACTAAAGTAAGAAACTACTAGAGAACATATAAATATTAGTGATTCATGATACATATGTCTATGAAAGTATCCAAAAAAGTCACAATGATGGAAATAAAATAGTGATAAACCAAAGAACACAAGAAAAAGATAAACAGATCCTCCGTATCGCAAGCCTAGAGTTGGTCCCATGCTCCCCAGCTCCCCAACAGTCAAGTAACTAATGTTGAAGGGTGCATTCCCTAATCTATACCTGCAGAAATATAATCTATTTGGGCCCAAAAGCATGACACAAATATGGTGTGAGACTAAATCCCAGTATCCAACCACCAAAAGATCTATTCCTAATATTCCGTGAATAATGGTTGGTAAAAGTACAAGAAATAGTATACAGGAAAGTACTATGTAACAAACAATTCTAAAAAACAAATAATTAATCAATCAAAGTAACCCTCTATGAATTGCACACAACCAATCCTCTTCAGTTCAGTATATGAAGAAATTCTTGGGAAGCACTAACAGTAAATTTCCCTTATAGTCTATTGTAGTCAAGAACACTCTGGGGAAGCTCACACAGTCAATTCCCCTTATAGTCCCAGGGTCAAGGACTCTTTCAGGAATATATCCCAATCAATGCCCCTTATATCCCTGGCCATTTAAAGACTCTGAGAGGAAGCACTCATCATCAATTCCCCATATAGTCTAGAAATATCAGGAATAAAATCAACGACTCTCTGAGGAATCTCACACACTCAATCCCTTTATAGTCTAATGTAATCAAGGTCTCTGTAAGGAAGCTCACTAAGACAATTCCCCTTATATCCCCAAGTGGTTCTAGGAACTCCGATGATAATCAATTTTTCAATCCCCCTTATAGCTAAATGTTCTCAAAGACTCTCTATGGAAGCTCACCCGGTCAATCCCCCTTATAGTCCACTACACCAGTTTCTCACGGACTTTTGTAGGTCAATGAGAATATCAGTGTAATATGGAAAAAGTAAAACTACAAAACTACTTTGCTAAATATTTTAGACCATATCAAGCATGTTAAAACACAAACTCTTCATCCTACAAAAATAAGCATGGAAAAAAGGTAAAGAGCCAAAGGCTAAACATGACCAAATGGTCATAAACAGAACATGTATATGAAAAACAATTCCAAAGCATAGCAATCGACCATATTCATATCCAAATTACATCTACACAAGCATACAGACATGGAAGGAAAACAATAGGGGTAAAATGGTAAACACGCGATACCCTATTCAAGGGTATTGTATAATCTACACAATATACTCAAACTCATTGAATGTAAAGGCACAAACCACCCCCCTCGACGTTAGGATATCACAATAAGTGAACCTCGAGGCTTGAATCTCCTAGTACGCCATAAATCTATGAAAACGTCTAAAACGTTCAACCCACGATAACATGAGAAAGAAGATTAAACATGAAATGAGACTTAAAGAGAACATAAAACTCACCGGTGGATTCCAACACAACCAATGGTGTTCGATTCAGGGGAAAAATGGTTGCACGGGGGCTCATCAAAGATCTACGGCCATGCAAACTCTCATGGATGAATGAGACCTAGAAGAGTTGTGTTTATTCATTCAAACACGAACCCTGTGCATTTAATGAAGAAATGCAAAATATATGGCATGTACTTACTATTTCCATACTACATATAGGTGAACTCCAAGTCACTCCCACACGGCTGTGGGTCTGGCTACTACACGGACAACACACTGCCTCCTACGGCAAGTAATTACCCGGCGTGTACTAATAAAGTTAATGGAATGTACGTTGAAACTTTCTAGAATATCCAATTTTTTCTCTAAAACAACTAGAAGAAGAAAAAACATAACTAATAAGAAAATACATGTTCTTACAATAAAAGCATGTCGAACTTCTATTATGGATTCAATGGCTATAACCTTATTCGATGTGATGGGATGTCATCCGTCAGATGGGTTTTCTTTTTTATAAAACTATACTATTATAAACTTCTAGAAATAATATTAAATTTTTTTGTCCTTAACCAATACTATCTGTTTTCAAACTTAATCCATTCCAACCTTTTGTATTATCCAAAATACTTCATTCCAAACTCATATTACAAAAAAATTACAAGAAAGGTCATATATCAACCGTTATATACCTATATTTATCCCCAATATATCATAAGATATAACATATACATTTCATTCCAAACATTTGAATGATGTTAGAATTTATTCTCTTCAATCATGGAAATAACCTAAATTTTCATATATCCTTATTGAAAATAATCATGTTTCCTTATTCCAAAATTTATTAGATATACTCATTATGTGCCAATAAGTTTTATACATCATCCATGATAGCATAACTCTCTTTTCAAAAACACTATAATTAGATCTCATGAAAAATCATCATCCAATTTTCTAATACAAATCGAACATATCTTTAACCAAGCAATAATATAATAATATATTGGACATATTAAGTGTTCTCATCCCCTTAATCATGTGATCTCCATGTATATCTACTTAAAATTAATTCACATTTATATCTCCATAGAACTATTCAACCTATCTTTTCCAGTAATTAATTGAAAACATATACTAAAAACATATATATATTTCACGATTCATGTAAAATAATCTTTGAAATATTAATCAAATTAAACTAAATTCACCAGCAATATTCTCAAACCATTAATCATGATGCATCATCTTCTTATTTCCTAAAATATGAATCATGTATTAATGTTTCTCAACCTCATGATTTATTGGATTAATGAAACTAATACTAGAATAACATCACATACCATTCATATGTCGTATATAATATGTTTATCCTCAAAATTTTGACGAACACACATACCCTTATAATGATTCTATTCATTCTATTTCCACTTAGGAAATAAATATTCATTATTCCAATAATTTCCACATCTAAAACATTGCATGGTTAACCATTTTTATGTAGTTTTGGCAATTTACTATGACCAGAATGAAAAGTGTGAGAAGTAAATATCAATGATTCATAACACATAAGTTAGGTTAATTAATTATAATATTAAAAAATATGATATCTTTGATTTATTCCTAGATAGTTCATGATTATAAAAGAAACTCTAGGATTGTGTCCTATACTTGAATTATCCTTAGGATGTCCCAAGACATGCCCTTAGGAATATATCATGAGATAACATTAATTTTTTATTATCCTATTTTCTGATGGTTGATTAATACATTGCTTAGATACCAACTGTATGAAAAAAATCTTGATGTACCTATAGATTACATTTCTTATTCAAAATACTTATTGAATGATGAAAACATACACCAAAAGCCCATATTAGTTTAGTGTCTTTGGAAACATGAAACATAATCATTAAAAATGGTTAAATATCATCAAAATATCCCATTAATATTTTCCCTTTTTTACCTAAATAAAACCATTATTTATATCCTAGGGAAATGAAAACATAAAAAGGGAGATCTTAAATTCTAATAAAAGGTAAAAATTGAGATCATAAAATAAACCATAAAAAGAATAATTTAAAATCAAAAACTTAATGTTTACATATCTAAATCATGATTCAGGAAATAAATCATGGCAGTATGTAAGGAATAGATCATAAATGAACATTATCCATGATAAAATAGCAATGGAATTAAATAGGGAGTCATTGAAAACAAATATTAACATAATATGATTTAAATTGTAGAAAAACAATTACTTCAAACACAATCATAGTGGAAAATGTCCATTACAAAATTGGGTTTACTTGTTGTTCCAGCCATGTATTACTAAACCTGATTTACTTAACATTCCAACCCTATATTACTGAACCAGATTTTTTTGTTGTTCCGGTCATGGCTATGTCTTGAGGTATAAATCATTTTACAATTAATTGTATAAAGATATAGGTCCCGCCCATCTTATAATGAAATAATTCTTACATGTTCCACAAAAACATAAAGCATTCATCAAAGTATAACCCATGAAATAAAATTGGTTTTTTAATCATCAATATATCAAAACATAATCCAATAAAATAACATTAAATAATTTATATAATAAAATCATTATAATAATAGGGATATAAACATGACACTATTTAAAGAGTATCATGTTAGATGGAAAAATAATTTTGTTAATACAGTAAAACATAATTCCAATAGAAAATATCCTTTCATCTTAAAAAAATCTTTTTTCAACATTCCATTCAATTTTATATGTAAATAAATTAGTTTCAAGTAAATATAAAATCATTTAGAGATGTATCATCTAAATATAACATTATTAAGATGTAAAAATATGTATATTCTATATAATATATAAAAAAATCTCTCAAAGCTTTTTCTAGAGATGTTAAAATGATTCTCTAATGCTAAACGAACGACATTTTGCATCCAAACCATGCAGTAAAAGTCAAAAATGGTAAAAATGACTTCAAACATATATATAAGAATAGATAACATTTTTTTAAATCAATATTTGAAAATAATGTGGTGGATTACATATATTCCCCCAGTAAATACTTATCTATATACAATCTCAAATAAAAATTAGATTGCAATCTTATCCCTTAACATAATTATGATTTCTTCCATATGTGTCCATAAATACTATATAATGGGTTAAAACATATTATGACCTTGTTATAGAACCATAATAATATTTATTATATCTTATATGATTCACTTATGGCTTTATATTACCCATTTATTTATCCTTTTCATGTTAAATGAACATTTTTGGTAATAAATGATTTATTTAGCATACGTATATTGACTTTTTATTCTTCATTTTATTTAATAGATGACAATTTATATATAATATGTATTCAGTACATAAATATGTATAATATATAGATAAATGAAATGTAATACACCATTAATGGAGATGGTAGGGTGTACCAACGCAGCAATGCACATTCCATTTCCTTATGGAATTGTATGTTAGAATGTAAATGATATATATATAAATATATATAAATATAGTATAATTATTATTTTATATGTTTAATTGATATATATATATTATACTTTATAATCATTCTTGAATGGTTAATGTGGATAACAAATCTCATCACATCTCGGAGATAATAGGTAGTATGTATGAATGAGTGATGATATCATAGACTTAATGGTCAAATGGTATTGAATTGGATGATATATTAATTATTCAGAATAATTATCATGTTATATTCATTAGATAAATCTATTATACTCATCATTATAAAAATAAAAATTATGTAATTTTGTATAACAAATTACACCATAGCGTGGAGACAGTAAGTCGTACATACGTACACTTAGTGATATTTTTATTTATATGATAGAAAAAAAATAGTTATATGGTTGTACCATAATTATAATAAATTATATAGATTTATTATATAGTGGATCTATTATGTTAGTAATAGAACAATATATGAATAGGATGTATAAGAAGATAATAAATTTGAATGAGGTGGTAAAAAAATTATTTATTTTTCAAGTATCTTCTTTTATTTTGCAAAGAAGATATCTCTAGGATGTAATTATTCTCAAAATGTAGCCCTTAATAGGATATGAGGAGTATGGAAAGCTTATTTAGGCATATTTTGGGTGATAAAAAGTGCATGAATGGTGTGAGTAAGTTGTGTGAGGTGGTGGCCTTTTATAAGAGGGAGGAGGGGCAGGTTAGGAATGTCTAGAAATATTCATTTGATATAAATTGATTTGTGGATTATTATGGACCGAAAATTATTCATTTCAAGTTTTTTATTTTAATATATCAAAATAAACTCATCCAATATAATTTAGACATGATTTTTTATTTTAAATAGTACCATTTTGATTTTTCCTTATTTAAACTATTTAATTTTATTTTTGGTAATAATATACTAAATATTAAATGGTTGTAAATATTTACTTCTCAGTTTTAAAATTCCATAATTAGATAATTTATTACATTTTTTACCTTATAATTTTATCTTTATAATTTTTAAATATTTTTTGTTATTTTAAAATAATTTAATAATGTGTTATTTTTATAAAATATCAATAATGAAAATTTTGACAGTATTCATATATTTATCATTAAATAAAATCCACATATAAGATAAATTCGAACCAAAATATTTAATACACTCATAACATGTCATATTCACGTAGAATATTTGTGGGGAATATTGATTATTTAATATTATATTTATTTTAATATTATTCAAACCATTTATTAGATATTTCCATTAATAAAAAAATTTTATACATCACTATTATGTCATCATTTATTGTAATTATTTTATCTCTAAAAATTATAAAAAAATTCAAATAATATAGATAATTTCGTTATTATCTTAGATAATATTAATGTTAGATGTTTTATCTTGTGTACCAATACATGAAAATTATTTTACTTATAATATATATGAGAGTGACATGTAGTCACTTTCATTGGTTTTAATTATAATTACATCACATTCATAAATAAATGTAAACATAAGCTATCAATTAAGACCCTTATGTGATATTGGTATATTTTAATTCATATAATATGGTTTTTGCAGGTGTTATGAAAATTTTAATATCTTTATCATATTGTTTGTTACCCTAATTCATCTGATTTACTTTCAATGGACGTAAAAAATTACCATAGTTATTATTCATAATATCCCAAAAATAAAAGTATCCTATTAACATAATTCAGACACACTTATTAAAAATATGGAATCAATATACTAAAATTCAAAACAAAATTCTATAGTATTTATTTTAACAATAATTCCATTTGTCAAAACCAGAAAGTAGGTTTTAAAAAAACATATTAAAAGATTAACATGTGTTTATGTCATATTTAAATATAACATTATGTAAAATTATAAAATAGTATTAAATGATAAAAATAATGATCTCATTTCACTTTAAAATAAATTAATAATATAATATAACTATATAAATAAAATATATGAAAAGTATGTTTTAAATTAAAATAAAATATTCTAATTATTAATTGAAATATGAATTTCATTTTAATAATTCCAAAATTTCAACCAATGACAATTTTCATAACCCACATGAAAATAAGTAGATTATTATTTCAAATTGAACCCTTATAATTTTAAAATAATATATTTATAAAAATTTCTCCATTAAAAGGTGGTAAACAACTAATTTTTTGAAAATTACTTCTTTTATCTGAAAAAATGAATTTTTTCTTATGTTGTGTTCTTGAAAATACGTAATATTAATTTTAATGTAATATAATGTTCACAATGTGAATAATATCATTAATAAATTCTTCTTTATAACTCATTAAATAACAATATTTTAATAATATATCATTGTTTAGTGAAACTATGTATTGCATACAACGCAAGCTATCCATGAAGGCCACTCCTATGTGTAATGAAATAAAATTAAGTGTTGCATTAATTTTATGTTTCCTTTGCTGTTACATATGACATAATCCATAAATATTTATTGTATTCATTTAACATAATCTATACTTGGGGTTTTGTTAAATAAATTCAATCAAAAGATCCTGAAACTGTGTGTACCACAAGCCAAGAATAGGGTTGAGTAAAATTAAATATAATATGGTGTTGTATATAGCACAAGATATTCTTGGTGTGACATACAAAACAACACATAAAAGAAATTAAAAGTACACTATCGCATAAAATCTCAATGTGTTATGGATTCCCATCATTATCACATAAGATATAAATATTTTCATAGGGAATTTAAGGGTGATACTATCCCCACACATAACAAAATGAAATCTTACATATATGTTCCATAAGATCATTAAAAATTCAACCATATCATCACTGATGAAATGAAATTGGTTTTATAAACATAATACATTAATATTTTAAAAAATTATGTGTTTCATAATCATTTGTTCGTTTCCTCATAGAATACCCCATGAAAAATTAAGAAGGATTCATAATAATTTTGTAATGGTATGACCCATAGAAGATATATTTTTTTCCAAAACTTATTATCCCAAAAAACCATTTTGATAATGAATAAAAATAAAATAAAATGTGTACTTCCCAAGAAAAGAATAATTTTTTTCAAATGATATAATCTTTGTGCGATAATGATTCTAAAAGATCACATGTAAATTTTTTTTATGGGGGAAATGTTTTCATTGAAAATAACTATTTTTTACTACAAATTAAAAAATCATTTTGAAAATTATTTTCAATGAAAATAAAAATTTATACATAAATGTACTATTAAAATCTCATTTAATAAATTTTATTCAAGAATGTATCATTTCCATCCTTCAAAAATACTTTATTAGATTATAAATTATTTTGAAAATCTTTTTATTTAAAAAAAAACTAAAAACCTAAAAATCATTCCATAAAGAAAATAATGGGTTTCATGATGGTATGTTTTTTTCATGGCCAACATTTTAAAAAAATTATTCATTTCACATTTTAGGGAAAATCCGAACTACCATTACTTCATAATAGACAAGAATATTCATTTCAATAAATCTAGTAAAAATTGATTCATTTGTAAAAATAAATCAAATAAATTATTTGAGAAATGTTAAAAAAAATTAATAGTTTTATAAAACACTATTCGGGATTAAAAATGGGGTCTGACCGAATGGATTATATTTATTAAAAACACTTTTTGGAAATCGTGAGTAGAAGAATAATGTAAAATGATGATAAAATATATATTATCCTGATATAAAAATATTAGAATAAATTTCATGTGTTGTTTGAGATCTGGACCATATGGCTGTTCACAAAATCCATAGTCATAAACAACCAAGATAAATAATGAGACTTTAAAATAATTTATTTAAAATAGTGTTCTTATTGATTGTTAATCACCATAAAGGAATATAATTAAAGTAAAATATAATATTTTGAAGAAAAACCATTTTATTAAATGTATATGGGGATGTGTATATACCGCATAAAATTAAATAGGTTCATAACAAGACCATATGTCTCAAAGAAGGAAAATTGAGACAAAAATTACTTATGACTTTGTTAACATTTAAATTGTATGCCCCAAGATAGAGAGACCATAAAATGGATATTTAAATCCACAGAGTTTTACATATAAGAATCAGAAAATTCCTCTATGGGTTTTATATAGAGAATATTAATGAAATAAAATATTAATAAGGAATGTTTTTAAAAAAAAATAAACAAGATATACAGATATCCCTTACCTTACATTTCGATTTCCTTCGTACATGTTCAAACCACCTATATAATAAATATATTTTTGTGAGAAAAATATTCTAAAACCATATATATATATATCTTACAATATATTATTTAATTATGTCCTTTTATTTTCTATTTAATAATAATTCCATGTAAAAGTCACATTTCAGGTAATTGCATCTTGTTTTTCATATATGTTTTGATTTGATGTATTTTGATCTCTTACATTAAATTATTTTAAATAAACAACAAAATAATAATAATTAAATAATTAAGATATTTATATAAATCATACAATTGATACCATGTATGAAATATGTACTTTATTAACAAAGTATGTTACAATCATTGAGATGGTAATCTATACATACACATGAGTAATGGTCCCATTTTTTAATGATCATGATAGAACGAGGTTATGTAATATTATATCATTATATAATAATAAAAATAATATCATAAAAACATATTCTTTCATTAAATATACTTTTATAGATCATACATTTGGTTTGGTGATGAAATGATAGAGTCACATCACTTCAGTGAGGAAGTAGTCAATACGTACATGAAAAACATTATCATCATTTAGTGAGTGATAAGATAAGAAATAAAATAATTTTTTATATTATAATAATGATATATATTTGATCTATTTCATTATTCTATCTTTTATATTATATATATTTATACATATAGTCATCAATTAAAATAGTTAGTGAAAAAAGAATCGCATTTCTTCACGAGGCGGTAGACCACCATACTCTAGAGCAACATTATTATATCCCATACGTAATATAATGTATAATGGAATATACTATATAATTAATAAATAGGTATAATTATGTTATCAATATGATATATATATTTATTATTTTACATAATACCCTATAAGTTTGTGTGTTATTGGAAAAATGAATGACATCAGTTTATAAGGTGGTAGCCCACCATATAAACGAACGATGTTTCAATAACTTATTTGATTGAAGTGGATATGGATAATGTTAAATAAGCCTAAGTAATAACAAATCACAATGTTTAATCAAACTATACTATTAAATATCAATATTTTAATAATTTTGTGATGTGAATGATGAAATAAAACAAAAAACAATCATTGTTGGACACTACCTCTTATTCAGGTATCCTCTTTAGTTTTTCACAAAAACCCATACTTTGTAGGAATTTTATTCAAAATAGTTATTATCGAGTGTTATTATATAATTTGGGAAGTGTTTTTTGTAGGAATTTGTTGATACAAATGGATTAAGATGTGTGAATAAGTGAAAGGAGTGAGTTCCCTTTTATTATTGAGGAGTAAAATTTTTTTTAAACACCAAAATATATTAAATAAATAATGTTTTCTTTATTTCTTATGGATAAAAAACTGAAAAATAATGGTGTTTATAATTTATAATTCCAATAAAAACGTTAAAAACAAAAAAACATGTTTTTAACATGTTATTCCATTTCATTTTCATTTTACCCAATTTTACCATTATATATTTCATTGGAGAAACTAGTTATTTTACCTAGTCAATTTATCATTTAGCCATAAAATAAAATTGTATTTAATATATGAAATATAATTAATGATTCTGAATATCTAATCAAATAATAAATTAATGGTTTTTTGATTGATAATATATGCCAATGTGTACATATAATAGAAAACATTGTCTTATCCTCAATTCAGGTAATAAATTTTAATGGTATTTCAAAAGGAATTTTAGTGAAAAATTATGTTTTAATTATTTCAAAATATAATTTATTAAGATTTCAAATATGGAATATATTTATTAAATTTAAATTCCTATATGTACAAACATTTATTATAACATTATCCCCGTATAAATGATGAGAAAGTATGTTTTTATGGAGAAAATGTTCAAAATTTTAGAAAGATATAATATTAAAATTAAACTAAATTTTATTTTGATTAAATAAGTTAGATTAAAAAATATATAATTTTTTTATTATTACTTCAAAACATTGTTAAAAAGTATTTTACATTCTTGAATAATTTATACAAAAAAGAAGTTTTATATTTAAATTTAGTGTCTTCCAATCTTTTTTAAAAATTAATCATTTTAGAAAATAATCAAAAAACCACTGAAAGATAATTGTTATATTATGTTTTGGAAAATGATTTTTTTAGAAAATAATTTTCTATAGGTTCCAAAAAAATATTTTATTGAGCATAAAAATAAATGAAAATCATTTTCTAAAAAAATAATATTTTCAAAACATATACTGAATTTGGTAAATATTTTATAACATTTAACCAATATGAATTAATTATTTAAAAAATATACATACTATTTAAAAATTAGTAGTTACAATTCCTTTTAATCTATTTAATAAAAATGATATAATGGTCGTTTTTTGAATAATATTAATAATATATATCAGTTTTGTCAAAAATTAGTATCATGTTTAAAGAAAGATTGCCTAGTGTTGCATGTATTGTAACCTAAACATAGTGTTATTTTAATTCAATATACAAATGAAATTAAACTAATTTGAATAAAATTCTTTATAACTTCTAGGGCTACATTCTACCCCACATTGATATAATTTCACCCGCTAAATTAATAACTTTGGAAATAACATAGAGTACTTAGGCCTCATGATGTCCTCAAGATCCTTATAGCTTCTCAAACTAGTATTTTCCCAAAAAAACCATTACCAGGTTAGTATTTGTGTTTTTAAAAATATTTTATATTGGATCTATAATCTATACCATTTTTTCCCCATAAGAAATATCAAACTCTAGTGGAATGATATTTGACTTTAATACATTTGATAAATTAGGAATGTTCTTCCACATGAGTGGTACTGGAACACATAGTGAACCCATGAGTGGTTTGTTAGAATCACGTATTTATAGTCTACTATCACAAATTGGTATTGAATTTAAAAGTAACTATAAAAGTAGGTATCAATTCCCCCTTACTTTATAAATATATTAATTTATATAATGACCTTCTCACCAAGTACAAATTTTTTATCACGATGATGATTATAAATAAATTTTTTTCAATTTAGTATTTTATAGAAGTGTCTTTGAATGGATGTTAAATTATATTCTGTCTTCATATCATTCAATAGATATAATAGCTTTCTTTCTATAATGTCGTTCTAGTACTTTGGATTTATATAATTTTTTCCATAATTTGTATCATTAGGTTTCATCTTAATGTTCCAGTGAATAATATTATTGGAAGAAATCACAACTGGAGGAGGGTTTTGTTGCCAATAACAATTGAAATATATTGAATTAAATTTAATTATAAGTTCCTGAGTATGAATTGTTATCTTAGACTTACCATCTATCTGATGTTCATACAATGTGCTAAATGTTATTATGTATCAATATATTTCTAATGACTTTTCCAAAAAATTAAGGTAAGAATCAGATCCTGATTAGAATCAATTGACTTTGGTAACTCATGAAACCATACTATATTCATTATATATATTCTAGAATAATTCAATATGGAAATATTCTCTAATATTAATTAATTTCATTGACTTTTTAATTTGATCAACATGAACCCATAGTTACCTCAAAATGTAATATAAGATAAACCCAATAGGTTAATAGTATTGTTAATCATAGGAAAAAAATGTAAAGGAATTCCTCATAATTTGTTTCCACTAAAACATATACTAAACCCACCTATTTTATATCACTAAATTTAATATTAAATAAGCTTAATCACTATAAAACCCCATAATAATAATCATAAAAAGTGGTGTCTATGGAATTGAAAATCAAGTCAACATTAAAATCATAAACCCCTAATGGGATTCAAAAATCATAAGTTAATGTTATATTTAGATATATATACTTCCATAAGATAATTCACCTTGTATCCATTATATAAGATATTATCGTTTACAATTTTTTTTGAAACCGTATGATGATTCCTGTATAGATAGAATATAAAATGTGATTTCATTATTCTATAATCCATGTTTTGAGAGATAATAACATTAAATTTCCCAAAATTATTAACAATAAGACAAATATAGTTATCATTTATACAAACTCAGCCATTAATTTCCCTACAAATGATAGGATGATAAGTGTTCTGAAATTATCATGATTCAATTCATCCATTTTTGTTATATTATATTTCTTATTTTTTCCATTGTATTCAATATTTACTATGGGTTATGTTCCACATTATTCATTAGATTGGGGAATTGATTCTCATAACTAAAAACCTACATTCACATGAATGACTAGAGTATAGTTGGTAAATTTTTGTGCGTCCACTTCTCCAAAATTTCCTTAATCAGACCATTAATAAAATTTATTATTATACGAATTTATGACATAAATTTTCATTTATAAATCACTTCAAATATTAATTTAAGTAGTTCCCTTGATTCCTATGGTTACATTTCTAGCATATAGATGGATGGAATTTCATTTCAGTATTTTTATTTCTAGGAGATTATAGCTGAATTATCTCATCAAATCTATACGAATGATGACATTATTAAAAATTTTATTTCTAACTATAGTTCATATCAAATGACTTCTTTATAGATTGTGAAAAATATTATAATAAAGGCCTTTCAAATAAATGATGATATCCCCCCAAATAATTTATCAATTTTGATATTAATGTTGATTATTAAGCCACAACCATAACTTGTATGTCCTGTAAAATTAGCTTCATAGGTACCAATAATCTCGAAATTCTTTGTAATTGGTTTAATTAATTCCTCACACATTTTATTTATTGAATAATAGGCATGTAATTATAGATTAATATCCTCTTATACACATAACAATCCATTGATTCTATTTTCTCTTGTTCCTAAAATTCGTAATAAGAGTCTACCACTAATATTCTACACATTCCCAATGATAAATTACCAAAAAAAGTTATTATGGTTGGAACACCTACAAATGGAAAATATATTTTCAGCAGTGCTGATCCATTTATCAGCAACTAGTGGATTATTGTAACAACTAAAATATGGTAGAATCTACCTCATAATGGTGTAAAAATAAAAAATACCTCATTCTCTCATATAGATGTTCAACATGATTCATTGATTGATAAATTATTTTGAGCAGATCCACATGAATTTTTATTCCATATCCGATAACAAATGGTGTCTTAGGATGAAAATAATTTCATTATTTGTTTAATTAATCATTACCATGGTTCATTTGGGTTCCATTGATTTAATAAAACCAAAATGGTTGTGTATGAAACACTAATCATAGTGGAAAACCACATAATCATGAATTATAAATTAAAAAATTTCTATATAATGAAACCATATTTTATTTATATAAATATCTATGATTATCATTATACCATTCATAGTCACTTTCTATTTAAATAAATTATAATGGTTCATATAGAGTTTTCAAGTTTACAACGAATATCTTTGTAGAGTGTCCAACTATTTGTGATGTAAGGTTTATTTCCATGCACTAGGTGATGATGGAGTACTTCTTAATTCATTATTTTCAGAGTTATTACCCCTATGTACCTCTTTTTTAGAGTAAGATTCAATTGTCATATCCTAACTAAGAAATTTTGGTAATATTGGGAACTATATCATTTTCGTAATTTCCATGGAATTACCCTATACGATGAAATATCTTTAGAATTATCTTTATATACATCCCTAGACATATATTTATAAATATTCTTAAAGATCTCACTAAAAGTTTCTCATCCTAATTTCAAAAGGATAAATAAATCATTACTATGATACCAACTATAATGACTTATGCTTTTCATTCTTGGATTTTATTTATTTCTTAATGAATATTATATACATTACCTAAAAATATACCCATGGACAGTAATTATTTAGATCATTTGGAATCTTGGAAAATAGAATTTGTAATTCAGGGAAGATATACACTATCTTTAAACAAGATCTTCCCCTTTGGTACTCATTAAAAAAATACCCTACCAAAAACATCTTTCATAACCCGAGGAATGAAACCTAATAAAGGGTGAGGTTTGATTATAACAATGGGTAAGAATAAGTGATTTCAATAAATTAATATATAAAAACATAATATAATCACAAGGTCTATTATAAGTATAATTACATATGATGTTCCTACTAGTACTATCATAGATCATAAATACAAGTCATGGAATAAAACTAAATCATGTTCGGCAAACAATTAAGAAATATGTTGAGACCCATAATAAATCATTCATGATCCATAGTCTCTAGTCATAAAAGTGTTTCACCATCATAAAAAAAAAGAAAAAACATTTCATAAGTCATGTTGATCTACCAATACCAACAACACTACGGAACATGGATCATCAACTATTTCAACAAGTGGATTAGGATGCATCTATTTCCTATAGTGGATTTCAACACACCAGTTACACATAGTGGACTATGACACACCTATTTCATACAGTGGATCATGTCCATTAAAAGATTTCCCATTTTAACTCTGGACATATATTGATTTTCCCAATTCATTGGAAGAATATATAAGTCCCACCCATCACATTATAAAATCACAATTATATTTTTTTTAAAGTGCATAAAATATTCATTAAACATAACCTATGAAATAAAATGGGTTTTATAACATCATATCATAACATTCTGAAAAGATATAGGTTTCATAATCACATTATCATTTCATCATAGCATAACCCATGGAAATTGAATTTGGTTTCATAATAATTTTATCATGGAATAAATCGTGGAATATAAATTGATTTCATAAGAATATTTTCATGATAAAGAATTCAGATAAATAATAACAATGGTATCTTGTAAAGCCCAAAAACCAGTAACCCAGAATCAGTGCATTATTACATTACATTGGCATGATACAAAGAATCATGTCTCAATTACAAATTAGTTTAGTATCCTTAGAAGTACTAGATACATACAGAAGATTTATATTATATCATGAAATAAAAAAAACATTGTGTCCCCTTTTAAAATTCTTATATCCATTATCCTATTCTTATAGGTTAATCAAAATATACTTTTTTCATCCTGAAAAAATAATACATAAGAACGGGGTGAGCTCAAATAATTAGTAAGGATAACAATATAGCAGAATCTATCATAAATAGGAATAAACATTTAAGTAAATGTACAATACTAGAACTCAAGACTTTTAAACTTAAAATTCGGCATAATATGGAAAAGATAAATCAAATAATACTATTTTCTTATTCCCATGTATATTCAACTAGTTGAATAATAACATGTAATATCAGTAACCAATTTAATTATGATGGAATGTATAATTTTACACTTCGTAACCACATATTCATGTCCATGTGCCAAGAATACAAATAATATTTTGTCAAGGCCTTGAGCCAATATAGTAGTTTGTCTCATTAGACATACTGATTCAACGAGGAGGTATAGCCAGCTCCACCAGTCACTTACTAAGTCCAATTAATTCTTCATATGAATCGGTGAAACCTAATCTAAACATTCGTTTTATTACTAGTATACTAGATGTCAATATTTTAACAACAAACCATGAATGGCATAACAATAGCACATACACAGTCAAACATAACTAATTCAATACAATATGGATGATTTTATTATGACAAATCAACCTCAATCGAGAATAAAACACACTGATGGATATTGACATTGATGAAAATAGTCATTAAATTTATTTGATAGAAATAAAAACTTTTCATGAAAACATTTAAATATCGTACTATTTATCAAATAAGTCTTTTAAAAGAGATTTTTGAATCAATGCGTCCCACACCTCTTTGAAACTTTTAAACAGAATTTAAATATCAAAAAAATTGTCTCTAAATAAATAAATACTTAAAACCATTTTTAAAGCATGGGGATTAATGATAAATTTGTAGAAGAATAAATAATTAAAAAATTTAAATTAATTTTTTTGTTAAAGGGTTACGAACAAAATATGAGATGGTTGAATACAAGTAAATGAGGAATAAAATTAATCAAAACATTATAATATCATGATAATAAAAGAATTTATGATATAATAGGTCAATTAATAGTATATAGACCATATAAAAGTCAAATTGGTGCATAATGACAAAGAGGATTCAAGGGAATGAAATTAAGATGAAATACCTTATAAAGACTGTATCCTTAGATTAAGGATGAATTATTGAAATAATTATGTGTGAAAAATATAAATACACTTAATATATTTGGATATTCAGTGTAAATAAATCCTATTACATTATCAAATATTCTTGTAAAAGAAAAACCAATTACTTGGATGTTTAACTCAATGAATGGAATTTGAGTTAAGATTACCCTAAAAAGTTTTTGTCAATGTTATAAGAGTTTATCAATGGAGTGATTATGTGTATCAAACAAATATCCGTAGAAATTGTAGTGGAAATTACTAGATAAATAATAAATAGTGACTCTACAAATAATTTGGGAGTAAAATTATCAATGAATTATGCATAAATTCTAATGTATGAAAATCGAAATTTGAAATTCCAGTACCAATTTGGTAACATACAAAACATACACCTCGTGAAATAATTACCATACAATAAAGTTGTAAATACCCATAAATTGACGTTTATTACGCAAAGAATACATTATTGGGTTTTACACATAGTACACCAAAGGAAATA
Source organism: Viscum album (assembly GCA_963277665.1). Lineage (NCBI taxonomy): Eukaryota > Viridiplantae > Streptophyta > Magnoliopsida > Santalales > Viscaceae > Viscum > Viscum album. The sequence continues at coordinate 1,236,487,026 of OY728164.1, forward strand.
GTGACAATATAGCATGAATCACACGAGAATGAGAAGTGAGATGAAAACCCCTTACCACACTGTAATCAATCAACTGATATAAGAAAAAGGAAATGACCAACAAATTAATAATATAATTCCATGAATATAAAGAGAACCATGATAACATATATCATCTTGTAGTACATAATACACAACCTGAATAAAATAAGTGGTGAACAATAGAAATCTCACGGTATTAAAAGTGAGAAAAGTCACCCCTTACCACTTTGTAATCAATTGACACGTATGAAAAAAAGCTAATAACCAATAAATGAATGACATAATACCATGATAATAAATATAATCATGATAATATATATCAAATGGAAGCACATAATACACCATATGCACGAAATAAGTGTAGAACTGTGGAAATATCACCAAATTAAAAGTGAGATAAGAAACCCCTTACATTGTACTTTTCCTTGGTCGGGGGTACATTAAACTCCTCTATAATTTTTTAAATCACTGTTATTAAATTATACAAGAACTATATACAAATATATGATATCATATATGATACATTAATATTTTTTTGTTAATATCATTTTAGTAGTATCATTGTGTTGGGTTTTAAGTAGTCCATTTTCAATTATATGCTCGGTTATGTAAGATATGTTTTGATGGATAGTTTGTATTTTATTCAAATCCAGAATAATAATAAGTTCTTTATAATTATTTTTAACCATAAAATGAAAATTATTCATGAATTATAATGATGGGAAATGAATCCCATCATGTTCATCGAGAGGGTAATCTGTACATACGCATGAGCGACAATATCAGTATATTGTTGGTGACATTGTATTTAATTGGATGGTATATCATATATAAGGAAACATTAACATGATATAGTTATTATTTAAATCATTTATACTCATTATTATAAAAATACAAATAATGAAGTGTTTGAATAATAAACTACACCACGGCATGGAGGCGGTAAGCCTTACGTACGCACATAGGTTGACTTTGTCATTGATTTGATGGATTGAATATTAAATATTGTTTTAAATTTTTTATAATAACATCACATTATATAAAAGATACTGTATTTATTATATTATATTGGAAATAACAAATAAAGAAGATGTAGAAGAAGAAAATAACTTGAAAGAGGTTATGAAATATTTACCTCTTCTTTAGGTTCTTCTTTTTGATATGATCAAAATGGCCCCATAGGATGGCTTTCTGACCAAAAAAAGGCCTCTAGGATTAAAATACAAATGTTGGGAAGATATTTTGGGAGGGTTTGGCCGAGCCAAATGGATTTCAAGTTGTGAAATTAAAATAAGGGGAACTACCCTTTTATAAGATATGAGAGGGTCACTTTAGGAAAAAATTGAAATATTATTTAATAAAAAAATCATTTTCGTTTTCTAATGGTTCCAAAATGATTTATTTCGAGGATTAGTTGGTTATGGTAGGAAAATATCTCAAAAAATAGGTATTAGATAGGTTTAGGTCACTATATTAACCTTATATTTTTTTATTTCACTTTTTGTTAAATAGTTTCACATTTACCTTGTCTCTTTGTATTTTTATATTATATACATACTTAGCATACTATTGCAAGACAAGAGAACCCCAATTGATTCATTAATAATATATATAACCTTATATATTTCCTTTGGCCAATCCTTATATTTTTATAAATATTATATAAATTAATAATATAGTATTGGTTTTTAAAACTCAATTTTGTCAATTTTGACTCTATTTAGTATTTGTTTTTTTTAATTATAAAATCCTGACAGCTTTGAACCAAAATTATTATATCATCCCTAACATGTCATATGAACCTCTAAAATTATTTTAATTCCTCAAAAGTCTCCAATTACATTTATTTGTATATTTATAATATCAATTATTTTAATCTTTCATTAATAAGGTAATTAGTGGATCACCATTTTGTCATAAATAAATTTTATTGTCTAGTGTCTAAAAATTATAAATAAAATACCATTATGTAAGAAATATTTTTGTAGTTATGGTGAATTTTTATAGTCAAATTTATCTTATGTATAAATCTATATTAAAAATGTTTTAGTTATTAAACATTGAATCTAACACTATTGACTCTCCTTTAAATAAAATAATAATAATTGTCTTAATGTAATCCATGTGGACGAAAAGGATAATATTTTATTCCTAAGGTTGTTCTAGGTCGAATTACACTTATCCCATATAATTAGGACATGTGTTAGGTTTATTATTATATCATTTTTACCCTTAATTAAATAATTTACTTTTAACCATGGAAAATAAAAGTCAAAAGTTACTATTCAACCAAAATTATTTTCATCTTATTGAATTTCATTTAACTTACTGATGTCAACTTTTTCTCTCAAATTTTTGAAATTCAAATCACAGAGGTGGTAAAATTATATTTTATGAAAATTTGTAAATGCCCTTAGAAGTTGGGTAATGGACGTTAAAATGTTCAATAAAATTTTATACATGTAATTTTTTTATAAAATTACACTAATGAAATACATTGAATGTATATAGGTATTATATATCTATTTTATATATAAAAAAATTTAATAAAATAAATAATAATTTCAATAAATGTATGTTTTAATCTATAACACAATGATTATATTATTAATCCAAAATTCAATGTTTTCCAAAAAAATACAAAAAATTTACCCGAAGTTAATTTTGATATTCCAAATTAAAAAATTAAATATATTTTACAAAATTAAAAATGTTGAAGCTGAATTTATTAAATTAAAATTAATTTCATTTCTAAAAACCAAAAAGTTGGTTTTTAAAAAGGAACAACTATCAAAAGTTTTACATGTGTTTATGTCAAATATAAATGTGAAATTACTTATATTGACTGACATTGTATTGAATGAAAAAAATACAATCTAATTATACATCCAAACCATTCAAATGTGTAACTTAACACTATAAATTATTTCTATTAAAAAATTTGTTTTCAATTTAAATTTATTATTTCTCATTATTCATCAAAATATGAAATTTATCGAAAAAGTAACAAAAATATATCCAAATTAAATTTATATGTATTGATTCTAAAGAATTATTCTATTACATTAAATGAAATATAATAATGTTTAAAATATTGTTGTTAAAAAGTTTTTTCCGTTAAAAGGTTATGAAATTGAATTTTTTGGAAAAATACATCTTTTAACTAAAGAAATTAATTTTTTATTATATTATCACTACTCAACACATAATATGGATTGTAAAATTATATGGAGTATATGAAATTAAAAAATCAATTAATAGTATTCATAATCTCTTTTGAATGACTAGTTTGGTATGTCTGGGTGCACTCGAACTCGGTGATGTGTGTAACCCAAGATATTGTATTATTTTAATGAAACTAACTTACTATGAAATCATTGGGTGTTAAATTCTTCCCCCTTTTAGAAATGGCATCTTTGCAATTTTAAAATTTTTCTTGAGAACTTCATTGAAATTCCCAAATCAAAAAAAGAGTCAATAAAACTATCACCTTAAATGAATGAAAGCTAAGTACAAAGGTCACCTGAGATATCCCATACTACGCAGGAAAACATTGAAATAGAAGATAAACTAAGAGTTAAGTTCTGGTGGAGGGAGATAGAAAACATAATCAAGAGCATTTTAACAACTAGAAAAGCCCAAACTTGTGATGGGATAAATGGGCATTAGTTTCATTGTATGAAAAGTAAATAGATAACATTTTTTGATTTGTGTTCCATTTAAAAAATTTGAAGAATTTATTTATGATATTGAATTAGAACATTAATAGATAAACTTACTTTTTATGTAGAGATTATTCCATTAATAAATTTCTACCAATAACTCATCTTTTTTTTCAAATGATGTGTATTCATGATGACTCAGTCACACCAAAAGCACTAGAACCAACTTTTAGGGAATTACATAACCAAAAAAGGATAAACTATTTATATTTACTTTATCTTTATAGATTAACCAAAACCAAAATGGTTAGTACAAGATCAGATGATCCCCAAAAACGATAATCTTATAGAGAAATAAATACTAATCTTAATTTCTATAATTAAACCAACAATACGAAAGTTCAATAAATACCATTAATTAAAAAAAATTCTTTAAAATCCTTCAATATAATCAAAACTAATATTGAAACCCAAAAAATAAAATAATCTCATTACACAATCTTCCATGTTCAATTGTATCTCCAAATAACATCGACTAAAATTAAAGACAAATACATAAAATTAATTAACCTAATATAATATTTTACACGATAGTTTAATCATATCCATAAATTATGTAAATCGCTAAAAATCCCTTGTAAAAACATAAATCCGTATCCACCATTACTTCTAAAATTAAATGCCATAGTATTTTGTTTTCCTTAGTCATATAGTGTTTCGAACAGAGCATAGGTATTCCCAAATAAAATTTATCACATAATAACCAAATAATTTTTCTATACTAAGGATATATATTTGATAAGTCATAAGATCCAAAATAAACTTATTATTGATCAATAAAATCATTTAACTAAAAATAATTAGTCACACTAAGCAGAAACTTCACGTAGTCCAATGGTAAGCGATAAAAACCAATCGCACTCTAGTTGTGGTCTCAATTCCAAAAACTATGTCCAACATAATGGATTGTCACACAGTCTGCGTGATTTTCTTTTTCGAAAACTATATTTTATAACATTCAAAAAATTTGATAAATTCCCCCAAATAACCTTTACATAATATCATCACAAATGATAGCTCATACCTCGAATTTTCATGGTAATATTTCATAACATGTAATTTCATCAAATTCAAGTATCATATAAATACATATTGTTATTTATAACTATATCAACAATATAAAAGATGATTTATCCTAAAATATCATTTTCCCTATAACAAACAGCAGGGTTACACATATAAGTGAATAGGCTTCCAATGTAATCCAATCCAAAAATATCACTAATACTTTTAAAAATTTTACCATCCAGTTATTTACACATAGGTTCTCCCTTGGACAAGAATTTATCATATAGAATAGGGAATTCATTTAGGTAATTCCCAAGTCCCCTACATTTATGGAAAATGACTGTAAATGGATTCTTGGGATCATTTTTATTTTCATCCATAGTACTCTTCATTTTTTTCTTGGCTATAATTTAATTTATTTCATTCATTCCGACACATAAATCATTTTATTGTTCTATTGAGACAGGTTTGTAGGTGTCTCCGTCCACATTTCCTGAAAGATGGAAATTGAGATTTATTTTCCCCATTGTGTCCATTACTGGAGCTCTTAACATTCACCACCTTTATCTTCTTTTTTGAGATTGGGAGATGGTTAATATATATGTTGTTGATCATATTTTTTGAAAAATAGTTTGGCATGAACACGATATCTTTTACACCTATTAAAATTCTATTTTGTGGCCAATTTCCACCACTATGCCCACCTTTTACATCATTTTCAATGTTGCTATGACTTCCATGGAATCGATCCATTGACTATGACATGAAAGCATAGTGCGATTCATAATATCAATTGAGGAATATTATAAAACCTTATTTTCAATCTAAAACACCTTAGTATTAACCAAGGATATTTATTCTCATCATATACTAAAATCCTTAAAATCGGTTTATGATGAAAATGTTAATTATCTTAAGAATATCCCTAGGGAGTGTCTTAACCAAAAGTTCATCAAGGCCCATTTTCGTGTACCATGTTACCATAGGTCATGCCCAAAACTCCAAGTCCGGGTTTTCACTTGTAGTTACATTTGTTCCAGAGCCACCTCTACCTTCTCATATTCAGACAGGGATGTATTGTTTGGAAAATGCACATAATGTTTACATTACCAAAATATTTTGATGTACTTCTATACTAATCCTAAAAATCCACATTATGGTAGTTTTTATTAATTAAATATTTTTCTAAATCTAGCTTCCACGGTTTGTACTAAACTTTCTTTGATACCATCTGTTACGCCCAGACCCCAGTTACACAGAATATGTGCATTGCTACATAACATTTTCATGATACAAGGAATCCTGTCATGAAATACCGATCATTTTAGTACCCTTTGATGTATTAGATACATACAAATGTTTTACAATACATATTGAAATGAAAATCAACAAAATCGTGTCCCATTTGAAATCTATTATATTCCATATCCAATTCATGTAGGTTAATCATAATAAACTTCTTCGCTTACTAGGAAAAATAAAACACAAGTATTTAGGGATCTCAAATGCTCAGTAAGGATAAAAATAATATAGAAACTGTCATAAATAATAATAAACATTTAATGCAATTCATATGATTAGAATACACACCTTTTAAACATAAACATATCCTAATATGGAAAATTTAAATCAAATTATTCTATTTACTTATTCACACGGATATTATCCTATTAGAATAATCACATGTAATATCAATATCCAATTTCCTAATGATGGAATGCATTTTTACAGACTTTATAACCACAGATTCAAGGCCTTTTTCCAAGACGACAAAAAAGATTATGTCATGGCCTTGTGCCAAAACAATAGTTTGTCTCATGAGACCCACTGATGAATCAAGGAGCTATAGTGTTCTCCACCAGTCACATACTATGTCTGATTAATTCCTTATATGAAAGGATGAAACATAATCTCAACATTTTTTTTAAACTAGCGTACGAAATGTCAGTATTTTAACCACAAACTACGAATGGCATAATAATAGCACATCCACAGACAAACATAACACATTCAATAATATATCGATGATTAAATTATGAAAAATCACCCTCAATCAAGAATAAAATACACCAAGTGATATTAACATAGTTAAGAAGAATAATTAAAACTATTTGAGAGAAATATATCCTTTTTCATGAAAGCATATACATGTCACACTATTTATCAAAGAAGTCGTTTTAAATAGATTTTGTAGTCAAAGTGTTCCCTACCATGTTGAAACTTTTAAAATGAATTTTAATTTCAAATAATTTATTTCCATAAAAATAAATTAAAACCATTTTTATAACATGGACATTAATGAGAACTATTTAGAAGATAAAATATTTAAAATATTTAAAACAATATTTTAGATAAAGTGTTCATAAAAATATAAGAGACTCTTGAATATAAATAATTGAAGAGTAAAATTAATAAAAACATTATAATATCATGAGAGTAATGGGATTCATGATATAATTTGTCAAATGACCACATATACACCATATTAATGTCAATTGGTGCATAAAGACAAATATGACTCAAAGAATGTAAATTGAGACAAAATATCTAATAAACACCGTATCCTTAGCATAAGGATGAATCGATGAAATAATTATGTGAGAAAAATATAAATACACTCAATATAGTTGGATATTCAGTGTAGATCAATCATATTACATTCACTAATATTCTTTTAAAAACAAAACCAATGAAATGGATGCTTAACTCAATGAATAGAAATTGAGTTAAGATTTCCCTTAAATGTTCATATCAATGGAATGTGAATTTATCAATGGAATGATTATCATTATCAAAGGTACATCCATAGAAATTGGGGTGGAATTTACTACATAAATTATAAATTTTTATTCCACTCATAATCATGGATTTAATTAATCAATGAAGTATGTGTGATGCCTAATGAGTGGAAATCGAAATTTTAAATTCCCCTACAAATTTTGTAACATACAAAAGATACACCCCATGAAATAAGTATCATACAAGGAAGATGTAAATACCAATAATTTAAACTGTATTACCCAATGAATAAAATAATTATTAGTACATACACCACAGAAAAATAAAATAGTGAAAATATAGCCTAAATCTCATGAGAATAAGAATTGAGATGAAAACCCCTTACCATATTATAATCAATCGAATCATATGAACCAAAGTTAATAACCACAGAATGAATAACATAATACCATGAATATAAAGATAATCATGATAAAATATATCAAATGTTAGTACATAATACCCCACATGCATGAAATAAGTGGTGAAAATGGAAATCTCACGGAATTAAAAGCGAGATAAGAAACCCCTTACCACATGGAAATCAATCGACTCATATGAAAAAAGTTAATAACAACACAAATGAATTACATAATACCATGAATATAAATAGAATCAAGGTAATATATATCAAATGGAAGTATATAATACACCACATGCAAGAAATAAGTGGTGAAAATGGAAATCTCACGGAATTAAAAGTGAGATAAGAAAACCCTTACCTTGTACTTTTCCTTCATCAAAGGTACATTAACCTCATTTATATTTGTTAAATATTTTATATTAAATTATATTAGAGATATATAAATTAATATGATATCATATATCTTCCTCTAATATTTCCTTACTAAAAATATTTTAGTATTATCAATGTTTCAGGTGTTAACTGATCTGTTTTTCTTTATATGCTCGGTTACGTAATCCATGTTAATTATGGATATGATTTATATAATTCATATCAAAAAATATATTTAGATCATATAAATTATTTTTAATCATTAAATGAAAATTATTCTAGAATGATTACGATGGTGAATGAATCTCATGGCGTTCGTGGAGACGGTAATCCGTATGTACTGACGACCGACAATATCATTATATCGATGGTGAAATTGTATGTAATTGGATTCTATATCATATATAAATAATAATTAAGATGTTATATTTATTATTATAATCAATTATACTCATTATTATACACATCCAAACATTGATGTGTTTGAATAACAAATTACACCATGACATGAAGACGGTAACCCATACGTACGCATGTATGGTGACATAGTCTTTTATATAATGGATAGAATAATAAATATCATTTTACCATTTTTATAATAACATCATAGTATATAGATGACACTCTATTTATTATTTTATAATGGAATCAACAATGAAATATGAAGAGAAATAAGAAAAGAACTTTGAAGTGGTGATCAAATATTTACCTCTTCTTCGGGTTCTTCTAATTGATTTGATTAAAAGGGCTCCTTAAGATTGATTTCTAACCATTTTATGGCCTCTAAGATGAAGAGAAGAATGTTGGAAGGCTATTTGGGTAGAGTTTGGCTGAGAAAAATGGATTTGGAGGAGTAAAATTAAGAGATGGGGATGTACCCTTTTATAAGAGATCTTAGGGTCACTTTAGGAAAATCTTGAAATATTATTTTATAACAAAATCATTATCGGTTTATAATTTCCACAAAATGATTTATATCGAGGATAAGGTGGGTTTGGGTCGAACTCTTCTCAAATAATAGGTTTTAGAAAGGTTTAGGTTACAATAATAACCTTATCTTTAATATTTAACTCTTAGTTAAATAGATTTGACATTTACCATATCTCTTTGTAGTATTATATTTTATGGTTAATAAAATTACTATAACAAGCCAAGAAAACCCCATGTAATTGAATATTAATATATAAAACCATATATATGTCCTTTAAAAAGTCATAGATTTTTAAGAATATTATATCAATTAATAATATCGTATTTGTTTTAAAAACTCAATTATGTATCTTTTGACAGTATTTCACATTTGGTATTTGTGAAAATCCTATCAATAAGATTAAATTAAACAGAAAATTATTTAATCAGACCTAAAATATCTTATTAACCCATAAAATTAGTGGAATTCATCAAAAGTCTCAAATAACATTTATTTAGATATTTATAATATCAATTATTTTAATCTTTCATTAATAAGGTAATTACGGTATCATCATTCTATCATAAATAAATTTAATTATTTAATATCTAAAATTTATAAAAAAAATTCCATTATGTATGAAATATTTAAATATTTTTAATTATTATTTATAATCGAATTTATCTTATTTATAACCCTATATTAAAAATGTTTTATCTATTAAATATCAAAATTAAAACTTTTAACACTTTTTAAATAAAATAATAATAAATCTCCTAATCTAATCCAATTGCGCCAAAAGGATAATATTTGATTCCTAAGGTAGTTTTTGGTCGAATTACTCTTATCCAGTAGAATTTAGACATGTGTTAAGGTAATTATAATATCATTTTTACCATTAATTACCCTATTTACTTTTAACCGTGGTAAATAAAAGTCAAAAGTTACTATTCACCAAAAATTATTTTCATTGTATTAAACCATATTTTACTTAATAATGTGAAATTTATCTATCATATTTTATAAATTCAACTCATAGAAGTGTTAAAATTAGGTTTTATGCAAATTTGTAAATGCTTCTAGAAGGTTGGTAAAAGATGATAAAAAGTTTAATAAAATTTTATACGTCTAATTTTATTATATAATGACTCAAATTAATTAATTTGAACTTATATAGGTATTATATATATGTTTTGACTTAAAATAAATTTAAATAAAATATATAATAATTTAGATAAAAAGTCCATTTTAAATTATAACACAATTCTTCTCACTATTCATCAAAAATTTAATGGTTGCAGAAAAAAACAAATATTTACCCTAAGCTAATTTTGATATTCCAAATTCAAAAAGTAATTATAATTTACAAAATTCAAAACATATAAGTTTCATTAATTTATTTAATATTAATTCCCATTTCCCAAACCGAAAAGCTGGATTTTAAAAAGTAAAAACTATTAAAAGATTGATATGTGTTTTAGATAAATTTAAATGTTAAATTACTTACAATGACCTCAATTGTATTAAAAGATAAAAATATAATCTAATTATACTTTGAAACCATTAAAATTCACATTTTAACATTACAAATTATTTCAATTAAAAAAATATGTTTTCAATTAAAATTTAGTATTTTTCAGTATTCATCAAAATATGAATGTTATCAGAAAAGTAGCAAAAATTTATCCAAAATAATATTTATTTACTGATTCTAAAAAAGATTTTGATTTCTATAAATGGAATATTTAAAACTATCAAATATTGGTTTCCTCAAGGGTTTTCCATTAAAAATTTGGTTAAATTGTATTTTTCATAAAAATACAGTTTTTATCTGAAAAAATGAATTTTTTTTTGTTATGTCTATGAAACACATAATATTGACTATAAAATTATATTAAGAATATAGAATTCAAAATTTAGTTATTACTATTCATAACCTCTTTTTAACGGTAAGTTTGCTACGTCGTGGTGTGCTCGAACTCAATTTTGCATGCAACGCAAGCTATTGAATTACATTAAAGAAAATAACATACTATGAAATCGTGGGGAGTTACATATCCTATATTCATATATCTATGAATGAATAATTTATAAAAATTAAACCATCATACAAGGAGAATGAGTTTCAATGGATATTTAGTACTTTTCTGGATGGAAGTAACATATCATTTAAATTATCATTTTCTGTAACAAAAATGTATAAAACAGTTTAAAAATAATTTTCTTATAAAATAAACATTAATAAATAGAATGTATGTTCATCAAAAATAAAAAACTTATTAATTAAAATATCATTTAAAAATTGAGAAATAAAATTGAAAAATTATCTTTTTTATAAAATAAATTTATTTTAAATTTTTTTTGATATCATATAAAAGAAGATTAAATGAAAATAATGTCTATAATAATGTGACATTTTATACTTTATATATATTATAAAAAAATTTCCTTACTTATTTTCTCTAATATCCAAATGAATTTTTTTTTGAAAATAAAATAATGGTTCATTTAATAAAATTTAGTAATAATTTAAATATTATAAAAAAATGGTTTATACATCATTTGAAATATATTAAAAACGTTTATTATAACATTTTTAGAATACATGTTTTAGAAGAAAAAGTGTTTTTGATCGAAAAGAATAATTTTATCAAGCTATTATTTTTGAACTCCTGAGTCCATGAAGAGAGGATAATGAAGGTAAAATTTATATTCTCATGAATTATATAGAGGACATGAAATGTTATTATTATCAATATATATGGATCTTAATATATGATCATTGAAAATATAGTCATAAAAAATCCTGATAAACAATGATATTGTAATAGAAAATCATTACCACATAGGTAACATTAATACATAATCTCCATTAAGTAATATATATATATAAGAGACATAAAATATTAATAGGATTAATAAATCCATGATATTACATGTCAAATGGCATGTATATAAACCTTTTCAAATAAGGTAGGTTCATAACATAACTATATGTCTCAATGATGAAAATTTGAGACAAAACTCTAGTACTAATTTTCTAACATTTTAATCATAAAAAAATTAACAATGATCCTAAAATTGATATTTAAATCAAAAAAATTATGTATAATAAAAGAGATTCTTTTAATGTATACACAATACTTAAAAAATATGTGGTGAATATGGATTTTTTCTAACATAAGTAAATATTGTGAATAAAATCATTTAACATTAGTATTAAATTCCTTTATTACCATTAAAAAATTATAATAACTATATTTTTATAATAAATATATTACGAAAACATACAAATATTTTTCATAAAATATAATTTTTTCTATATATTACCTGTTTATTAACATTCCATTTAAAATTCACTATTGTTGTAATAACCGCATGTTTTTCATATATGTTATGATTTTTTTACCATAGGTCATATTAATTTGATCAAATTACAATAATAATAATAATAATATAATTATTCTATTTACACATAAATTATTCTTTAAATACAAATAATAAAATATGGTTTTGAGAAATAATGCATGTTATGATCATAGAGATGGTAAGTCATACGTACGAATGAGCTGCATTTCAATTTTTTGAAAATAATTACTCGTAATTTTTATGTAATATGTTATCTTTAAATATAATTATACATATCATTCATGTGGTGGGGTGATGAAAAGGGAGAGTCACATCACTTCGTGAAGCAAGTAGACGACAAATAGACAAATGACATTATCATATTTCAGTTAGTGAAATAGAAAGAAAGGAAATTAGGTATTATTTTTTAATAATTATTAATATTATTAGGTTTATTGTTATTTCATGTACATCACATCTTTTTATTCTTATCATCTTCCTTTTAAAGAGTTATAGAAAAACGAATCACATTTCGTTCTGAGGCGGTAGTTCATTGTACTCATGAAGGATGTTATTAGATCCCTTATTGAGTGGAATTTAAAAAATGAATATATGATATAATAAATATAGTATTTATTCAGTTTATAAATACCATATATATATTATATCCATAATCATACCCACTAGTGAGAGGTGGAAATGTTCAAATTACTGACTTTGGTACCTTAGGTGGTGGTATACCATACACATGAATAACGATTTGGTAACACATTTGTTTGAAGGGGATATGTTTTATTATCATGAACCTAGAATAAAAACATATAATAATATAGATGATGCAATGGTTATTATATTAAAATTTTATAGTTATAAATGAATGGGGAGGAGGAAAAAAAATATTAAAAAACACTTTGATGAATGTTAACACTTCTTCAAGTATCGTTCTTAGTCATACACCTAAATCATTCCATTTATTGATTTATGTTAAAAAAGTATTTCTAGGATGATATAATGTAATTTTTTATGTTATTTTGGCATAAAATGGTAGTGCCAAATGGATTTATAGGTTCAATAATGATAGGGTATTGGGTTCCTTTTTATAATCGAGAAGAGTGTCATTTTTGTAAATACCGAAATGTATTCAATAATGTTATTTCACACTAAAATAATGTGAAATAACTAAGTAAATTAGTGAATGAGAGGGATTATTTTTATAATAATAACATAAAAACATATTTTAAACATATTATTCCTTAACCTTTATGTTTTATTCACCTTTAGTATTATAATTTTTACAACGGTGCCTAGTTTATTATCCATGGTGATTTATCCTTTAAGAAAAATATAACATTAGTATTAATATTAATTAATACATAATAATTAAAAATATTAAATCTAATTAAAATATTTTTTTGGAATATTAATTTTAACATAAGAACAAGTAGCGTAGTAAACCCTGTTTTACCATATATATCACAAAAATTACTTTTTAATTGTTTTAAAAAAACATTTTATTAACTGATTTTATTGAAAATAATAAATAATATAAATAACTATGAATCATTTTATTGAATACATTTTTGGAAATTTATATCAATAAATTCGAAAAAATAAATTTAAAATAAATCGCATTAATATGATAAGAATGAATTTTTTCAACGAAAAAATGGTCAATATATAATAATGTTTTTACAAAAAAAATATAAAAATAATTTAATTGACAAAAATTGGATAAATAGATATATTATTGATCAAATATTTCTTCTAAAAAATTAGAAATATTATTTATCATTATATATAATATAAATAGAAAATGAAGTATTGATTAAAATTAGATATTTGTTATTATTCATCAAAATTAATTATTTAAATAAAATTATAAAAAATATCATTAATATTATTTTTATATGATCAATAAAATAATTAATAATATTTTATAAAATTAAATTTCTAATAGTTTGAAAAATTAATTTTATTATGGTGCAAAAAATCGTTTTTTAGAAATTAATATTTAAAAAACATATAAATACTTTTCTAAAACATTCTTAAAATTTAATCGATAAGTTTTATTTGTATAAAACCATTATAACTTTTATTTAAAAAATTATTATTACAATACACATCTCTATGTTTGATTTCTAGGTTATAATGATAATGACATAATAATATTAATAATAAATCTCGTTTTTGATAAAACATAGTGTCATGTGTAACAAAAGATATTCCATTATTTTTTGTAAAGAAAGATTAAAATGTCGTTTCCTATAATTTTATATATAAATTAAATATAGTATATTTTGGGAAAAAAATTCATAAAATCTTGTGGTGTTATAAAAACATATAAATGTCTCATTTCCACAAATCCAAACTAATAGATCTAGGAAACACACATTGATATATGGTTCTTATTAGGACAACATAAAGATATCCAACATTATTTTGGATAACAAATACATATCCATTTATTTACATAGAATAATTCACAATGATTTATTTCAATTGGAATCCATATGTTGAATATCACCAAAAATCACCTAAGGATACCGAATATGTCTATAGATTGACGATGTGAAAAATATGAAGATTTAAAATCATTATATTTTTTTAAATCATTGGACACTACTATATCATGTTAATGAATTGATAATTTACATCATAAATACATAGAGGTTTAATTAAATTTATTAGATCATCTCCATATTTAGATTTTTTTAAAAACCAATTTGTCGTTGTAAATCAATTTTATGTTATAAATAGTTATACATTCTAAAACATTTTCCTTGACTATTAAATTTTACAAAAAATTATATCATAAATGGTTTTGATATATTTTTTTCTGAAATGGAATCCTAATTGTTTTATTTTCACACCATTATAAAATTCAAGAAGCTAAAAGGCTCTAAAAGATAAGAAAAAAGTCTCTAACAATGGAATACCTCAAAAAATGGGATCTATTATATGTTTATATGGAATGGATTTGTAAACCCCTAAAACATAATTTCATCCTATATGTTAAATATTAATAATTAGAGATAAAGAGAGGGGGTCATGGGGATATGTGGGACAGAGTGACCAACTCTGATATTATATTCCCAATGTTTTTTTGTCAAAGATGTTATAAAACCAGCATATGATATCTCTTTATTATTAGTACTAATTTTATATGGTTTCCTATGGAATGTTTTATATGTTTGAACCACATTTTTTTATATTGGGTAAGGGTAATATTTTCAATATATTTAGGTGAGATATGAGAACGCACTATTGATAATACATTATAGAGGAGTTAGCTGAATATTTTATTTAGAGATGAAGGTTTTGTTTGTTAAAAATATTTAAGATATTATGTTGGATCCACTTTTTCAGTTGGTGACATGAATATTTATTTGGTTAGAAATTAGAGAACAAATTTCAGGATATACCCTTTCATAATATTCATTTACTTATTTAATGATAATCGTTGTATGAGTGGGATAAATACCATGAACTAAGTTTATACTCTTCCAAAATTGTGGTGAAAATCATTATAAAATATTTGTGCACCTAGATATATTTAATTCATTCTTAAACTTATTGTACCCACACTGATGGTGGAGAATTTTTGATATACCCCTTAAATTAATATGTGTATTGGAAAAGAATAAAAAGAATTCATAGGAAACTTGTCACTTAAAATGATTCAACCCCTATGTGTGATTGTACTAATCTCGGTGGAATAATAACGGTATTGTGAGATATAATTTCAGTTGAATCTGTCCCATATGGACTCACCATTAACCCCATATTGACATATGGATGGTAAATATAAATATGTGACCCCAGTTGTAGGAGTTGGTGCCTTCTTTCATTAAATGGGTGTGATTACAATAATGTTGTATCCTAAAGGAAAGAATAGTTTAGTAGATTTGTAAAAACATATATATGAATAAGCTAAACATTACAACATGAATGTAAATACAATATGGGAAATCCTTTGAAAACATATATAACTCCTAGGTTATCCCTGTACGTCATTCATAATTCACTTCTTCACGTCATGGTTAAATAAAAAATAAAAAATATGTGAGCTCAGATACCAGGAAAGGCTAATTAATAAAGAAGAAGATATCATAGACAAAAACATTAGACATTTTGAATAATGAAAAAAAACATGCCTTTAAAAATTATCTTGAACATAATATCGAACAAATAATGGATGAAGAAATAATTCCATAATAAAGAATAATCATAGGTATTATACTATCTAAATAACCTTAAAGACATCAATTACTTGTTTCATAATTAGAGAAATGAACAATTCCAGACATTCTGAAATATAACATAAAATCCTCGGTCCGGACATCTGAACATTTTTATGGCCTCAACCAAAACCATATCCAAAAATGGGAAAGTCCTCAGCCATGTCCCTACCTGTTTTGGTTCATGAGACTTACCAATGCATACAAGGGGCTATAGTGGTCCCAACACATCAAATACTATGTCAAATTCATTCTTTTTATAAAAGGAGATAAACATAAAAAATATATGAATTCATATTGAAACTAACATGTAAATAACTTCCCCTAGACATAAATGCTAACCATTCCAAGTGATATGGTTATTGGTTTCAATAGAGCACATCTATAGTCAAAATAATTTGAAACCATTAAATAAAATAGTTTAGATGATATCATAAAATATAAGTCCAAATTATACATAAGATTCAATGATTGTTTTTAAATAGGAAAAATTACTATTATAACATCATTGAGTAATTAATGGTATAAATTCCCTATTATGTTGAAAAGAGGAGTTAATTTGAAAAATTAATGGTATAAAACCAGAAGTGAAATAATATAGTTTAATCACAATAAAATGAATTATTTTATACAAATAATGGTAGTTAAAAACAGATTATAGGATACCATTTAAAATATGTACGAATTTGAGAAATTCACCTGAATCGGGCTTATATTTCAAGATTTTTTTTTGAAAGATCATTTTAAAACATGTATTGATACCCAAAATAAAGAACGATTATGGTTGGTACACCTATATATATAATTAACAAAGATTTTATGATTTTTAAATAAGATTAAATAATATTTTAGTTGGGATTATGAAAGGAAAATAGAAAACTAAATGAAAATGCAGGCTTAGGTAGAAATCCATTACCTTATGTTTGAATATGTTACGATCATGAACCTAATGGCCTGGAATATGAAATTAGAGTGTTTATTATCTTAATTTATATCATATTAGAAATATATTTAGTTTTTCATATTTTTATTCGGTTCATTTATGGACTTATTGATATGTAATGTGACAAAATTATGTCAATCTCGAGTATTTATTTCCTTTATTATTAAAATTGGACAACCTCTCTATAATTAATGGAGTTCATGTGGAATGGATATAGTTCTAAAAAATTGTATTTATATTATACTTATTAAAATTCAGGTGAAACATTAATGACAATCATTTAGATTGCTTTGGTAGTATTTTGAATATTGTTTTTTAGTTTTGTTGTATATATTAATATACTGTATATCTACTGGTTCAAGAACATTAAATATGTTATAAATTTTTTTTATAGTTTTATTAAATCATAAATATGTTTTCATGATCATAACTGAGGGAGAAATTGAAGAACGTGACATCGTTGTCCATGATGGTTGAAATTTGGCACCTTGTAGATGATGATTTCATTTATAAAATAAAAGATAAAGATATTAAGAAGATTGATAATGATAAATAAATTAAAATGGTATAATTATATTATATATATATTGTAGTAACCATGATCATTTAGACGTAAGAGTTGAGTAGAGAATAAAAAAAGAAGGGAACGTGAAACAAAATTTAAAATAAAGAAGATGTGGATTTACCTTTGGAATACACCTCAATAAAAACCTAATTAATGTAAGGGGATTTATAATTTTGGAAAGATAAAGGGCTTTTAGATGTTCGAAGGGACTAGAGATATGTATTTGGGCAGAACATTGAGAAGAATATAGGTTTATAGGGGTGGGGAAAACAAGGAGTTATGGGTGGATTTTATAGTGAAGGAGAAATGTTATCTCTAATTATTTAAATAATTAATTTATTATTCTAGCTCAAGACTATGAATAATATTAATTTTATTTAGTAAAAATCGTAATAAGTTAATGTGACTTCGAATCAATGGTCATTCACATCATCCATGACTCATGCATGATGTAGAAATTCTTTTATTTAGCATATTTCATAAATTATCAAATTTCACTATTCACCAACATGTAATGTATTTCATAAAAATCCCAAAAAAGTCCCCAAACCATTTAATTTATGTTTAGAGTAAAAAAATGAACATTAATTTTTTTAAATTATTTTATAAATAAGATATGTTTAATTATCCATTAAAGTAATTATTTAAATGAAAAATACATATTTTAAATTTGTAACTGATTTTATTATACATTCCAAAAATAACTATAGTCCATAAATTAATCTTAAATTTATAGGACAAAAAAATATTTATTTTAGAATATATTTTATTAATTTTACAAATTTATTGATTTAAAATTGTAATTATATATTTATTAGTCACAAAAATACCATCCCAAACCGACTAATTATAAAAATATTCCCTCTCATTTATTTGGTCCCAAAATATAATTTATTCGTACATGGGTGAGGAAAATATTTATATGGGAAATTTACCATTCATAATCATAAGTTACCATTCATAAAGATGTATGTTTATCTAATTAATCAATAAATATATTACTGATCGCAAACATCAAGGTCAGTTTATCAAAATTCAAAAAATAGAAGCAGAAAAATTATATCTAACTGCCTGGATATAACCATCTAAAATAAATATAAAAGTGTTTTTTAACATATACTCAGAGATGAATTCATTATATAATAAATTCATTTCTAATACCATGGGGAGTTACATTCTTCAACCTTTACAAAAATTACATCCTCGAAATTACCAGAATGTTACCTCATAAAATGATCTTGGTAGGTCATTATCATAAGTTCCTTAAGATCTCGTGTTGACTCTTCAATTTTGGGATTTTTCCAAAATAGATTTACCATTTGAGTTTATCTATTCCTCAACAGTTGTTCATTAGTGTATACAATCTTGATAGACTCTTCACAGTAAGATAAGTAGGGTACCAATTCTATAACATTAAATGTGAGGATCATTGTTGGGGTTGGCATGTAATTTCTTAATAATGAGACATGTAACACATTGTGTGTCATGAGCCATCCCCTGGGGCCCATGTTGTGACTACCCCAAGCCCACCGTATATAGGCTAGGGGTTGGAGACTAGGACTAAATGAAATATTCCTTAATACATGAAGGAATTTCTTCAAAACTTGTAATGACATGTTGTCCAAGAACACAATAAGAAGAAACTGTGAAGTAAACTGATGTTGCAAAAGTTTGCAGAACATAAAGAGGCTAGAATACAACCCCAACTGGAAGAGTACAATTAAAACTGAAAAGGAAAAAAATAACTAAAAAGGTGAAAAGATTCTCTTGGATTTTCCACCACAGATCCTACATGAATGTTAGGTACAACTCATGATCATTAGTCACTATGTCATGTCACACCAAATGGTCCACCCCAGATCATACTTGAAGGGATCGTACATCTCACGATCAGTAGTTCGTGCATCACTTCACACCAAATGGTCTACCTCCAAGCACCATCCAGTCCTGGCTCCCATCACCTCAATCAATGTTGTAAATATTCTGCATAAGACATGATAAGGTGTTGGTGAATCACATGTAGGGGTGAGAATAACAATACTCTGTATGGATCGTGAGACCAAGTAGGTCTCTTAATGTTCAACAAAGGAAAAACAACAAATCCAAAAGCAAAAGTAAACAACACAATTCATCTCACACCAGGAACACTATAGGTCAAGGATATAAGGGTTATCACATCAATGAACTCCTCATTTACTGGAGAACTCCGCCTCTATCGAGTGTAGTGGGCCTGTCGGTTTACTCCATGCCGCTTCCCACTAACCATGAATTGATATGGTACTCCTCTACATCATGTACCGTGGGTCCATCGGGGTCACACAGAGCCTCCCTCACCAGTGTGGATAGATGAGGTACTCCTCCAAATCGTGTACTATCCCCGCTCCCCACCATGGCCTGCTGAGGTACTCTTCCCCATTGTGTACAGTGGTTGTTCAGTTATGGTCTTCCTCAGTTGAACCGGCCCGAACCGTTTCAACATGGTCTGACCCGGATCAACCTGGGTCGACCCGTCCAAACTCGGGTCTGACCCGACCCGGGTCACCTGGCCTGCTGGGTGGCGGGTCCGTCCACCGGGTGACCCAACGGTGCAATTTGCTGAGCGGCGTGGGCCGCCAGGGACACCTGGACACAATGCATCTCGGTAGGGCTGATGTGGAGTGGGTCCACATAATTAGGTCAACCCCCGGGGTTTGACCAAATGCGATTCCATGTGGCGCCATGGTTCCTCAGCACTGCTGCCTATGGACTGCGGCTCTACCGCCGAGAGGGCTGATGGCCCACAACCTGTCCCCCAGCTGTCGGTCAAACCAGCGACCTCTGATCCGACCATGGACATTGTATGCCACTGACCAGCTACTGCATATTCATGCCACCGAGGACGCGCCCCTCTTTTGGTCTATTTTCGCCTGGGGAAGCGGACAGTCTTCTGCTGGACACGCGGCCGACACCGTCGAAGGTAGGGTGTTCGTCGGGCCGATGGTCACGAACCGGTGGCCCGATTTCCTGCGCCTTCATCCTACTAGGATAACATTCTTTGCTATAGTAGGCCTTTTATTAGTTTTTTTGCAACATCAAAATGTGAAATCACAAAAAATACATGATTAGACGAGCCTGATCCTTTTTTGTGTTAGCCCGCACCCTCCTCGTTAGAGAAAATTCTAGGGGAGTTTTGGGGAAAGGATCAACCTGATTTCATACCTTAATTCCAAACTCATTCCAAAAAAATAAAACACTCCCTCCCACCTATGGATATCGGTTAACAAATCAACATGTTAATGAGTTGATCCATTCTTGTCATTATATTAAGAAACATTTTGGGGAGAACCAAAATAAACCCAACCCCCTACCTAATATAGTCCAAGAAATTCCAGCTCATGAAAATTGATCATGTTCTTCATTCCAGCAACTCATTCCCTATGACACCACTCATACTTCACCCTTCAGTTCGTGGTTTGGTGTCGTATGTCACCTCCCCCTAGGTCGGATCCATCTTCTATGGTTCTGATGTGGCGGTGCTCCTTCATCACATCATTGGTTGGTGAAGCTGTGCTGATACCCCTTTCAGAGCTCCATATATATAAGAGAGTGGGAGGGAAAGTAACAATGATTAATTTAATAGGGCTCAATAATTATAACGCTTCCAAATCCCCCAATGATGTTGTTATTTAGGGTTGGTAGGTGAATCAATTTTTTACTTGACGCATCACTGGCCCAGCCCCAGTACTTGTTTGTTGAAGGATATGAAATAAAATAACAAAAATATTTTATTTCTTTTCTTTTTAAATGACTCATAATTTAATTTTTTTTGGACTTACTATAGTCAATGTAAAGCCTCCCTTAAGTGAAATATGGCACTTTAGATTCAACAGTGCCCTCTGATTTTTAATCTGAGCACCGGTTCAAATGTTATAAAATGCCGCTCACACATTTATGGAACGTACCAGAAAAAAATTCAGAATATTATTAATAGTCACCCTCAACCTGCGCTGGTCGAGGTTTGGCTTTTCTACAGGGAAACACACCCAACGAACTGAACCTTTCTCTTAGATTTCAAATCTGAGTTACCATTTAAATTTTATGGATTTTAAAACAAAATAATTTTCAATAAATTATATTATTTATGGCCGAAAGCAAACATTCATTGGTGTCCCACGTCGGCCTATGTTAGTATCTTCATAAGGACATAATACCCTCACGAGTTCAGTGGTGGTATTGGATTTTAAATCTTAGTTACCCTTCATGAGTTATAAGAATTTGAAAAATAAAATTATTTATATAATTATATTATATAGTGTTATTCCGTTTTTAGGATTTCTCACAGGAGACCTACGCTGACTAAACATTAGTCACACCTAGAGTAAACCCTCCATCATGAATGTAACAGTTCCCTCATAGTTCCAATCTGTGAAACTATTTAAGATTTATTCTACTCCTTCCGGAATATAGCTTACGAGCACTAATTAATGTTTAAAAAACTTCGATGAATAATTTCCTGCACTGTGGGCCTCGGAATCACGCACCATCAGATTTTATGGTATCTAAATAATTTCATATAATTTAAAAAGATAATACAAAAATTTCGGGACATTAAATTTCCCCCACCTTAGTAATACACATCCTTGAAATCCAAAATAATGTTAAATCCAAAAAAAGAGGGTAATGAGCATGAATCTGAGCGTCACATTCCAATGTGCACCCCTGGAGGATTCTGTGATTCCAGAGAACACACACCAGAGGAATCGACTATCAATGAAGGACCCACTCTAGTCGATCCTAAATCTCTAATGGAACCTCTGTAAACATCTCCCCATCATCTAAGCCTATCTCACCATGGTCGATGACGTGAGATGGGTCGCGTAAGTATCTCTGCATATAGGATACGTGGAAGATATAGGGCACCTTATCCAACTGTGATAGATGTTTCAATTGGTATGCCACCTCACCTATCCTTCGAAGCATTAGAAAAGGTCTGATAAACCTTGATGATAACCTACCACCGAGGCCAAATATCTGCAATCCTCGTCGAAGTGAGACATGTAGGAATACATGATCTCCCTCCTACTTTCATCATAATAATTCTTCTGACTCTGTAGTATTCACTTGATTATATGTGAGACATCCTTATAAAAATGCTTCCACTACTTCCTTCATCCTTAGCCATTTGTTCTGACACCTGAGGTCCTGGTATATCTTTTCCACTCCACGATGTAACGTTAAAGGGGATGTATAGATCTACCTTATAACCTCCTCCCAAAGCATCATTGGTACAATGGTGCATTCTCAAAGGAGGGAAAAGTGCTCCCAACCATCATAGAATCCATCAGAAGACTATCTTGAGGATATCTGATCACATCATTCCTCATATTCAATGTGTCAAGTTGTGCCCCCACCCCCGAATTTGTAGAAGAATTGGGGGAGTGATAGTCATAGACTAGAGGTAATATGCTTCATCTCTTTACATGAATGATATGCACAACACGTCTATCATCATTACGATCTCACTAAATAGTTGTAGACCAGACCTCCTACTGAGTGCGTCTGTTACGATGTTCCCCTTCCTAGGATTGTAGACTATCTCAAGGTCATAGTCATGGATGAACTCTATAAATTGATGATGTCTCAGGTTTAGGTCCATCTGGGAGGAGACACACCTGATATTCTTGTGATCATAGTAACCAGTAAATTATTCACCAATCATTTAATGTCACCACATCATTAGGGTGAAGACCACTACTACTTACTACAGGTCCTGGGTAGAATAGTTCTGCTCATGTTGTCTCAACTTTCATGAGCCATAGGAAATCAATGTTCACTCCTGCATCAGGACACACTGATATATGGTCCCTGACGCATCGTAGTAGACATCATTCCCAACACCCTCTTCTAGTAGCCTCAAGATGGGGGCTATTATCAGTCTCTCCCTCATCTCCTGAAATAATTTCTGGCATCTATCTGTCCACATGAATGGAAGTCCCTTCTCCATCAATGATGAAAACATTTCCATATCTCTAGAAACGTCAGGAATGAATCTTCAGTAGTACCCAACCCAATTATAAGTCCCTCTCCCGTAGGGGTGGTAATCCTAGAAACATCTTTTTAAAAGATGTATCCACACTCTTCCACTATTTTCGGGAACTAAAAATAGAAAACTCATACTGCCACGAGGTTATGTCTGGCCGACCCAAGAGTGACCGGCTGAACACTACAATACCTGAGATTATCATGTGCTTCATGGGATTCCTTTTTTCACTAAACAAGGAAAACCCCATTCCAACATGTTAGGTAAACCACAATATTTTTTCTTAATATAATCAATCTGAGTTTGAACTGTGGATGGGAATTTCATAGCCATAGTTACATCGTAAGGCCTCGACACCGTCACTAAGAGGTTCCAACCAAAACTCTTGCCTCAAGGGTCATATCACACCATCATCGTATGTTTGATTATTTAGTCTTATCCCAAAGATCTCTCAAGATGTGA
Organism: Viscum album; assembly: GCA_963277665.1. Lineage (NCBI taxonomy): Eukaryota > Viridiplantae > Streptophyta > Magnoliopsida > Santalales > Viscaceae > Viscum > Viscum album. Next base: position 1,236,511,776 of record OY728164.1, read on the forward strand.
TGGTAAATTCAACAGTTTAACTGGAAACTCACGATCATGATAAAGACTGGTGGATGGATGAAATTATTGATACATACTTCTATTAATATAGATGGTAGTAGTAGACACAGAACATACATAGAATCATTTCCATTTCCCTTGGATCTGACTCCTTGACTACATGTAGTTACTCTCTTCCCCTTTCCTCCAACTCCCTAAGCCTATTGGGGACCACATAGTGTGTGGGTTGTAACACGTTGAAATGTAAACCACCTCATGTTTCTCTCTTAGATCTGAATCCACATAATCATCCCTATAGATTCATCTATCCCTATCACATCCTCTTCTTGAAATATTTTACACACCCAAGTCTCTGAGACTGGAGTCAGTTTCAAAAATTCCCACTGTTAACATTCACTGGCTGCATTTTCTCATCCAAAGAACAATCAACCACAAAATATTCTCTCTATAACAATAACATAAGTAGGAATTCTTATAGGATTAGTACTAGATCCGATATCACTAAACACACATCGATCGGAGGTCCGATTTCTGATGCACTGATCGTACTATATTGATCGAGTACCTGGGATGGTTCGTACGCCTCGATGAATACTAAACTACTGACATGTCATCATTCCTCTGCTGTAGAAGCTCTAGGGAACTCTCATCCCTTATCTCTTTATGGCAGGAGACCCCATTCTCTAAGGAAGGTTCTCAAGCATGTCGACATAAAAGTTACCCTTTGGAAATAATATGGTAATCTAAACCCTATCATCATCCTACTGAGCCACATAGAAGGCTCTCTATCAGAATCACCAACTAATTGAATGGTTCCCTGGCTAGATAGAAACTCGGCTACCACCTCAATCCAGTCCATAGCAACCTGTGAGTCTGGAACACCTCAAAACATAAGCGGTATCTAATTCCTAAACACGTGTAAGGAACTAAGCCTACATGTGTCCCTTGCCGGTACCGCCTGTTGTAACTGCTGAGCAATGAGAAATGATATAGTTGACACAATATCCAAATGTAGAACATCTGGCAGTGGACCAAGTAACAATGCCTCATTTCCCTATGGAACATCTTCACAGTCACATACAGGAAAAGACCAGTATCTTGGATCACCATCAACTCAACTGGTGTCCCAACTAGGTGGAAAACACTAGCCATAACCTCCAGATAGTCCATTGTTTCCTGGGAATCTGTCTCCCCTTGAAACTCTGGAGGTCTCTATCAATAGAACTCATGAAACACGCTCATTCAATTTAAAATATCCTCTAGTGTGGGTAGTGGTAACTTCTTCCCAACAGGTTGTGGTTCTACTGGTATACCAGCTGAAGGTGCTAACGTTATAAAAGGCCCCTACATCGAGGCCTCATCGCTCTATGGGACATCATCGTGTACTCACTCGGGATTCATTGTTGGCTATCTACATGGAATCATCTAGATGAGGAACAGGTGTTCCTCAATCATTATGTTATACCCAGTGAGCTAACTCAAGAGATCAAAAATAAAACCTTTTAAAACATATGCTATCAATGTTTCTGTGCACTGAGTCAGAAATCATAATTCAGTGTCTTGGTGAATCAATACGTTGGCCTCTACACCAACACATGACTTTCCATACTGAAAACCAAACTCATAACACTTAACACTATTACCCCACATAAAATATCAGAGTCCTGGTTCTTTGGTAGAACCAAACTCCTTTGATACAACTTTGTCACGAACCATCCGCCTCGGCCTATATAATGACTACCCCAAGACAGCCTTCTATAAGCCAGGGTTTGGCGACTAGCACCAAAAGGTGTATTCCTTAAAACGGGAATGCATTTCCTTTAAACCAGTACAAGAACATGGTCCATGAATACAATAAGAAGAAAATGTGAAGTAAAATACTATAGAAAAAGTGTGATAAAGGTAAACGGGTCGTAATACAATGCCAACTGGAAGATTATAAGTACAACTAAAAAGTAAAAAAAAACTAAAAGGTTAAAATAATCTCTTGGATCACCCACCAAATATCCTACCTAATGTGTAGGTATAGATCACGATCTGTAGTTCCTATATCATGTCACACCAAACGGTCTACCCCGAATCCTACTTTATGGGTATGTAAAACTCACGGTCATTAGTCCATGTGTCGTGACACAGCAAATGGTCCACCTCCGAGCACCATCCATTCCAGGCTCCCTCAACCACAATCAATTCTATACGTCTCTGGAAAATACACAACAAGGTGTGGGTGAATCCCATGGATGGGTGAGTTTTACGATACTCAATAGGGACCCCAAGACCCGGTAGGACTCATAATGTTCCACAAAATAAAAATAAGAACTCATGAATCAAAAGTACAAAACACATGTCAGATCAAAATAGGTAAAACTTTTTTTCAAAGATAGAACTTTTATCACATCAATGAACTCCTCCGATATTGGAGAAGTCATCCACTATCGATTATAGTGAGCATGTCGGGTCACTTAGAGTCGCTTCACACTAACCTTGAACTACTATGGTACTCCTCCCCATAACAAACCCTGGGTCTTTTAGGACACACAGAGCTTCCCTCCCCCACCGTGGACTGATGAGGTACTCTTCCTCATTGCGTACCATGGCTGATCCCCATCGTGGCCTGATTAGGTACTCCTCCCCATTGTGTATCATGGCTGTCAGTTAATTTTGATTCGAAAAGTCCACAGTTATCAGGTCTCAGCCAGTCACAAGGTATCGTAGATATTGTGCATGGATGCATTAATTCTAAAGCCGAACTCCACATCTTCATATCCATAGATGTCACCACAAGGTATTCCAAAAAATTCTTCTCCCCAATAGGGTGCCATAGCTGTATACAGCTCACCAATTGGACGCGTAGTCTGCAAGATACATGCGTTTTAGTGTCGGGGGACCAGTTGGATTCGTAATCGATCCCACCCATATGTACCCCAAAATTCTCCAAAACTAATTTGGAATATCTCAAAAGGGCCTCCTCGTCCTATGTATACCAACGCCACTGACGGTTTTTCAAACAAACATCCAGTTTAAAAGTTAAGGCTTTTTTTTCTAACAAGTCGGTACTGGGTCCGGGTTCGGTCCTCCTCAGTCGGACCGGATAGACCCGGTTCGGCATGGGACAACCATGATCGACTGGGGTTGACCCTGCCCGACTCGGGCCTGAACCGACTTGGGTCATCCTGTCTAGACCCGGTTGGGCCGCAGGTCGGGCCGATGGGTCGCGGGTCGACCCGCTGGGCGACGAGTTTGTCTCATGGACCGACCCAGATGTGCCACCCGCCTAAGGGTGTGGGCCGCTAGCTACACCGGAATGCAATGCGTCCTAATAAGGTTGATGTTGTGCATGTCCACATAATTTTTTTCAACCCTTGAGGGTTGAAATAACAGGGCATCGTGTGGCATTGCGGGTCCTCCGCACTACGACACTACCGTCGGGTGCGCCGCTGGAACATGCCCAAACCCCTGGTCACCGGTTGAACTGACAGCATGTACTCCCGCCGTGACCATCACATGTCTCTTCCCTACTACTATGTGGGAACACTTCTATGGGAGAGACATTCCTACGGTCATCAACCGCCAAAGGCGGCGGTCGATATTCTTCCTTACACGTGGTTGGCACCGCCACGTGACACTATCGCGCCACTGCATGCCACTGCCACTGCTAATGTCGGTGACATGGTGTTCGGAATGCCGTCAGTAACTCACCGATGGCTTACATACCTATGCCTTTTGTGCCTGCGGCCTTCTATGATCGCATTATTCACTGTGGTTGGCCCTACTTCAGTTTTCTAAAAACATCAAAATGGGAGATCACAAACTGTGCACAAAAAGAGGGGCTCAGGCCTTGTTCATGTCAGCATATTCCCTCCACGTTATAGATAATTCTGGGGATTTTTGGGAAACGGTTCAACTGGATTTTATGCCTTAATTCCAAACCCGTTCCATATAAAAGAAACGCATCCTCCCACATATGGATATCATTTAATGGAACAACTTGTTAATGATTTGATTCGTTCATAACATTTTCGAATGAAAAATATTAGGGAGAACCAAAATAAATGAAACCCCTTACCTCGAATCCTTAGGGAAACGCCCGCACTTGATGGTGGATCATTTTCATCATTCCTACAACTAGTTCCCAACGATTCCACTCATAGGTCAACCATCAGTTTGTGGTTTAGTGTCGTCTGTCACCTCTTGCGGGGTCAAATCCGTCTTTTAAGGGTTCGACATTGCAGCGCTCCTTCCACATTTCATTGTCTGGCGAAGCTATACTGATAACCCTCCCCAAGCTCCATATTTATATGAGAGGGGGAGGGAAAGAAACGCCGTTAGAATTTAATGGGGCTCAATAATTAAGAAGCTTCTTAATTCCCCATCAATGCCATTACATAGGGTCGGAAGGTCAAGCAATTTATTGGCTTGACACATCACTGGTCCACCCCAATACTTTTCTGTCGAAGGATATGAAATAAAATAAAAAATTATTTTATTTCATTCCTTTTAAAAAGTCTCAAAAAATTATCTTTTTCTTTGGACCCATTGAGGTCAAATAAATCCTCTCGTAAGAGAATATCAGAACTATAGATTTAACAGTGCCCTCAAATTTTTAATCCAAGCATTGGTTAAAAATTTAGAAAACGTCTCTCTTGTGTTTACTGAACGTACCCGAAAAAAATTTTAGGTAATTATTAACAATCACCCTCAACCCACTCCTGTCATGGATAGGATCTACCAAAGTGAAACACGCAACAATGAACCAAACAGTACTCTCAGATATCCAATGTTAGTTTCTGTTTAATTGTTATGAATTTTACTATAAAATTATTGTCACATAATTATTTTATTTACGGCCAAAAAATAACATTCACCGGTGGCCCACACCAGGCAATGTTATTAGCATTATAAGGAAAAAAAATTTTCACAGGTTTGGCAGTGGTCTTGGATTTTAAATCTGAGTTACAGTTTGTGAGTTATAGGCATTTGAAAAATAAAATTATTTAATAAAATTATTTTATTGACGGTTATGCCATTTTTTTGTTTTCTCACAGGAGGCCAGCACCGAGTAAGAATAAGTCACACCTAGGGACAACCTACCATCTCAATTGCAATGGTGCCATCAAATTTCTGATCCGGAAAACATTTTAAGAGTTATTACAATTTTGTATGAAAACTTAATATGTGTACTAACTGAAGAATAAAAAAACTTCAACGGATCATTTTGGGCACTCTGGTACTCAGAATCATGTGCCGTTAGATTTCACAGTCTTGAAATAATTCCATATAATTATTGAAATTTAATGTAGAAATTGTATGAAATTTCATTCTGTCCCTTAGAAAGGCAAGGTAAAATTGCCAAATGATAATCCAATGTTCTAATTCTGTCAATGATTTTAAAAGGGATAATGTACCAGGGGCTCAATTTTCCATTTATTCTAAATCTTATAACATCCTTCCATAGTGATACTTTAAAAATATATAATATCCCTCTTAAAATTCCAAAATTATTCATGGACAATTAGAAATTATCTTTTTCCTACTCTGAGCTTCTTTGATATGGGTTTGAATGTTATTTACATTATTTATTGTTTCATCCATATTCTCATGGCCCACAATCATCCTTTCACCCAATTCACCCCATCAGGTTGGTCTACGACATCTCACTACATAAAATTCTTCATATGGTGCTATATGAATAATGTAATGGAATAATTTATTACACAAAAACTCCAAAAAATGTAAATACTTATCCAAATACCCAGAAGGTCAAGTGGGACTTATCTCAATATGTATTCTAATGTTTGGATCTTACATTCAAACAGCCCATCCATTTGGTGGTGATAATGAGTAATAAAATGATGCTCAGTGTCCAATACATTTTGAATAATTTTCTTTTAATTTATATGTAAATCAAGTATCATGAACCGAAAAAATTGAAAGGTGTTCTATATAAATTATTAAAAATTCATTGATATAGATTCATGCAAGGAATTATTGTTGAAAATCCTCCCTTGTAGTAAAGAAATGTGATGATTTTGTTAATCGATAAATAATTTACCACATTACACAATTCATTCTTGGAGTTTTCTGTAATACAATGGAAAAAATCCATGGTGATATCATCCCATTTCCATGTATAAATAGGTAGAGGATACATGCCTCCTCACAGATGGTTTATTTCAACCTTCGCCTATATAAAGACAAAAGATCATGAAACATAATCATCAATTTCCATCTTCCTTTTACCCCAACAGAAATGTTCCGTGAAATCTATAAAAATCATAGTACTACTAGAATATATATAGAAATTTGAAATATGGACATATTCTAATAAATCCATTCTTAGATATGGGTTAGAGGGAACACAAATCCAATTTCAATACATACAAATTCAATCTTCATATATGAATTCTTCTAACTACCTATGGTTAATATCACTAATTTCTTTTTATGATTATTTCCATCAGGATGTGAACTTTTCATCCATTATAATAAATATGGTCGGGAAAACAATTGAAAGGTAATGTTGTTTCACCTTGTTGGATGATTCCCATATCAATCCTCATTAGATCCATGTATATGTGATCCTTTTCAATTATAAAATTGTTTTAAACTCCATGATCCTTATTACAGAATGAATCAACAACGTTATTTTCTATTTCTTTGTTGTAATATATGGTACAATCCTAGTCCTTGAGAAAATAAAGCCATATCATTTCCTTCATGTTGAGTAATTTTATTGAGAAGATTAATTTAAAGATATTTTGATTAGTATATATCTCACATATTTTACCATAGAGATAATTTCTCCATATCTTCAAATCAATGATTACATACGCTATGTCATGATCACAAGATGGATAGTTCTTTTCATGAATTTTTAATTACCTTGATGCATTGGCAATAACACTTTCATTTTATTTTATGACACATCGAAGTCCTTCGATCATTGCATCACTACAGTTATGAAATCGACCGTTCCCCAATGGTGGGTTCGGGATTGAAGCATTGAATAATATCTACATCAATTATTAAGAATAGTAATCACATTATTCTATGCATACTAACATAACCCCTTTACGAGTAACATTAGTTAATGGGTTTTATATTAGAGAGATGTTCTAAATAAAATGCTGCTAAAAACCTAATAAAACAGTAAATGCATGTGCATTTGTTAATTTCATTAGAGTAAGTAACCAATGAAAGACCATTTCCAGTATAGGATTGACTCAGATTCCATCCATAGAGACAATATGGCTATGAAAGGAAAATATTTGAATCTAGAATCCACAAATGATAAACCTACCATATAACATGATTCTTCAAGGATTAATTAGAATTATACAAATGTGATTTCCATGATCATTGTAGATTATGGAGTGTAAAAAAATATCATCAATAAATTCAACAACAAATACATTAGGTTATTTCTCGAAAACACAATTCATTAGATCCATGAAAACTTAGGGTGGATTATTCAGCCGAAAAAAAATTACTGTAAACTCATAATGCACATACCTTGTTCGAAATTCTTTCATGGGAATACATTTCTTCCTCACATGCAACATAAGATATCCAGGTGTTAGTTTAATGATGACAAAATTCTAGGATTCATTAAGTTGATCAAATAAATCATCAATGCAAGGTAGGGGATACTTTTTCTTTATGGTAATTGAATTGTTCTTTCTATAGTCAATGCACAACCACATATATCCATATTTCTTCATAACGAAATGATTCAAGGATCCCCATGTAGAAACACTTGGGAGAATAAATCATTTATCACTAAATTCCTCTTGTTGTTTATTCATTAATACTAATTCCATAGTGGCAATATTATATAAAGACTTTTATAAAGTACTTGGACATGAAACTAAATATATATAGAACTCAACTTCCCACTCTGGAGGGTGTCCTGGTAATTTATATGGAAAAACGTCAATATATTATTTCATTATAGGTACATTCTCAATTTGATGATTTATTACTCACCCAAAAATATTTCATTTTAATCATCACCATTAATATCATTATGTAGAGCTAAAAGGGGTGGATTTAGAAAAGAATTAGATGGTGAAGTTTATACCCTAAAGGCAAGGGATTCTATATCATTCTAAAAAAAATTAACTTCATTCTTCATGCAATAGATTTTTTTATCGTGATTTGAATACCAATCCATACTGAGGATTATATCAAATTTAATAATGGGAATGATGATAATTATTTCAACTAAGTCATATTTATGTGTCATATGGGGTGTTAATCAAAACAACATTATTGCAATGATACATCACATAAGAGTTTTTGAGTGACATCTCCTTTATTAAATCATATTTAAAAAAATATCTTGTTTTCTTGGAAAATTGGGAATACAAAAAAAATTTGATGATCCAAAATAAATTAAAACATTTTCTATGATTGAGGACATGATTTCTGAACCTTCGACAACATCATTAGGAACTTCAACCTTAGCAGTTGTGATAGCATAACCTTGGCCTTGATCACATGGTATTTTATTGGCATGACTTCTTGATTCTTTGGAAAATCTTTAGGATAGTTCCCAATATCCCAAAAATTATATCTTTAAACCTTGATATTTTCATCCATTCCCTGAAAATTATAATCATCATGTCATTTTTTCACACCTCAAACACACTCATTCTCCTTTTAAGAAGGCACTAGGGTGTTTCCTTCTACAAGAATCTCATGTTGGAAAATTTTCCTTTTTATTGTTACCTTTATACAATCAATCCTATACAACCATTTTGTTATATTGTTTTGTAATAATTTTTTAAGACCTATAGAAATATTTCTTTTATTGAGATAATATGAGGCAATGTATTCATATGATGATAATCGTAGGGAGATAAGTTCCCTATGGAGGAATTGTTTTAAAAAATAAATGAATCGGTCAATATTACTCATTGGATTACATATGTTTTTTGTATCGTTCCTTTCTATCCTTTTAATGTTGGAGTCATACTTTACAACATTTTTATCCATTTCTATTTGAGATGTATGAATTGCCTCTCCATATGCATTTTTTATTCATGATGTAAATATTGTACTAGGATAATTACCTTAAAATAACACCATTAAATTTCATTTATTTTTATATATTCAATGGTGTTTTGAATTTAAAACAATAACTGATCTTCATATACATATAGAGGATTAAAAACCATGACAACCTTATCTATTTCAATACACCCTGACGAGAGAAATATATTCTCTATAGAACTTATCCACCGCTCCTCTACGTATAGTTATGTAGTCCCTTTGAATGATGGAAGATGTTGTTTCATAAAGTGGTCTAATATTTCTCATCCACATTATGGATTAGGATGCTCCATGTGAGTATGTTTATTATTAATAACCTGAGTATTTTGTACCAGTATATTTATATGTTTCAGAACATCATTCTTATCTCCAGAACCAATATAAATATCTTGAATAAGTGGGAAATACCTATATGGGATACCCATATTCAGGTGGTTTCGAATCCGTACACTAGGTGGAAATTATAAATACTGGAAAAACCTTTATTTTGTTATGAATCATAATGTATAATATCAACTAAAAAAATACTTATGTGTAAAATTGAATTACTATTCATAAATAATCTCATAATCATAAAAATGGTTTTTCTGAGATAAAATTTACATTTAATTACATCCTAATGGTTTTTAAGTAAATTTGGATTAACATAATCATATCCCAAAAGTGTATCAAAGTACGTGGATAGTAGGACTCATTTTTGTGTATGAGGATACTCTAGGTCAAGACCGAAACTCCTTTTTGGAATTCATACACCTATGTACATCTGTGCCAACACAACATCCAGTTGTAGAATCTGGAAAATGATGCATTTCATAGAAATATCCACATAGTATATTCTATATAAAAATTCCAAGATGTTCTCATATGTCAATCCTCAAATATTATCATGGGTTTCGATCCTTAATAGACATTTTCTAAATCTAGTTTCTATGTTTTCTACTAAACATTCCCTAATAACTGCTGTAATGAACTGACCCTAGTTTCCTAGAGCTAGTACCTTATTACATTACATTGGTGTCATTATAAAATATTCATATCCCAAAATACTGAACAATTTAAAATTTATGGAAAATAAGATACATATATAAATATATATATGTTAGTCATTACAACCTGAAAAAATACCATATAGAAATTCCTTGGAAAACCTGCATAAATCCTTGGTTATACATACAGGTCATTCATAATTAAATTTTTCACATATTGGGAAAATAAGACATAAGAAAAGGGTGATATTAGATTTTCATTAAGGGTAATAAATAAAGCAGAATATATCATACACATCAACAATAGAAATGGTGAATAACAAAAAACACTTACAATTAAAAATTTATTTAAACATAATATGGTAGGAATAAAGGATGAATAAATAATACCATAATAAAGAATTACCATGGGTATTAAACTAGTCTAATAACCTCAGGGGATATAAAATAATTTTTTATAATGTGGTAAATAAATAACGCTATACAGTCTAAAATTTACCATCAAGGACTCATCCAACATTTTTGAAAATTATTATGGCCTCAGCCAAAACAAATATCTAAAAATGGGCATGCACTCTATAATGTCCATATATGTTTTTTATAATGAGATCTACCTATGTATCAAAGGGTTTTATCAGGACCCACCTATCACATAATAAGTCTGATCCATTTAAAATTTGAATGGGGATAAACTTAAAAAATATATACATTCCTATTGAATATTATAGGTAAATAACATTCCCCAAACCTAGATACTAAACATTCTGAGTAATATGGTGAATGTTATCAAAAGTGCACATGAAAAATAATATAATGATTAAAAATTCAATAATAAGGTATATTATATCATAAAATATTCTACCAATTTATACATAATATTATAAAAGTGTGTTGAAATTGACGAAATTACTCTTATAAAATCATAGTGTAATTCATGAGATAAATACAATTTTATTTTTAAAATAAGAGTTCTTCTGAAAAAATCAAGCCATAAAAATAGAAGTAAAATAATATATCTCCTTAATAATGAAATGGGAGATTTATTAAATTTGATTTGTTAAAAATATATTATATACTACCCTTGAAAATATGTAAAATTTGAGAAATTCACTTGAACTCGCTTTGTATTTCATGAAGAATTTTTTGGAAGATCCTTTTAATACTCATTTATATCCATAAAATAAAGACTTTTTTGGTAGTTTATCATATATAAGACATTAAACCAGTATTTATAATGAAAACCTAATAATATAAATCAATTTAAAATAGATTAATAATGAAATAGTGTGACCCAGAATAAAAAGGAGTTTTGGGTAGAAGACCCTTACCTTATGATTGAATATGTTCTACTCCTGAACATAAGGTCCTGGATTATGAAACTCGGCATATTTATGACTTAATTAATAACCTATTATACATTTATTTATTTTATATTAATTTTACTAAGTTTATTTTGGGACTTATTAATATTTTATATGATTGAATATCGTCATTCCAGATTGCTCATTTCCAAGATATTTATAATCGACTCATTTTTTTATAATCAATGGAGTTCATATGGAATGGATATAGTTATAATGAATTGGTTTGATATTATAATTTTTATCATTAGTATGATTATTTATACATATAATTAATTTGGTTATATGTAATTAAGATGATTTATTATGTGAAACATTAATGACAATCATTTCGATTGTTTTGGCAGTATTCTGAATATTGGGAAATAGTTTTGTTATACGTATTAATTTTATGTATATATTATTTTTCCAAAAATTTAAATAGGTTATAATACAAAAATTTTAGTTTGGAACAACCATAACTTTTTTTCATGACTAGAAATTAGGGTGAAATTAATGAATGAGACTTCATCGTCCCCAAAGGATGTATATTGGCACCGTGAAGATGATGATATAATTTATAAAATAAAAAAGAGAGAGATAGAATATTGATAATTTTTAGTAAATTAAAAAGAAATAATTCCATTATATATATTATACTAGTGTTATCATGATCATTTGGATAGATTAGGTGGGTAGATGATAACAATATAATAGAACATGAAATTAAATAAAAATAAAGAAGTTGTGGATTTACCTTTTAAATACACTTCCTTGATAACACCCTTTAAATAAGGGGTTTTTGGCCGCTTTAAAAGACCAAGGACTCCTAGAAGGGGGTATGTACTATTTAAGAGTGTTTGGGAAGAACATTTAGGAGCTTCAAAAATTAGTGGAGGGAGGAGAAGATGGAATTATGGGTGGATTTTCTAGTTGAGGAGATGAGTTATCTCTCATTATTTTAATCACTATATTATTATATTGTCTCAATAATATGAATATCCTTGATTCATGTGATTAAAATCATTAATAAGTAAATTTTAGTATGATGAAATGAACATTTAACTCACGAATTACTCAATCATAATGAAAAAAATACATTTATGTAACGTATTTAGTAAAATACGGAATTTATCTATTCACCAAAAATTCATGTATTTTAGAAAAAACCAAAAAGTCACCCTTACCATTTTTTGATGTATAGAATTTAAAAATAAACACCATTTTATCAAAATTATATTCTAAATAAGAGAAATTTAATATTTAAAAATAATAAAAATTTACTAGAAAATACATATTTTAAATTTAAATCATATTTTATAATACATTCAAAAAATAAAAAATGACTCACTAAATTTTCATAAAATAACTAGAGAAAAATCCTTATTTAAAAACAAATTTTATTAACTTTCATAATTTATTAAATAAATATTTCTTACTCACAAAAAAAACCAAAACATAATTATGAATTTTTAAAATATTCTCTCTCATTTATATATTGCCTAAATTTATTTATACATACATGAGTGAAGTTAATATATGTAAGAGTATATAAATTTTCATATGGTTACATTACTAATCATAAGGGTACGTTATATTTAAAATGGAAATTTACAATTCACCGAAAATGTATGTTGATCCAACTAGACTCTAAATATATTGCAGATCGCAACTCTGAATGTCTGTTTTTGGAAATTCCAATAACAGAAGTGGAAAAATTATATCATTCATCTAGGTTATAACTATATTATATAAATATTAAAGTGTTTTTTTCATATTTCATTATTGAATGAATTCTATAATAAAATTATTTATAAAACCATGGGGTGTTACAATCACCACACATGAATGACTCAATCTTTCCCCTGATTATTTTATTTATTATTCATATTCCATTGTTTAAATTGGTTCTATAAAATGTTATTACAAATATACCACTAGATCAAGATGTAATTGAACTGGAAAGATTTATTTTGGTGTTGTGGTGACTTTAAGACATCAAAATATGGCTAATTAAAGTAATTTATATCTAATTAAATTTTGTAATGTATAATAGTTTATTTTATATGGATTATCCCATTTCTCATTTAACAATATATTGATTGGATTTCAGTTCATATGTATTTTTTTAGGAGTTCTATAGTCCTGGTGTGACTCTTTTTCCAATTTTTTGTTAATGTTTTTGAATTATGTAGACATATTTTTAGTGTTTAATGATTATTAATCACATAATTAATGATTATAATTAATTATAATTACATGTAATTAATTAATTATTTTTATATGAGATAGGAGATCAGGAGCCTTCAATTTCATGGTTTTAGCTCATAAGTATATTCTATTATCAATGTAAGTTGTCACATTAAAATATAACTATAAGTGTGTATGTGTGTATTTAAATATTTTTGAATGGGTTTTGGAATTTGGATTCTATGAAGGAGTCCATTGGTATTTGGTGTTGTGTGATATTGTAAGGTTTTGACTCTATCAATTTAATTGGGTGTTCCACATTTGGGTTGGATATTTGAGAGATTCACAATGGATAATAACCAAGGGGTGTAGCGTTTAGAATTATAGATGTTATAAAATAGTGAGTATAAGTTATATGTTGAATGATTTGTGGACCATATATCTCTCTAGTGTGTGAGTAATGGGTTTCAAAGGGGTGGAACAATGGGTAATAGTCCCATTTGGTGTTAGAAATTTGAAATTATATTGTATGGGCTATTAGAATGCCCATATAACCCTAAAAATAGTAATGTTATAGGGGTTGGATGATGGGAAAAGTTATAGTATTCCATGGTAATCCATCAGCCATGGAATATATGTTTTTTTAAATCCTGGGAGAGGTAAGTCAATCTAATAAGAGAATTCCATCCGGAACATAGTGAAATTACTGTGGGGTCATGGGTCATCATGAGAAATGGCCTTCTAGGAGAGAATGATATAAATGTGAGATCAATATGGATGTCTCACATGAATCCATGTGGGGAATGGATTGTCTTAATTGAAATATGATTATGGGTATACTATATGTGATTAGGTATTTTTTTAATGTGATATTATTTCAGGGTTTTTATTTGTTAAGGGAAATGGTGTTGGATGAGACACCTATGGGTAGTAGGGTATTTTTTTCAGTGGATAAATATGATTTAAATATTTATTTCTGATTATGTAAACCCCTATAGGGTTGTGTATAGAATTTGAGAGAGGTTTGTTTTTCTTTAATGACACTTCGATCCCATTGAGTGAGGTATAATTGTGAATTGATTGATATATGTGAAAGATGATTTAGGTCATGGAATGATATAATGAAATTTATATATTATAGAATTTATAATGTATTCATAGGGTTTTATAGTTTTCTATGATATTTTGTATTTCCATTAACTTTTAGGCATTCTTAGTATTATTTATCCATGATACCTCACCTTTAAAGATATGTTGGTTGCTTGATACTCGATCTCATACCTCACCCCATGTTATTGGGTGGTGGTCTTAGACATAGTATAAAACATCACCGAGAATGATAGTGAGATAATATCTTTATATATCCCAGAGCACATGTTAGGTGATCGGGTTATGTCATGAGACTAGATTACACAGACTTACCTCATGTGATATTATGACAACCAATATCATTCATGCACATTATATGATTATTTATTGCATAAATATACAACTAATACAACACTATATAATAATTAGTCCATTTTTATTTGTCTATTTAGGTATATATCATGAAAATAGGAAATACAAATAAAATCACATAAACTAAAACATGATACAATGCCCTTAAATTTCCATGATCTTCTAAAACTATCTCAAATAAACTAGGGACGTACTTAAGAAATGGTAGTGAATATAAATCCCACGAAGGGTATAAAAAATTAATAACAAGAAGAAATTAATACATGTGAGCCATTACACATATCAAGGTATTATAATAATGGTGATAATCATAAACCTCAAAATTGATGCGTGATAAATGATTGTAACCGAATGGTTATGTGGGAATCTGGAAGCAACATAAAACATGAAATCATAAGACTATATAATAGTTATCCACCAATATATACTAATGTAGTATACAAAGGATAACATAATTTGCACCATTTTTGGAATCTCATGAGATAAAAAAGTTACCCAATTCCTCGGAGGGATATATAATTTTCCACCCAAATTTCACATTCACATCATGTACAAACATAATTATGCCACATAGATCAAAAAATTATATTATTTAATTCATCACATTTTATATCATAATTAATAAGTGGGCATTAACAACACTTTATTACCTAATTAGTTATAGATTGATACAACTAGGTGAATACCCATGAGTGGAATAGGGATTGGTTTTCGATAAAAAATATTTGGAATGAAAAATCCCAAGAGAATTTCTTCAGCATAATGGGTGTATATAAATGTTTATATTTGAGGTAAATAGGAGTTATGGGAGGTTTATAATTACATTTCAATAGTTATGAATGTAAACTTATGTGTTAAAACACATTAAAATTTGAGAAATATTATGTCTAAACTGGCTGGGTACATGAATAATTATTGAAAAAAAGGATGAGGAAAGAGTCTTTAAACATAAGATTCGGCTTCCAAATGTATGGTTGGTTAATCATAAGATTCTGGTAACACCATTGGATTGATTTATATATGTAATTATATTTTTATTTTTTTTTCTATTTTTTTGATTGAAGGTGGATGAATGGTTCAGTGTGGTTTTATATCTAAATAAATGTGAATTAATTAGTAATTTCCAAACAATTGTTTTGAACTCTATATAATAAATTAAACCAATCCAAAAAATATAAAATGGTTTTACCATATTTTCATTCAAAATTGTATTGAATTTAAATATTTTATAATTATAATAATATAAATACTTAAAATAATACCCTTGGGGATGTGCAAGAGAGTAATATTTACAAATAATTGATCAAAATACAAAAAATATAATATAGTTTTTGGAGGACACATTATGGGATTAAAAATTATTTAAATAACATAAATATTACAATATTTTTCATGGGAATCATAAATTAAGTCATTAATTCCCAATATAGATTTTATTACATCATGTTTCGAAATTTATGTTTTCATTATACCTGACAAATAATTATGAAATATTTAGATTTTCCATAAAATTTTTACAATCATAGAAAATTAAGAAAACATCCCTATTGTATTATTTTGACCTGATAATTTTAAAAATAATATTTATTTTCAAAAATTAGTTTAATAAATATGATAAATTAACTTCTATAACATAAAATGTTCATTTATTGAAAAATAATTTTTTTTGAGAATACCAGTATTCACACCCTTATAACAATTACATTCAACTTATAAGAATTTAGTTATAATTTATATTAATAAATTTACTTAATAATAATATTTTATAAAAATATCATCTTAAAAAACAATTAAATAACTCTTCTAAAATAATCTATTATTTGAAATTATATATTTCCTGAGAATATTTTTTAAATTGTTCTAACATCTATTTCTTTCAAACATTATCATTTAACAATTCTAATGTTATAAAAGATAAATTAAATAAATATTTTATTAAAATATAAATTATTAAAATTCAAACAATATTTGTCTAGACACATTGCCCATTATTACTCCAGCGAATTTCCTATGATTAAACATTGTGACGGTGAGATGTTCTTGGGGTGGTTCATCAAAAATGTGTTCAACTGTATTCTTGAAAATATTGAACATATAATGTAAATTGTTTCACTCAATAATTTGTTATTTTATATCATCCTTTCCCTATTCAAGGGGAATTCCTAGTGATTTTTTCTCCAATAGAAGCTCCGAGAAATGGTATTTATCATGTACAATCCTATTGGTCGGGGAGATCACTTCCTTTTTCTATGTCAAATAGATTTATTATAAACCTAAATATAATAATCATATGGTCACTATAAAATGGATATACTATTAGTGGTTATCATATATATTGGTATCTTAGATAAAAATATATATAAAATATAATAGTGTAAAATATATAAATTACATCTGGTGATATCTATTATTTAATTTAGTAATAAAAAATTTACTCTATCAAAAATGGAATTTCATTAATTATTTTTTGGTTATTACATTATACCCCCTTTAGATAATTTTTCCCTAAATATTTAATTTATACAACAATAAATATGAGGATACTTATTTTTCATCATGTTTATTTTTTCCCAACTCTCTTCTTAAAAAATATGGTTCCGCTATAACACATTGACAAGAGTAGTTTTATTATTGTCAAGAACCTCAATTCTACATTATAAAATAATCACCAGATACTCCACCTATGAATTATAATTTTTCAAATAATCCATGATTGGATTTTTTACATGTTATGGGACTGGTATTTACATTATCAAGATGGATATATCGAACCGATCATGTACATCAAATAGTTCAAGTAGGAATTCAATTTGATTGTCCACCACTCTGATATAATCAGGTTTCTCTTTAGGGGTAGTTTTATCTTTGTGTATGATTTCCATTATTCTAATGAATCCTTAAATTCTTCCATTGAGCTATATGAAGGAATAAAGTATCACCATCCTCTGTCCACATGACTCATGTATGATTATATTCATTGATTTTTTATTTAAATGTGTGGATTTCATACGATGATGAATGGTTTGAAAAATCATTTACCTATCATAGAAATGATAAATCCCCATCAACATCGTATATCTAAATCCATCCCATTATAATGGATTCCATCATCTATTACAATATATAGTCTCACAAGTATTCATTTAAATTATATAATTGAAGATGTTGTTATATGAGAACTACACTAGTGGAAGGTTTCAATCCCCAAGTAATTGGAAATCAATTAAAATTATCTAAACATATCTTATAATGTTATAATGGATCTATCAGATTCAACATTTGTATAAGGGTGATAATTAGGTTTTAATATCAGTTCTATATCTAATTTTTATTAAAGTGTTATATAAATACACATGGTAAACAGTCAATATTGATTATATAAAATATAGAGTGGAAATCCATGTAGCCTTACAACATACCTTATTCAAATCATTTATGTTGACCAATAGATAAATATTCCTTGTTATAAATAAAATTTGAAGTTTTGGTATTGTGACTGACAACCACTTATATAGTGTTATTTCCTTTTGAAGAGCTGGCGAGTCTTATGAAAAAATACATGGTTATTTTCTTCCATTTCCAAATTTTTATGAGAAATGGTTACATCATACCCATAGACCTATGGTGTTCATCCATGACTTATTTTCTTACGAATCATTGTTGTACATATTATACAATCTCCCTTTTTATGATATCCAATAATATTTTTTCATGAAATATTTATAGATATTTGTGATTAGTAGATGAGTTTATAAGGAAGTAAATTATCATCATTCATATGTTACTTCTAGAATTCTAGAATTTAGAGGATACATTTATTAGTACCAAACCATGTGACTCCATATATAAAATGTTTAACCATAAAATATTCAATACCTTTAATTGTAACAACTCATTATAAATCTAAGCCTCAATATTCTTGTCATGAATAAATCAATTATAAGTCATTTGATAATTTTTGGATACTGATACTCTTATAATTCCAATGTTCATAATATGCATTTTGAATAATGTTAGATCCATTAAAATTCTCATCATTAATTGGGTCATATAATGAAATTTACTAAGAGAATCATAAAATTTGTTATTATTTCCATGATGGTAACAGAATGGAAAATAATAATAAATGATATTCTAAAACCACCCATATTGGTGCATATTTATCTTCTTTTGTGTGAATATATACTTGAAGATTTTATGATCTGTATGTACGTTACCCATCTCCCCTACATATAATGTCACAAAAAAAGTAAAAAATCACTATAGCTAATTATAGATCATGTGTTGGGTAGTTCTATAAATGGATAAATAATGGGTTAGAGGAATATGATATTACCATTCATCGTCCTATAGTAAGAACCCATTATTTTTTTGGACACATCATTTTAGATCACAAATCATTATATATTGGGAGTAATGTGGGGTTATGTGTAGTGAATAGTCACTTCTTTAGGTCATTGAAGTATTTATTGAATTTATTATTCTAAAACAACATCACCACCTTCTATATAATCTTAGGTTATGGTATTTACAATAATAATATGTTTCTATAAAATACATGATTGTACCCATCTAATCATATAAAATATTTTATTTTAATAAAAAAAATTCATGGTCGAACCTTCTTTTTCCTCTTTTTTTAATGATATACAAATATAAATGTGTCAATGAAAAAATTCCCCAAGAATGTTGCTTTCTCTATGTATATGTTTAATAAAGAACTGAACCTCTAATTTAATAAGAATAAATGTCCATTATTTTATGAAAAAAATTTCCCACAAATGAAATGTCATCAAGGATGATCATTTTCATAGTTTCAATCCTTTGATCTAGATATCATTTCTTATAAAGTAAAAAATATGTATTCTTGATATGATGATTCCAATGGAGATACATCATTTAACTTACACTTGTATAGAATTTGAGGATTATTTGAGATATAGAGGTTCTAATCCATTTTCATGAAATTCCTAATGGATCATTATAAGTTAATACAATACAAATCATGGATAATATTCACTTCTGTTAAAGTGAGAATTATAATAATTTCAAGAAGTAATTTCACAAAGACATAATGCATTTATTCAGTAATCATATTTTTTTTCATAATGATATATAATTATTTGGTATTGTAACTCGATGTTCATAGAAGAAATTGTAGATATTATATTTTCTTATAAATTTAAATACCAAAATACATACCCAAATTCTATGTCTAGGATACCTCTACATCAGTTCTCACAATCGATCTCTGGGATTTTTGTAAGATATGACCATCCTTTTTCCCATGGACATAGTTATTTTTGGTACTCATCAATTGTGTTAGTGAATGTTATAGAGTGTATCTTGAATAAATCCCAATTATTATACATTTATGACATATAAATCTTAAATTTAACATATATTTAACATTACTTATAACTATTATGTTAATTGAAAAATTCATTTTTAAATTTAATTTTGCGAAAATATGTCCTATTTTTTCACACATAAAGCTTCCTTTAATTCAATTATGACATTTACCTCGGTGCATTGGTCTATATTTTGGTATGTTTTGAAATTGGTTATTTATTCCCTTATCAAATTTATCATGGTATCTTTAATGAGACATTCCCCTCTATTAATTATAATCTTTTAATAATCATCTATTTTTTATTTTCAATTATTATTTATGATATATGTTTTAGAACAATTAAAATATGTCATAAATTAAAATCAATCATGTTAGGAATCTCATTTGGGTTGTCAGAACATTACTCGTCACACTGGTTGATGACTATATTCCTCCTTTATCTGATAATTGACTAAAAAGAAAAATTTATGGATGATAATTTTTAAACTATTAAACACATAAAACCAAAATAATCAACATTATAGGTAAAATCATAAACGTCATATAATCCATTAATTATGAATTTCTACGATTCAAGAAATCCATGATCCATTTCCATAAATAATGTTTTATAGGTACTTTATATCCCAAATAATGGTTTTAATGAGAATATTAATTTATAATATCATATGAACTAGGATTTTAAACTAGATGTGATGTAAAAGATCTTTTTAATGCACTTGGTGAGTATTCAGTCCATGTCAATACTCTTTTAAGACATATATCACCTGGTACTACTATTCTTGAGCCACATCCACTTATCGTGTAGAGTCATTGATATATTTTAATAGAAACTACTTAATCTATAATTTACTAATATTTAATGATTTTATTCACTATGTTGTTTTATGCCTAAGGCTGTCATCAGTGTTTTATAATCAGAATATCCATATATAAATAGTATTTCCAATGATATAAACAATAATAGTCCATATATTAAAAACATTGTTTTTCATGATTTATATTTTTAAGATACACATAAAACAACCCCATAAGATAACATGGACTAGTTTATTTGGGTTATTATGTACATAGAATAACATTATGAGATATAAATCCAAAAAAATATACTAACACAACAAAATGTGACCATAAGTCTCCTTGCCTTTTTAAATATCCATGGGATAACAAAAGATGTACATAAGAAAGGGTTTATATATAAAGCACTGTATAGAAATTATTAAATCATAAAATGATGTACTTAGTATATGTGATTCAAAAAAAATATCATGATAATATAATATTGGTGAGAATAATAATCATGAATATTTAATCATGGTAAAATATAATAACAAAAACAAAACATTAGAATGTGGAAAAAATACAAAACAAGGAATCGTAAGCATAAGTCAAAATAACATCCATCAAAAAATATCATAGTATTTTTATGAAATCATCTCATTCACCAAAAATGGAATATCATGAGATAAAAAACATTACCCAATTCATTAAATTATAATATAATTCTAGGACCAATGATCACATTAATATCTTTAACATTTATACGTGTGCCCCATAGATCATAAAATATAAGGATTTATTTCATTACTTTTAATCCCATGATTAAGGAGAGTGGGTTAAATTCTAGGATGATCCAAAAAATGAAAGATTTGTAGAACTAGTCGAATATTGTTGAGTTAAATTGGGGATGTGTATTGAGTATAAAAATATATGTCATAAAAAACAAAAAATATTTTTATAAACCTAAGGTGTGTATATAAAAGTATATGTATAGTGAAATGAGAGTAAATGGAGGTCCATAAAAAATTTAAATAATATGGAATATAATAGGATATTTAAAAAAACATTTAAATTTGAAAAATTGAAAATTAATAGGGTATTAATACAAGTAAATTACAATAAATAAAAAGAAATATGAGAGAGTCCCTTACCTCGAGATGGTGATTCTAAAAGATTGGAATGGTATTATTAAAAGAATGGGAACACCATTAGAGGGATCTATAGAGTGAATATTGAATTAAATTAGTTATCTATGGGGTTTAGTGAAGTGTAAAGGGAGTATGGGTGGATATTTTAGGCAAATATATTATAAAACATTATTAATTTCTATACATAGGTTTTGGAATCAATATGATAAATTAGACAAAACCAATAATCGTACCATGGTTTTTGACCATGTTTTCTTCCAAGGAAATAGTTTATTTCTATATTTTATAATCTAAGAACTGAATTCCATAAAATTATAGGATTTTTTATGGAGATGTGGGTCATGATTATAAATAATTGTTTTAAAACATTACAACATAATGTAATTATTAGAGGATAAGTCTTTATTAATTAAATTAAATATATATATATATTATATTAAAGGGGAAACATAATTTATATAACATCCCCAACCTGGGTTCCATTAAATTAGTGCCTTGAGCCCAATTATCAATTGACAGCATGCATGCCTCACTGTATGCCAGAGGATGCAGAATAAAAGAGAAGGATTAGATTATTCATGTGGGAATACTATAACCACATACCAATATAATCTACAGAAGATAAAATTTCAGAAATTATGGAACAAGATATGAAAATAAATGAATGAGAATAAATTACCATTTCCCAAACGAGGTAAGAACCACATCCAACATTGAATATCACATATAATTCTACATTGTCATTTGAAGAATACCAATAATAATTAAAAACAATGGAATAGACAAATTGGTCATGACTCCAAGTATTGAACCTCATCCATGCAATTTCCATGTCCATATATACTCCATACAATACTAACCCTTCCATTGTATTGGCCTACAGGACTGAAATCTCTTCAGGTACTTAATGGAGGCCCGAGAAGGTTGTGAGTACAACACAGTAGGACACCCAAAATGGTATCTAAAAATACCCTGTATGGAAGATATTATAGGAATGTATGAGAGAAAAGATAAGTAAATAAATAAAAAATAAGGGCCACACAATAATAATATTTTCATAGATATTACTAAATGTAATACACAATTATTTACATGCATATTCTTAATTATTTACATCCCTTCAACATGTAATCAATGGGGTAGGAACTCACATGATACACACTAGGTAAATAGATTTTTTCTTTATTTACAAGAGAATAATTCAAGTCCTTATCTCATTGAGGATATACATAAAAACATCACAGTATCCCACACCTCAATCCACCTCCTTATGCTTATACATCTATTCACTACACAAAAACCATATAATAACCTAAAACAACCATTACATATCACAATAATAATTCATAACAATCAACATGTTAAATAATATTTTGCAGCAACCCATTATCATGTTTTCCATTTAAATTAATTAGCCCATTTATCCCAATTTATGTTGTCAAGCCCAGCACATTATGTATCTTAGATAATTCCCTAATTTAATACCTTTTGACATAATCAAAAATCCCTTTATGAAGTTCCATTTAACATATTCAATGTTCAACAAGCACTAACTCACTTAGGCATATCTAAAAAATTTCATAACACACATATCCCAATATTAATTAATAAATATTTTATTTGGGCTTCCCATAAACATGTTAACATGCTCAACAAGTTATCTACATGATTACACAATACCCAAGCACTTACATAGATAAGTTATAGGAATGAAAAATATTGGTGCACCCCATAGGTGTCCTTAAATGGTTAAAAACATCATTGATGCATCCTTATGGGACTATGAGGGTTTCCATTCAACATTTAGACACCCAAAATAAAAAATCATACGATGGGGTTCAAAATCAAGAGAATAAGTGATAATGAATAGTATCGGACATACACAAATCCATAGTGAAACTATGGTATAAAACATGTAGACCCCCTACCTCAAATATGTTTGAGCACACAATACCAAACAAGGTATGATATCTAGATTAAACCACCCAAAAAAGATTTAACCTTGATATCCCAAAAAAATGAGAGTTTTAGAGATTCATAGAGATGGGAGTGAAATATACCAACCTTAATCAAGAAAAGGAATCATGGAGGAGGTTAGAAATACCCATATCATTGATCTACAATGGATGGAGCTCAAATGTCCTTGGGATGAAGTTGTAACAGCCATGTAAGCTCATGGATGTTCTTGATCATCACTATGGTTTTATGAGGATGAGAGGTGTAAAATCTAAAGTAGGGATTAATAAAATTGTATTGAAATTTTGGTAAACCTCTCAAATTTATTGGGCTTCACATTATACCAAAACGGTTTTCCAAAACTTGTGAAAACCATGTGCATTCTAGAGGATAGATCACATGGTTACCAAGGGAGAACCCCACTATTTTCCCTAACTGTGCGCAAACTGTGAAATGTGGACAAAAACTAATATCCTATATCATTCAGGTCCCAAACCCATGGGAAATATCTAAGACTTATTGTGGTCATTTTAAAATTTTATTTAATTAAAAATAAAGGACATAAACAAAAACATTCCATCAAAACAAATCTGGGATCTTACAACCTCCCCACCATATAATGGCTCATCCTCTTACTGCTCTTGTCGAGCATCACTATACCTTCATAATAAGTGGTCATGCCACTAGGCCCACCTATATATTAAGATTTCCATATTTTCTCATTTAACATTAAAATGGTACGACAATAAGTCATCCAAATCACGGTTTTGACATGCAATATATCCACACCACAACCCCCAACATGTACCAAATACACCTCAATGATGCATCAAATTCTACCACATCCAACTAGTATAACCTTATTGAGAAATATTATGCAATATTAGATAACTATTAACACCCGAAAACATCACAAAAATAATTATATCGTTGTGGGGGATATAATCGTTACCCCTTATGTATGATCTAATACAAATCGCTGGAAAAATTCAGTTAGTGTGATTTTACTCTGTTTTACAAACTCAAATTGTGACCACAACAGATACCACTCAGAGTAAAACACACAATATTTCCAATAACTTATCCCTATGCACATTAATCCACTAATAATGTCATGTCAATCCCATTCTAGAAAAATATATCAATGTTCACCCAAAAAATAGCTATGCAACCAATTAAACCCATTCCCAATGCTTGTTACCATGGAAATCTCACCCGAAGAGTGACAACTCGATTCCCTCCAACCCGAATATCTGATTAGATCATCAACCAAATATTTAACCTATATGTTTCTCTCCACCATTTTCAATAACATGGAACCTCCACTCTCAAATAATGACTGCCATAATCTTATCTGTACATTCCCATTATACTTGACCTACCCATTGTGGCAATTCCCTGACATCTGGTAGGATCCCTTAATCACACCATTGTTTCCCTCTAACCAAATTCATGCCCCACCATCCAAAACGAAACATAAAAATCTAGAACCAATAATATTCATAATGTCTTTAACAGAGGATAAGTTCCCACTCAAAATCGTTACAAAATTTTATACACACTTCTCCTTCCAAATCATCCACCAGAGGTTATTTACTACTCTCCACATTGATATATTACTCAGAGTCGAGATGAGATTCTCTGATTGACTCACATTAGAATGCATAGATTTATCATTATAATGACACTACATCACATGGACAAGGTAATTTCTAGCATCAAGGTGTTATAATAACACTTTTAGATAGTTTCATGACCATACATCCAATTTTTAATTGAGTTATAAAACATGACTCCTCCTACCACAAACTATTGTCTGGTCTCACAACATCCATTGATGACTAGACTCAAGAATCACTAAATTGTTTTGAAACATCCCATAACCTATAGGTAACGGTAATCTAAATCAAACACCCTAATTTAGGGCCATCTGGCCTCACTAAGAGTAATGAAATGCACCTCCCTGTTTCTTCATTAACATCATATTGTCACTACATCAACCCATAATTCTCTTCTCCATATCTAGAATGTACATTTCACTCACCGCCCTTGGAGTTTCATTATTAGTGATATCTACTATGGATTAAAACCACCACGAATTACTCTTGATCACAAGATGAAACCCATATCAATGACATGGATATCTAGCTTTTCCAAAATGAATAAAACAAATGTCACCTAGAGCATATTCCCACCCACCATGAATGGAACCTCGTATATTTATCGACAATCAATCCATTATGAAGTCCTAACCAAATACCATCGAGGGTGTACATCCCATAATCCAGGTCCATATATTACACCACCATGAGTGTGAACTAGATGATGTCCCGCAGCACAAAAAAAACATCAAGACTATATGCATAAATCCATATATTCTGAACGTACCTAGGATAATTCCAAGATATTGGGAATGATCTTCCCTAGATTTGGTACACTAAGAAGTAATTGATAAAGACCACCAAAAACTTATATATTTCTGATATCACCTCCCATGATTGTACAACATGATCTAGAGAGGATTTCAAGCTTCCCAAATAAACACATATCATCATCATTTGACCACCTCCACTCAAGAGTGAGTGCTAACTGAGACCCACCACCACTGTATGACCATCTGTCAAGTATCCATGATCCAACATCTTCTGAGGTACTACTTCCACCACAATACACAATTTCTATTGTTGAATCCCTAATAGTTAATGAAAAATCTCCAGTGTATGCAATTATAGTCAAAACCCAAAGGTCTATCACATGATAATTATACATACATTGATTCTTATAGATCTTAAAATTCTTATCCAATTTGAAATCACCCTTATCAACACATGTTTCAATCTAGACCACTTATAATATTAATCATTTCAAAAATTCATTCAACAGTTATCATAATGATTTTAGTTCCAACTAGCCATAAATCACCTATTATAGCTGATAGAATGATTACATACCACACCATGACTCTTAATTATTTACCCTAGTTATCCCCATGTCATTCTCAAATCTCACCACACAACCAAACCATTCATACAAACAAGCCCAACCAAATGACCTCCCACAGCTTGGGTGTCATTTTCCAATAAGAGAATATATCTTCACTTAAGTCATCCTTGTCTATTTCATCTGAAAACAACACCAATGTCTTTATTAAATGTTGTCTAAACTAACAGGTTAGACATCCATGTAATTCCACCTATAGAAGCATTAACGTAATAATATGCATTGATCACACCATTGAAGCTTTACACATGACCCCTTTTCCAAAAAACACTCATCAAAAGGCTAGCTTTCCATGTGGTCACCATTTATTTACCCAAAACATTCACCACATCAACAAAAATCATGTCACATCACCAAATCATTGACCTTCCCTCTTACCCATATAGGATTACCCGCACAAGATGACATATTCCACATCTGACTGTCATGGTCCAAATTCCACTAATAGGATACATACACAAGAATACTAGGAAACCCTTCTGACCACTCTCTTATGTCACCTTGTGGTCGAGTGATACAGGATCCCTAAACCGGAGTCACGACAGAAAAAATCCATTGATTCACAGACAAATCGAGTTAATACTGAATCAATGTTTATGAAGGGAAGTCTCACCCCTGATATGATACACAATGTTCCTAGTGAACCAAACAACCATTGTATAAAGGTTTTACACCAATGGTAATCATACACAAACATCAGCAACATGAGACAAAACCCCCACTCTATGGTCTTAGATACAACTTGAAAGGCATGAACACACATGGGTCACCACACCCCCAACAACTCACATCCATAATGAAACTACAACCAAGACTCTAATTCTAATTCCCATAATATAATCCAAGAAATTAGAACCCACAATAATTGTTACATTCACATTATCAAACACCAAATTAATACCTCAACACCACTGCCTACCTAAATAAAGAATGAGGAACACCCAATGGTTCATGATTTAGAACATTATAATTACCCAAATTTCTCAAAATCCCTACATACATGGCTTCATATTGCCGAAAACTATTCTTGAGAAAATATCTCATAGTAAGTCCAATCGGTATACACCACAATAGAATTACGAACTGACACCCATAATTAACCCACACCACATACATTATTCCAATGTATGTGTTCACATGAATATGACTACCACCAAACCTTCATACCACGAGTAATGGTAAATATGGGGATAACATTATTACTTAATCATAAAATATTCACCAAAAATATATTTAAACAAATTCGTATTATAAACACAAAATTTTATCTTAAGAACATTTCTTATCTTAAAGCATGTTAAAGAAAACATTTTTACTCATGGAAACTTTTCGTTTGGAAAAATTCATTATCATTTTCAACACAGCTTATGAAAATCATTCTCTTTTAAACACCATTCAATAATTACAAATTACCACAAATTTTTTTTTTAAATTCTCATAATGTTTATTTATAAACAATATTAATTAACTATCTATTTAGTTATTTCTATTTACCCTATTTTATTACCCTTATTAAGCCCCATTTTTGTCACATTTGTTCACTCATATAAAATGCATTATACACTCTATGCCCAAAACACTAATCTCATTTATTACTATCATGATTCACGCCACATATATCCTTTGGTACGTAAAATAATTCATAAATTCACAAAATAATTTTATTTTTACCATGATAAATAATATTATATTATAAAAATCCCCAACTTCTGTATCTCCGAATGGTGAAATATATTTAAATGTAACAATAGACAACAAGAACAGCAATTCCAACCCAGGGGGACTTGGGTTACCCCCTATATTGGTTAGCTCATCCAATGAATGATCTCATCGCCAATGATTGACACCGTATTTACTATATAACTAACATTACAATATTAATTCATAGAAAATAACCAATATAATATATCATTTTAATATCCCCAACCTAGGGGCCACTAAAATTGTTCCACTAACCAGGTCGTCACATGACCTCAATTGCGTCTCCCCGTATGCTAGAGGTTGCCGATTAGAAGTGACAGTTTGGATTAGTCATATGGGAGACTATACCCTATTTTCATAGTAATAAAAATTAGATAACAAGTAAAAATAATAAAACAATTAAATAAAATCAATGAACGATAAAAAATAACCATTTCCCAAACTAGGTACAAACCACAACCAACAGTAAATTTGCATTTCATGAAACAATGTCTTGTTAAAAAAATAAAGTAAAAAATTGGAAACCACAAAATGGTCTTGAATTATTCTTTGGAACCCATTCCATTCATTTCCCATGTCCATATCAACTCCCATTCATAGGTCCCTCTCCCTTGTCCTTCCCCACAATCATGAAATCTTCCCAGGTACCCAACGACAGCCCGAACAGGGTGTGAGTACAACTCACTAGGCCACCACCAACGATGTGTATAAAATATAAGGTCTAGTATATAGTGCATGAACATCTAAATTAAATTACATATAAATAAAAAGAAACTCAAAGGTCACAATTTTACAATATTTACTAACCTATTACTAACCGTAGTATGAGATTCAGTATGTAAATATTCTTCTTTATTTAGTTCCCAACAACTTGTAATCAATATGTAAGGCATTCAAATTATTCACAAATGTTTTATGGAATTTACCATTATTCATAAGGGAATAAGTGAAGTCCATATCAAAATGTGGATATAAATCACATAATCACTATATCCTCCCCTTAAATCCTCAGTCTGGCTAGAATGCAACCATTAGGGGAATAGAGCTCCATAACTATCTTTAACCCATGCATTGTGGATATAGTTAGTGAATCAGTCCAACTCAACCAGCGGTGGGTGACTTTTTCCTTTATCCCACCACTCAATCCATATACACAAGCTTATTTATCTATTCATCACACTCAAACCGTATAATAAATGAAACAAAATAAATACATACCACAATCATAATCCATAACAATCATCATTGTAAATCATATTGTGCCAAAATACATTAACACATTTTCCTTTTAAATTAGTTAACCCATCTATTCCAATTTCCACCCTCAATCTTATCTCACAATGCATATTAAATAATTCCACAATGTCACCTCATTACCCACAATCATCAACCGCTTTAGGATATTTTTTTTAACATAATCACCATTTCCCAAGCCCTAACTCTCTTAAGATTATCTGAAATATTGCATAACCTACATATCCCAATCTCAACTAACCAATATTTCATTTGGACTTCCATTAAACATGTCAACATAATCAACAATAAATTTACATGATTACAAAATAACCTATCATTTTCTAAAAAATTTTATAAACTCAAGAAATATTAGAACCCCCCATGGGTGGACATAAATGGTTCAAAAAAATCCCCGATACATTCCCTAGAGAAAATGACGGGTTCCCTTAATCATTTAGATACCCTAAATACCAAATCTAACAAAGGGTTTCAAATGCATGACAATAAGTGACAAATAATAATGTTAGACATGCACAAATCTACAATGAAACCCTGGGATATAACTTGTAGACCACTTACCTAAAATCTGTGGGCAAACACACTCCCAAATATGGGATTATATCTAGATTCAACCACCTCTAAATGATTTCACCTAGATCCCCCTAGTTAAGTATGGTTTTATATTTTTGGAATGACGTGAGATAATCATATAAACCCCAATCAAGAATATTAATCAAAGCAGATGTTAGACTTACTCGTATTTTGATCTGGAACTAATGGAACTCCAAACAACCAATGGATTAAAGAGAACCACCCTCGTGATCTACCTTTCGACAATAGGGTTTCATGAGGATTATTGGAAGAAAATTTTTAGATGGGTTAGAAATACCAAAATGGAATGTTTTTTAAATTTCTCTAATTTATTGGGAAACACAATTTACCTGTATGTTTTACTGAACCGTGGTCAAAATAAGAATGCAATAACATCTGAGAGAGGCTGGTTCACACAGTTACCTTGGAGATATGTATGGTTTTCACTAACCATGCACAAACAATAAAATATTCCAAAAAAGAAAATATTTCTTCCCTTTCATGTCCCAAACCCTTGGGACACCCTCAAGCCTTCTCATGGATTTGGAAAACAATTTTTATTTCAAAATAAAAGACATAAACTAAAACATAAAACAAAATATACACTGACTTTAAAATGTTATCTTACAATTTTGGTAACAAATAATATTTATATTATTTACTACATCACATTGGGGATTTTATGATGGCATAATACTTAACGTAATTAATGTTAACCCATATGATTGTCTACATTATAAAATTATGTAAAAAAAATTGGATAAATTTTTGTTACAATTTAAAAAATAATATTTATTTAATAAAATTAATTCAATAAATATGATAATTTATTGTTTTAATTTAAAAATACACATTTATTGAAAATCGTCTATTTATTTAACAGGAACAGTTTTCAAAACCTTATAACAATTATATTTTAATTTTCAAAATTTTATTATCATATTTATTAGTAAATATTACCTATTAATAATATATCATACAACATATTTTATTTCAATAAATCCAGAAATAATCTCAAGGAGTGTCTTGGTTGAAAATATAAATTACCTAAAAAATTTAATGTGGGTTTCCTAAAATTAAAATTTATTTTATTATTTTTCTATTTAGCCATAATATGATAATAAAAGATAGTGATAATATTTATTTTATAAAAAATAAAAATAAAATATTTCATACTATTCGGCCCTAGATTAGTAACCCCTTTTAACACTAGTGAATTCGCTTAGTGTATGGTGTGTGGTTGTGGGAAATTGTTAGGGTGGTTCATTAAACATGTATTTAGATATGATCTCGATGATCCTGAAAGTATTCAATAAATGGTATCTATGATGTTGTAGTTGTTGAATATTATCTTGGGATTCATCAAGGGAATGGAACAACAATGTTATCTCTATTAGAAGGACTAATAAATGGTATTAAAAGAGTATTAATGTACTAGGTGAGGCCATCACTTCTATTTTCATTATCATATTTATTTATCACAACCTTATATATTTACTAGTCAAAAGATCACTACATAATAGTTAAACTATCAATAGTTTTGATGACTAATAATTATTTAAATTCTATAGGATATAACATATAATGTTTTAGAATAAACAATTTAGTGTATATGTTTATTATAATTTCATATCATAAAAGGAAATTATCCATTTAGAAATGGAATTTCATTTATAAATTTTTTTTTTACTACAGATATATTGTTTCTATAAGACTCCAGTGTGGAAGCTTAACTTACACAATAGTGTATCAGTTGGGATTATATTGTAAGATTTATTATATAGTTCTTTGGTATAGTAATGGAATTTTATAATGGGTACTTATCTTTTGTGATGGTGATATATTGGGATATTTGATTAAAAATGATATATTTCCAAAATTCGTCAATGTCGATGGGGTCATGTGTTATTGTTTCCATTTATTCAAAAAAAATCGATGTAATTTCATTATGTTGTACAATATTTAATGACATGTTTTACCTTTTATGAAAACACCATATTCAATGGAATATATAATGTAAATTTTTTTGGTTCACTACTGAGTTATATGTTCACACCCTTCATGAGAACCATTTTTCATATAAATAATTATCACTACTAGAAATAGAGGTTAATCCAATAGTTTTATACTGATGTATTGAAGAAACTATTGGTATACTGTAAAAACAACAACATTAACCAACAATTTATTCAAAAAGTTTGCATTGTGTGTTTATAATCCACCTTTCCAAATAGTGGGATTAAACTATTTGGAAATATCTATCTATAACAATGGGTTTTTAGAACTATTTGTAAATGATTATATTTTCCAATGATTTTTAAATCTGTTGGGAAATATTTTCCCCAAAAACACAGCAGCCCTGCTACCAGTCCACCTAATTGCAGACAGTCTAACCCAATTTTCTCGAAGGACTCTCTTTACCATAGGCTGGGAAATTCTTTCCACCTAATAGATACATCATAAATAAAGCAATTTTTAATATCGTCACTTTAAATTAGTATATTATACCTTAGTTTTAATGTTCTTCTTATATTTTTTTTTCAGTTTTCATATTTTGATTTGGCTTAAATCAAAGTTACGGACAGCCTGTGGCATGGTATACCAAACACATGGATTTGTTTTCAGTTTTTAGTTCTACACTTAAAAGATGGTAAAAGGATTGATTAGTCATATGATCTTGAGGTGGGTAATAAATATATACATTTCCATGTGATGGGATTGGGGACGGTTGGGGTAATGGTGTAGGTGGTTTTCTATTTTTGGTGGGGTGTTGTTGTAGTTTGTATGGACTTTAGTTTAGTTGAAAATTGGATTTTGATTTTGTATTTATAGTTTTTGATCATATAATAATGGTAAGGGTAGTGATATTATGGATGAATTGGGTGCCGGTTGGGTGATGGATTGGAATTGTTATTTTGGATGTATTGCGTATAGGTAAATATTAGTGTATTATATGGTTATTTCCACCCATGAAAACCCCCACACCCATGGACACACCCCACCCCTTGAACACCCCCCATTAGATATCCACCACCACATGCACAAACCCCACCCCCTGAACACCCCTACCCCGAGGACACACCCAAAACATGAACACCCCACCCTTTGACACCCACACCCCCCTAGAAACCCCCTCCACGGACAACCTCTACCCCCTTGGACAGCCCCCACCCCATTAGACACCCCTAGACACCACCACACCTCCTGGACACCACCCCACCTCCAATGTTATTGGCCCAATTTGAATGGTTTGTTTATAATGAAATGGATAATGCATGATGGTTGGTTTTTATTACCTAATAAAATGGTTTAAAATAAAATTAACCTCATAGGGGATGAGGGGGGTATGGGTTGTCCTGGTCGGGGGTGGGGCTTTCTTGTGGGGGAGTGGGGATTCCAGGGGGTAGGGGCTATAGGGGTGTGGGGGAGGGTGTGTGGGCTATCCAAAGAGAGGCGTGGGCTATTAGGGGGGGTCAGGGGTGGGTTGTCTAGGTGGGGGAGGAGGTGTGGGTTGTCTAGTGGGTGGCCTATCCTGGGGGTGGGGGTAGACTGTCTAGCTGGTGGTGGGGTGTGAGCTATCTAGGGGTGTAGGGGTTGGTTTTCAATGTTGGGGAGGGGGTTTCAGTTGTCCAGGGGGGTCCAGGAAGGTGGCATGGGGGTAGGTGGATTAAGGGGAGTGGGGAGGGAGTGGGAATTCGGGGGAGGGGTGGGATGTTCGTGTGGTGGGGTGGGCTATCCAGGTGGGGAAGGTGGGTGTGGGCTATCTCGGGGGTGGGATGTCAAAGGGCGATGGGGGTGAGCTGTCTATGTGGGGTAGGGGGTGGGGGTTCCAAGTGGGGGTAGGGGTGGGCTGTCCAAGTGGGTTCTAGTGGGGTTGGGAGCTACATGGGTGGGGGCTGTCCGAGGGGGGGGTGCAGTGGGTAGGGGCTACAACGGTGGGGGGGGGGTGTTGTGGGCTATTTTATGGGGGAGGGGTAATGAACTCTGATACTTTTCAATAAAAAATTTAACCACATATAAATAAATTATAGTTCCTTTCACATTTTAATACATTTCTTGATGTTCTATATCGACACTCACTTTTACCCATCAAAGAAGAAGTGATCTCTATAATTGAATATTACTTAGCTTCTTATCTACTATCCATATATATCTCATTCAAATTTAATATTCTTAAAACTAAATATCACATAATTACATAAAAGGCTCATAATCCCAGGAGTAGTGTCCCAATGAAACATGTCTCATATGACCAAACGACTTACATTAAATCATATTTGACACACACACAAAATATTATAATCATTAAAAATAATATATTTACACTTTGTATAATAACCTGTAATTATATCTCAACTAGCCTCTCAAGGCATCAGAAATCCACATACCAAGCTCAAAATGTTTTGGTTTGTTTTCAATTAGGTTTTCTTTTCAGAATTCATGTATGTTATTTAGATTGGAATATAAAATCCAGTCTACGTATGATGTTTGGAGGTGTGTCTACAATTAGTTGTTTTATGATTTATATGTATGATATTAATAGTTTACACCAAACAATATCTAGTTCGACTATAATATGCTTTAATTCATGCTACAATTGGATTGATATTGGATTCCACAACCCTAGTTTAGGGGTGGACACCCCCACTTCGTTCGATAGCCCCCCTCCCCCAACCCCCCCCACCCCCTAGACACACCTATCCCCTAGACACCCACACCCCCTTAAACCACCCCTTGACACCAACCCACCTTTTGGATAGCCCCACCCACTTGGACACCCCCACCCTCAATGGACAGCTCCCACCCCATGAAATCCCCCCATGAACACCACCCCACCAGATGGACTCCCCCACCGCCGAGACAACCCCCACCCCCTGGACACCCCAAAACCCCTGGATTGCCACACCCTCATCAACAGCTTCCCCACCCCTGGACATCCCTCACCCCTAGACACCCACACCCCCTAGACAACCCCCGATGGACACCACCCCACCCCCTGGACACCCCCACCCCCTAGACACCTCCACACCCCTAGATAGCCCCCCACCAACAGGACCACCCCCCACCCACTAGACACCACCACCCATAGACACACCCTCCCCCTTGGGTAGTGTATGTGATCACTTAAATAATATACTAAAATATAAAATTCCATCTATATAAAATTTAATTATCTCTTAAATAATTTTCCACCGCAACTGTATAGGATCTTGTACACTCATGTATAGTTCTTCAAAGATGTTTTGTTGTAAATATTGTATTGTGTTATATTTTATATTATAAATATTATATTTCATAGTGTATCATTTATGGTTTTATATCAAGTGAATAATTCTATTTTATATAAATATATTTTAAATGAAAAATCAATCATATTGTATTGCTTATGATGAAATGACATATAACAATTTTTGTAAAGAATGGATAGAAGATGGATGTATGAAACTGATCAGATCTGAAGCTATTTTCAAAACAATTTGAAGAGATTTTCCAATTTTTCATTTCAAAATGCTTCAAATAGTGGTCACATACACTACCTAAAGAGATGACCGAATAGTCTTCTAGGTTAAACACTACATTTATGAAACATATGAAGTTTTGATGTCTGATACTTCCACCAAAGGACAATAAATCATGCAATGAATATATTTTGTTCATGTGTTTTATAAATAGAATAATTGGTGGAACTTCTTGCGGTTGTTGAGATAGTGGTGAGGAGGAAGCCGAGGCAGAGGATGAGGAGGGGGAGGAGTAGGTCGAGGCATATGAGGGGGTGAGGAGGATGCTAAGGTGGAGGAGGAGGTCAAGTAGGAGGCCAAGGTAGAGTAAGAGGACGAGGAAGAGGGAATTCAGGAGGTTGGGGATGATGATTGGTATGACAATGAGGACATTGGTGAAACTGATTATGATTGTGATGATAATGATGGTGATGAGGGATAGATTGATCTGTTACATTTTTTACTGTTATTACTGACATTTGATGTTTGATGATTTGTTGTGCCTTAATATATTTGTGATAAGGTAGGTCACGTTATCTTTATTTCTTTATCTATAAATAATAAAACACGACTTGATGATTTTTTGTGACTAATTCACCCCTCTTATGTACTCCCCCACTGCCCTGGACCGCCCAGGACACCTCCACCCCCTTGGAAAACCCCCACCCCTAGATACCCCCACCCACTAGACACCCCCACCCTGGACTTCCCCAATCCCTTGGACACCCCCACCCATGGAGACCTCCCCACCACATTCGATATCCCCAACCCCCCCCCCCCCAAGACACCCCAACCACTGGACACCCCAACCCCCTTGGATAGCCTCCATCCTACACATCCCCGACCCCTTAAACATCCCCCACCCCGATGACACACCCACCTTGGACACCCCCATCCTGGACACCCCCACCCACTTGGACACCCCCGGCACATTGGAAACCACAACCCCATAGGCAACACTAACCCCTGGACATCGCCTACCCCTTGGGAAATTCCAACACCCCTAGATATCCCCCACCCCCCTAGACACCCCAACCCCCAAGATATCCCCCCAACAACTGGACAAACCTCTACCAACTAGACAATTGCCAACCCCCTGTATATCCCGCACCCTTGGACACCCTACCCCTCGACCACCCCACCTAAAAATCCCCTCCCACTAAACACCCCCACTATAGACAGCCCCAACCCCTAAACACCCCCACCCCCTGGTCACCCCCTACACCATTGGACATCCCCAACCCCGTTGATAGCACCCCCACCCCACCCCACCAGTCAACCACCACCCACTTGGACATCCCCCCACTCCTTGAAAGCCACCCCAACACCTGGACACCACCGCCACCCCCCTAAACATCCCACCCCAATAGACATCCCCCACCCTCTGGAAAGATCCCCACCTAGACACCCCCATCCCCTTGGACACCCTTACCCCTAAGACAACCACCAAACCACATGGAAAGCCTCCCACCCATGGACACAACCCCACCCCCTGGACACCCCTACTCCTTGGAAATCCCACACCACATAGACAGTCCCCATGGACACCACACCACCACCTCGACACCTCCACCAACCCCATTGACACCACCATCCCCTTAGAAAAACCCCAAACCTTGAAGACATTTACCCCATTGGACACCACCAACCCCCTGGACAACACCCCCACCCCCCTAGACAACAACCCACCGCCTATGGCACCCCCACCCTATGGACACCCCCCATACCCCCAAATGCACCCACCCCTAGATACTCCCAACCCCCTAGACACCACATACCCATTTAGATTGCCCCAACCCCTGGAAACCCCCAACACCCCTTGCACACCCCACCCCCATGGACACCCCCAACCCCCATAACACCCCAGTCCACATGAAATGCCCCTACCCGCTTGACTACCCCCACACCCTAGACACCACCCCCATCCCATGGAAACCCCTACCTATTTGGAAATCCACTCAACACCCTAGGCATCCCCCCCCCACTGGACACCACTCCACTACTTAGACACCCTCTCCACAGACCTCGACACCCCCACCCCCATGGACCACCCCACCCCATGGACAACCCCCATGGACACCACCCACCCCATGGAGAGCTGCCTCCCCCCCTCCACCCGGACACCCCACCCCCTTGAAACCCCCTACCCTTAGATAAACCCAACCCATGTATAACCCCCACCCCTTCGACACCATCCCTCCACCTGGACACCCCCACGCCCCCTAGACACCCCCACCCCTTATACAGTCCCATCTGCCCGGACAACCCCCACCCCAAGACAACCCAACCACCTTGGATAGACCCCAAACCCCTGGACAACCCCCACCCCCTAGACACCCCCACCCCTAGACACCATGTACCCCCTTGGACGACCCCCAACCACCTAGGAAAACACACCACCATGTATCATTACCCCTTACTACTACATGTCATGCCACATTTTCTAAAAATTCAATTCCCATTTGAATTCACCCATGCCTGTGAAAAAAAATTCCATATTTAAAAACTCGAACATGATTTTATTATATACGGGTTATTGCATTATGAATTCTGAATTCAATTCATTATGTGTTACAGATACATCAATATTATATGTATATAATTTAGAATTATGTATTGCATAGGGTAATTGACTTCGGAATTATGAAATTAATTCTTTTCGTATTTAATGAACTTATGAATTATGTGATAATTTTGTGTTGGTATACTTGTTGTATGTGTATATTTTGTGTAATAAGCTTATAAATTATGTGTCAATTTTGTATGTTTGTACCAGGAAATTAAATAATGAATTTGAGGTGTTCATAATTCTGTACGAATTATGTGTTCTATGAATTATTTATGAATTAATTCAAAATATTGTATGTATTCTGTAGTTTTTCAGAATATTTTAGCAATTCTGCATGGGTGGGGGAAAGCCTAGTGGTGGATGTGCTGTAGTAGTATAGGTGGGAGGTAGGCTTGCTACTTCTGCATAAATATATT
This sequence comes from Viscum album, assembly GCA_963277665.1. Classification (NCBI taxonomy): domain Eukaryota; kingdom Viridiplantae; phylum Streptophyta; class Magnoliopsida; order Santalales; family Viscaceae; genus Viscum; species Viscum album. Next base: position 1,236,551,055 of record OY728164.1, read on the forward strand.
TCTAATTGTTGTAAACCTTTGGCAAATATTTAAAAACATAACATATACTGATAGTTTATATGAAACCGTTGGTAAATTTATATACCAACAGTTTACAAACCATTTATGTAGATAGTTTTACATAACCATTCCTAACAGTTATAAGAAACATTTAAAAAATTTGTATACCAATGGTTTGTAAACCATTGGAAAAAGTCTTTAAAACAGATTGGAAACCATTTTTATAGACATGGTTTTTGATATTTTAAATGGTTTAAAACCATTGGTAAAAATTTATACCAAAAATTACAAGAAACCAACAGTATATATTCCATTTTTTAACCATATATCAAGGGTTCATATTGAACTTTTGGGATATGTATATCCCCACAGCTTCACAGGCATGGTTTGGACAACTGTTGGTATAGTTTGTACCAACGGTTTTAGGCATTTACCAATGGTTTGAAAATATTTTGTAAAGGAATGGTTTCCAGTAGTGTATATATTTATCATATTTTTTAGAGGTTGTAATATAGATCTACTTAGATTGTATTGATGAATTTTAGAAAACTAATCAAAAAAGACATCTATGTTTTTCTTTTTTTTCTCTCCATGTATATTCTTCTAGTATAGATTTTAATAAGTATCCTAATGGGAGATCATGGTCATATTGGTTTTCATCCTCATGGGTGATATTAATTTTATGACATGAAATCTTCACGCATTATTGATTATCGGATATTAGCTAAAATCCCATGAATTTACTATAATTTTATATGATATTCTTGTAATGAGTTTTTATTGTCTCTAAATCTACTATGAATACAGTATCCCAATGTTTTTATGGAATACTTACACTATAATTCATCGTCTAATGTATAATGATGCTAGATTGAGGTTTTTTATGCTATTCATAGATATTGAGGAATGTTTTCTATATTAAGGCTTCACTCAAAAAACTGTTTTTGGTTTTATTACTATTTGGGATATGTATATGGAGTTATAATAATTTTGGAGAATAATTATGACCTTATTGTTGATTGTATCTAAGTAATGATTTAGAAATATCTATATTACCAGGGATAATATTTTTGTGCAATTATTTTCCACATTGTGATTTAGTTTTTTCTTCCAAAATTTTATATAGTTGTGATATTTTTATTTAGTTTATTTACACTTATCCTATAATGGAAATAAAGAATGGGTATTTGAATCATTTTTGGTACAAAGGTATTCTGGAAATTTTCAATACAATTTTTTCATGAAAATTTATTTTCTAAATAGATTCCATGTATTTGGAGTCAATTTATAAAATGAAATGTATTGATGAAACATTTTATCGAAAGTGGTTCCAATAAACTAGTGTATCAGCAATAAATTCTTTGGATTTTCCCAAACAACAATTATGTAGTTCCTTAACTAATTGAGGCATCCAAGAAAATATTATATTAATAATTTTTTTTCTCATCCTTGATGATTGAAACAATGTATAGTATAACTATATAATTGATGAATAATGGAAGGAGATACTTTGTGTATGGATCAATAATGTTTTATCTGGTGTGGGTTGTGTCAGAGTGTGTGTGTTTTTGGTTTCCTATAGACCATTTAGTTGGTCAATATGGTTGGATATATTTCTATAACATTTAAACATGTGATTCCTCATATTGTGGTATCAGTAGGTACTAATATATTGTTTCTGGATAATATTCTGAGTAGGATTGTATATTTTTAGCTCGTATGATTCCTTCAATATTCATTCCCATAAGAGATCAATTAGATAATTTTTTTGTTGATCAAGGTTCCAGGTAAGATAGATTATAGATTTATAAGATCGTTGGTATATATGTATATTGTTTTATAGATTAATGATCATAGTTATATCGATTGTTGTTTTTGGGAAGGTATTTTTATGGTTATGATAGAAAGGATGTATCATGGGTCCTCCATGAGAGAGAGAGGGAGATAATTGATTTAAATAAACTAGTAATGTGTAGAGCCCTATATTCGAGTTTCAATATAGAAACATTAGTATAGTTTTAGATCATGTTTATAATATGGTTTCAAATCATGAATAATTTTTAAATTATTATTCATATGGGTTTTAACATGTTTGGTGATGTAAATTTCATGAAAAAAAATAGTCTATGAAGAAGAAAATGCATTTTGGATTTAATTCTTGAGGAATAGTATAATTTTGGATGGATTGAGGTCTAAGGAGAAAAGGATTCATGATCGAGGTATGGACATTATATTAGTATAATAGAATCAGTGAATAATTCCTCATAGTAATTTTATCAATGATCATGATACATGATTAATAAAGTCATCAAATTTATAGTTCCCTAGTGGAACTACCATAAGAGAGGAAATTTATTGAATCTATTGAACTATAGATAGTGGTTTTATGATGATATATAGGGATGGGTATCATTTGAGTCTATATGGAAATTTTACTAGGTCCGTAGAGGGTTTCAAGATTCATGAGATAGTTATATGAAAATCCAATCTGATGAGAATTATATTTTGGTAGAGTTGTGATGATTAAATGGGACATATGAAATGGAAATTATAATTTTATGTGATGGATTGTTACAAGATGGTTATGTATTATGGGAAATTTCTTAGCTGGATCAAGTTAGAATAGTGACATACCATTCTATTTTACAACCTATGATTGTACTATGTATTTCCCTCCAAATTAATCTTTTTTCGATGATATAGTGTGATCCACACAATATTAATCATTAATTACAAAATCCATATTAAAATTATATTTAATATTAAATAATAATTTATTTATATTACAAGATAAATATAAATGGAACATATTTAGTAATGTTTACTAACGTAATGAAGTTGGACATAAATATAATTACTACATTGATGAAAATATCATCATTACAATATTTCTTGAATATACCAACAAAAATTATATTAATAATAAAACCCATTATTAATTAAATAATAATCATAATCAAATAATTGAAAAGTATGAATGATTTCAGAGACGTTTGTGAAGCAATATATTAGAATGTAATATGATTTTTATATTTATATCCATGCATATATAATCATTGGATATATGATAGATTGATATATGGAAATGGAATATATTTTTATTGGATTAAATTTATCTGATAGGTATATAGATGCTTCTTATTTTTTATGGATAATAAAAAAGAATAAAAAAATAAATACACATATATCAAATACCTTTTCATTTTAATATGAATATAATAAATCATTAAAATATTTTATTATAAAAGTATGTATTTTAATTCATCACATGTTGTATTATAATTATTTATATTGAATTATTTGAAATTTTTGTGAATAAAAATGAAACTTTTTACTCCATTTGATTGATAAAATTGAATGGTTATGAGAAATGTTTTTATTTCTAATCGGATGTGCTTTAAATTATTAATCATTAAAAAATGTTTTTATCAAAGAATAGTTTTTATATATGTTATGAATTATTATCTAAATAAAAAAGATTCACCATTCCTAAATGGTGAATCTAATAAAATTTAATCATTATCCATGTTAAAAAAACTATCAGTAATCATATTAATAATTAATATTATTAAATTTTAATGGACTATATTATTTAAAAATTCATTTCAATATAAATATTATTTTGTATATTTTCTATTTTCTATTTAAAAGAAACATAAAATGTAAAAATTTAATTATATTCAATGGGTCCTTAAATTTTTATCACCATGTCATAATTATTAACATGGGTCGTTTTAGATTTTATGTAATAAAAAATTTATCGTACTAAAAAATTAATCATGGTCAAAATAAGGAAAAAGTTGCAGTTAAATATAGATTGATTTGTTTCAAAATAAACATGATATTGAGAGATTATTGAAGTCCATTGTTATTTTTTGGGTCAATCATCTATTTTTAACCAATATATACTTACATAACTTACCTTAATCCTATGAGATTACATGTTTACCCTTCTAATAACATCTGTTTTCAACTTAATGTTCCTCTATTTCATGAATAATGAGCTATCCACCACCCTTCCAAAAGAAATATATAATTTTTTTATATCTTGAATTTTATTCCAATATTCATCTCGTAAAGACTTATTAAATATTTGGGATATACATTTTCAATTAATGAGGCATAAATCCTTCATTAGGAAGTTAATTTTTATTGGAAGGAGTGATTTAATCCATTTAATTATCTAGTACTTCCCTATGTTTTTTAATTAAAATTTCATATTATATATATATCATTATATAATTCAATGATGTTATATTTAAATAATTATTTAAACATTATGTTTATATTAAACTAATATTGTTTTATACTCATATTCTTTGATTATTATTGCACGTTCCTATTTGCGATTGTTCTACCACCTACATGAATGGTGTTGTGCAATAATCACCATTTCAAGAAATAATGAATATAAAAATATTAATACTTGTCATATATAATATTAATTAATTAATTATTATATGATTATGTTTTTATATGGGAGATATAAAATTTAAATTTTTTTAAAATGGAACAAATCCTTATATAAAAATTACATTGAACATTCTATTTGTGAATTTTATTATAAAAACACCAAAAACATCAACGATATAATCAAAATAAATCATATCTAATTCAATCCAAATTATTCCACGAAATATAATATTTTTAGAATGTTTTAATTTTTTTCAATGAATGAGGATTCACTACCACCTTAAAAGTCTTTTATAAAACTATTTAAATTGAAATTTTTTTATAACAACTTTAAATAATAACTAAATAATATCTGTTTGATAAATAATTTTGATTGAATAGTATAAGAATTAATATATATGAATATGGTTATAAAATAATTTATTTAGATGGAAATGTATATAATAAAATATTATAATGATATTTTATGGAATCCAAGAGTGAAGGAAATGACTTCTATTAAAATATCAGTCTATAATTGATATTATGTATGTCTTAGTTTAAATTTGGAGATATTTAATGTTATTCAAGTCATAAAACCCATCTATTTTATTCAGATTCAATTACTTTTCTGTATTACATGTATTATTATCACTTCCCATCCATTTTTCTCACTATACAACTAAAATTATGCATTTATATATAGTTTCCATATCCATAATTTTTATTGGGAATCACGTTATTTAATGTTCATTTTTTAAAAGAGGTGATACCTTGCCCAGAAAAGATTTTCTTATTTATTGAACAAAAAAACAACTTACACCAGTCTTAAAACATGAGTCTTTTCAGAATCTCTCTTAGGAAGACGTAAAAATTAACCTGAGAGATGATCATACCAAAGAAATTCAACACCTCCAACACCATTATTTGCAAGTCCATATGCCTCTGAGTTTTATTCTCAATAAGTTTGAGTGATTATGTGATGTATTAGGGAAATATAATCAAATCAATTGATCCAACGATTAGTGAGCTTCCATGATATGTGAAGAGATCCAAGCTTGATTGCTGAAACATTAGTCATAGAATCATCCTAAAGGTAGAGATTATTCCACCCATGTCTCCAAGCTTGTTCTATCAGATGAACAACACCATGATTCTCAACTTAAGAGGAAGAGGAAACACAACAAGAACCATGAAAACAACCAAAAATACAAATTTGTTGATCTATGACGATAAAACCATAGCTACAGGGAACCGAATTACCTCGATAAGTCACCTCACAGTTGACTTTAATCCAATAAAAAAAGTATGATGTCATAACACATCCAAAGTTCCATGCATGAGCATGAAATAACCTTTTACTCTAATATGTTTTATAATGGTCAAGTCTTGAATTTAATTGGAGAAGAAATGATTTCATGTAATGTTGGCCTCCTGAATAGCATCATGAATGTGAGCAAGAGAATTACCGGCCGAGAAAGAAACACCAGAATAGAGTAACTAATTTCGGATATTGCATATGTAATGTAGAAACTCTGATGTAGCAACCAGGAATAAATCAAAAAAATTGTTTGGAAAGTGAGAGGGACCCCCAACTCTAAATGAAATCTCTAATGAGAGTCAGATGGGGAAATTTGATATCAAACAAATATCCAATGGATTTCCTCATTAAAGTTGCTACAACACAGCTAAGATAAATATGATCTTCATTCTACCTATATTTATGGAACATATCACATGAAGAACACAAATATATTCCACAGTTTTTCAAATAACAATATGTGGGGATTTTTTGAGGTGAAAATCTCGGAAAAAATATAGGTGGGGATGGCCTAATGAAATTCTTGTACAACCCCTTCATACACTGAAATTCCACATTGAAATTAAAAAAGAACCTTTAAAATAACATAGAAGATAACAAACCATTATCAGCATGTTTCCAAGCCCAGAAATATGCCTTATTAGAGAAACAATACTTGTAAACAAGATTCACAATTTGCACACAAAGATTCTCCATGTTAAACAGTTGGTTCTTAATTATAATTTTTTAATCCAAGATAGTGTCTACACCACCGCCAAATCAACAATTGGCATATCAAAACAAAATTTCATTCTAAAAATCAAGAGATGAATCCTTAGAAACATGCCATCTTGAATAGCGATTAGTTGTGGAAATTTTGTCATTAAATGAAGGACAAATAGAAGAATATATATGATTAAAAGAAACCTTTATAAGCATATTCATTAATTTATCCCAAAATAAAGAAAGCACCTTAGTGTTTATATTGAGGATTCTCTAATAAAATATGCTTGCAGAGAATCATTGAAGAGATCTATGTTTTTCATACATAAACACCCATCATCACAGTGTTTACAATAGTTGTTCTAAGAAATAGTCGCCAATTTCCTCTCAAGAATGTTGCTACTCGAGATTATGTTCTTGAGAGAAATATTGATATTACATATGAGAGAAATAGTCCATTTGTGCACTATAAAAGAATAATCAAACTTCTAGTCAATAACATAATTAACCAAGAAAAACCAACACGCCATGGAGAGAGTATTCCCTTTCCATTAAGAAAGCAGTCTTCTGACCTTACTATGAATATCTGATCAATATAAGGCCTTATTCCACCCCAAAATCAAAGTCACCCCAAAACAATTAAAGGAATGCCCACTATCAAGAATTCCCTTACCTCTGAAAATATCATTCTTTCTAGAAATTGAGATGTTCATCCCAATGAAAACTAAAGATTTTTCCATACTTTTTTCTTGGTTAGAGACAGAAGAATAGAGAGAAAGGGTTCATTGGATATTCCTGATATTTCTCCAATCCCCCTTGGTGAAAATAATAATTTCATCAGCATATAACAAGTTAGTAGGAGCAACCAAACCGTGACCTGAATTAATCACCATTATTTTCCCATTGCTTGCCATAATGAAGAGATGTCAGCTAAGGTAATCTGTTTCAATTGAGATAATAATAACAGAAAGGGGGTCATCTTATCTGAACCCTAAGGAATAATAAAAAAACCCTCTTGGGGGATCCATTAATAAGGACTGAAATGTGGGAAGATCTAAAAATAAAAATTACCCAATCAATAAAAACACCATTAATCCCCATAAAATCAAGAACCATGAAAATTAATCTCTAGTTCATTATGTCAAAGGCCTTCCTGACATAATGCTTGAGATAAACATTTCCACCCCTCGTGGATATCATTAATAGATTTAAACATTCAGAAGCAGTGATAATACAATCCGGAATCGATATCCATTTGATAATACCAAACTGATTTTAAGAAACAATCATTCTAGAAATCAAAGGAATCATTGTGGCCTCAATTTCAAAAATTATTTTGTTTCTAGAGTTAACTAAATAAAGTATCCTAAAGAGATGTATTTAGTTATAATTAACCACCTTTTTCATTAGTGATAGAAACTGGGCATTCAAACCATGAGGAATGAATCCCCCTTTAATGAAATAAATGACAAGCCTACAATCATCATATTGAACAATGTCTCAGTATTATTGAATGAAAATATTACCAAAACAATCCGGGCCTAGGGGATATTTCGATTTGAGAATGAAGACTGCTTATTTAATGTCAACATTAAATGGAATAGTTGTGAGATTGATGTTGTCTTGATCATCCAAATGTTTGTAATTGATACTTTATAATAGATCATTAGGATGGGAAGAACCATTAATGGGATCCTTGAAATATAAAATCACATGACATGAAAGATCCCCCCTATTATCAATAATCTAGTGCCCATTTTTAATAGAAAAACAGTCCTGGAAACCTTCATTATATTCTAGAGAGAATTAAAGAACATACAGTTCATGTCACCATCCTTCAATAATTTTTCCGTGAAAATATTTCTATGAAAGGAATCATGAAAATTAAAATGATTATTCGGCTTTGAAATGCACTTTGATTCCCACTGAACAACCCCAGAGAAGTCACACAGGGTACTTTGTTCTTGTAAAATCTGAAGAGAATCATCAGGAGATGATATTTCCTTATCAAGAGATCTAAAACGAACTTTACACCATGTATTAAGAGCCCTTTTAAATAGTTTGATTTTAATGACCCAAGAAAACTCATCCATCATAAAATTCAAAGAGCTCCATGTTTTTTCAGCAATGGATCTACACTCAGGGTTATTTATCCAAGATTTTTTACACCTAAAAGGTAAAGGTAGTTGAGGATCCTTAACCACCATGTCAACAAAAATGGGATGATGATCCAAATTGACTCTGGATAATGTCGTAAAAGAAATGGAATTCCAGGAGTTAAGATAATATTCATTGTCAAATGACATGTCAATACGACTAACAACAATGATGTTCAAAAACATTCTATAAAATGTATATTTATCTCTAACTAGATTGACGTAAAACAACCCATTAAATTCAATACATGATTTAAAATCCCTTAATTGAATAGCATTGGAAATGGCCCCAAATTTATCATCTGGATTCATGATGGTGTGGTAATATCCCAAGACTAACCAAGTACCAAAAATTGTTGAATTGAGGTTCTCAATATCATGACATAATCTTCTATGATCCCAATATTTGTTAAAAGAAGACACAATGATACAAAAAAATATGAACAAACAAGGAACCTAAATGAACAAGTGACATGCTGCTCAGGACTAAAAACATGGGAAATATTTGAAATGAAGAAATGTGACAAAAACTATAATGTCTTGATCTCATATTGATAGCTATTTGAACTGATCAGTTGAGAACCCAAATTATCCAAATTATAAATTATTGAGGAAAATGTTCTTTTAGGTTATGATAAAGAAGAAAAAAAGTGGCCTATAAAGTTGAATAAAATATTTGTAGACACTTTAATGTGTCCCTATTAACCAACCACTGAAAATTCCAGAAGAGAATCTTACGATAAACTTCATATCAGAGCTGTGACCTCATTTATTAGATCCTACAATATTTTTCTAGCCAGCTTTGGGGGGTATCCCAACATTATTTTTGGGGAAGGAAGTGTCTTGATGAAGATCACTAATACCGAAGTTAGAAGTATCTCCATTTCCTATCTTAAGAGGTATCCCTCAATCACCATTTCCTGGCCTCGGCCAAAGAAAACCAGAATCAGCCTCACTATTAATCCTGACATCCATGATATTATCAAAAGGATCTTATAGAGGATCAAAACAACCCTACTAAAATATGCCATCATTTGGAAGAGTAACAAATACACTGCATTCTATAAAAACATGGTCATTGACTACTTAATAACTAGGTATAATTTCAAGGGAATGCAAAACTACAGGATTTAATGAGGTTGATTTACCCTATATTTCTACACTAGGGAAAGATGAAATCACAATGCTGAAATGTCTCATAGCAGTGGTTAGGATAACCATATCCCTTCGATCTACTACACTAATATGAATCTGGATATTGGGATTTATAGCCGTATTGTTTGTAATCACATCCTCACATCAGACTACTGCAATTAGAATACTATCATTAAACTGTGCACAAACAAAGGAAGAAATTGGATGATCATGGTGGGAATGGTCATCTAGAAGAGTGGCTTGCCCTTCCTGCATAGCCATAATACTCATAAAGTCCTATTAATTAGTGTTCCTCAATTTTATATGGGTTGTTATTTATGTTGATCATTGTAAGGGTCCCCAATGGATAGTATAAACTTATTATGTTTGATTAACATCATGTTTATTGAACTAAATTTATTTAGAATGATTACCTTTACATAGAAATTGATTTTTAATTACTCGATTACATTCATATTTATAACCCAAATATATAACATAGTAAAATTTGAATAGATTGAACTCATTAATAATTGTAATTAGTTTATTTGTTCATTAATAATCATTTATATGGAAGAAAATACATTATTTTTTTCTAAGTATCAAAATTTATTTTAGAATAAAATGTACATACCATCTATTTTTGAATAATTCTAATGTAGATATGCTCATGGGATCTTATAATATTTGACTTTTTTTATATCCAAAACAATTTATATGAAATTTATACTATGTTTTAGTAAAATAATTTAAATTTAATATAATTTATAGATAATTTGAAAATTTATAATTTTGCTCTTTCATTATTTTATTTCTATTGATGATACATTCATGAAATTATATTTTGTGGAATATTTGATAACATGGTTCCTTTAATGATATATCAATGCTAGATTTTTACATGATAAAATAGTTTTATTGATAGTACTATAAATTTGATGTGATATCTAGTCATATATTATTTTTAAATTTTAACGTGACACTGATACTATATAGAGTTAATAGAAACATATCATTTAGATGGTGTGGTTATTACTTCATCATATTTCTGAAGGGGTTTCTTCCTTGAAGGAATGTGAGAATGTGTTCTATTTTTTAATATAATTTATATACCCACATATTTTGGGGGTTTTGTGGTTGATAAATCCACTATATTTTTTTTCTATTAGAATGAATTTGTATCTTGGTAGGTGAATATAGCTATGAGTATTGGACATCTATATGATTCTGCTCTGACTGGATTTTTAAAAATGTTATACATATATTTTTTCATATTTATTATATAAATATTTATAACCATTCATATCAAGTGGTGATGAAAAATGAATTATATCCCATATTATTTATGGAAATCTGTATGCATACACATCTCACGTTTAATCATTTCAATGGATGGGGAAAAATAATGATAAATGGTAAGTCAACATTCCAAAATAACTAATATGCAATAAATATCATATATTTTACATTAATTTTTCATTTTTATTGTCCATGTAAATAAAAAATTATATTTAAATCATATCTCATCATATAGGAGGAAGTCTACATGTAATGTAAATAAAAATTATAATTTACCAATATACTAGATAGTAAAAATTTAGATATGATATTACAATTCAAATAGAATAATATTTATTAAATAATATATATATATTAAAAATATATCATTAAAATCACCCAATAAGGATGTTGATGCATAATTAATTGTATTTATACATAGATGTGGTGGTATATTCATTCACATGATCAATATATTTATCATCTCATTTATATTGATGTGGTGGTAATGGGTTCTGTCATCATGATAAAAACATATATGTATATCTAATTTAGCGAATCATCATGATTTTTCACCTGAACATTTCATTGGTGAAAAATTCCACTAGACCTTAGGAATGCCTCCCCTTATGGAAAAGGTTGTCGAATAGAATTAAGAGTGTATATAAGTGATAGTGGGGATAATGTAAAATATTTATTTGATAATAATAATTATATATAAGAATATAACACTGCAGAATAAATAGCAATAAGAGAACATGAATAGTAACCCATCATTGTGGAATAAAGAAGATGTAAAAAATATTCAACAATCTGTAAAAAAAATTGATGTATAAATAATCTTAATATAGCATGTATAAGAGATTTATCCAAGTCATTTTTTATAAGATAATAAATAAAAATGGTCACCCATGGCTAAAAATTATTTCAGACACATTATAAGAATGAGGAAAAAAGAGTGGAAAATTCAAAATCTAGTCAATGTAAGAAAATCTAATGTAACATTCAATTCATCACATGCTATGTAGTACAACTTCATCACTATGGTCTAGCTCCAAATCCCAACTCCATAAATTATCACAAAAAAATATACATGTCTCCCGCATGTCCGTATTAGGGTGTGAGAATAACTATCATTATGACACCACCAAAGTGTTCTTAATTTACACCTATGTTAATGATAATGTATATATATACATATATTAACAACTTATTCATATAATAAGATAAACCAGATTCACTTATTCTCAACATCTAGAATGAAGAAATCACATTCTTCATCGTTCTATATATGAAATTCTGTTGCATATATACATAGAATAAATCCTATAGAGTCCCTTGATGATGTGTCTTCCCATATGAACCCTCGGGTTCTACATACAAAAGTTTCACCTATCACCTTATTCCATCACTGTTTTACTAATATCCAAAAAGTAACATGAAAACCATAAGTTCCGTTCCCCTCATACCGTTCCTCAAAATCTCCCATCATCTTGAATCCTGATGTCCCAAGGAACAATGATGTACATCCTCTAATTAATAAACACCATTATTTCAACAACCAAAATCCCAAAGAATATAGATGGACAATATCCAATGTAATCCCAGACAAATAGACACAAAATAAATCAATCCTCATCAACCATTTGATTGTATAAATAAAATAAACCACTGTAACCTAATCATCCCGGAGGAATTTTATGCAAATAAACTCCAACCACTCAAATGAAGAAGAACATCCTATGAAGAAACTATCTAGGGACCATATCCTCACATGTATACTTCCCCACATCATCATTTGAGTCATATAAATGTGAACACAACTCTATTTAAACTTTTTTCAATCACATTGAGTGGAAATCACCATCATATCACTTTTTCCAAATCATTAATACACCTTGTTCCCCTACTCCCATGCCACTCATCCAGATGGTGAATACCATCCAATATCACATGATCTGTTCCCATAACATGAAATCCTCATCAACTCAAACTGAAAAACATATCTCCTAACCTATGATCAACGTCAATAATAAAATGTAGGCCTCATACTACAAGGGAAACAACATTCCTTCATACAAATGGTCAAAACAATCTAAATTATCATGATGCATCTGTCACTCTCCCATGGAACAATTGATAGTATAAAACGTTGTTTAATTTAGATAAATAAGAACAAATAGATTAATCATCCCATTTTATGTAGCCTCTCTCTAGGATAATACCATTTTTAGTAATGATAGAAAATTATCATAGGCATCACATGGATTCAGATAATTAATTTAGTGGAAAAGATTAAATTATTTGTGCCTATCATAGACAAATCACTGAGGTGTTCAATAATGAACCCAAATAAAATTACTGAAATAAATGAGAAATATTGGAACCACTTTCCTCATACTGGTAGGTTCTAACTCATCTTCTATTATCTTCTAACTCGAGTGATTTGGGGGAAATTAATGTTTTAAATGAACCCATTAAAAAGGGGTTAAAACAACATCCATGAATTTATAAGCCCATATGGTTTGAACAGGAGATTAATATGAAAGTGAATAAAATATCATACATATATGGTTTTAATGAGATCAATTATGATTAAAATGGAGACCATACTAAGATTGTAATAGAAATAATTCGATAGTGAGAGGAGAGCTCCTCGGACGCCTGGAGGTGAAGCTCTCACGAGAAGATGAAATGGGGGGAACCCTATTAAAAAAAATTATGAAATAATGGTAATTTTTCCATTTAATGAGTCCACATTGCCAATAAATGGTTTTTAAAAACATGTGATAACCATGAAATACACTCTTTCTAGGAACCATACATCACACTGTTGGCTACATGATTCTTACAACCCTATGAAAATCATGCATGATCCCTCCACTAAAAACGGCCTAATGGCTAAAAATTCATTCACCTATTCCTATATTGATTTAGAAACTATGCACATATTGAAATTAGGGATGCATGGTTTCACTTGGTAGGCTAAATGGGTTGTCCAAACAAAGCACATAAACCTACACACCGTGGAATATTGGGATTTTGGCCTCAATTCCACCCTGGAAACCACTCAAAACATTGTAGGAATTTTAGATACTTGAGACCATATAAAATATAACCATGGTTTACATGGTCAATAATAATCAGTTTCATATGATCAATTAATTATCTTTTATGACCACATATATCCAAAAATTTAATGGTGTTTGAAATTTTGACCCTCTCAAAAAACCAAAGACGTGACAATATTCCATCCATAAAATAGATCTTCACTAATCTATGAAGGCCTATATGGAGATGTCTCCCAACAAACCTATAAATTAAAATAAACCAGTCTACCATGATCTCAAATTCTAAGGAAAATTCTCCCATGGAACACCCCACCATATGAGTCATCTACCCCAGTTTCTTCCCTACCCAAAAATCAAATTTCCAATAGATAATTGACCATACCTAAACTCACAATTCTTCCAATGACACATCCCAATTCTTAGAACTCATCATGTTGTCGAATATTTTCCTTGTCGCATATGACACTCATCAAGTCCCACTAATCATTAGATTCCCACCTAATTCCCTTGTCTCAATTGTCACCTATGATCCATACATATAATCAAATCCCCAAATGTACATTGGACTCATCAGAACCCATAATTCCATATATCATCATATTTCTATAGTTATTCCTCATTCCACAAACCATAAATTGGAATGCATTTCATTGATTCCAATATGCTGAAACACCTCAACCAAGCCTTGAATCCATCAATTCACATAATTAATCATGGTGACATGGATCTCATATATATATATATATATATATATATCATGAAGCAATAAAAATTATTATTTTCTAAAAAGAAATATATTTAATCCAAAATTTCAAATAATTCACACCATTGACGAAAACACTACCTAAATTACTAAAATACCATGTGAATATAAAATGAAATCTATTTGATTTCACATTGTTTAAAATTTACAACAGTTGGATCATCCAGTTTCTCTATCCCTTTAAGATCAACAAAAAACATCTGGCATGAAGCCTGACTTTGTGAGGCATGGATTCCCTACAAAGGTGAACCATATATTAGAAACAGACCCCAATACAACAAGTCACTCTCTTTGAGATGATCTCTATATGAAATTGAATCCTGGATACTAGCTCCTAGTATAACTCTCTGTCAGATCACAGACACTTGATTCTGCATCCATCTCTGAATCATGGAATTTTGAGAAGGATTCATATATAACCTCTCATGATTCATAACACGACTAGAATATTAACACTACTTTTGTTCCTTATCACATTTAATGAGCACATTTCCCAGCTTCCCACAATATATGTACACCGTCAATGACCCACTCCTTACTAATATGCTCATATCTCTGGCGTATATATAATACTCAGACTCCACTTACTATTTCTTCTATCTACATGAAGTATCACTAAAAACATCTCTTTATGTCATTACTAGACTAGAGTGTAATAGATTTTTGAAATTACACATGGATATCAACACATGATTCATAACTTTTGAGAATTGGGATAACTAGAATATATTTACCTATACTTGAATGGAATGACGCAAATCATCCTTGAAATTCCTCACTATCACGGTATCATCACCTACTATATTGGGTGATATTTGATACAATTTTTTTAATGTAGATTCAAAAAACATTAATGAAATGCCTCCATAATGATGTCTAATAAACATAAGAGATCTCTTTTCAAAGAGTGTCTATGGGAAGATGTTCTTGAAGAAAATTCCCTAGAATCTCATATTTGGAAGATGCTCATGTATTCCTCCATAAAGTTGTAGATCCCACTGATTCTATTATGGTCCTTAGATCATGAACATTTCATACATTACCCTCCAGCCTCGTGGTGTCTCATTATTCTTTAAGATGGTTTAAATGACTCGATCATGTTCTCTTCCCCCTGCGGTCCACCCTCCCCCTAAAATAGAACCAGGTTCTATTAATAGAACTCAGAAGTCATGGATTCTATAAATTTATCAACTCATTGATCTCCCCAACCTATACCCTATATGAAATGTACCAGGCCCTCTCTAAGATGGATTTCTGTCCATAGCCCCAAATATTACATTTCTTATTGATAACACACTTTTAGCTGAGTATATACTTATGAATTGACATGTAGATCAAGATCATACCAACCCTATGCGGTCTCATCTTGTGAATGAACAAAGGGCAACACATCACCACCTGCCTAATGCTCTATAATAATCCATCTAGTTAGAATATCGATGAATAACAATCTCGATAGTCAAAAAACCATTACAACATAACCATATATATAACATAGATTTGGAATGTTGTAACAAAAATAATAATCTTATCACCCTTGAACTCACCTATGTCATTTATGTAAAATGATATTTGGACACATTAACCCTTAACAACCCACATTAGAGCATAGTTTCACTTATAAATCCAACCTAATGTACCATGACCTACCAATAATAGTTTCATGCATCCTATATAAATCAATGGTGTTAAAGAATAATTCCATAAAAGAGGCTATATTAGAAAAACAAAATTTGATTCATTGATGAAATTTTAAATAAATCACACTTATAATTTTCTGTAAATTATTCTTTCATAGATAGGACCATACATATATGTCAAAAATCCGGTTTAATTACAAAAATATTTTAATAGAACCACAAGACTATGATGGATGGGTATAATGCGTCAAAAAATAGGATAAATATGAAGAAATAGTTTATTTTCCATTGTTGTCACATTAAAAAACCCAACCTGACTTTGGATAATATTTGTTCCAAATTAAAATCACAAGATATCTATCATAGACATACATTTATATAATAATTTTCTTTTTTTCGTTTAAAGAATGAATACGCAATCATCTTTTGACCTACTAGGACAAGGATCTAAAGCCCTACCTTTTAAAAGATTTCCTAGGGTCACATATAATAAAAAACACTAACCAAAACATAATTCCACACTTTAGGTCGAAAAAATATATGCCATAAAAGAGAAAACCAAAACTACAATTTCCAACCCATGAAAACATTGTCTTTCCCCCATGCATCAGGCCATAGGCAAAAAAACATGTGATCAGTACCCATTTAGGAATACATCCTACCCTATGTCCTACCATTTATCAAATAATAAGACCCAAAAGGAAAAAAAATAATATCATATAATATCATTTCAAGCACCCAAACCTGATGTTCTACATGAATTGTGTTTTTGGCTGGAGTGTCGCTAGGCAGTAGGTATACCGTCCCATACACCATAGTCTTATGAATACAATCTAGGGTGTAATGTTGTGATATTCGGGAGTGTATACTCTATAACTATTATAATAAAAATAGTCTATATAAATATAACTTATCGTAAGAAAAAACTATAAGAAAACTACACTAGAAACCCATCACAGTGGAAGCAAGAATCAATAATAAATTATAAACATGCCCAAAAAACCAATTATCGAATAAAGAATCAAAATATATCATTTATAGAACTGTCATCCAAGTCTGGTCATAAAAAATAAAAAGTAAACTGAAAGGTTCCACTATTGAAGACAATCATTTTTACACATAATAATCATGATGAATATAAATGACATAAAATTAAACATTAATTAATGTAGGAACCTCCAAAATCCCTTTCCATCCATCACATCCAAGGAATTATGATACGGACTCTAAGGTCTATTTTCAAAGAATAAACCTCTATCTGATAGTGTAATAAAAAGATCTACATGCATCCTAAAGGGCCAATGTAGTGTGGGATAATGAATCATAGTATAAAAGAACAACCCCGGGGATATATATCATTTATGATAGTGTAGGTTTATGTAAATATAGATAAAAATACCATTAATAGAATATGAATAAACTACTTCCATTTCTCATTGTAGTTACAAGGAATCAATCACCTATATGGTACAACACCATGATAACTATTGAGCCAATGATCCTTAACATAACTCACATGGAATCATCAAAAAAAAAGATTCATCCAAGGGGAACCCTTAGGTTCTACCTCCAAAAGTGTCACCCAATACATCTTTTCATCACCCATGTACCAAAATAAATAAATTAAAGCCCAAATAATAGGTTTTGGTCTTGCACACAAACTTCTCAAAGATCTAGTCGAATCGGAGCCTAATGCCCCGAAGATCAATGATGTCTCTCCTAAAAATAATAAACACCATCATCTCAATATCAAATGTGTCGTGGAATAGTTATGTATGTCCTCCCATGTATTCATGACCAATGGCCTCAATATACATTGATACCCATCACATAAGATAATGATATCAACCCTATCAACCGATTGATCCCCAATATCCATGTGGATCTCTATGGAAATCAACTCATACCACTCTTGTGATCAACACCATCCAAATACAAAACCAAGAGAATCCTTCCACCCACATGATTTGTCAACACCACATCATCATATGAGTTTTATCTTTATGTACAAAACACCAATGAAGCATCAATCAATCACAGTGAATTGAAATCACAAAAAATGTACCTAAACCACAATATTCCGGCACATCCTTACCCATTGAATGTGTTAATCTTCATGATGGTATTTTCCATCCAATATCACATGTGTTTTTCATAAAACCTGATTACTTAATTATCCCAATATAAAGACAACATCTTATAAAATATGATAAACATCAGTCATAGAATACATTCCCCACCTCACCTGATGAACTATTTTGCCTCATCTAGATTGTCTACACCATCAACATCCAAAGGCGTGTCTATAATGTTCCTATAGATCCTCACAATGAGCATAAAAAAATAATTTTATTAAATAATCAGCCATGGAATAATATTCCAATTTTCAAAGACATCTCACTAGGATGATATCATTTGTAGTCATGGAAGATAATTCCCAGAGGCATGTCATGGGTTCAATTAATTAATTTTAAGGTCAATAATTTATTTAGTGTCTCTCTCTAGAAACCCAATGATTCTCTCAATAATGAATGCCCAAAAAACATATAAATACAAGATAAATATAGTCACCAATTAAATCATATAGGATGATGATCACTCAATTTATATTAACCTCAAACTTAATCCCATTTTCATGAAATCATCATTTTATATGAAAACACTGATAATATGATTAAACTTATTACATGGATATGGTACACTATATATATATATACAAAGTATAAGAATAAGAAGGTGGATAAAATCCCTTACTCATATGGTTCCAATGAGACAAACATCAGTCCAAAATGGATCTCAGATATGGTGGCGATCTCATATCCAATAAGGGGGAGAGGAGACCTCCATATCTACTTAGTGGTAGAGC
This sequence comes from Viscum album, assembly GCA_963277665.1. NCBI lineage: Eukaryota > Viridiplantae > Streptophyta > Magnoliopsida > Santalales > Viscaceae > Viscum > Viscum album. The sequence goes on from OY728164.1 coordinate 1,236,570,378, forward strand.
TCATGAGAGAGAATAAAAATACGGGAAACCCAATTATAAAAAATAATTGTAAATGGTAAATTTTCAACATCTATATAGTTTTAATAATTACAACATGGTTCGGAAAACCAAGTGCAAACCATGAGGTACACACTATCTTAGAACCACACCTCAAACAGTTGGCCCACATGGTTTTCCCAGCAATTAAAAAACTCTAGATGAGTCATCATACAGAAACAGAGAAATTGACACATGGGACTGAACCCCCCATGCATAGTTTTTAAAACCATGAAATGTCCAATGGAGGGACACATAGTTTGACCTAGGTGGATGCACAGTTTTTCAAAACAGTGACCCTAATCAACCACGCATTGGAATGTTGGTATTCCACCCACTGATGCACCCAAAAACAAAAATTACACCATGATAAAATATATATTCTTGTAAACCTACTAAATAAATTATTTTTTGTCAAATGAAAATTCAGAATTATTTTTTAATGGACAAGAAAAGCATTGTCCAGACAACAAAATTCTATAAAATCAACTGGTTTGAGGATTTCATCCAAATCAAAAATAAATTAACATTAAATTTATGATACTATAGTTAATTTTTATTGATAAATAGTATTTAAATAATTTTAAAGAATAAATGAAATTGAATGAATGTTATTAATATTTATACATCTTCTTTGAGAGACCACTAGTGGATTATAGTGGAAGATGTGATATGTTGGTATTATTAGAAGATTAGAAGCTCTAAAATGAAAATAAGGATTAATTGAATTATATTTAGTATGTATTTTATGATGTATATTGTTAAACTGGTGTTAATAAGGTAGGATGGTTGGTGATCCTTTTTGTGAGGGGAGGGAGATTTAGAGTTTCATAATGGATTTCTATTATATAAGGCCACATTCAGGTTCATGTGGCTCTATATTGATTGGTATTGGAAGTTTTGATAATAATAGTTTTAAAAAAATTCAAACAATGAGATTTATATAGGTTTTGATGGGTATGAAACTCAAATATCATTGTTTAACCCATCCCTCCAGGTAATCCAACATTAACCATATATTTGGTATGAAAGTTTTATTATTTGTTTTATTGACAATGTCCAAAAATTAAATTGATCTGATTAAGTTACATTGAATATTATGATTCCAAATATTCAATTAATTTTATCTAATACAAATAAATAAGCAGAAAATTTTAATTTTAATTAAACGTCCATCCCATGATGAATAACAATTTTAGAAAAACGGAACTTTTATGATAAAAAAAACTTACATCTATTCTTTCCCATATAAAAGAATTCCAATTAATTATAAAATATATTATATAATATATAATATTAAAATTTTAAGATAAATGGTAATAAAAAATTATTAATTTAATTATTCTAATAAAGACACATTATGTATATAAAAACATATTTTACAAAAAAAATTATAGTTTTAAAAATGGACTTATGTAAAAATAATTTAAAATCATATTTTAATGTAATTTATTATATTAATTAAATTTAAATAAGACTTATTTTTATTTAATATAATATTAAAAACATATTGGGACTTTTTGTTGAATATAATGGAAAATATTTAAATATATATATATTTTATATTCTTCATTGAAAAATAAATTTTTTTTTATTAAATTTAATGATAAATTGTTAGATAATATTTAAATGATTTATTAAAAAATTATTTACATATTTAACTAAATATAAATTTCTAGAAAAGTGACTAATATAATTCAAATTTTATCAATTAAAAAAATATAAAGACCATTTTTGAAGAAAATATATTTATCAATCATCAAATAAATTTACAGAAAAATGGGTACTTAATTATTATGAGTTAATAAATACATTTTAAATATTAAAAGCCATTAGAAATAAATTTTTTTATGTTGTTATTATAATTAATACTTTCTAATTTAATGGATGGCTTACAATGATTAACAAAATTGTGATTTATATAGTCATACATGTGACTGTAAAAACTTGATACGAAACACATTCATTATATTTATGGAAGTAAATTATTATAAAATCATTTTGGGTTACAAGGACTCAATAAGGTATAAGAGAAATTAAATATTAACAAAAAAAATTATCCATATTATACTCCCTGGGAATATTAAGTTTATGTTTTCTTTCATTACACATGAAATCCCTAGATGAATGTGTTGGAAATCTGTCATTTGTACTGAGGCATTGAGGGAACATTCATAGGACGGTTTGAAAGAATTATTCATTTAGTTATATTTAATTAAAAATGAAAAAATATACCAACTACATTGAGCAGTATTTTATGGTGTATAATGAATAATCTGGGTTGGGGTATACTAATTATTTTGTTAAATTAGTTCTACAATTACCTAGTCAAGCTAGAGATTCTTTTTATAAATATTAATGGTATATAATTTTTATTAATTTTTTTTATTTTGTTGGAGGTGTCACTGGTTAGAATAACGGATTGAAAAGAGGTGTTGAAGTCATATATTAATGTTATGGTAGTTATGGTGATTGTACCAAAGCGGATTATTATTTCCTCTACTCTTTGTAGAGACTATGAAAATTCTGAATATTGAAGGAGGTATAAGAATGATTTTGGTTAGGTTGGTCATTATCTCGTGAGTCTATAACTTTTTCATCTCATCCCCTTGATCAAGGATTGTGCCCATTGTGTATCATTAACATTTTAGCTAAAGACATAAGAATCATTCAAGTTGGGAATCCCATATGGTATATCATAGTTATGGTATTTAAGCAATTTTAAGGATATATAATTAAATTTTTAATATGAAATGTTTATAAGGATATAATATTTTTAAAGATACCTTTGGATCTACCAGTTGAATATTCATGAAAATGTAATGATTAAATGATGAATTTATAAATATATATTCATGTATTTCATTGTGTAGACTTATTATATATTCCATTTATATACGGATAATATCATTGTTAATAGAATGATTTATGTGAATCTATTCATGTTTGATGTTTAATTACTATTATAGGTTCGTATTTTAATTATCATTCATTTGAATCATCAGTTGACTCTATTTTCCCTTTAGTCATATTTTTGGGAAGAGATAATTAATGTTGAGAATATATTTTTATTAATAATTATTTTTATATTTCACATATAGAAATTTTATATTTATTTTCATATAGGTGGGTTTGGTCTTTTTTCTTTCTTCATTTCCTGGATATGATAGTGATTTCAGACTAATTAACGAAGTACTTAATATCCCAAAACTACCCTACCGATTGAAAATTAATATGTTGCTTTTATCTATGTATTTTAAGGTAATTTATTAATTTTTTATGACCATTGATGTTTTTTAATGATTAGAATAAATCCACGTGAAATATATTTACATGTTACGAATTTTAGTCTCCTTGAGCTATTGGAGTCATTTTTAATGAGAATATTTGAAATGAAATATCAATTTTTTAGCTTCTTATAATATTACTTTTTGGGTGTATAAGGAGACATGTTGGAGATAATTTTCACACCGATGATGTAATTTTTATGTATGGGGTTTATTATTTATTAGTTTTTATCCTTATCACATTATCCTGGGCAAAAATCATTGTAATTTTTAGCAAAATGTGGAATAAGGATTAGGGTATATTTATGGTATGGTATTTTAATGTCTATAATGTCATAAATTTTTAAATTGTGGACAATTTACACCACATAAATAAATATTTACAACCATGTAATATTTTGAATATAATTACCATAATTAAAATTAGATAAATAAAACAAGGACAAATCCAAATGATAATGTTAAAATAAAATGAAAACAAATATAAATTATATTGGTTGACATTATTTTAACCCATAATAATCTTCTCAGCTAAATAATACACTTTTAATCTATTATAATATAAAATTTAATTTATATTAATTGATTTTTTTTGGTATTTCAAACAGATCCCATCCCCTTTCTAATAAATGGGACCCTATCTCTCCCTTTTAATCACACCTCTAATAGACATTGGCATGGTCCTAGCCTACCCATTTCAATTAATAACATCCCTATATTCATCCTAGAGGCCTCACAATTAGTAGAAAAAAATCATATGGAGTATTTTTGTGCCTATGAAAAAAACATACACAAAAAAGTGGATGTTAACAACGCCTCGACTAACAAAAAGTACAATGTACATGTATTTTTCCCAATATATTTGTTATCCAAGATTGTTTATGCATACTAATTCAATGATAAATATTTATAATCCAATTACATGTTTCTTGAAAATGATTTCAAAATAATTCCTTTTGTGGTCATGTATAAGGGACTCTTTAACTAAAGCATGATTTTGAATTTATTAATGATTTATTCATAAAAATATTTTTATTTAATTTCCATGTTTTCAAAATGTTTTTAATAATTTTTTAATATAGACATGAATTTTTTAAAATTCTAAATACTTTCAAACAATTCAATGTTATATGTGACAATTTGATTCAAAAAACTATTTTTAAATATCTTTTATAAGTGACCACCCTTGGAATAAATGAATTCACAGAAAAAAAAGGATATTTCTATCAAACTGTTTTAATGATTTTATTAGATTAATTCCATCTATGTCACCATAATTTGTTGTATTTTATGTTTAATTGATGTCGATCTACTATGAAACAATCATACATATTTAATTGAAGGGTTTATGGTATATTTAACCGTATATATGATATTTTAATACCTTCATGGTTTATGGTTAATGTATTAACATTTTTCATTCTTGTTTTAATATGAATGATCCTATTATGTATCATGATATTCATACGAGGAATGAATTGGACTTATTATGTGATGGATGGGGCCCTCAATAGCTCCTAGATGCATCATAAGGTATCATGATACAAACTATATGGGAACGGTTGAGGCCATTCCCATTTATTTTTAGATATGGATTTTGTTGAGGCCTAAACCATTTATTTTTTTATTTCATAGCTGAGGCATCAAAAATATGTTTCAAATGTCTAACATTAATAATTACATAATTATTTGATTATTAATTGATTTTAAATGTTATTATTCTACTAGTAGAATATCCATGTAAATTCTTACATGGAATTATTTGATTTATTCAAACCATAGTATGTTCATGTTTATATTAAAAAAAATTGGTTTTATACATTCAGAAATGTTTATGGTAATTTAAAATAGATTCCTATTTTTTGTTTAACATTAATAATCATTTGATCCCACACCTTTCGTATGAATTATTTTCACAAAATGTCAATATGTTTTTTATGCTTGATATGTAGGCATAAGCTAGAAGAATAAAGTAATTCACAAAGAAGCGGCTATGTTTCATATAATGTTATAAATTTTAATAAATGGTTTATGCATGAAATCTATTTTATAATACTTCTTATATAGTCAATGTTTCAGGATTTAATTATTTATAATAATTCAAATGTTTAAAAATAATGCACCGTATATGAGTAACTGGTGTCGGGGTGGTATAATTTGTATTAAAGGATTTTTAACCACATCTATAGAAATAGATTTAGAAAACATAAATTAGGGATCATAAAACCATGATTGACTTTGAGAATCAGTAAAATGGAATATCCTAATATTTTGGTAATGTGTTTATAATATTGGTATTCATAGAAAATACATCCCTATATGGATAATACAAGTGGATGTGGTTCTGGAATAGATGTAGAAAAAATTAACTGCTCTGACAAGTTTTTTCAGGATTGACTTGGGGTAACTAGGTACACGATAACATGCCTTTCTATGCACCAATTTTGACACTCTCAGGGGATGTTATAAGGATAAATCATATATTATTTACAAAATCATATGAAGGATTTTTGAGAAATATGTCCCCAATGAAACCATTTTTATGATTATGAGATTAAATAATTGTAAATATTCAACTAATGATGTGTATTTTCAATATATTTTATTACACATTACAATATGATCTATCATATTATATGTTTTCATTTAGTAATGGTGCCCAATATATGGAATTAGAACTCTTGAAATACACATTATCCCATGAGTAAGATGGATCATATCATGCATGGTTTTATGCCTACATTTTTTGAGGAAATAGACTCCCATGTATTATCATAATATAGAGAAATATTATCATCGGATAATAAGGTATGTAATGATCTCTCTGAGTCCAATGGTATTCAAGGAAAGAATGTGAAGAAGATGATTGTTGGGAAAAAGATGGATAACAGCAATAAGGGAAAGGAAAAATTTCCAACATGTGATAACTATGGAAATAATCAAAATTGTAAATGATTGAAGGGATTGGGGATATTTTATATGTTTTTACAAAAATGAAACCATGTTCATGATTGAAAGGGTAATAAAATGTTTTCTAATGTACAATGATTCATCGACAAATAGATAGGATACAATTTGAATCGATGTCCCAATCATCATAGTATAACCCCAATAATGATGTTGGATAATAATAAAGTGATGATACTACCACAAGTGAAGAGGAATGATTAATGTGATTATGTTTTGTTGAATAATTGTGTCATCTGAGTGTTTTATCAATGATGAAATAGTTATAATAATTTTGAAAATAAATAATGATTGAATTTGAGTAAAATTTCATTATAAATTTAAGATTGTGTGGTACCATGTAAAGTGACACTGTTACGAGTTAAACATTATAAAAACATGTGATTGAGAGAAAGATAACCCCTAATATGTTACTGATACTAAGAAAATTATTTTTGAATAAATAGATGATTGGTTTGGATAATTTATATTTGATATCATTGGGTACCTTGGAACTGAATAATGGTTTGTTTATTCCATCATTATTAGAGTTCACTACATATTTTCATTTAAGGAGTTTATCCAACATTCTATGTTTTACAATGTTTTATGATAATTTAGTGTATTACCATGTTTTAAGATAATACATGATGAAGTTATTCAAATGTAGTTATGTGAAAAAAATCATCATTATGTCATGTGACCTTCCTTATACATATTTTGATTATGAGTTTGTACCAAAGTATTTTTGATGAGCCTACAAGATGTAATTATTTATTTCGGATATTGGATGGTATTATTTATGGTTAAAACGTTTCTTAATATTATTTTTGTAATTTTATTATAATATTTTTTTAGAAAAATGACATTTCATTGGTTAGGTGACAACTCGTCGAATCATACAATGCTGTAGTAATAGAACCCACAACCGAAGGGCGATAAGGGTTTATCACCAATCATTTTCGAACAATAATTTATTGGTTAGTATAACATAGTTTTATTTATTTGAATGAAATAAAATTATATTTGTAACTATATATAATTATGATAAATAAAAATTTATTAGTTTTATTTTCTTTTGAGGTGAAAGATGATTTTATGGTAAGAATAAGATAAAGGATTAAAATCTATAGGTAAATTAAGTGTGCTTCTTTGTGTACTAAGTATATAAAGTAAAGTAATTCTTCAACAGTTGGGAAACAATGATAATACCAAAAAAATTCATAGTAAACTCTTTTTCAATTAATAAAATGGTCCCTTTTATCATCACAAATATTTAGCTTCCCCTTTGATAATGTTCTCCTAAAATTGATCTTTATCACTCTCTATTAGAACAAGATGGTCACATTTTCTTTCGTGCCCATGTTTTCCAAAATTGAACCCTAGATTGTGTTTTATCTCATGAAATTCATACTTCAATTTTTTTAGTTTAAGATTTTTTTCTCATTAATCTATTTTCGTCTTTGAGATTTCAATAAAGATATTTATTAAAACGTACAACCAATAGTTTTTAATTACAACTTCAAATTTATAGGACGCAATTTGTTTCAGGAGGGGAGAATGTACAACCCCAAACATTAAAATATTTCTATTTTTGAATAAAATTAATTTATTTGATTTCTTTCTTTTTACACAACAACATGTTACTCTTACACTATAAAAAACAATGAGTTTTCTTGTGTTACACGCATGACCCAATTATTCACAATAACAATATATTAATCAAATAGTATAATTTAATATGATATAAAACAGAGCCATTAAATTATAGGTTAGGAATATTATTAACCACATTTTTAAATATATATATTCCAGATAATTTTAAAATTCATTTTATATATTTCATATACATAATATAAAAACAAATTCATTTTTTTGGATGAGAGAATACTTTTTTAAAAATACCGTTTTACCGCCATTTGTTGAAAACCCCGTTTTAAAACAAATATTTTTCTCTTTTATTTATTCAATTTGATAGAAAAAACTTCTTCTATATATGTGGTACAAAAAATTTAGTTTGACTAAATTATTGTTTTTTTCTGATAACATTCATATTTGGATGAATAATGGAAATTACTAAATATTAATTGAAAACAACATTTTTAATCAAATTAATTTATAGTGTTAAAGTAAAACATTCAATGGTATTATAGTATAATTAGATTATATTTTGATCATTTAATAAAATTTATATAATTGGAATAAGTTTCACATTAAAATTATATGTAAACACATGTTTATAGGTTGATGGTTTTTTACTTTTGAAAAAACTATTTTCACATTTTTTCAGTGAGAATTAATTTAAAATTAATTACTAAAAGTTTTTTGTTTTAAATTTTGAAAAATCAATTATATATTTTGAATCATTATGTCTACAATATGTCAATATTATACATTTACTTTTGGGCATTGAGAATATTAATGTTAGTAATTTTTTTATTACCATGTTTAACTATTGATCATTTAACTAAGAGTAAAATTAATATTATAAATCAACATACCACCTTTAAAAATATTATTGGATTAAAAAATAATACCCTTATCATCAGTGGTTCTAAATGGAAACAATTAATGTCCATATACCCATGAATATGACATTAATATTATTAAAATCAACGAGTTAGAGAAAATTTCACACTTTTATTTTAAATAAGTATATTAAATTTTATATTGGGATAATCGTCTTATAAGATAGACTATAGGTAGAATATGGAATTATAATATTATTACATACATCATACAAAATTATTTTTAAATATTTGAGATCAAATAAATACCATTAATGATGAAAAAATGGTGATACAAAAATTATTTTATTACAGAAATATAAAAGAAGTGACTTGGAAAATATTAAAAGAATTAAAATTTAAAATAATTAAGGTGATCCTACCCCCACTAATAAATACAGTACCTCTCCTTATATTTAAATGACAACAGTAAATCCATTTGGCCTATCCAAACCATTCCCATTTCCTATCACAACATCTATCACTTCATCCTAGAGGCCACACGTTGGGATGAAATCCATCCAATGGAGTCCTTCTATGGATAACAAAAAAAGATACATGAAATATAGGTGGTTAACAAAACCACGACTAATAGAAAGTACATGATAAGTGTTAATTTTGAAATCTCATTATTATATGATATTGTTTATTCATATGTATTTACTAGGAAAAAATTCCCATCAATTTCCATGATTCCTAAAAATATTTTCAAAAGAAATCCTTTTACCGTTTTGTATAGGGGACACTTTATCTAAAACATCATTTTGACTGTTTTAAAGATTTATTCTTCTAAATCATTTATATTAATGTCTAGTTTTTTATATATTTTGAAGGACTTATTTATAAGGACATGAATGTTTTAAAATATTAAATCCTTGAAAATTTTAGAATTGGTATGGGACACATTGATTCAAAAATATAGTATTAAGAACTTTTATAGTTGTATGTATTTTGGATAAATGATTTGAAAGAAAAAATTATATTTCAATGAACATGTTTTAATTATTTATTTAGATTAATTTCATCTATTTCAACATCCGTTGTTGGATTTTATGTTTAATTGAGGTTGATCTATTATGATATAATCGTCCAATTTGTATTGAAGATTTTAAGACATATTTCTCTATGGATGTTCTGTTTTTATTCCAGTCATTATTTATGGTTAATGTATTAACATTTCATATGCTAGTTTTAATATGAATGTTTTTTTATGATTAACCCTTTTTATATGAGGACTGAATTAGACATAGTAAGGGATGGGTGGGGCCCACTATAGCCCCTCGTTGAGTCAGTAGGTTTCATGAGACAAACAAGATATAGACTTAGATGAGTCCTTTCTCATTTATTTTCATATATGGATTTGGTAAGTGCCTTAATGATTTATTTTTATATGTATTGGTTGAGGCCTCGATGATATGTTTCATATGTATGGCATTGTGCATTCCCTCATAATGAGGTTAGTTATTGATATTTCATGTGATTATTTGACTAGTAGAATATCAATGGGAATATTTAAATTTAATTATATGATTAATTTATTATATTCTATGTTATATTTTATGTTTAAATTGCTTGTGTTTCAGTTTTACACTTTCCCTGATGTTTATGGTTATTTATGACATCTTCCTATTAATTTTTTAACATTACGCAGCATTTGATCCCCTTTCATATGTTTTATTTTCCTTGGATTCTATAAACTGTTTTATGATTGATATGTAAGATTAATCTAGAAGAATATTAACATTATAAAATAATGAAGATTGTGGCCTATTATGTTTTGAATTGTAATGAAACGTTCATTTATGAAATAAATTTTCCACGACTACTAAACTGATCAGTCGTTGGGACATGATTACTTGTAATCAGGCCAAAATATTAAAATAATGCACTAACTCTAGGTAACTAGGGTCAGGTCGTTATGAAAAATGAAGATTTTTTAGGAAATTTAAAATCAATGTGGTGTTTTTTATCTTAGTTAATACCAAAATATTATGTATAAATTATTATTTTTTCAAACTAAGGGAATGTACTAATTCTTCAAAAAAGTTACCATTTCCTATTTATATTTTGTTGGACATTGATATATAATTCTTGGTTTTGTTTTCAAAGGATGATTTTTATGACGTTGCTGCTATAACTTCCCAAAGGCCTGATTATATTATTATAATTTTTTTTGATGGTGTTTTTATACCCATGAAGTGATCTCCCATCATTTTGTCTATATAAAGGATAAATTTTTATTATACTATTTGTAGATGATGGAATCATTATATTTAGTTGATAGGATTATTACTTTTTATTCTTGAAAAGGGGAACCTTCTTTGATGGCTGATAGATGGTGAGGGTGAGTTGTTATTATTTTCAATATATATATAGACACCCAAAAAACAAATTTTTCAATATTAATTATGGATTACATTCCTCAAATGTGTTAAAGAAAACCTATTGAATCAATATATAGATATATTTCCAAAAGTACTATAATTTGTTATGATTTTTATCATGAAAAAGACATCATCTAAGGACAATTACCTATGCTTAGGAATTTTGATATGGGTTAGGATAGTTAGAGAACAACTAAGAATTAAGTGGGTCAATAACATTAGGTAATATTAAGACGGATTTAGCTAGATTATGTTTGTAATGGTCTCGAGGGATCCTAATTATTCTAGTGAAAAAAATATATTTTTATCCCATTGTGATTTTATAATGGATCTATATCACTAAATTTATATTTATTGTGTTATTTTAAACATATTTATTGATTAACTTCTCTATAAAACGTTATTTTATAATTATTTTTTACAATATTTAACAGAAACATTCATTTTATTTTTGAAAATGATTTGGTTTATTAATTCTTGATCTCTTCCACTCATATATCTATTTTTTTATTTTAATATTATGTTTATTTACCTTTTCATTTATTTAAAATTCCATGATACCATCAAAATATTCTTATCCAAATTATGATAAAAATTTAAAATGTTATACATTGGAAGGTTGCTTTTAAATAATACACATGACACTACTTTTAATAATTTCAATTGAATATATGTTATATATTTTTTTATTTGAAACTAAAAAATAGGATTTACATTTAATGGGGTGGGGGAATGGGGTTTGGATGTTATACAAACTATGAATTATTTTCTCAAAGCACTATAATTATGGGGTTGATGAATTTTTTTTCATAGAGTAAATGGTTGGGTATTGGATTCATGGTTCCGGTATATTAGAGTTGGAATGTTCTGTTCATCAAAGGATGTGTAGTGGATGATTTTTATGGTTAGGATGTGGTATTTATTTTATTTTTGTATTCTATTTATATTATGTATTATACCTGATTGATATACTTAATCCAATTCCTCCTAGTTTATTTGGGTCATCATATTAAATCTAACAATTGCTATATTGATAACATTTATGTTTTTTATTGGTATTTATATTATGAACTACTAATTATATCTACATTATCAAAACTTATTTTGTTTTTATTTGTAATGAGAATTTATTAATTATTATACATGGTTCCTAAGTTATGGAGTGTTTTTAAAAACTATATTTCTATTTTACAGGTTTATTATTTATTTACCAAGAGAAATAACTATAAGGGATGTTTACTTTGATTCGGAATCCCTGTTTTCATTACCATGGTGATTAGGAATGTGGTTTGAGATTTTTCACTGATTGTAGTGGAAATTATTTCATGATATCTTGGGTTGTTATCTGAAAAAATCCCTTCAAATCTTGTTTTCATTTCAGTGAGTAATGCTATAATTTAGATGAGATCTTTTATGGTTAATAAATTATTAGTTTTATACATTTTTATAAAACATGTTTCTTTTAACACTGAGTAACCCTGGTTTTTTGACACGTATATGTCTAATTAATTTTTCTACCTTAATTTCTTTTGAGATGATTAATATTAATTTGAGTATTTATGTTTTATATTTACTATTTTTGAGTTATTTTGAATAAAAAAATATTTTGAAGTGGAAATAGAAAAAATCAGAAGGTCATATAGTTACTATTCATACCCTAAAATCACATTCCATGTAGCATGACCAAGGAATATTTTAGTAGTGGTCTCATGATTATCACATAAATTTTTTAAATCATGGTACTAAAACATGTGATGTTTTATATCATCAATTTTTTTAAAAAATTTATTCTCTGATATTTGATATAATAATATTTTATTATAATATTTATTTGGGCTATATTAGAATCATTTTTGGGATATATATAATTTAATGCGATTGATTTATTTTTTCTTAAATACTTTAAATGGATGATAACTCATTGTTTATGAAGTAATTCAATTCATTTAGATATAACATAAAAATTTGTTTTATAATAAAATTATATTTTCTAATAACATAAATTTATATACACATTAAAAGTATGTTTAGATTATGAGAAATATTATTTTACAAAATAAATTAACAATTTCCTTACATTTTTTATTTCATAGGTAAATATTTATTGTTAGAGTAGAATAATTATTTTTTAGTTTTATTGAGATTTATTTCTTCTATTAATTTTATATTTTATTTTGTGTGAACTCTAATGTATTATTTCATTTTTTTCATAAAATTTTAGATTGAACCCTTACCATTTCCTTATGGAGATCTCAGAGGGAGATAAGGGTTAATTTTAAATGTTTGAGTCCTCTTATTGATCATAGTTTAACTGAGTCTATAGTTCCCCCTTATATACTTATTCATTACAGTGTTATTCTTATATCTGAATAAATTATTAACTGAATTTATGAGTAATGTAATTTGAAACATTTTTAAATCCATGGGAAACAAGGTTCCCATGGGGTAATATATTTTTTAGATAATATAGAGAAAAACATCAGCCTTCATTAACTCCTTAAGAATCACACAGACAAGTTTCCAACCCTTGTAATCGAATTACCTACTATGATTTAGCCTAATATCAATATTCACACTATGTACCACATGAACCATTCATAAGATATTTTCATTGAAATATTTATTTTGCAATGTTATCCCAAAACCATTACATTTTCTAAAGTAATTGATTTTTTTATTTTATTCTGAAAATTTACAATGAGATATTATGTTATAATAATTATATCATTGTATTAGTACCATTATTACCCATGATATTAATAGATGATTATTTTAATTCTCAATAAATAAAAATTGGTTTTTATTTTGATTATTAATATGATGATTCCATATTTAGTGTCATGACCCGCCCTCGGGGCCCGTGCCGTGAATACCCCATGCCCGCCTTCCATAGGCCAGGGGCTGGCGACTGGCACCAAGGCGTAAATCCCGGTAAAAAGGGAGGGCATTTCCTTTGTAAAGTAAACAAGCACCACAGAGTAATCAAGAGGAAAAGTAAACACTAAGTAAAAACAGAGTACAACTGAAGTGCGGAAAAGTAAAAGGGCCAGTATACAAACCCAAACTGAAAGTAAAGTACAACTCGAAAGGGAAAACAACAACTGTAAAGTAAAAGCCACTACACCGAGATGTCCACTGGAAATCCCTCCTGAAGGGTGGGTACAGATAGCTCCACTGCTCCTCGGGTCCCGCCGTCTGCTCCGAGCACATCCCGCCCAGTGGTCCACCTCCAGGTACCGTCCTGCTCTGCAAGCCTCAACCATGATCAACGTTGTCCGTCATCTGCATCCAACACAACGTAGTGCGGGCATAGCCCGTGCAGGGGTGAGTATAAGCTACTCAGTAGAGACCCCGAGACCCCCGAAGGTCTCCAAAAATCCACAAAGGATAAACCACAAAGGATAGATACAAACACGAAGTAACAACCGAGACTGCTTAGGTATATGCCCATACATATACCTAAGTCATCAATTGCAATACGCTCCAACCTCCGAGCGTAAGTACAACTCAGTCCACACAGGAAAGTATACGTATTCCACACAGGAAAGCAAACGTAATCCACACAGTATAGCACAACACAATCCACACAGGAAAGAAACAGGATTCAGCTCACACAGGTATACTTTTTCGAAATACGATAGAGATGATCACTGATCCATCTAAGTTGTCGGACCCACAAAGGATCGATAGGTACTAACCCCCGCAAAGACGCACACAGGATCGGACCCACACATGATCTGTAGGTGCTGGTTCACACAGGACCGCTGAGCGCTGACCCACATAGGATCAGACCCACACAGGATCGCTAGCACTGGTCCACACAGGATCGTTGAGTGCTGTAGTCGTCTTTGTCGAATCGACTGAGAATCTCTGCACTGTCGTCGTCGTAGTCACAGTAGCAGTCGCAGCCAGCTCTAGGGTTCCCGTACACAACAAGCTCGTTCGGGAGGGTCCGCTCCACGAGCCGAGAGGCTGATACATCAAGTGTCACATAGTCCAGGGTTGATATATCCAAAAGTTCTGTATCATCAACAGGAACTCAATGCAACAGACGGCGCGTCAATCGGCCGCCCAGTCTGAGAGTTATTGGCTTTTTCGTCCCAGGGGCCTGGTTGGTTTTTAAGGAAAAACCAACCCGACCATACTCCACCTGCGTCCAAACCTCGGGCAGAGAGTGGAAAAAGATCCGTCTCACTAAGAGGAACTTAACAAAGCTGACAGCACGTCAATCGGACGTCCGTAGCTCAAAATATGAGAGTTTCTGCTCCGAAGGCCCGGTTGGTTTCGTGTATGAACCAATCCGGACGAACTCAAAGTATTATGAAACCTTGAGTGCAATATACCGAAACGAAATTCTCGATCCAAGGATCTCTTAGCCGCTGACGGAGTGTCGTTTGGAGGTCTGTAGCCCGTGTTATGGGCATTTGAACCTAACAGTTCGGTATCGAGGGTTTTGGGCCCGGGCCGACCCGGCCCGAGACCCCCCCCCCCCCCCCCCCCGGTTGGCCTGAACAGAGTCGACCTGCCCCAGACAGGGTCGACCCGTCCCGGCGCGGCCCGGCCCGGCGTGGTCCGGCCTGGCAGACCGGCCAGGCGCGCCGGTCCGGCTCAAGGCAGCGCGCTGGGCGCGCTGCCAGCTCTGCCTTCGGCCGAGCTGATTGAGAACGGGGGGCGCATGCCCCCCTTTTGTGAAACGACCGCCCCCCTCATTATGGGGAGCCGTTTTTATGCTTGACGAGGGAATTTAATTCCCCCGGTTTCCTCCTTTCCGGCTGGCCCGACCTGGCCGGCCGGTTCTTCCTCAACGGGACCGGCAAAGGCCGGTCCCCTTCCGGCTTCCGACACCGGCGGCCCGACTGGCCGCCGGTCACCAAGCTCCGCCGCGGCCCGGAACCGGCCGTGGCCCTTGTCGTCCGGCGCGGTGTGACGGCACCGCGTCCCTCCGCCGCGGCCCCGTTCTGGTCGCAGCACCTTCGACTTCTCTCGACGCGACGCGACGACATCACGTTCTTGAATCTCTTTCCACAGCGTGGCGCGACGGCGCCGCGTGTATGTTCCGAATGAACCGCGTGGTGTGACAGCACCACGCTCCTTTGTACCAACCACAATGAAAACAATTATGAAATAAGGAGGAGGGTCGGCCGTGTTTCTGCGGTCCGGCCCCCTCACATTATTCAATAATTAAAATCGAAAACCACAAAATTCGACATGATAGAATCAAGAACGGAATCAAATAACATTAAACCCCTACCTCGGTTTCAAGTGCAGAGCTCATCAACAAGCCGCGGAAGACAAGCGTCGCGGAGGTCGGGCGTCGCGGGAATCGAACGTCGATTCCGTTGACGTTGAGGTGCGTCCGAAGAGGTACGTCGCTGGAGAAGCTTCATAAGTTGACGGAGGAATCCTGAGGAAGCGACATCTCCTTTCGTTGACACGGGAAGAAGATCGAAAGAAGCGGCGTCGTCGATCTTCGGAAACACACCGGCTACGAAGAAGAGATGCAGCATTGTTCGTCAGAGCTTAAGTTTTCTTCGTGTTTTCGTCAAGGATGAAGAAGATGAAGAGAGAGCTTCCCAAATCCTCTCAAGGTGGCAAAGGATACTAACCAAAATAAAATAATTCTAAAGCTTATTTTATTTACACAACTAAAACACTTGAATTTCAAAAGTTTGAACAACAATAACTCATCTCAATTAAAACTCAAGTTGTCAAAATTAAATTTAGTGGAATTATTGGGATTTTAAAGGGGAGTTGAGGAGTTAGGGTTCGTGTGGGCCCCACCACACTTAATCCTCTTAAGGGAGGTTAATTGGATGTGGGTCCCACCTCTAACTCCTTTTGAGAGGATATAACCAACATGGATAAAAATAAAATGTGTTTCCACATTTTATTTAACTTCATTTTAATTCCCCCAAAACTAACTCTCAACCCACATAAAACGCAACCTCGGAATAGGTCTCCTTAAGCGAAAATTGGCGCTGCGAGTTCATCGGTGCCCTCGGAATTCGATTCCAGGCACCGGTTCAAAAGTTAGAAATTCCCGCTCATTCGTTCACTGAACGTACCCGAGCCAAACTTCGGAAAATGATTCCGGGCACACCGGGCCTCAGAATCAGGTGCCGTCAGAAACCGCGCTCTTGTAAAATTCCAAAGAAAATTAATAAAAAAAATCACTTGAATTTTACGGGTCTTTACATTACTCCCACCTCAGGGCTTTACGTCCCCGTAAAGATACATCAAAACTAGGGAAACAAATGAGGGTACTGAGCACGCATCTGAGCCTCCCGCTGCCAAGTGCTTTCCTGGAGGTTCCCGTTCTTCCATCTGATGCGCACTAGAGGGATCGACCGTCCATGTAGGACCTGCTCCTATCGATCCTCGATCTCCACCGGGACCTCCGTAAAAGATGCCCCATCGTCAACGTCAATCTCCCCATGGTCAATGATGTGCGTCAGGTCATGCACGTATCTCCTCAGCTGAGACACGTGGAAGACATCGTGCACCCGGTGCAACTGAGGTGGTTGAGCCAAGTGATAAGCCACCTCGCCAATCCTGCTGAGGACCTGGAAAGGTCCGATGAAGCGCGGAGATAACTTGCCGCCTCGGCCAAATCCTTGTATACCACGTCGAGGTGAGACCCGCAAGAAGACGTGGTCGCTAACCTCAAACTCTAGTGGCCTCCGCCTCCTATCAGCATATGACTTCTTCTGGCTCTGAGCTATCCTCATCTGCTCCTGGATGACCTAGACCTTCTCTGTCGTGGCCTGAACCGTCCTTAGTCCCACAAGTGTTGACTCCCCAGGGTCTGTCTAGAACAAAGAAGATCTACAAGGTCGGTCATACGACGCCTCGTACGGTTCCATCCCGATGGTGGAGTGGTAGCTGTTGTTGTACGCAAACTCCACCAAGGGTAGGTGGTCCTCCCAGCTATGACCAAAGTCAAGGACACATGCGCGGAGCATGTCCTCGAGAGTCTGAATGGTCCTCTCCATCTGACCATCCGTCTGAGGGTGAAAGGCTGTGCTCAGACGTAGCTGCGTCCCGAACGCCTCCTACAGTCCCTTCCAAAACCGGGAAGTAAAGCGAGCATCTCGATCGGAGACGATAGATGATGGAACACCGTGAAGACGTACAATCTCCTAAACGTAGAGATGTCCCAAGCTCTCCACTGAGGCCTGCTCTATGATGGGTAAGAAGTGAGCCGACTTGGTGAGTCTGTCGACAATCACCCAGATGGAGTCGTGACCTCTGGAAGTGCGTGGAAGTCCAGTCACGAAGTCCATAGAAATCCCGTACCACATACACTCCGGGACCTCCAAGGGCTGTACCAAGCCTGCGAGTACCTGATGCTCTGCCTTCACCTACTGGCAGGTGAGGCATCGAGAAACGAACTCTTCCACAACCTTCTTCATGCCCAACCACCAGTTCTGTTGTCTGAGATCCTGATATATCTTCGCCACTGTAGGATGTACCGCCAATGGAAAAGTGTGAAACTCTCTCAGCACCTCCTCTCACAAAGCGACTGGTACCATGGTACATCCTCTGAAAAGGATTTTGTGCTCTGCTCCAAGGGAAAAACCATTAGGTGCCTGTCCCGAAGATATCTGTGCATGCCATGTCTCACAGTCAGCGTCCTCACGCTGTTCCTCTCTGACCCGCTGCAGTAGTGGAGGGGTGACTGTGAGAGACTGAAGGAAGACTGCTCCATCTCTATCCCTGAAGGATATCTGCAAAGAGGCTAGCTACTCCGTCCCCTCCTCAAGTAGCTGAATGTCCATCCTCCTGCTGAGGGAATCGGCTACCATGTTCCCCTTTCCAGGAGTATATACTCTCTCAAAGTCATAGTCCTGGAGGAACTCGAGCCATCGTCGCTGTCTCAGGTTTAGGTCCTTTTGTGAGAAGATATACCTAAGACTCTGATGATCAGAAAAGACTGTAAAGTGCTCGCCCATCAGGTAGTGTCGCCATGTCTTCAGAGCGAAGACCACTGCTGCTAACTCCAGGTCCTGGGTAGCGTAGTTCTGATCATGCGGCCTAAACTATCGTGATCCATAGGCGATCAATGCCCGCTCCTGCATCAGAACACATCCGAGTCCAGTCCCTAATGCATCGCAGTAGACTACGTACCCTACTCCCTCCTCAGGAAATCTGAAGATAGATGCGCTGGTCAATCTCTGTCTCAGCTCCTGGAAGCTCTGCTGACATCTTTCTGACCACACGAAGGGTTTCCCCTTCTTCTTCAAAGCTGAGAGTGGTGCCACAACTCTATAGAAGTCTGGAACGAATCTCCGATAGTATCCAGCTAGTCCCATGAAACTATGCACCTCTGTCACGCTTCTGGGTGGCTCCCAAGATAACACTACCTCCATCTTTGCAGATCCACTGCAACTCCTGCCTCAGAGATGACATGTCCCATGAAGTGGACCTCACGTATCTAGAACTGGCACTTCGAGAGCTTACCATAAAGCTGGTGCTCTCGTAGTGTGTCTAGTACAACCCGTAAGTGGTAGGCGTGCTCCTCCTCAGTCGTCGAGTAGATCAAAATGTCGTCGATGAAGACCACGAAAAATCGATCGAGGTATGGCTGAAAGATCCTGTACATGAGGGCCATGAACACTGCTAGAGCATTGGTTACACCAAAAGGCATAACCAAGAACTCATAGTGGCCATACCGACATCTGATGGCCGTCTTCTGCACGTCCTCGTCTCTAACTCTGAGATGATGATAGCCTGACCTGAGGTCTATCTTCAAGAACCACCGTGCTCCCTTGAGCTGATCAAAGAGGTCATCAATCCTCGGTAGCGGATACATGTTCCTCACTGTCACCTGGTTCAGGTGACGATAGTCAATACAAAGTCGCAAGCTCTCGTCCGCCTTCTTGGCGAACAAAATCGGGGAAGCCCAGGGTGAAACACTGGGTCAGATGAACCCCTTTCCCTGCAAGTCCTCCAAATGCACCCGTAGCTCTCGAAGCACGGCGGGGGCCATCCGATATGCTGGAGTCGATATCGGAGATTTCCTGGGGTACAGGTCAATATAAAAGTCTACCTCTCTATGATGAGGTAGCCCTGGAACGTCGTCGGAAAAAAACGTCCGCAAACTGATCCACCACTGCCGGAAAACCAGGACTCTGCACGTCCACTACTCCTTGGATGAGACTAGCCAACTGATGAGTGATGGGCTGTCCTCTCCTCTGCAGAAGTCCATCTTGTGCTGTAGAGGCTCCCTTCTCGCCAGTGAAGGTGAACCTGCTCCCGTCGGTGCGTACACATCGTACCTTGTGCTTAAAACAGCCAATCCGTGCATGGACCATAGATAACCAATCCATGTCCAAGATGACGTCGTAAGGCCTTGACGCTGCTACAAGAAGATCCCAGCCAAAGCTCTCGCCTCTAAGAGTAAGCTCACACTGCCGGAACCAGTGCGTAATCGTCGAGTCTGCTCCCGTAGGATTCTCTAGCCGTAAGGATCGAGCCAACGGCTCTGTCGGAATCTCCGAGCTCCGAACAAGGGCAGCGGCTATGAAAGAGTGACTCGCTCCTGTGTCTATAAGTACCGCAGCAAGGGTGGAATAGACACAGATAGTACCTTGAATCATCTGAGGCGCGTTGTGGTCATAGGCCTCGGCTGCCTGGAGCTATGCCTGTCTCTGCCCACCAGCTCCCTGTGGTCGAGGTGGACCTCCTCGTGGTGGTGGTGGTAGAGCCTCAAAGCGTCGCCCACCACCTACTGCTCGGCCAGCTCCTCTGCCTCGTCCGCCTCCTCCCTACGGACCACCACGATTGACCCTCTACCTCTGCCTCGGTGGTCCCTCAACCGTTGCTTCTCCTCGGCATGGCGGGTCGGGCAGTCACGAGCCATGTGGCCCTGCCCGCCGCATGAGTAGCACTGTCTGCCTCTCGAAAGACTGGCTCCGCGCTGTGTGCCCCGCACTGCTGAGCCAGTGTCCTGAGGTCGTCTTCTTGATGTTCTGGTCTTCCTGGACCCCCGAGTCATCCGTCGACTGCCTGCTTCCGAAGACTCTGCGACGTGCCGCCCTGCGGTGGGTCTTGGCGCTGGTGTAGACTCCGGAAGAAAGCTCTCGATCAAAAGGGTCCGCTCCAGTACTCCCGTCTTAGTTTGAATGCTGAGGGAGATCAGTGATGCCCTGATCTCGTGTCTCAATCCCTGCTCGATGCTCCGGGCCCGGAAGAATGGGTCACGTACCATGTCGGTCGAGTAGCGCGAGAGATCAGTAAATCTCACCGAGTACTGAGCGACCGTCATGCTGCCCTGCCGAAGCTGAAGAAGCTACTGAATAAGCACCGCACGAAGGGTGGATGGGACGAACTCTGAGCGGAAGAGGCTCTCAAAGTCCGTCCATAGTAGAGATGCCTCATCGTGCACCTGGAGCATCAAGCTCCACCATCGTCCTACTGTTGCGTGTAGTAGGCTCGCAGCGAGGATCACCATGAGGCTTGCATGTGTCCTCACTAGCCTAAAAACTCGTACCACTGCCTCCAGCTAGTCCTCTGCTGCCTGGGGGTCCGTCTACCCACGGAACATAGACGGTTCCTGGTGCTGGAACTCGTGCAGAGCTCCAAGGCAACGTGCATCGTCAGCCACTGGTGCTGGAAGCATCAGTGGCTCGGCGGGTAGTGCTACCGCCAGTGCCACTGCTGACAAAGGGCCCTACACCGAGGCCTCATCGCTCGGTGGGCTGTCGTCACGCTCGACTCTCAGAAACCTAGCTGGTTGCCATCGTGGGGCCATCCGAAAAAGGAAACAGGTGTGCCACGGTCAGAATAGTATACCTGGTGAGCTGATACAAATTAATCACAAAGAGAACTTGAAACACACACACAATCAATGTTTTCGTGCATTAAGTCAGAAATCAGAAGTCAGGGTCCTGGTGTATTGATACGTCGGCCTCCGCACCAACACCAGACTCCCCGGACTGATAACCACACTCAATACGCTAAACATTATTGCTTCACATAGAAGCGATCAGAGTTCGCGGTAGAACCGAACTCCTCTGATACAAATTTGTCACGACCTGCCCTCGGGGCCCGTGCCGTGACTACCCCAAGCCCGCCTTCCATAGGCCAGGGGCTGACGACTAGCACCAAGGCATAAATCCCGGTAAAAAGGGAGGGCATTGCCTTTGTAAAGTAAACAAGCACCACAGAGTAAGAAAGCAGAAAAGTAAACACTATGTAAAAACAGAGTACAACTTATGTGCAGAAACGTAAAAGGGCCAGTATACAAACCCAAACTGAAAGTAAAGTACAACTCCAAAGGGAAAACAACAACTATAAAGTAAAAGCCACTACACTGAGCTGTCTACTGAAAATCCCACTTGAAGGGTGGGTACAGATAGCTCCACTGCTCCTCGGGTCCTGCTATCCGCTCCGAGCACGTCCTGTCCAGTGGTCCACCTCCACCGTCCTGCTCTGCAAGCCTCAACCACGATCAATGATGCCCGTCGTCTGCAACCAACACAACGTAGTGCGGGCATAGCCCGTGCAGGGGTGAGTGTAAGCTACACAGTAGGGACCCCGAGACCCCCGAAGGTCTCCCAAAATCCACAAAGGATAAGCCACAAAGGATAGATACAAAAACGAAGTAACAACTGTCACTGCTTAGGTATATGCCCATACATATACCTAAGTCATCAATTCCAATACGCTCCAACCTCCAAGACAAAGTACAACTCAGTCCACACAAGAAAGTATACATATTCCACACAGGAAAGAAAATGTAATCCACATAGGATAGCACAACACAATCCACACAGGAAAGCAACAGGATTCAGCTCACACAAGTATACTTCTTCGAAAGACGATAGAGATGATCACTGATCCATCTATGTAATCGGACCCACAACGGATCGATAGGTACTAACCCCCGCAAAGACCCACACATGATCGGACCCACACATGATCTGTAGGCGCTGGTTTACATAGGACCGCTGAGTGCTGACCCACACAGGATCGGACCCACATAGGATCGGTAGCACAGATCCGCACAGGATCGCTGAGTGTTGTAGTCGTCGTAGTCGAATCCACTGAGGATCTCTGCACTGTCATCGTCATAGTCACAGTAGCAGTCGCAGCCAGCTCTAGGGTTCCCGCACACAGCAAGCTCGTTCGGGAGGGTCCGCTCCACGAGTCGAGAGGCTGATACATCAACTGTCACATAGTCTAGAGTTGATGTATCCAAAAGTTCCGTATCGTCAACAGGAACTCAACGCAATAGACGGCGCGTCAATCGAACGCCCGGTCTGAGAGTTATTGGCTTTTTCGTCCCAGGGGCCCGGTTGGTTTTGAAGGAAAAACCAACCCGACCGTACTCCACCTGCGTCCAAACCTCGGACGGAGAGTGCCAAAAGATCCGTCTCACTAAGAGGAACTCAAAAAAGCTGACGGCACGTCAATCGGACGTACGTAGCTCAAGATATGAGCGTTTCTACTCCGAAGGCCCGGTTGGTTTCGTGTACGAACCAACCCGGCCGAACTCAACGTATTCCGAAACCTTGAGTGCGATATACCGAAACGATAGTCTCGATCCAAGGATCTCTTCTCTGCTGACGGCGCGTCGTTTTGAGTTATGTAGCCCGAGTTATGGGCATTTGAACCTAACAGTTCGGTATCGGGGGTTTCAGGCCCAGGCCGACCCGGCCCAAGCCCCCCCCCCCAGTTGGCCCGAACAGGGTCGACCCGCCCCGGACAGGGTTGACCCGGCCTGGCAGACCGGCCAGGCGCGCCGGTCCGGCTCAAGGCAGTGCGCTGGGCGCGCTGCCAGCTCGGCCTTCGGCCGAGCTGATTGAGAACGGGGGGCCCCTGCCCCCCTTTTGTGAAACCGTGGCCCCCCTCATTATGGGGGGCCATTTTTCTGCTGGCCGGGGGAATTTAATTCCCCCAGTTTCCTCCTTTCCGGTCGGCCCGACCTGGTCGGCCGGTTCTTCCTCAACGGGACCCGAAAAGGCCGGTCCCCTTCCGGCTTCCGACACCGGTGGCCCGGCTGGCCGCCGGTCACCAAGCTCCGCCATGGCCCGGAACCGGCCGCTGCCCTTGTCGTCCGGTGTGGTGCAACGACACCGCGCCCCTCCACCGCGGCCACATTCCGGCCGCGGCGCCTTCGACTTCCCTCGACGCGACGCGACGACATCGCGTTCTTGAATCTCTTTCCACGGCGCGGCGCGACGGCGCCGCGTGTATGTTCCGCATGAACTGCGTGGTGCGACGGCACCACACTCCTTCGTACCAACCACAAAAAAAACAATTATGAAATAAGGAGCATGGTCGGCCGTTTTTGTGCGGTCCGGCCCCCTCGCATTATTCTATAATAAAAGGTCAAAAACCACAAAATTCAACATGCCAGAATCAAGAACGGAATCAAATAACATTAAACCCCTACCTCGGTTTCAATTGCGGAGCTCGTCAACAAGCCGCGGAAGACAAGCGTCGCAGAGGTCGGGTGTCGCGGAAATCGAACGTCGATTCAGTTGACGTCGAGGTGCGTCCGAAGAGGTACGTCGCTGGAGAAGCTTTGTAAGTTGACGGAGGAAGCCCGAGGAAGCGGCGTCTCCTTTCGTTGACATGGGAAGAAGATCTAAAGCAGGGGCATCGTCGATCTTCAGAAACACACCGTCTATGAAGAAGAGATGCGGCGTTCTTCGTCGGAGCTTAAGTGTTCTTCGTGTTCTTTGTCAAGGTTGAAGAAGATGAAGAGAGAGCTTCCCAAATCCTCTAAAGGTGGCAAAGGATACTATCCAAAATAAAATAAGTCTAATGCTTATTTTATTTACACAACTAAACCACTTGAATTTCAAAAGTTTGAAAAACATTAACTCATCTCAACTAAAACTCAAGTTGTCAAAATTAAATTGAGTGGAGTTATTGGGAGTTTAAAGGGGAGTTGAGGAGTTAGGGTTCATGTGGGTCCCACCACACTTAATCCTCTCAAGGGAGGTTAAGTGGATGTGGGTCCCACCTCTAACTCCCTTTGGGAGGATATAACCAACATGGATAAAAATAAAATGTGTTTCTACATTTTATTTAACTTCATTTTAATTCCCCCAAATCTAACTCTCAACCCGCATAAAACGCAACCTCGGAAAAGGTCTCCTTAAGAGAAAATCGGCACTGCGAGTTCATCGGTGCCCTCGGAATTCGATTCCTGGCACCGGTTCAAAAGTTATAAATCTCGCTCGTTCGTTCACTGAATGTACCCGAGCCAAACTTCGTAAAATGATTCTGGGCACATCGGGCCTCGGAATCAGGTGCCGTCAGATACCGCGCTCTTGTAAAATTCCAAAGAAAATTAAGAAAAAAATTTCCCTTGAATTTTACGGGCCATTACATTTAGACTAACCTCTTATATAGGGGTGGTAAATATGGATGTCTTAGCTAAATATTTTATAGACAGAGTGCCCAACGTGATTGAAATTAATCCATACCAAGGATGGGGAGGGAATAAAAAATGTGGAAATTGTGATTAAGAATATTGGGGCGGTATTTATCAAAAGAGGCTAACCAACTTCTTATACTCATCGCCATCCAGTAGAAATCCATTGGTGTGCCTTCGGTATAGTAAGGATCATCATAATAAGCATTCATGTCAAGAAGATCTTATGGTATCGCATAGTTTTTGTTTTTAGGCCCTCTAATAAGACTCTAGAAATATGTTTTAAATAAGAATGGTATCAAAAAATATACTCCTTTGAAAAATCCTCATGTTTTCCTTTCTAAACATGTTGCAGATTTTATAGTTTCATACAATAATTTTGTTTATAAATTTATATATTATATCATATTGAATTATTTGATATTAATTATATTACAAGTTTTTCAATTTTATAAGAATTATTAATTTTGGTTATAAACTCATAGTGAACGTTAAATTTTTTTATTGTTTGTCATTTTAGTTATAGCTTTTCTAATTTATCATTTGATTCCCTTTTGTATTCTATAAAATCAATGGGAGGGGTAAATTGGCATTTATAATTGATATGATTGAGGAATTCATATAATTATAGGAGGAAAATATTCCAAATAATCTTCTTCATATAGTTTGGTTTGTTATTGGTGTGTTTTTTTGGTTCGATGATAAAAAATGATTCCACACTATGGGATAAGTTATTTAACATTCTAATCCTAGCCAACCATATGATACTTAACATGATCCTCATCTCTAATTATTATTTTTTAAATCAATTTTTTGGGTTCTGATATCAATATTTATTCAACTATTATAATTGAGTATTTTAAAATATCATTCTTTAAGGGTTATTTTTATGACCCGTAAATTTAGGAGTCATTTCTATTGATGAATTTAAACCTCATCCATATTTTGGTCAACATATTCTACTATGGAATTTTAGTTATATAACATGATATAGTGGTGAAGATTTTCATATTCATAGTGTTATGTTTATGTATCAAATGTATTATTTATTAATTATTATAAATATCT